>QXTE01000037.1:9914401-10556542 GCA_003942145.1 Platysternon megacephalum | reverse complement strand
ATCCAGCAGCAAGTGTGGATAGCTCAGACCCTTAATATTTCTAATTGCTGGGTCTGCAGACACATCCCAGCCCACTCTCAAGCTGGTGTGTTCCTGTCCTGGCAATCCCACTCAATTCCCCAGACCTCACTGGAGGACCTCGTCCGTTTAACAAAACATGGAACAACAATGACACTTGGGAAGCAGTGGGAATAAATGTATCTAAATGGATAAGTGTGGTGGAGGGAAAAGGTCATTGGTGTTGGGTGTGTAATGGGACAGGGCTGGATCTGGGAAAAAGCCGTTGCCTTCAGCATATTGTGGCCAATGGTGTATGGGATTATTCGAACAAAACTAAAGAGTGGCGGGCCGGGTATGGGGATATGAATTTTTTCTCGACCTGGGATCAAACAGAAAAATCAATCTCATGTTCCCCCTACAATAATCTTAGTGAAAACAATACAATCTTTCAATGCCATGCAAANGTTGTATCCAGAATTGTGTAAGGCATGCCACCCAGGTGACTGCCTCAAAACAGAGTGCTAATATGATAATTTTGAATATCGCTGATGAACAAAGAGATAAAGAACGGTTAATATGTCAAGTGTAGTATCTGTTCTTACCAGTAATTGTTGGTCATTGCGTAGCTTGACCAAAAGGAGGGATTGTGAAAGTAGAATGAATTATATTGTAAAAATAGAATGGATTAAAGAAATACTGTATGTTCCTTTAAGCAGGAATGAGGAATGTTGAAATATAATTGTCAGGAAGAGAAACATTAAGATATAACACAATGAGTCGCACCTAAGCTAATGGTGGGACATTAACAGAAGATTGGTAAGAGTTAGTAAGGAAATAAGATGTGTGTCTGGCCCCAGGTAAACTTATCAGTTTTGCTTCCTTTGTTTTCTTGTTAAGTTCGCCCCCCCTTTTATCTGTATAAATAAGGTAGTGTGGGTCTTGCATGGTGCTCACATTATCTGGTTGTATTAGCAGAGCGCTGTGCTAATAAAACAGAGTGGTCTTTAACTAAATTGTGAGTCCTGATTCTAACTTTGACAGCAGTCATCATAAACAAATAGACAAACTTATTAGGTCCAAAAGCCCTTCTAACCCACCAAAATAAACTTCTCTCCTTCCCTTCGCTTCAATCACATTTGGTCCCCTAGCTGAAAAAGGATGGGAAAACAAAGGAGACTTGCGGAACACTCTGAAGATCACCACATATCTGGATTGCGTCAGACCAAGAGAGGAAGGTGAATTCTAGTGTAGGGGCTCCATCATGAAAAATGTCTTAAAGGATGGTGACCCCACCATACTTTCATTTACTACCCCTAAACAATCCCATCCCAAAAAGTCTCCCCTGCCCGTAACCTGGTCTAAGCTTTATACTCAAACAAATATCGTAAGCATTTTTTTAAAAGTCCTCTGGTGCACATTCTGAGAGTAGTTGTTGGCTTCCCCCTGCCCTGCACTACAATCTCAGGCAAGTGCTACTGTGCCATGGCAGAGAGGCAGCTTCACTTCTCCTGAGTCCTTTGGCTAAGCTCAAGCCTGGCTGATACCTTGTGAGAAGGGAGATACTCTACTGCCGTTCACATGCTGATCATCAGAGCACTGGGCGCCTGGGACCCCAAGAACGAGACTGTTCCGGAACTGTATTGTGCCCAGACACTACACCAAGCTGATGAGGCAGTTGATGGTTTCCGATACCATCCATTGATCGAGGGACATCTATATTGAACATGTTACTGGACACCACCAATATGAGGATAACATGATCCAGACCACTAACTGAGAAGCAACAAGACTGAAGGATCTTTGAACTGATTTAACTAACTAGTCTACTTTTTTTTCTGTTATATGCTTAACCACTAATCCTTTTGTCTGTATTTTCTACTGTGGGCAATTGTCAGCTCATACAACTTTTCTCTCTCTCTCTCTCTCTCTCTTCATTTGCAATTCATGGTTATAACCTTGTTTTTGACAAACATGAACTGATATAATTGGCATATTTATAATGTGTATTCAATAACTTGTGCTCTATAATACCGTATTCTCTGATGAAAGTTTTATCAGTTTAATATTGGAGGCGTGTGCTGTCTGAGTGACTATAACTATGTTCTGAATTTGTCACGGGATGGTCTTGATTACCCAACTTTTTTCCATCTCAAAATTGCTGACTTATTTGGATTGAATGGAGAAGTTGTCATTTAGCATATTGATGGATGATGTGGCACTTCGCTGGAGGAACTTGCTCACTGTTGAGTCAGCAATTTCTGGTCCTGTCATTCATCTTCCCTGTAAATGGAAACTTCCTTTGAACGGCATGGGGTTGCCAATGCCCCATCTTGTAATGGGACTCAAACTACTCACTGAAACCATTTAAAACATGGTTTTCAAGACGTTCAAGCTGAAATGGCTTAAATGTGGTTTAGCTGACAAATTTAGCCCTGTTCACACTAGTCAGTCTCACTAGAGTTCAGCCAAGTTAGTGTAAACCAGCTCTATGAATCTGGCTACCAGCACAATTTAGAAGGGGCCTCAGATAGTAAATTCTTCAGGGCAGCAACACCAGGCTAAATTCTCCAGGAGTAAATTTGCCCACTGTCTTTTACTCCAGGAGGTGGTGTTTGGATTTGGATCCAGATTAATGTTAGGCTGGAGCTTGGGATCTGGATTCAAGGCCGAACCATGACTAGGGTTTGGGTTCAGATTCATGGGTATCAAAATTTTGCAAGCAGCTCTCATGAAATTTCCACCCCAAATGGTGGAAAACTTGTGAGATCCGCTGTTCTTGCAAGAAGTTGGCTGTGTCAAACCAGAAAATAGGCACCTACTGCTTTTTGGTATTACGTAAACCAAAACTCTCCTGGCTGGTTCAGATTGGTGGGGTAGATTGTGAATCCCTTAATCCCCACAAAGGGGGGTGGATTTGAGGTTCCAGCTTTGGCCCAGCTGTCTTTGTGTGCTCTGCAAAGCACAGCAAGCCTGAGTGCTGCTGTATCACTAGAAGATAATAAAAACACTCGTGTCACTTTTGGTCACTCCTAGTGGTCATCGGGCTTTGTCCACATGCCTTGCTGCCCCAGCTATCCCTTGGGGATGGGTAATGTTTTGCCCTTTTACCCAGTTTCCCAGCTCAGATACTGTACCTCTCCCCCATCCTTTTGCGTCTCCCCCAACCAACCCCTGCAAAGTCAGAAATGTTTTCTTTCCTCCAAGAATAGACATCCACATGAAATCATCCATATAGCTTAAGGAAAACCAAGTTTAGTAGAGAAGGTGGGCGAAAATCATATAATCTCCAAAGCAAATGATGTGACACCAATCTGCTTTAATGCTGGATAGCAATTCAGGGCTTGTCAACACAGAAAAGTGTTACCAGTTATACCAGTAAAATTATACAGGTATAGTTAAAGTGCCATAGATATACTAGTATAACTCCCCAGCTAGGGCTTATCTACACTTAAAACACTGCAACAGCACAGCTGAGCCGCTGTAGCCCTGCAGTCAAGATGCTACCTATGCTGATACAATGGGCTCTCCTGTCGGTGTAGATAATTCATCTCCCTGAGAGGCAGCAGCTAGGTCAATGGGAGACTTCTCCTGTCAATCTAGCGCTGTCTACACCGGAGGGTTAGGTCGGTTTAACTGTCGCTCAGGGATGTGGATTTTTCACACCCCTGAGCGACATAGTTACACTGACCTAACGTCCTAGTGAAGACCAGGCCTTAGGGCATGTCTATACTTGAAACGCCATAGGAGCAAGTTGCATCACTGTAAGTGTAAATGCTCCCTATGCCAACGGGAGGGGTTCTCTGGTCGGTGTGGGTAATCCACCCCCCTCCCAAAGATGGTAGCTAGGTCAACGGAAGAATTTTCTAGCGTAGGCCAGGCCTCATTCTGAAATAAGAGTGGCTTTTTCCAGGTATAGTGTAAACCGCTTCCAAAGCGACATAAGCTAAGGCCTGGTCTGCGCTAGAAAATCCGCACCCCTGAGCAGTGTAGTTAAACTGACCTAAATCCTCTTGAGATGGATTACTTAGGCTGCCGGGAGAACCCTCCCTATTGGCATAGGAGATGTGTACCTGAGGCCTAGTCTACATTACAGGGTTAGATCGGCATAATCTGCCTTGCGTCAACCTAGCTGTGGAAGTGTCTTCACTTAAACTTGGCTCCCGCTGACCTGAGTGCTTTTCTACGCCAATTTAGTGACACCACCTCCTCGAGCGACGTAGTGTCACGGTTGATGTAATTAGGCGATGCAGTGTCAGTACAGACACTACATTGCTTACGTCGACTGTGGGTGGCTTTCAGGAGCTGTCCCACAATGCCCCACACTGACAATGCAATCGATATAAGCGCTCCTGGTGAGGACGTGCACCGCCGATACAAGCAGCCAAGCATGCACACTCACAGGCGATTTAATAACTGTGGTGGCCGGCTGCGGACGTAAATTAGCTCGACATAATTTTGTAATGTAGACGTGGCCTGAAGTGCTACAGCATGTGGACCAAGGGGATCCAGTGGATATAGTGTACTTAGATTTTCAGAACGCTTTTGACAAGGTCCCTCACCAAAGGCTCTTACGCAAAGTAAACTGCCACAGGATAAGAGGGAAGATGCTTTCATGGATTGGTAACTGGTTAAAAGATAGGAAACAAAGGGTAGGTATAAATGGTCAGTTTTCAGAATGGAGAGAGGTATATAGAAATGTCCCCCAGGGGTCTGTTCTGGGACCAGTCCTATTCAACATATTCATAAATGATCTGGAAAAAGGGGTAAACAGTGAGGTGGCAAAATTTGCAGATGCTACAAAATTAGTTAAGACCCAGGCAGACTGCAAAGAGCTACCAAAGGATCTCTCAAAACTGGGTGACTGGGCAACAAAATGGCAGATGAAATTCAAGGTTGATAAATGCAAAGTAATGCACATTGGAAAACATAATCCCAACTATACATATAAAATGATGGGGTCTAAATTAGCTGTTACCATTCAAGAAAGAGATCTTGGAGTCATTGTGGATAGTTCTCTGAAAACATCCACTCAATGTGCAGCGGCAGTCAAAAAAGCGAACAGAATGCTGGGAATAATTAAGAAAGGGATAGATAATAGGACAGAAAATATAATGTTGCCTCTATATAAATCCATGGTATGCCCACATCTTGAATACTGTGTGCAGATGTGGTCGCCCCATCTCAAAAAAGATACATTGGGATTGGAAAAGGTTCAGAAAAGGGCAACAAAAATTATTAGGGGTATGGAACAGCTTCTGTATGAGGAGAGATTAATAAGACTTGGACTTTTGAGCTTGGAAAAGAGACGGCTAAGGGGAGATATGATTTGAGGTCTATAAAATCATGACTGGTATAGAGAAAGTAGATAAGGAAGTGCTGTATACTACTTCTCATAATACAAGAACTAGGGGTCACCAAATGAAATGAATAGGCAGCAGGTTTAAATACAAATAAAAGGAAGTATTTCTTCACACAATGCACAGTCAACCTGTGGAACTCCTTGCCAGAGGATGTTGTGAAGGCCAAGACCATAACAGGATTCAAAAAAGAACTAGATAAGTTCATGGAGGACAGGTCCATCAATGGCTATTAGCCAGGATGGGCAGGGATGGTATCCCTAGCCTCTGTTTGCCAGAAGCTGGGAATGAGCAACAGGGGATGCATCACTTGATAATTACCTGTTCTGTTCATTCCCTCTTGGGGACCTGGCACTGGCCACTGTCAGAAGACAGGATACTGGGCTAGATGGACCTTTGGTCTGAGCCAGTATGGCCGTTCTTATGTTCTTCTGTACAGTGTGCTGCTATCCTGCTGTAGTGTTTTAAGTGTAGACAAGCCTATGCCGCTATAAATATAGTGCTTTAAAGTCAGACTCTACCTAGGACTCCAATATCTGTCCGCTGTAGATTAGCCTAGATAAACCCTCTTTCGCCAAGCGTCTTTGCCAGCTTTGCAGCTTGCCAGGCCTGGGACCTGCTGCTACTAAACTACTCTCAGTGCCGGGCTTTAGCTCTACGGATCCTGACTTTGGCTGCCCTACAAGAGGCCGGTTATTGGTTCATCTTTGCTTGTTTCTAAAAACTCTGGCGAGTTATTAAAACTTGCAGAGGTCACGAGCTGTGGGTTCATTGTTCGGTTAAAGGCGGGGCAAGATACAACCGGCCCCCGCCAACGAAACTTCTTTCTCTCTCCCTCCTTCCTTGGCAGGGCTCCCGCTCCCCGGGAGCCTGGAGTTTCGGTTTCTTGCAAAAGGAGCGTTGTGAATGAAATGGAGAATATTCCGGGAATTGGTAACAGCCGCAGGAGGCCAGCAGGGGGAGGCAGAGCGGAGCCCCCTGAGGGGTGTCACACGCCTGCGCACGCCCCAGCACAAACAGCTGCGAGGAAGGAGAGGTCAGGAGGGGATTTTTCTGCGGCAGGGCGGAGATCGGTGCCTGGGGAGTAGGCGAGGGGAAAGCGGGCCCCGCCCCATCACGCAGTGTGGCTGGCGGGTCCCCGGGCTAGTCGCGGGGTGCAGAGAACCTGGGGTGTGTGTGTTGGGGGGGGGGGATAGAGGGAGGCATCTCTCTGGGTGGGAGCCTGTGTAGTCCCCATTTCCCTACCAGCTCCAGTCCCTGGGGCCCGCCCGAGACCCTGGGTGATCGTCTCTGTGCAGCCGATTAAACCTGGTCTGCTGCAGCTGCAGGAGCGGGTTTGCAGCTGGCCCGCGGGCAGTGGATTAGATTAGATGGTACCGAGTGTGGAGGGGCTCGAAACCCGCCTCCTGCCCTAACCTAAAGCCTCCCCTGGCAGGCAGGCGGCGGCCCCCGGCGCGGCTCAGTGCGGAGCCTGGTGTCTCTGCCAGGCGCTTTATAGCCGATTGAGCCCGGGGGCTGGGGAATCCCTGGAGCGGGAGGGGAGCGAGCCGTGAGTCAGGGGTGGGCAGGAATCCAGTGCTGGAGCCCGGGCAGCGCTGGGACTTCCTGCGCCGGGGCTGGGAAAACCCGTGCCCTGGGGAAAAGCCCTGCGTGAATGCACCTGACTTTCCAGAGGGCTGTTTACTCTCGTCCTCGCTGCCGAAATGGGGCGCGGGGGGGAGGGGAGGGGGAAAGAGACGCTGTTTTACAGCCAGGCTCACAGCTAGGGGGGCTCCGCTGTCCAACAGCCCCAGCTGTGTCCGTCCGGGGGCGCTGCCAGCCCAAGGGAGAGGGATTCCCAACACCCTGCACAAATAATGCTGCTTTGACTTGCACAAGCACCGACTGACAGGGGCTGAGCCAGCCGCCTTAATGGGAATTAGCCCCTCTGCTCAGCTGTCTGTCTGTGGTGCTGATGCATCTGCCGTGCCTACCTGTAACCGTTAGGGGTTCTCATTGTAGGATCTCAAAGAGCTTCACCAACAATAATTCAGCCTGGCAACATCCCTGCGAGGTAGCTACAGAGAGGGGCAGTGGATCTGCTCTGTTTATATTCTGATACTGCAGCCATCAGTAAGTCATGAGCCAGATGGCTCTAACCACGAGAAGCTCTCTTGCAATCTGGATGAGCAGGCGGTGTGAAATGAGTCAGGGTGAAATGCAGGCTCAGTCTATGAAAATAACCTGTTTAGTGGTTAAATTCATTCGCAGAACAGGGGTGGTTTTATTTACGTTGATGTAAAGGGTTCCCCATCAAAAGCTACTTACAGCATTTATCAACATTATTAATAAACACATGTTCCCTTTAAATGACACTTTGCTTTACAAACAAAAATAAGAGTCCTTGCGCCACGGAGTTACAAGCTTAAATAGCGCGCAAATACCTGGGTACCCATTTTGCATGCGCAAAGGTGAGGTGTACAGCCACATTGTCTCTGTGTGCATATGTTAATTACAAAATTAGACAATTAAAAAAATTAACCCCATGTGAGTTACGTACCTGCTGTTCTCCAGCCCTATACACCCATCCTTAGATTCTCTAGTCACTGTGATGCTTTTGTCTCTTGAGCGTTCCCCGGGATGGACCTGTTCACTCAGAGACACCTCCTGGTCAGATTGAGACTAGCTGTACTAATCGGCCACCTTAAAATGACATCCCTCTACCCCTCACTTATAGGCTAGTGCAGGATCATTCACACAACCACAATATCCACAGTAGATGTCCCACAGCTATAATCTCTATCAAACTTTTCCACAGTATCTGTGACCAACATAATTGAACTTCTTTCTGCTAAATATTAGCTGGCCTCTGGATGCCTTATGATGCCTGCTGCCCCATTGCAGCTGAACTGTATTTGAGGTTATTTCTAAGCCTCCTGCCTCTGAACTAATCCTGCATTGGCAGGGAGATGACCTAATACATCTTTCCCATCTCTGATTTCTATAATTTAATAATGCTCTGCAGCTATTCTGCCTTGGGCTGTGGATTTATTAAATCTCATTAGCTAGGCATCTTCAGGCTGAGTCAGTGCTTAGCTAGAAGACCTTGCGGGAAAAGCCCAGGTGTTCAAGAAGAGGAGTTGGCGTTTCAGTAGTTAATACTGTTCTCTCTGAATGCTATTCTCCTTGAGGTGCTATTGAACCAATACCCCAGCTGGGTTCCCAAGCTCCCGGTAAACATTTCTGAAGTAGATTTAAAATAGGCCTTACTCATTTGGGATTGCGAAAGATGGGGATTTTCGGCTCAAGTCATAGAATCATAGAATATCAGGGTTGGAAGGGACCTCAGGAGGTCATCTAGTCCAACCCCCTGCTCAAAACCAACTAAATCATCACAGCCAGGGCTTTGTCAAGCCTGACCTTAAAGACCTCTAAGGAAGGAGATTCCACCACCTCCCTAGGTAACCCATTCCAGTGCTTCACCACCCTCCTAGTGAAAAAGTTTTTCCTAATATCCAATCTAAACCTCCCCCACTGCAACTTGAGACCATTACTCCTTGTTCTGTCATCTGGTACCACTGTGAACAGTCTAGATCCATCCTCTTTGGAACCCCCTTTCAGGTAGTTGAAAGCAGCTATCAAATCCCCCCTCATTCTTCTCTTCTGCAGACTAAACAATCCCAGTTCCCTCAGCCTCTCCTCATAACTCATGTGCTCCAGCCCCCTAATCATTTTTGTTGCCCTCCGCTGGACTCTTTCCAATTTTTCCACATCCTTCTTGTAGTGTGGGGCCCAAAACTGGACACAGTACTCCAGGTGAGGCCTCACCAATGTCGAATAGAGGGGAACGATCACGTCCCTCGATCTGCTGGCAATGCCCCTACTTATACAACCCAAAATGCCGTTAGCCTTCTTGGCAACAAGGGCACACTGTTGACTCATATCCAGCTTTTCGTCCACCGTAACCCCTAGGTCCTTTTCTGCAGAGTAAGGCAGAGTATTGTTGGTGCCAGTGCCCTGGCCAGATTCCAGCTTTGGGCCTACGCTGCGTGTCAGTAGCCTAAGGTATTTTTCAGTACCTGGGGTAGTGTATGCTCCATGACAATGGACGCTGCATCCCACGTTAGAAGTGGCTGTTGCTCGGTGATGGGTGAAGTGAAGCAGGACCTGCCTGCATACAGTTCGTAAAGCACCTTGAGGCTTGTGCAGGGCACTAGATAAGCCAACAAATCATGAGACCGATCCCTTGCTTTCCAAAATTGCTGCCAAGTGAGCCTTCTGTGCCGCATTCTCAAACAACCAACTTTCTCCAACCTGTTAGGGCTCTCTCTGGGGCTCACAATTATCTTCCCTCTTCATAGTGATCGTTACAGAATCCAGCCTCTCTGTGCTGCTACTGCCGAGGATTTTCCCACCAACCACCAGCCATGTCTGTGTTTTAAACCCTTTCTGCTGTTACTCCTGGGAACTCGTGTGGCTCCCAGGGTCTCAGGGTGCTTTACAAACACTGCAGGAATCACTGAGTGGATTCCTATGGCCTGTGCTAGGCAGGGTGGTCAGACTAGATCAGTGGTCTCCAACCTTTTTACACCCAAGATCACTTTTTGAATCTAAGGGCAACTCAGGATCTACTCCGCCCCTTCCCCGAGGCCCTGCCCCTTCCCCAAAGCTCCATCCCACTCACTCCATCCCCTCCTCTCTCTGTCGCTCACTCTCCCCCACCCTCACTCACTTTCATGGGGCTGGAGCAGAGGGTTGGGGTTGAGGTTCGGGATGGGGTGCTGGCAGCACTTACCTCCAGTGGCTCCCGGTCAGGGCTTTCAGGGGCGGTTCTTACAGGCAGGAGCAGCGCGCAGAGGGAGACCCCCACCCCCACAGCCACAGGACTGCAGTGGCCGCTTCCGGGAGTGGTGTGGGGCCAGGGTAGGCAGGGAGACTGCCTTAGCAGCAGCCACACTGCGCTGCCACTGGAGATCACGATCAACTCGGAGAGCCTCTAGGATCGGCCGGTTGGTGACCACTGGACTAGATGATCATAGTGGACTCTATTGACCTGAAAATCCATGGGCTTGATTCTCAATAATGCTGAGGCTCCCTGAACCACTCCGTGGTGTAAAAACAAGGCACCTTGTCTCAGCAGTGTCAAGAACCCTCAGTGTAACAGCATGGGCCCAATAGCCTATGAATTAAAGCTGAGAATTTGGTCCTATTGTCACCTGAGATGCTATAGTTGGGCCTTTTATTTTCCTTTCACAACTCTTCCCTTCCCAGCGTCTACCCACTGCAAAGCCTCAAGATCCTGTGAGGCCCATTGGGTAGCTTTGGCAACATATCTCCCAGGGATGTACAGAAGAGGAAGGAGGTTCGGGGAATGGATTGTGGTTGCGGCTGGGCTGATGAGGTGGTGACCTCAGGTACTATTATTATAGGGAAGATGAACTTAACTAGCTGTGATAAGACAGGTGAAGGTTTGTTCCCCCGAATGGCCTAAGCATGGTCTTGAAGAGTTCAGGAACTAATAGGAGAGTATGGTAACAGCATGGGCTTGGGGAGAGCTTAGGTGTTACCCAGTGATGCTGCCCACAGACTCCCAAAATTGGACTGAATCAGAACCAGCTGAGTGGACTCTGCAGTGTTGTCTGTCTAAACAGCTTTGTAACTGTTGACCATGCAGTCGCTAGCAAACTCCCCCTGTGTAGTTTGGGTTTTTTCCCCCTATTTGTAGCTCTTACGTAGTTTGAAAACTCTCAGGACAGTGTTGCAGGGGAGATCAGCCTGGGAGGCAGGGCTATGCTTATTTGTCCTTACTTTCTGTGGGGGGCATATTGTGTTTCACCTCCTCAGTTCCTTGTGTATGGCTCTGCAGTATTTAAGCAGTGGAGAGCCTAGTTACCTGCACCTACTTCTGTGCTGTGTTACATAATTCTGAGTTGCTTATGGGGGCGGGTACCTCAGTACTACAGCAACAGGTTCTGTTTCCTGCCTAGGAGACTACGAAACAAAGCTGACCGGTGGCCTCCAAACAAACAGTGAATGGGAGAACCTCAGGGCACCACCTCCATGTATCATAATGCCTAAAACTAATGAATATCCTGTTTCCGTTAAACTGAATATTTTGGCAAAATTGTATCCAGTTTGACAAAAGTTTCCATGAAAACAAAATGTCCCCAAATTAAAAATGAAGGGCAGCTACTACTTAGTACAGATGGAAACATTTTATCTTACTCTCTCTAGATCAAAGTGTGTCCTGTTTGTGTTATATGAGACAGTTTGATGGAGTCCAGAAGAATCTGCCGTTGATTTCCTCTGTGATTTTGGGCAAGTCACTTTCCCTCTCTGTGCTATGGTTTCTCCATCTGTAACATGGGAATGCTAATGCTGGCCAACCTCACAGAAGTATTGTGAAGCTTACTTAATTGTTTGGAAGGTCTCTAAGAGCCTCGTATGAGAGGGTGTTTTAGAAATACCAGGTTTTATTATGATAATTGAAGTTTGTCTTGGATGGCCATGGACTCCTCAAATGAAGACCCTGAGACTCAAACAGGAGCAACTACATCTAATTATGAGCAGCACCCCGTGTGTAATGGCACAAATTGCTTCATAACTCTGGATATTTCAAGATTGCCTAATTGTGTTCCGGAATCTAAGCCTTAAATTTAAGCCTCTTGCCCTTATGATTGCAAAGATAAACTTTGAAATGTGACCCGAGGGTATGTCTACACATAAACTGCTACAGCGGCACAATTGCACCCTGTGACACTGGAGCGCTTCAGTGAAGACACCACCTATGCTGGTGGAGGGATTCTCCCATTGGCATAGGTAATCCATCTCTCCAAAAGGCAGTAGCTTAGGTTGACGGAGCTGACTGGACTCTGGGTATGGATCCCCCCGCCGGAGGCGAGAAGCCCCCAGCGGCTGCCCCCCTGCTCCCAGCTGTGAGGGGAAAGGCGAGAAGCCCTGCGGGGGAAGCTGGACTTCTGGTTGGGAGCTGCATAGAGCTGAGAGCCCTGGCTCTCAGTCCCCCACACTGCCCCTCTTGAGTGGGTGGAGCGCTCCTGGTGAGCGCACGACCAACAGAAGGACCACGACAGTAATTAATGGCATGGCTGTAAGTCGACCTAACATAGGTTGAGTTATCGTTGTAGTATAGACATAGCCTAAGCTTTTGAGCTTACACAGAGCTCTTCTTCAGGCCTGGGAAAGGTATTCGGAGTGTCACAGATAAATACAAGGTGGAACAGCTTATTTAACATAAGTAGTTAATACATATTGTGAAGGACCAATCAAGGTGAAGAGGTCAGTTAACACCTCATCAGTCATAGGACAAAAAAGGGGGGTTAGTACAGTGGTGGGCAACCTGCAGCCCGTGGGCCACACGCGGCCCGTCAGGGTAATCCGCTGGCGGGCCGTGAGACAGTTTGTTTACATTGACCGTCCGCAGGCAAGGCCGCCCGCAGCTCCCAGTGGCCGCGGTTCGCCATTCCAGGCCAATGGGAGCTGCGGGAAGCAGCGGCCAGCACAGCTATGGCATTTTCCTGCAATATCCTTGAAAGACTTTATCAGATTAAGTTTATGTATTCTTGTGGGCCAGGATCTCTAAGGGGAGAGATGTGACAGATCCTGCAACCCCAGGCAGTGTCTTTGGGGTTTATGGTTTATATATGATTGTGTTCTACTCCATGGGACTGGAGGGGGAGGGGCTACCACAGGTCCTCCAGAAGCTAAAAACAGTTGGGGGTGATAAAGGCAGATCAGCCAGGTTGTAACCCTGCAGAGAGAGGTACTCCCTTCTGGGGAGGCTGGCATATACTAGTTCAAACTTGCTGCAGAGACCAACAGACAAAGAAAAGACATTTGGATAAATAGCCTGAAGTTAAACGGAGTCAGGGCCTTCTTTTTGATCCAGCAAACCAACAGGACCTTCTATCTAAGGGGGACCCAAATCCTTGCAGAAGGGTTGGAAGGACTTGACCTACTAGGGCCCCATCAGACTAATGGGTGACATCCAGTAAGCTTTTAGCATGTGTTTAGGAACTTTTATTGTTTTTACATGTTTTCTCTGTAATGCTTTTACCTTAAAATAAATGTGCTTGCTTAGAAGGAGCTGTGTGGTAACTGATAACTGCAGGGAATACACTGCTCAGAGCCCTTGGAGAGAAAGCAAAGCGCAGGCACTGGCCTGTTTAGGCAGTATGGCTTGCTGGGGATATCGCACTGTAGATCAGGGAGCTGTGCTGCCTTAAAACCCTGCTCAGGAGGGAGTGAGACACAAGTCTCCACCCAGAAGAGGTGAGAGCCGGGAGCTGGAAGCCTAGAGTTTGTTCCTGCAAAGGAACACAGGTACAGCTGGCCTGAAGCTGTGACATTTGTCTTTAATTTAAAGGGTATCTCAATTCTTCTGGGACTTATCAGAGGTCAGCTGAGACAGTTGTTATGAGCTTTCCCTATTGAGAAAGAGTTATTCTGTATAATATAGCAATGATCATTTACACTGTGCACTGTAGATTATGGTGTAAGGTGAGAGTCTGGGGGAAAAATTGGCCAGTATTCTGCTCTCTGTTAAATCCAGACCAATCTGAGAGCTCTTATAAGGCTGTAGGAAGTTTTGCTTTTCAAAGATAAATGACCTGCCTTGTTTGATTTATGTGACTAATGTGGATGGATTTCAATTAGAAGCTATGAATGCATTATACTAATTTCACCACAGCTCTTTTCCATTCTGCATTCATTTATTGTTGCTCGCTCCTGGTTTTCGTTAGTCTTGTAAGCTGAGAATGTTTTTGTTCAAGGCTCTTTCTTTACATGCCAGCTATCACTGGAACGGGAGCACATGGAACCTGTTGATGCCTGAAGTGTTGCCTTTTACCTTAAGTACTTTTGTATGTGTAGCTTATACCATGTTTTATGAGATGACTGGGTATTTGCATTTGTCTGACGTGTTAGTGCACACCTGTTTTCCCGTCAGTTGCCTGCCGTTCCAGCTAATGCATACAGCCCAATGTAAGTAAATATGTGGGAACAGGTTCACACCAAATAATCTAACCTAGTTCAAATATTAACGAGACTTGTGCTCTCTGCACACACTCAAAAGTATCATTTTGAAACACTGATCTTGATAAAGGCGTCTATCTCTGAAACTGAAACATTGATACCTGTGCAGGGAGATAGCACGCAGGTGTTAATCTAGCAATGTGGTGTTTTAGACAGTCCCAAGAGTGCAGGAGGGGATTGCTCTCGATGGAACTTTCTCATCTACACCAGAGAATTATTAGGGGGTCACCCACGTCATCGCTTCTGTTGGCCAAGCTCATTGCGCCCACCAGGGGCTCCTGGTGTCTCTCCGTTCCACCCCACCAGCCCTCAGTGTGCCATCCTCCCAAACTCTGTCTATTTCAGGGCCTCCCTGCAACTCCCTCAGCCTCCCTTTGCCAGGGGTGTGCCCTCCCATTCCAAGGTCCCCCATTCTCCCCTTCATGGCAGGGGCTCTGTGTGTGCCCCTGTTCTCACCACTCTCCACCACCTGCGTTCCTTCTTCCCCATGTCAGGTTTCCCCCTTCCTTCCCCCAAGCCAGGGGCTCTGTCTATCCCCCCATACCCATCTTCTCCATGGCGGAGGCTCTGTGCGCACCCCCATTCCTCTCTTTCCTCTGTGCCCCCATTCTTTCCTTCTCCCCATACCAAGGTCCCCCAATTTATCCCCCGGCCAAGGGTTCTGTGTGGCCCCCATCCTGCCTTGCCAGGGACTGAGTTCATGCCCCATATTTGAGCATGTCTTAGCCTAAATGTGCTTTAGTGGGTTTCTTAGCCTGCATGATGTGGTCTTAAAGCCAATGTGTAAGAAAAGATCTTTGCACTTCAGAGCAAGTACGATCAGGTGATTAGAACAGGGCAGAAGATGTCAGGAGACCTGAATTCTATTCCCAAGTCTGCTCTAAGGTCCCTGTGTAAGGTTCAGCTTTAATACCTCCATTTGTAGATGGGAGTCTTGCCAGCAGAGATGTTTGAAGCAATGATATTTTGTAATGTTCTGTGAGATCTCAAGAAGGAAGATGAAAATAGTATTATTATTACATGTAAAATATTGCCTTAAAATAGAGTTAATCCGCAGAGCCACTTCCATTGTACCTCAAGAAATTTACCTCCATGTTCTGAGCCTCATTTTTAAAATCTGTAGCATCTTTTTGAGATAATAATACTAACCAGCCTGGATGTAACTGTGGGTAACATAAATCCTGCATCTAGCAAATTTTACCTGTGGAAAATAAAAGCACCTTTTTTTTTTTTAACCAATTGTGAGATTGAGACTCAGAGGTTCAATTACTTGCTTTTCGTAGCACTATAGTACAGTTGTTTAGAGCAGGATTGTAATCTTTCCTTGACGCTGATTTGCTGTATGATCTTCGGCAAGTGACTTAACCTTGGTTCACTTTTGATCCTCAGTTTTGCCAGCTATGAAATGGGGACAATAATAATTAAATAAACTTTGTAAAGTATTAAGGCCAATCAGTGGGACTAGAACATGGGGCCTCCTGGGTTTCTGCCCTGTCTTTAATTCAGTAGTTCACATGGCTTTTGTGGGATGGAAGAGGAGAGAACATTCCTCCTCGCTGAAATTTTTGCAGGCCTCAACTTTGAAAATTCCCGCTATGCTTCCTGGTGAAACTGTCATGATTTCATAAACACATTGCATTTTTTTCATAACTCAACCCCCAACATTTTCAGCCTCCTGAAATTTCACTAATTCTGCGTTTCAGAGGACACACAATCATACGGAAAAGTCTTGTTGCAGGTGTCTTTTGTCACCAGTTTTATCCATTCCTCAGTGAGACCCAAAGCAAAGTGCCAGTGTAATTAACAAGATGTTTTGCCAGCAGAATCCTGTGCTGTTCCATTTTGACATCCTTTCTGAGGTAACCCTTGGGAATGCCTGCTGCTTTTCATAGTTGCAACAGCATTGTTACCTTCCCACCCATTGGTTTGTTGCTCTTTGGTTCAGTTTGGCTCCTCAGAAATGGCTTTGTGGTATTCAAATGAGTCTCTGCCTCACTTCGACGTTTCCGTTTCAGCTTTCAGTGCTCCCCTGTTGTTTGTGCTGGCTTGTGTGTGCAACCAGAAATCTTTAATTTCCCATTTCACAGCCTATTGCCATTCTCACAGCTGATACATATGGTACCTGAGGTACACTAGCCGGCCTGGCCTGTGAAACTGACAAAGTGGGAGTGAGTGAGTGGGGGTGGGGGGCAGGGTCTGGCTGATAAATAATGCCATTAAATGCTGATGAGCACAGAGCCTGTGAGAGAATGCCCCCTGAATCGCAGAATGTCCCCTGTACTGAAAGACCATGCAGCGCTATTTCGGGTCAGTCCCTCCATATCTCTGAGATTCTGGGCCCTGCTGGAGTCCTGCCTGGCACAACTTAGAGTGGCCCTTCTAAATTATATGCAGGGTAGTTGTTGCTGTGTCCGTCCTACTCTCCCTTGAATGGTCCCTTAGAATATGTGCTAATTATTTATGCTAAACAATCTGTTCCACCTTGTAGTTAGCTGTGACGCTCGGCGTACCTTTCCCAGACCTGAAGAAGAGCTCTGTGTAAGCTCTAGAGCTGGTCTCTCTCACCAACAAAAGTTGGTCCAATAAAAGATATTACCTCACCCACCTTATCTCCCTTCTGAATTATGGCAACGTCGAATGGCTACCTATGGGCTTCCCTGATGGCCTCCAGCTAAGTGAGCTCTGGCTATGCCCATTCCCTCACTGGCACACCTTCAACATGCACATGACAGGTGCTTTATTTAACAGTGGGTGACTGGCGCCTTCTCTATTCTTGTGGTAGCCAAAGTAATAAAATTCAACCACATTTTGAAATTATAATGACACTGTGTAAACACTAGATTTTATAACCAGATACACCGGCTAAGGCACATAGTTAGTATTGCTTACACAGCCCTTACTCGTGTGAGGTGCTGAGCACTCACTCCTGTTGACTTCAGTGGGACTGAGAGCACTTAGCTGCTTGCAGGATGGGGCCCTTTCTGGGAACTCCTATTCTTTTAGGCGGTGTGAGGCACTGGCGAAGTTTCAGGCAAGTTCATGGTATGTTGGCTATTGTACAATGAGATAATGACGTGGAAGGAGGGCCCAGGTCAGAGTTGCCAGCCATGTACATCCAGGAACAGCCATATGTCCTGTATTTAGAAACACGTAGAAGTCCAAGATTCTGGCTCTTAACGCGCTTTTAAAAAGCGAAGTAAGAAAAATGAGTGAAACGTGACACGATGGCTGTGAATGCACTAGCACTGTCCTTCACATTGCCCACCATTGCACCGCCAGGGACAGCGATGGGAAATGAGCCAGTGCAGGCCGGCCACTTGCATTTGAACCACAACGTCACCGAAACCTGCTCAGCATTACGGTTGAGCTACACTGGAAAGTTACATTGGCATCGCTACATCTCACAGGGGTGTGAAAAATCCACACCCCTGAGAGATTAGTTCAATCGACCTACCCCCAGGGTGCACAGCGCTAGGTCAGTGGAAGAATTCTTCCATCAACCTAACTACTGCCTCTCAGGGAGGTGGATTATCTATGCTTCAGCTGTGCTGCTGTAGCATTTTAAGTGCAGACCTAGCCGGTCTGCAGCCTGTCTGCATTAGCACTCCTACGGTTGCTGGCTTGGTTGGAGCTGCATCTGTAGTAGTGTGATTGTGTGAAATCTGAAGAAGAATTCTAGATCACTGGGTTAAATTCATGCCTGGTGCAACTCCACTGAAGTCAACCAGCTACACCTCGGATGAAGTTTAACCATGGTATCTAGTTTAACTTGATCTTTTAAGGTGGATTATAGGCAGGCTGCCTGGTGGCTGACTGAGATACTCACACCTGGCAGCGCACACAGTGCTGTGTTGTATATTTACAAAAGGGGCACTGACTTTTTTAAAACTGAAAATCCAATAAAACTAACTAACTTTAGGATAACTGAACATCATGGATTTTCCACAAACATAAAAAAAGTTTCTCCACGCATGTAAAGGGGGATCATATAACTTTTGTTTTTAACCCAAGAAAATACACTGTGCAGTTGTTCTGATGCCCCAAATCTTCTTAATTTGTATATGCAGTGTTGTTGTAGTGGTGTTTGTCCCAGGATATTACAGAGACAAGGTGGGTGAGGTAATATCTTTTATTGGCCTAACTTCTGTTGGTGAGAGAGACATGCTTTTTAGCTTTTGGGTTTATGTAAGTTCAAAAGCTTGCATCTCTCACCAACAGAAGTTGGTCTAATAAAAGATATTAACTCATCCACCTTGTCCTTCTCAATTTTTAGTCTAATGCTGCCATCTGCTGTCTGAAAGCTGTACTCTCATTGTGCTTGAATGATTACCCTCTGCTGTAGTTATGTATTACTCAATAGTTACCCTTAGGAATATTAGAGGGTGTTTCAGAACGCAGCAATTCAAGGATTGGATTTAGGTGCATGAAGTGATAGGTTATACATAGCAAACAAGTCATAATGAATCATTTTGCTGATTAATTTTGCCTCTTTCTCTCACACATATTGTCCTCAAACAGATAAGTGAAATGTTGAGCGGAAGGATGGTTTAATGGTTAGCCTAGGACTTGGGAGAACTGGGTTCAATCCCCTGCTCTACCAACTATCTTGTATAACTTACTGGGTCTTTCTGTGCCTCAGTTCCCCATCTGTAAAAGGAGGGTACTAGCACTTCACTACTTCATAGGGGTGTTATGAAGAGAAATACATTAAAGATTGTGAGGTGCCAAGATACAGTAATGGGTATGAGAGAGAGATTTTGCTTCTACTGTATAAAGAGACTAACAGGTTTGTTTGTTTGATTTTTTTTTAAATTTTTTTTTTTACAATTTTACTTTCTTACCTAAAAATTAAGAATGTCAAGACTAGTCTTCCGAGGTTTTGCAGGAAGACTTCTTGACATTGGGGGAAACTCAGAGCATGTGTATTGTGAGCCCGGAAGCTTTACTGAAGGGATGAGGTTGCTGAATCTTTAACAAAGACAATATTTGTCCAAACTGTGTATTTTTCATTGTAGTTAAATATAAGTGCTAACAAGAACACCCAGATAGGAATAGTTTTAAATAATCTAACTAAAAATCTCTTCCTCTTTCAATTGCACAACTTCAGTCTCTTGTGATCTCATAATTTCAGTAGTTTTCTAGTCAGCTTAGAGTCTTCTAGCGTCTGAAATCCTTTTTTCTCTTAAAAACAAGAGGAACCCCTTTCCCCTACTATTCTCACCACCTTTCTTTTTTTAATAAGCAACCTTCCAGGCTGCTTGTATACATTGTAGAGACAAAAAGAGAGCACAAACCCATTTTTCCCTCTTCACTGCTCACATTTTAAATTCACTTTTCATGAGCATTTGTGCCAGCAAATCTTATTTGTAGAAAGGGAACACAAACAGGGCATGAAGACAGTGAAGGCAAATTCATTAACAACACCAAATGAATATTCCTGGGGAACTCTTTTTTTCACTCCACAGCTGAAGTCAGAGCTGCTATAATGTAATGGAAGAGGGTCAGGTTCCAGGAGGTGCCCCTCTCTGTTGTGAGGTGTATTTGAGACTGTAGAACAGTTTATGAGCACAGTTTTTATACACATACATACATAGGTTTACAGACCGTGGTTATAAATCTATCTCACAATGACCGTCAAGTTCAGAATGTTACAAGCTTTCATAAAAGACTTTTCTCAGCATATTTTTATACCCAATAACCTCATCTACAAACAGTTGATTCAATTGCCTACTCTTCAGGGTTCAGACCCCCTGTTCTCCCACTGGGGTGTCTGGACCCTGATTGTCACACCTCCGTTGGTTCAACACCTGGAGCTCAGGAGTGCAAGCTAGTGGTGAGGTTGCTACTGGATAAATATAGGTTGCTCAGCATGTAAGACTGGCCTCTGTTCCAACTCAGTAAAGATCTCTTTCCTACAACGCTGCCTGCCGCATTGCCAATGAAATAAGCTCTGTCAAATGACAGGTAGTTTTTAAAACAAAGCTTTAATTGCCATCATATCTGATTTCCCTGTGACCCCATAGTAGCAGCTCTCTGCCTTTCCCCAAATGTTTATACCAGCCTTATTGCTGTTGTATTTGAGTGCCTGACCTGTTTTAAAGCAGGGCTTTGAAGCTGTGCTCCGGCTCCCCTCCAGCTCCAGGCAAAAACCTGCTGCTCCGGAGCTGCTCCTCACTCCAGCTCCGAGCTCCACTCCAAAGCCCTGTTTTAAAGTTAAAATCTACCTCTGTTTCTCTCCTTTTCTCCCATTGATTGCATGTTGGGTGTGGCAATTGTAGTATTGTTGCTTTTAGTAGTAGAATATCCTGGCCTATGCAGATGAGAGTCTCCAACAAATGCTTGACATCACCAGCCAGACTGCCAACGGGGTGGGACTTCGCTTCAGTGCTAGAAAGTGCGCATCCCTGCATAGGTAGATTTTAAGTGATTATAAGTCAAAGCACAACAAGTCAGATTTGGTCAAATGAAATAAAAGCAAAACGCATTCTAAGCTGATCTTAACACTTTCAATGTCCTTAAAAACTTAGATGCTTCTCACCACAGGCTGGCTGGTTACTTTTCAGTCAGGCTCTCCCTTTTGATCAGCGTTTCAGTCGCCTGGTGGTGGTGGTGTCTGCAGATGTAGGTGCAAGAGAGTGCGTATGGCAAAATGTCTCTCCCTTTTATCATGTCCTTTTTTTCCTCTTGGCTTTGCAGCCCCCCCTTCAGAGTCAGGTGAGCATTACCTCATCACAGTCCCAAACTGACCAAAGGAAAGGGGTGACTCCCTCGAGGGTCTAACAGATTCTTTTGTTGCTGCCTAAGCCAGTGTCCCTTGTTCCTGTGAGGCTGGGCTGGGTTTGTCCCATCCCTGCCCTGACGAGGTGTGAACTACCTCTCTGTTCTTGGAGAGTTTTTGCATGGGCTTGCTTTAAGCCACGAGGATACATTTTCAGCCTCATAACTATGTACATGAAATTATAACCTATAACCTTACTACAACATTACTGTAACAATTGCTATAACATCACTATAACAACCACGCTCAGTGCATTATGAGCCTTCCGAAGACACCCAACATGACAAACTTTGCATTGGATCGCACACAATCATTTTATAAAGATGAACATGGGGGTGTCGGGTGTTTCCCCGAGTTACGGAGCGTCACAACAACCTACCCTAAATTCTCAATTACTGAGGGACAATCTTCACTCACTGCTATATTTGCTTTCCACATCCAACTATCTGTATAATTTATCATGAGTGATGTACCCGAATACTTGGATGCTAATATCTAAACTGTATTCTTAAATTTATTCACCTACATTTGGGTTATTGCTGATTATGCACTATATGTATCTTATGACTTTGCAAATACAAAGTTTGTTTTTAAATAATCCAAGCACTATACCCAGATGTACAGACACTCTTTTCTTAACCTGTGTACTATACAATTTTTTTAACGTTAGCTTTAATACATTTTTAAAATCTGTTCACTATTGTGGAAAGTAAAATCAAAGAGGCGAGCTTTGCCCAGGTTTGCTGTCATTCTAATTTTGTAGGGAAATGAAGTCTACAGCTTGAGATCAGCCATTATGAGAGCTGTCTCCTGTGCTCATGAGACTCTCATGCTTGTCATTTACACAGCTGTTTCTCCTGAGGGGCGTAGCTGTCACAGGGTATCATGGCTTCAGGGGGAGAGGTGATCTCTCACTGGTAGCTTGGACCAGTCCCATGAAAGGCTTTGAATATCAAGTCCAAAACTTTGGATGTGATTTGGCATTCAAGAGGGCCCAGGTGCAGAGAACTGAACACTATGGTGATGTGCTTTTAGGCCTTGTTTATGTTGACGGCAGCATATAGGGTACACGTAGGTACATGCTGCAGTGTAAAGCAGGCTGCAGCCACACTGGTGAGTAGCTACACATGGCAATGAAAGGCTGCCGGAGACTTTTCCTGCTGCCTCCCCCACCAGAGCCTTTCCCTGCTGCCAGATCCTTTCCCTGCAGCAGGGAAAGCTCCAGCAGCGGGGAGGCAGTGGGACACTACACTGCTAAAAACAGCAGCGGAGCAGCATGGCTCGGGCATGTGGAGAGCCGTGTATGGTACAGACCCTAAGTTTCTGGCGTGTCTGTTCTGTACTCACCTAAACAGTGCCTCACCATCTACACCACTATTTATATGTACTAGGGAGGCGTGCAGTGTATGTACTCTATCTATTGCCATAAGTGCAGGAATAGACCGAGTCCTGTGGGACGATGCTCCCTGTACCAATGGGAGCTTTTTCAGAGAGAGCAACTTCATTCCTAGGTATAATGTTCTTGCGTAATCAAAGCTGGAAGTCACAAATGCATGGATCGTTATAGCCAAGCCTGAGTCTGATGGCATGGGGGGCAGTCTTCTGGTCAGCTGTTGATGGAACAGGGCATTTTACACGGTTATGTTGTGGTTACTTGAGCATCCTATTGAGTGAGGAGTCCAGGCGTACCCAGGTGCTGCGACCTGATTTAATAATCAGAGAGCAGATGACCATGATGGAGGGGGATAGTAGGGAATGCTCTTCAGAACCTTTTCTTCTTCCCACCAGAGTTGTCTGGGTTCAAGTTTCAGCCAGCTGTTCTTTGTTCAGGGCTTCATGTCTCCCAGGCAATGAGCTGGAAGATAATGCTGTTTCCATGAAGAGGTAGGGTTAGGTATTGTCTTTGTGTTACTGGCATTTGAGTATGTGTTGACACATGGTCTCCCCCAGTGACTTCATGGAAACATTCAGTAAGGTAATAATCCTGAAACTGGTCTGAAGGGGAGGAATAGTTGCTCATAATGACCCTCTCAGAGGAAGATTAGGAGCTATTTCAGCTTGATCCTTTTCACTACTATGTCTCTACAGAGGGACAGCCATATTTCATGTTCAGTAGAATCAAATGCCATTGTGGTATGCAGAGAATGAGTACGGATCTATGCCCCTGGGTCATGGAGAAGAGGAGGTCATTCTGGATCAGCATAACCTATGCAGCCTCTTTTCCCTCTTCTTTCTGGTAGCTGATGGGTATGGTTGGAGATAGTTCTTTCCTGGCTTGATCAGCTTGCTCAGAAATGAAAGTTTAGATTCTGAAGTTCATTTTGAAAGGTTGGTTGGCAGACTAGGGCGGGATAACACTAAAGTATTAACACTCTGTTGGTGGGGATAGACTGACATCAGGTTAATTGTCCTCCCTTCATTGGTCTGTGCTTATTTGGAAATGGGTGTTAGTCCTGTGCACCAGAAGATGGCAGACTTATGTAATCTTATCTTTGATTTACACAATTCTTTATCTTGCTTCCCTGTGTAGGTCCACAAGGTAAGTAACAGACTTGCCCTTTATGATTTCTAAGGATGTTGACTCATAGATTTGGTTTCGCATTGGAGCAGGATGTACAATAACGTTTCTCACCGAGAGCTGGAAAGGGTGAGAGTGACTTAATAGTGTCAGTGGCCACTGGCTGACCTTTTCTGGCTAGATTGTTCTCTTCCTTCAAGGGCCTAATCCAAAACCCAGTAAAGTCACTGGAAGTGTTCCCACTGACTTCAGTGGTGCTTGGACCCTAAACTGCTATCACCTGCTCACACCCTTTCATAAGGTTCAATACAAATTTGGTACAGGTTAAATCACCAGGCACTGTTTTTATTAGAGATGGCCGCAAATGAGAACACTGATCATAATCCTCCTGAACTTTGGCGAGATTTTGATCTAGATCTGAATTTCAAAGCTTCGGGCCTCTTTGTATACAAAATCAGAATACCAATTATTTATTTAAAATCGGTTTGGATAGCAACTCTGTGTCTTCTCCGCATTTCTAGTCCTTGTGTCTAGTATTTGTGCATTTTCCTGTCCTTGGGCTCAGAAGGGGGACTGCATAGCTGGTAAACTCTTCAGCATAGGGGACCAGTCTTATGTATAAGAAAATCGGAAAATCAGAGGAAATAGGGAAAGAACATAAGCAAGTTATACCTGTTACTTCAGCTTTTCTTTAAAAGTCTTTTTCATGTTTCAGAGTCTGTACAACTACCACAAGACAAAATAGACTAACAAGTCTGATGTAAACATTGAAAATGTTTGGTTCAATTGTTCGTCAATATTTCAGAGCAAATTGTTAAATGCATTTCACAATGGATGTAATGTCCTGTTCCTATAACACTTTTTTTTTTAAACATCAGGTCCCATTTGTGGAATATGAAACAATTCATAGCTGTATACATATTAAAAATTGGTACATGTTACTCCATGCTATTTAGTTGTGCATCAGAGGCCAAGATAGACATTGCTTTCTTGTCCTTAGCCATTAGCTCAGGATTAATGAAACACATAGTTTTTATATTAGTCAATCATAAGTATCAATGAAAGGGGACCACTTTGTTTCAGATACTTCTCCAATGATCCAATAGGGTATGCCTTCAATGCAAAGTTAACTCAGGTGACTGCACCTGGATCTGAGCCCCTCGGTTAGCCTACCCCAGGTGTGAGCAGCCACAGAGCAATGCCTAACTATATCCTCACTGGTGATGCGCTTTCCCATGTGCATTGCTAGAACTTCTGGGGGCTTCCATGAACTTCCATGGTTCTTTGTTTTGCAGTAAGCTAAGCTGCCCTGATTCTCCCCCATTGAATTGTGGGAGAACTTGTCTGTCCTTGTGGGGGCATGAGGAATTGTGGGAAGGCTTTGGAGGACTATAAATACACCTCTACCCCGATATAACGCGACCCGATATAACACGAATTTGTACACAACGCGGTAAAGCAGTGCTCCGGGGGGGTGGGACTGCGCGCTCCGGCGGATCAAAGCAAGTTCGATATAACGCGGTTTCACCTATAACGCGGTAAGATTTTTTGGCTCCCGAGGACAGCGTTATATCGGGGTAGAGGTGTACTCAGGATTTTGCCTATATCCTCATGGCAAAAGGAGCATGTTCCTAACATGCTCCTTTTGCCGTGAGGATATATGTTACTAGCCTAAGTGAAAGCAGCACACAGGTTTTAACCCATAACCCAAGCAGGGCCAGCTAGCCTGAGCTGAAAGCATTACTCGGTTCAGGTGAGTGGGTTTTGTGTGTGGGCTGGCGGGGACATAGAGGCAACTCCGAGTCAGAGCCCGAGTTAACTCCTGCAGTAAAGTAATTTGAAAGAAATCCTTTGTAGGCATTTTTCTTGATTGCTGTTTAAATTGTTTGGTGGAAAAAATGACCTAACCTGAACATATGTGGGTTTTGTTAGTGAAATCCCCAGGACCACATATATCGTCTCCGTGGTCTCCCAGAATAATTGTGCTGTCTCACACCTCTGCCCTATGTGAATGAAAGTCCCTGGTTCTCCCCTCTCAGCAGGATTTGGTCTCTAACCCAGCTGATGCAATTTCAGTAGGGGCTCCAGGAAGCCCTATTGTATGTATTGATTTAAATGTAGCCTCTTACCTTCTGTGAATCACTTGACATTTGGAAAATACTTTAATCCTCTTGTGCCTGTCACGAATCAACACTCCACTGGTTCTGAAGTGATGTCAGTCAGAGGCTGTTAGATTTTTGAATTATGTATTCATGTTGGACTGCTGAGTAGTGAGCATCCACATTCAGTCAAAAAAATTACACATAGAATCATAGAACTAGAAGGGACCTTGAGAGGTCGTCTAGTCCAGTCCCCTGCACTCGTGGCAGAACTAAGTATTATCTAGACCATTCCTGACAGGTGTTTTCCTAACCTGCTCTTAAAAATCTCCAATGATGGAGATTCCACAACCATCATGGATAAAGGCTGCAGTCAGCATTGAGTAGCAAAGGGGAAGTACAAACCCCATGTTGAAATTCTGTATGTTTCTAATCTGGTGGAGTTACAGACTATTCTCTCTATTCAGGTTCTAGATCCCACTCACCACCATGGCATCAAAGTAGCCCTGCAGACATTGTGTAACAACAGTGACTAATGTCTCTCAAGCAAAGTTCTTCTCCATTCCTTCTTGACATGGAGAGCCCAGTTACTTGAGACTCTCCTTTAACCTGCCGAGAAGGATAGGGATCTGCATCACAGCTAGTGGGTCACATCTTAGAGTATCTGCTTTTTGTAACTCCCATGGAGCACCTCATTTCTATACTGTCCAAAGACACGGCATAATTGATATAACTGCTGCAAAGCAGCTGCAAAACCTGCTTGGATCAGAAACTGTTCTGAGAAACTGTAATGTGTGGCAGGGATTCTTAGAAACTCTGTTAAAATTCTGCCAACAAAATGAAGGGAAGTTTGGGCTGAAACCCCTAAGGTGGATGGAGAGAGGACTTAACCCATCAGAATAGCTGTCTACCTGACTGCATCAAACAGCAGGTATTTTCAAAACCCTTTCCTGAAATAGGATCTGTCCCCCTGGTCTCCCCAAAGGCTTCTCATCTTCCCTACACTGACCCAGCCAGTCACACAGCAGCTCATTGAGATTGCTAATGATAATACGAGGTAACAGATGTCCAGTGGCTGTGCGTTATCAGTTTGTACACTCCGCTGTGTAATCTAGCGCTGTCCCCCATGCTTTAGCACACACCTGCTCTCTTAACAAAATTCCAAACCAAAACGCTCCCCTGCACACACTTCTCTCCCTGGGAGGAGGACAGAATAAACATGTGACAGGTGTTTGTCACAACACAGATGCTACTGTGATGAGTGCAGTATGAGACCTATCTAGAATAGAATAGGGCCTGGAACATGCTCAATGCAGACAGAATCTCTAGAGAATTTAGCTGTCAAACTCTAACAAACTATTGGGCATAGAGGAAATGAATTTTTTCAGACTCATAGCTTGGCCAAATTTGGGTGAATTTTCACAGGGATGACTAGAAGTGACACCAAAGTGACTCCCTTGCCAAATTGCAATTCCCTGCTCCAAAGCAAAAGGGCACTAGAGCGTCTCAGTGAAACCATTGTAAGAACTTTTTTAACCTGGGCAAAACAATATTTTCCCCTAATCTTATTCCTGGAAACAGATGAACCATTTTAGCTGAAATTTTCCAAAAAAAATTCAGGCAAACACTTAGCATGGAAAAGTTCAGGTTGAAATGTTTAAGTCTAGCAGTTATAAGCAACTGACAACAGGGTCTTATAATGGAAAGTGCTAATCAACCTTAACTACATATTTTGGGCACTATTGCTACATAAATAATAACATAGCACATAATATTAGAAAGATTGTTACACGTACATTTACACACTACACGGAGAGTTTGTAGTGATCCTAGATTTTGGTTGCCTAACACTTTCCATTGTTAAGGTTTCTTGCAACTTTTTTTTTTTTTATTTAGATGCTCTCACACCACCATTGTTTGCATCAAGCCTTTGATATCTGGCAGCAGGAATCACCTCAGGCTACAGAACTGCCTTTTCTTTGTCCTGACAAAATTCCATTAAGATTTAGCTCAGATACCGAGTTTTAAAAGTTGCTATTTCCTTTCTCTCACATGTGTTCCTCAGTAAAAATGTTGGCAGACTGCCAAAGTCACTAAACATTCTCAGGGTGGGTTCATGTCATTCCCCAAGCAGCAGGAGCACACCTGGCACCGGAGACAACCAGGAGCTGCTTAAGCTCTATAGCGAGGGGAGGGAGGGAGGAAAGGGAGCCAGGCTGGGATCCCTCCAACCTGAGGAGGGAACCATGGCCAATGGGAGCTGCAGGGGCGGCGCCTGAGGATGGGCAGCGTGCTGAGCTGCCTGGCCTCGCCTCCACCTAGGAGCTGGAGGGACATGCTGGCCACTTCCCAGGAACTGCCTAAGCTAAGTGCCACCCGGAGCTCGCACCCCTCACCCTCACCTCCCCCCACACCCCAACCACTTCCCCAGCCCTGTGAAAATGAGCAAGTGAATGACGGCAGGGGAGAGCAAGCAATGGAGTGAGTGGGGCGGAGCCTCGGAGAAGGGGCGCGGTAGAGGTGGGGCCTCATGGAGGGGGTGGGGCAAGGGTGTTTGGTTTTGTGCAATTAGAAAGTTGGCAACCCTAATCCCCACCCTTTCTGGAAAAACAACCTCCTCTTGCTGCCATCTTACTCCTTGTAGCTGGAGTAGTACAGCAGGCTGTGCGTCATTGCTGAGGGTTCAGGTTTCAAAGCTTGCGGATGATGGGGGGGAGGGAGAGTTGTACATAACAATGTTTGTTTTTCTTCACCATAAATCTGGCATTTCTTAACTTCTGAGTGCTTGACTTTGCAACCTCAATAACATTATTTGAACAGTTTTTGTGTGTAATATCAGCCTATAAGTCCACAATCTATTAGAAAATGTAATATGCCTTAACTGATTTCTAATTGATATAGCTGGGTTAGGATTTATTTATCACTGTACAATGCATACTCTGGAACCCACTGAAATGCAAACCGATTCCAAGAACAAAACTGCTCACTGTAGACATTTGCTGCCTGTCACAGGGGAAAGTAATATAGCCAGAATCCCCTTAGGTGTATGCCTACCAAAGGAAAAGTCAGCTTCCTGTGAACCAAATGATAAAATGCAGCCATAATGTAAACTGCATGAAATAATAAACTGTTACAATACATTTTACCTTATACTGTAATTTTGCACATTCATTACTGTAGGAGTCAATCGCTCCCAAATCAGTTACCAGCAAAAATATTTCCCATGGATTTCCCCTTGGAAAGTATCTGTGTTGGGGTTTGTGCATGCATATATACATGCACACACATATAACAATGTATAATATGGGGAGAGGAGCACACGGGACTGGGCTTTTTCTCCAAGCCATGCCTTTTACTTTTGTGGAATGCTGCTGCAGGGTGCTCTCTTCATTGCAATGTACCAACCCGGAGCAGCGAAGCGAGACGATTCTGCTAATGTAGCCTAAACGGCTGCTATTATTCTGTGTACCAGTAGAGCTCACATTTGTGTCATTCCTTGTGATATTCTGTAAAGAAAGGATAATCAGGTTGTTTCCTAGTTAGAAATGGCTTTTTGCCATGTTGAGGTGCAATGTGGAAGGGTCTGAACATTTCCCCCCTTAAATATCATTTTCTTTTGAACTAATTTCTTATGCTTGTGTGACCGGGGTCCCAGTGGGGGCCAGCCGAGGTCACTGAATTAGGGCGAACCGCAAAGAATGGGGCATACAAACCCCAAAGCTGGTGGATATTCCAATACTTAGATTTACCAAGCCAGCATAAAACAGCTTCTTTATTACCTCACTGGTTGCCCAATAACCAACACCACAGTTTCCTTAAAGAGACCCAGCCTCAGGCCTCCATCCAGGTACCCAAGTCAAATATGATGAAGATTTCTGAAAATCATATTTCATCATATAAAATAAAAGGTTCTACCAATCCCAAAGGATCGGACACATTACCTCCCATTCCAGATCTTACCCAAATACACGCTACAGCCAATTCTTATTAACTAAACTAAAATTTATTAAAAAACAAGAGAGAGAGAGAGTATAGGCTAATAGATCAATATACACACAGACATGAGTTTAATTCTTGAGATTTAGATTCACAGCAGAGATGACGAGCTTTGTAGTTGCAAAGAGTTCTTTCAGAAATAGGTTATAGTTAGGGCCGTCCTTAGGCATACGCAGCATAAGCAGCTGCGTAGGGCACCATGAAATTTGGGGCATGGTGCCTTAGGTGACCAGCCCTATCCCTCTGCCGGCCCCCCCTGCAAGGGGCAGGGCTGTCCCTAGGGAGGTGTGGGGCCCTGGACAACTCCCTCTGCCCTGCCTCTTACCCTTCCCCCCTGCTCTGCCCCCAGCCCGCCCCCGTTCCACCTCTTCCCCCAGCCACCCCGCACTCACTGGCAGCGGCGGGAACCGGAGCAACCCGGCCCCCGCTCTACTCCACCAGCTCCCAACCGCGGGGCTCCGCCTCCCGCCGCCGGTGAATGTGGGGAAAAGATCGCCCCCCCACTCCTCACCGGCAGCTGGAAACGGAGAGATGCGGCCCCTCAAGCTAGACTCCTAAACCTATATTTAAGCAGTTAAATAGTTGGTCAGATTTTTCCATGTACCTGCAGCTCCCATTGAACTCAGTAAAGTTGTAGATGCCTAGTGCTATGGATTTTGAAAACATTGGTGTCATGGCTACAGGGTGCACTGCCTTTTACACCTTTCCAGTCCCTCTCGAGTGTGCCACAGCCAGGTGACATGCTTGGCATTTTTCATCTCTCTGAAGGGTGGAACAGCACTCTTGGATTAGATCAGTGGGTTGCAGTCCCCCTGTTTCCCAACCATGTAAACGTGACCAGTCCAAATGTATTTGGCACTGCATGAAAGCTTCCCTCCAAGAGCCTATGGCCAGTAGCTGATTAAAGTGACTCACATGTATTGTTTAAACAACAAGGAGTCCTTGTGGCACCTTAGAGTCTAACAAATTTATTTGGGCCTAAGCTTTCATGGGCTAGAACCCACTCCATCAGATGCATGGAGTGAAAAATACAGAAAGCAGGTATATATATTACAGCACATGAAAAGATGGGAGTTGCCTTACCAAGTGGGGGGTCAGTGCTAACGAGGCTAATTTAATTAAAGTGGAAGTGGCCTATTCTCAACAGGTGACAAGAAGGGGTGACTATCAATGGGGGAAAATTACTTTTGTAGTCTAATGAGGCCAATGCAATCAAGATGGACATTGCCCATTTCCATCAGTTGACAAGAAGGTGTGAGTATCAGCAGAGGGGAAAATTACTTTTTGTAGTGACCCAGCCACTCCCAGTCTTTATTCAGGCCTAATTTGATGGTGTCCAGTTTGCAAATTAATTCCATTTCTGCAGTTTCTCATTGGAGTCTGTTTTAAGTTTTTTTGTTGAAGAACTGCCACTTTTAAGTCTGTTATTGAGTGTCCAGGGAGATTGAAGTGTTCTCCTACTGGTTTTTGAATGTTACAATGCTTGATGTCTGATTTGTGTCCATTTATTCTTTTGTGTAGATTAAATGGGTTTTAGCCCACGAAAGCTTATGCCCAAATAAATGTGTTAGTCTCAACAAGGACTCCTCGTTGTTTTTGCTGATACAGACTAACACAGCTACCTTTGACCCTAGGCTCTGGCCTTGAGAAAACAAATCTGCTTAATTGGCTGGAACCAGTTAGGTGGGCATTTCCCAATTAATAGTCCTCCATTGTTCTCCTAAGGATCCTTGTTATTCTCTGTGGAGGAATTTGATCTCTGTCATTGTTTTGTTGCATGTTGTTTTTTCCCTAACAGTCTCCTTTGATGTAACTCCTTTGATGTAACTCATACAGAATTATATCAAGCAGGTAAACTGATGTGCATATAATAATCATAAAAATATTATAGAGATCTCCCTCGTTCTCCCCTATTGGCCTTCTAGCATAGCACAGGCAAATGCTAATTCTGGTAATGTTAAATGGCTGCTGTCTGATAATCACATTTCCTTGAAAATTCTAGTGACACATAAGATAACTGAAAGATGGTAATGAAAACGCCCTTTTTTTTTTCTCCAGAATTCTGTGTGGTGTTTTGTTTTTTAAACTCCTTGCAGTTTCTGGGTAATCAGTGTCACTGGGTTCTCCTATATAGTCTCTCTCTTGCTGAGAAGACCCTTATAAATATCACCAGAGCTGGAATAATCTGTTTTTAAAGAATTTTAAAATATACATATACTAAAAACAGACTGATCCGGATTCAGCAATGTACTGAATGAGGTGCCTAACTTAAATGACTGTAGTGGGACCACTTACATGCTTTAGGTTAGGTTAGGTATATGCTTAAGGAATTTGTTGAATCAGGGCCACCATTTGAACAGTGCTCAAACAGGAACTGCAATGTTTAAATTAGTCCATTTTAAAAAAGTCAAGTTGACACTGCCCTTTTGATTTTGCCCCATAATAGTTTTGTTCCCACTCTCCAAATCCATTTGATTATTTAAGTCAGTGTTTCCCAAACTTGGGACGCTGCTTGTGTAGGGAAAGCCCCTGGCGGGCCAGGCCGGTTTGTTTACCTGCTGCGTCCGCAGGTTCGGCCGATCGCGGCTCTCACTGGCCGCGGTTCGCTGCTCCAGGCCAATTGGAGCTGCTGGAAGCGGCGGCCAGTACATCCCTCGGCCCGCGCTGCTTCCAGCAGCTCCCATTGGCTTGGAGCAGCGAACCGCGGCCAGTGGGAGCCACGACAAACCGGCCCGGCCCGCCAGGGGCTTTCCCTACACAAGCGGCGTCCCAAGTTTGGGAAACACTGATTTAAGTGATAAGGCTCAACTTCAACTTACTAGCCCTTTATCCACCTGCTAAAGATTGACAGAGATGGTTAAATGCCTCAGAAGTAATGGTGGCAGTGTTTGTTTTAATAGGTTTTTGCAAATGTGTTTTCAACTGACTTACGTACTTCAGACTGAAAGATGAGCACTTGAAATGTTTATTTAAGCATGCTTTTGATAAAGTTACTTCTAATCAGTTTATCTGATCTCTAGAGATGATTGTGAAATGATCAGTGGATTTAAACAGCTCTGGTATGGTTTTGGATCTACTGACAAGTTTAACAAATATCACCCCTTTGACCTGCCCCTCCCATAGGGTTTAGATACCATGGCATCTTAGAAGCATCCAAGATCGATTTACCTATGACTTTTAGCACAAGAGTCTCTTACAGTTGTATTCTTGACACCACTAATCACTGACTAGGAGTAAAATTTTTAAAAGTGGCTAAGTGACCTAGGTTCCTAAATGCTTCAGTCACTTGTCAAAATGGAATGTAGGCTCCTAAAGGCCAGATTTTCAAAGGTATTTAGATGCCTAAAGATGCAGATAGAGGCCTATTGGGATACATAAACATCAAGAACACATAAGCAGGTTAGGTGACTAAGTCCCATTTGAACCTGTCCAAAGTTTAGGGGTATTTGGTTCAGTGCAGTGTTTGGGATTTTTCTTTCTTTATATATTGTGCATAGAGCTGGGGGGAAAGTATTCCCACTGAGTCATTATTACTGATAGAATTTAATTAGAAAGTTATCTGATTCTGGGCCTTTCCCTGACAATGGCACCTTCTGCCTTGAGTATACTATACTTCATAATACAATGCCTCAGAATGGTAGGAGACTTGCACAACTAATTCACATAGCAAGAGTAATTCAGCTCTCCTTAAGGAAGAAGATATATCATCACATAACCAGAACATGGAAAGAAGTGGCCCAATGCTAACCCAGAAGAGAGATGATAAACAAGGATTTGCTGTGTCCAGATTCAAGGAGAGTATTCGGAATCTATTACCTCTTGGGTGAAACAAATAAGAGGATCTAATCAAATCATTTCTACAGAAAAGCAGGGATGTTGTATTCTGAACCATTCTGGTAGTAATGTTTATGAGGGTGGTCATTTGTGCACACAAAAATCTGGCTTGTATTCCCAGTCACAGTAAGGACATGCAGAAAATTAAACATGTTTTTGCAATTCCACATGAACATGATATTTAAAAATCAAGCCCTGCTTGTCCTAAACCGTGCGCTGACGGCCTTTGCTGTGGTCTTTTAGAGATGTCAGAGCTGTACACCAACTCCCAGCCAATTTCAAACAATGAAAGGAGATAAGTAACAAACTCATAATCAATATGTCTTAGTTTAACTTCCAACAGCAGAACACTCCCCTGCTGTTTTCCAATCTCCTTTCATAGGGCTATTTTGTGCTACAAAGCAGTAATGTGATAGAGTGGCTCATAGGAGCACTGCATTAAGCTTCTACCACTCAGTCCTTGTTCGGTGGACTTCAACCCCTCTCTGGATGCTGCTTAGTTATCTATGCCAGAGACAACTCACCCTTGGGTCTCCTAAGCATCCTGCAAAAAAATTTGCCCTTGGAATTGACCAGATTGCACAAAGTGGCAGGGATTTTTCCAAACTTTTCTCAGAGGAGTGGATCCTCTGAATTCCCCACATGTTCATCATCCCCGTCCCATACTTCCAGCTACACAAGTTGGATGCTGTCAGGCTGTGCTAAATTTATCAACAAACTCAGTACAGCTCTCAGGGACCCACTGACGCTATTTCCAGGAGTTTGTTGCCCAATGGTGCAGCCTCTTGCCTTATTGTGGGTGTAAGAAAGCATTTTTCTTTAAATGAATGGACTCTCTAGTCTTCACTCCTTTCTGCAGCATCTGCCAACCTGCTACAGAGCATATACTGAAGGCTGCATTCAAGGATTTGTTGGGGAGACTAGCAGGGTGCCATCCCCGAGCATGGCCCCTTGTGGCACAGCATGGCCCTGCAGCCATCCCACCCTCAGCTCCCTCGTGATTGTTGCAATAATTTGCTCACAAGCCAGAATACTTTAAGTAAGATCCCCGTTTATGGGGTCTTATTTGCTAAGTCTTCAGAATACAGACTCTTTGGCTCCTCAGTCCCAAGGTATCTTCTCCATGCTTCTGGGGCCCCATAGCCCTCCTTCTTGGGGCCTGTGCTGTGATTCTGCAAGGTTTTGCTCCTTGGTTCTGGGGTCCGACAGCCTTCCTTCTTGCAGTCTCCCTTCTTTGTCTTTCAGGAGGCTTCTCATTTGTCTCCAGGGTGGACTGATTTAACCACATGACCTTCCTGTCAGGTGACTACACTAATTTTCCCCATCTGGGGAGGAGAGATGAATGAGTCATGTGCAGGGATGGACCCGTTACCTCTTAAAGGAGCCAATCACTCTGACAGAGACCTTCGTTAAAATATTGGCAGTTCTTGAGTTTGAGGGTGGGCATATAACAGCAAGGCCGTTGGCTTTTACCTGTTCCAAAGGGCCTGAAACTTTATCACTGGATGGGGGCACATCTTGTAGCAGGATTGTCATGTGGATCACTTCCCCTCCCACTTTAAGAGCCGGAAAGGAGGAGGAGGAGCCAACAACATGTGACTAGCCAGGTCTCCATGGCTCATCAACACATGTCCATGTTCTGTAGGCCACCAGGGGAGAACCTCTCATCTCTTGGATGGCTCTGCTAAGTGCAATAATCGGCTATTGCTACTGGTAGCTGCAGGCAGTTTGTCTCCTGCCTCACAATGCACTCAAGGCGGGCACCATAGTGTACATCCTATTGTTGCCTGTTGCTTAATCTGTGCCTCCCTAAAAACTAACTCTAGCAACAACTTTACTCAGGCTTCTCAAAAACCAGGAGTCTAATTCACATCATTGATTTGGCAATTGCTAGACATGAACATGTACAGAAGCAAATTTGTTGAGAGGCAGAACAATTTTATTCACTATTTAAAAAATAACAAAATATAGAATAAATATTTATCCACAAAATACATATACCGGTAAAATGTAATATACTTAAGTTAACTTCACAAAATAAGTTTCTCTTATCTGAGTGAGCTGAGCACTCATATTATTACATATTATATTAGGAAAATACATACATTTTCTAAGTGATTTAGTGCTTATGAAAGTTGTTGAGCTGATGGCTTAGGAGACTGAGGTTCTCCATTTCCCCATAGAATCGGTGGAGTACAAACTTTCCCCCATCCAACTTCAGTGTTCCATCTCCTTCCTGGAAGACCTCCTCTGTGGGGAGGAGGAAGTTCAGTCCTGATGGCTCATTCAGTCCCTGGCTTCTCTGCAGAGATTGCTGCCAACAGTTGGTCCAGAGGTGGTAAGTTTTATAAGGTGGCATGTGTACTTTAATACACAGTCTGTACCTAATCTTCGTCAATGGATGCTGTTGCACCACCTTCAACATCTAATATAGCCAAATCTTCTTGACAAGATGCTGCAACAGGCTGAGCACTGTCTACACCAACATCTAAATCATTGTGAACAGCTGTGCTCTTTTACTCTTTGCTGATCGTTGTACAAAATAAGCTCTACAGTGAAAGCTAGAGAGACCACCAAACAAATAGGTGAAAATGAATTTTGCTAGTTATCCTCAGTTCATTTCAAACCAGTGACGAAGGCCAAATCTACAGTAGAAATGTTTTGCCAGTATAGCCATACCGACTAACCCTCCTAATGTAGACACAGCTTGTATCACCAAAAGAGTGCTTTAACCGGTATAGCTTATGCCAGTTCCCTGAGCAAACTAACTTATACCAGAAAAAGCACTTTTATGCTGGTATAACTTCATCTACATTTGGAGTTTTGTTGGTATGAAAATACTGCAAAAAATCACACCCCTAACTGACATTGCTATACAGCGGTGGTGGGAAACCTGCGGCCCATGGACCGCATGCAGCCCGTCAGGGTAATCCGCTGGCGGGCTGCGAGGCAGTTTGTTTACATTGACCGTCTGCAGGCACAGCCGCCCACAGCTCCCAGTGGCCGTGGTTCGCCGTTCCCAGCCAATGGGAGCGGCGGGAAACAACGCGGGCTGCAGGGACATGCTGGCTGCCGCTTCCCACAAGTTGCCCACCACTACTATACAGGCACATGTTTCTAATGTAGGCTTGGCCTTAAACTTGAAAGGTTCTGAATCCTGTCACACCATCCCCTACATTTGGTCCCTTCATGAAACATATCCCCATAAATAGATAATCTTTGCAAGATTAAAATGCAAAGGAAGTATATTTATACCACATCTTATTATCATAATCATTGTATATGACTCAAACTTTATACCTTAGTTTACATAACACAAGAGTTCATGCAATAGTTTTCATAATAAAATAAGTTGTATAAATATAATTCATTTGTGTGTGTATGTGTATATAATATTCAAATGGACTTTATACTGCATTTGTGGACTAAGTCACTTTTACACCAGTTACATTATTGTTTCTATCATGACAAATGCTCTTCAAAATACAAGGAAAGCAAAAATATTTTAGACACAGTAGTCCAAATTCATCCTCTGTGTATCTATGCTGAAATCATAGTTATACCAAGGTGAGTTTGACCCATTAGATGAGATAAAACAGGTATTCTGAGCGGGGACATGGTAATATACCATACTGGCATTTCTCTGTTTCTGCAGCATTAAAATTCCATTTAAAAACAAAAATTACATTCTTGGTCCTGATGGTTGCAAAGGTAATATTCCAAACACAAATCAGTACAGTTCCTGAGGAGGTGATAATATGCATGTCTTCAGACAGAGAAAGAATAACTCTAAAAGAAATATGAATGTCCCCTGTTCATTTAAATTTGTGTTGACTGTAGAATCTAATAACGTCATTCTCAATGGTTTGGTCTTAGGTATTGTGTTTTGATGAAATGTTCCAGTTTGTCTATGAATTTACTCACACTCATATTTTCTGTATCACAACTTGCCTGCAAAATAAACCAAAAATTGGAAATTACCTAATAAATACTTAACACGTATAGTTCTTTATATCTTGAAAACATTGGACAGACATTCACGAGTCCTTGCAAACCCCGCAGTCATGTACGTATGCACATAAGTACAGCAGAACCCTGTTTAGTCGATCTAATTGGGACTGGGGCCAGATTAGATCATCAAAAATGTGGATAACCCAGAGAATGGGCAAAAAGCTTTCTAGCTGTTATTTTAAGATGCAGAGTTGCTTTTAAACTAGGTGACCCCTCCCAGAAAAACATTAAAACATAATGCCTTTCTTTATTTACAGGATGCATGAGCCAGTACTCCTAGTAAAGAGTACAGTACCAGTTTTTAAAAATGCAAAAATGATCATTTTTACTTGCAACAACAGCAATCCTGTACTATTTTTGAGTTTATCATTTTTGCATTTTTAAAAACTGGTACTGTATTCTTTACTAGACGTAATAGTTTTCTACGCTGTAAGTGAAGGGGGGGGTAGGTTTTAATGCTTTGTAATGATCCCGTGTATGCACTTTGTTAATATGGGGAGCCGGATAATGGATAGTCGAATAAACGGGGCTCTACTGTGCTGTACTATGACCCCTTTCTGCGGAAGGGTCAAACTGAGAGGTAGAAAAAGGAGGACAGAAACACAGTCAGACACAGTGGCAGAAAGAGAGAACTGGAATTCATTAACTGCTTTAAACTTTCAGTAGAAAGAGATAAAGAACAGATAAAAGAGAAAAGACATCTAAATATTCTGTCTGACTACAACAAACTACATTGAGATCAGCTGAAGCTGGAGTCATGAGATGTTTAGTGACTTGTCCATGCTACAGCAATCACAATGCAGAGTCAAAATTTGCCATCTCGTTTTAAGCAGAAGTCCCCATTCAACGCAACTTAGTGGTCAGTGTAAAAATCAATGGTATGGTATGACCCCAAGAAGTTCCTGATCAATCCATTAAATTATGCTGCCTATGAAGAATGTGTGATCTCTGGAAGAATAAACATAGTGAGGAAATAAAAAGCTACCTGTGTTTTCATGTTCTTTTGGAGTGATGTTGTTAGCATTTTGAGGTTGAGAAAAATTTTTGAGAATTTTCGCATTTCAGGCTGTTTTTCCAGGCATTCTATCCCGTCAAAGATTGTGCTGGCACAATCTGCAATCTAAGGGAAAAAAAGTTACAGAAAAAGGATATTTATTCAAAATGAGATTCAGGAATTGTCAACTGTTAAATGGAAATGTGTGGTTCAAAAAATACTGACTTAGGTTTCACACAGCAGGGTGACAAATGGATTGTGAAACTGGCTCTGATATTTAAGGGCCAGATTTTCAAGTAATTTAGGCAACCAATTGTATACCTAACTTGTATGTCTATTTACCAACGCTGCAGGCACAAATTAAGTACAATGTGCAAATGGCTGATCTGCCAGGCATGATTTTTTTGTAATTTCTTAAGCAAATGAGGTGCGTGATTGCTTGAAAACGTGGTCCTCACTGCCTTAAGGTCAGATGAAGTAAAGCAGCTACATCAGTTTACACCACAGGAGGGTATGGCCCTGTGGCTGCAGTTTCAATTTAAGGCTCTTCACATATTTGAAATTAAAACTGACTGATCAAATATTACATTGAGTGAGAGAGGAATTAAATTCTCTTGAAATTAATCAGTACTATGGAAGTAACAACATTTCATACAGAAAACTTCTTAGGAACGTTTTACAAATGTGTTTAAACCACGTCTACTACTTGGGGAAAAATGTTAATATCTAATAAGCATACACCTTGATATCTCTTTTTTTTTTAATTACTTTATTAAACACTCTCTTGGATGTCAGTATAACAAAACCATAACTAACTAAACCGTATTAAAACTACACTCAACATTTTGAGGCTCTGTAGTTTTGTGAATTATACCGAGAATGTATTTGTGTGCACAGAACATATACGCATATGCAGGAAATGTGCTGACATTTTTATCCTTATTTCCCTCTTTGTTTGCCTTTTACTGTGATAAGTATTTTATAATGTGATTGTCTTCTAGGACCTGGATCAAAGCATCTACTCATTTAAACACGTCACTTCAGAAAATCACTTCTACACAAAATGTGTGTACGTATATGTAAAATATAAAAACGAGCTCTTCACTGTCCTTGCTTTCCGTTCATATCACAAAATATTTTTCTTAGAATTAATGTTTATTCAAGGTTTATTTGAGCAAGTTCTTTTTAATTTCATAGTGACTAATATAATTGCCTTAAAAAGGCAAATATTCATTTGAAAATTAAATTGAAAGAACAACCCATTTTTCTAAACTACCGGCTGCACAATTTTAGGACTTTACAACTTAGTACTGTGTACTCTTCTAGTATCATGAAACTCGTTTTAATCAACATTTGTACTTACTTCTGGATGAACTGGGGTTGGTATCCTCAACCTCTGAAAGAGAAAATAGCAATTAAAGTCTTCAAATACTGTTTTCATTAACACTGATAAAAGATGTGGTATAGTATTAGTAAGCTGGTTAACATCCTCACATCTCAGTAAAAAGTAAATATAACACGGATGAAAAATGACTGCATGTATCAATTCTTAGAAAGGTTTAAGTTGACAGTTACCTGATTATCTTTCATTACATTTTTAATAATTTTTGTTGAATTCAGAATTTCTCGAACCATCATAATCGAGTCAGGAGCAGCATAGACGCTCAAAGCTAGCAAAAGAAAATATACATTCAACGTCATTGTTCTGAAATGCTCAAAGAGGGTCTGAAAACGCATGCTCCTGGACTTATCCACTACCATTTTATGGTTTCTCATTAAGGAAATGAATAAGTTATCTTGATTTTTGAGGTTGATAAAACAATCAGTGTGTGGGACTTTCTGGAACAAAATATTTCCAGTAAATTTTTTTTCCACCTTCATGTTCACTCCTTACTTAAGTAAAACTTCCAATGAAGTGAGTAACAAAAAATGTCAGGAGCTGGACCTTTGTTCTACGTGTTATCAATTAAATAAATAATGACCTGACCTGTTGTTGAACTGCTGCCACTCTGATTAATGTCCCAAAATGCAAAGCCAGCCCATTCAGTAATGAGGAGGAGAACACAATAGTTTTGATGAGTAAAGAGGCTGTGCTAAAAAGGAGTTTTATGCAAAACACGTGGAATGTTGCCCAGAAAAAAAAAAAGTAAGGTAGCAAAAGCCATTTGTGAGCGTTTTACAAAATTCTATTAGAATATCCAGAAATCCACAAAATCTCACATTATTTTACAAAAATTAACTTACAGCCCAGAAGTTGGAAGGGGTCTCCTTCATAAATCTCCAGCTACTGTACTACCTAGGCCAATTGGACATTCTCCCAGTGTAGGGCAATCCCCAAGGTGGTATTAATTCAACAGATGCCGCTTTGTGCTCTGCTCATTCTCTTTGCTCCAGTGTATTTATCTATAGGTACTTATATGGCCACTACCACAATATCTTTAATGCCGTTACCCTCACAACACCTCTGTGAGTTAAGGCAGTGTTGTTATTCCCACTATACAGATGGGAAACTAAGGCACAGAGAGGATAAGTGATTTGCCCAAGGTCACACAATAAGCCTGTGGAGGAGCATGGATTTAAACCCTGATCTCCCTAGGCCTGGACTAGTGCCCTAACCACTGGACTGTCCTTCTCTAGGGGATATGTAGAGGGCACTCCTTCAGCCACATCCTTTTCACCAGCCACACTCCTGACAAGCACCCTACTCCTCTATTGTAAGGGGTGTGGCTCAAGGACTGTTGGGTTCTGGCAATCCTGAGTTTGTGGAACCACCCCTTTGGGGTCATTACCAAGTAGTCCAACTTGTAGCAGACCTCAGGTAACTACAGGGATATGTCTACACTGCAGTCATTGGGTGTGATCACAGCTCATGCCGATATACCTGAGCTAGCTCTCCGGTACTGGAGTAGTGAAGCTGTAGCAGCACAGGTTTCACTATGGGCTAGCCACCTGATTAATTACCCAGGATCCCAAGTAGGTTTGTAGAGCCCATGTCGCCACAGCTTCGCTGCTATCAGCTGCAATCAAGGCATGCAATTGCGGCTCCCGCAGACATATCCAAGTTGTGCGAACGGGCAAAGCAACTGTTAACTGACCCCAGGACCCAGAGTACATAAAGATGGTTTACAGCCACCTTTGTCCCCCATTTCCTCAGCTCTGCCAAGCGCAACTTGGATACAGTTGAGGCTTCATCTCAAGACATTAAGCTTCAGCATTGTCTTGGTTGGCCAGTGGTCTTGGCACCACCATTGCTTGGTGGGGTGGCTGGGATGGAAAAACTGCAGTGGTGCTGTAGAGACATGAATTTATCCTCACAACACCCCAGCGAGGAAAGGAATTCTTTTAATTGGGATCCCCATCTATTTGAGCCTGAGGGCTGTAGCAGTGGCTGGTTTGGTGATCCCTTGTTCTGGAGGAGGAGCAGTGTATTTTATTTACTCATGCTTTGAGCTGTGGTCCAGGATTTGGCCCTTCTTTTTCATCAGAAGTGGCTTTGAAGGGAGCAGAATGTAAAGAAGCAAGGCCACTGGTTTGTAACTATAACGTCACCTAAAGCAGAAAGAGCTCTTATGCAGGAGAGCAATGTGCAGCATTTGGAAGGTAAATAGATGTCCAATGGAGAATGGACTCCACTCTCACTGCTAGAGGTGCTGCTTTCAAGGCATATTGGCAGGGGTGGCTGAGCTGGGTGTATACTAATTTAAGTCCAGCACACATTGTGGATTGAAAGTATGACTCTAAAGTCTTCTGTTATTGGTGTCCTAAGGAATCCCCTGCTCCTCGGGCAGCCAACCCCCTACCTCACTGACTTCTTATTGTGATATGTTGACTTGCAAATCACTGTCCACATGTCAAAACATTGTCCAGAAGGCAAGAGTGACATGCTTAGACATAGACAGACAAAAACAGCAGTGCAATACAAGCAAGTGTAGGCCCCGATCTTGCCAATACTTATGCATGTAAGTGAATCTAAGCATGGAGATAGTCTCATTGAACTCAGTGGTGTGTAAAGCTACTCCGATGTGTACGTGCTGACAGGATCAGGGTATTAAGCACCAGCACCACTAGAAATAGGAAGCAAAAAGAAATGTTTCCAAGTTGAAAGGCAGAAAAGGAGGATACATTCTGGATACCAGTGGAGGCTGGCATTTTGGCCCCTGGTGACCCCAAAAAAATTTGAATGAACAGTGATATTATATAAACTAGTGAATGAATCCGTGATCTTGGAAACTGGTATCAATTGAAAAAGGTCATAACGGATAAAACATCTACTCTGGGGCTGGTGCGTGATTTCCACAGCTGATAAAACTGTCTGACATAAAGGAAGAAATCTGATAATGATCTGAATAAGAAAATGAAACAGGGTTGAAAGTTATCAAAATGCCAGCTAAATGCATGTGATGCCAGCTGTATGGGCATCTGTGGCAAACTGCTGTCTGAGATTAGAAGTCTTGGATACAGCACTGAATCAAACAATAGATATTCAGCGGAAGTACATCAAAGACGTTTGATATACTTTGTATAATTGAAATAAGAAAATACTTAGCAGTCAATTAATTAAAATCTGACGCTGCGTTTTATTTCCTAAGTCTCCCTAACTATAAATACAAGACAATTAAAAGTAAAGGGCCCAATCTTGCTAGCATTAAAGGTAGGGCCATTTGGCTTAAACAGAAGTATGATTGGTCCCTAACACATTGGTCTGACCCTTTGAGTCTCTGTTGCCTGGGGCAGCATGGTGTGCGAGCTTCTTGAAACTCTAACGCTAGTGTGTGTGTAAGCTACAAGTGTCATATTTTCAAAAAAATATATCAGGACAGTTTTGGAATAACATTTTTTGGAGTCATGAAATACTCAGGTGCTCCTCATTCTGTATCCTTACTTTGAACAGCTCCACGCAAGTCATCAGTTCATTGGAACTCTATTGCAGTGTTGCCACCTGGCACATTATGACAAGTTTTGGCTTTGAGCAATGGTTGACATGAAACGGGCTTGCTACATGACAAGAATGGAACAGGGGTATATGAAACATAAGCAGTATGTCTCCAACACATCTTTTGTACAGTAGAACCTCAGAGTTATGAACAACAGAGTTATGAACTGATGGGTCAACCACACACCTCATTTGGAACCGGAAGTTCACAATCAGGCAGCAGAGACTAAAAATGCAAGTACTGTACTGTACAGTACAGTGCTGTGTTAAACATAAACTACCCAAAAAAAAATGGAAAAGTTTAAAAAAAAGATTTGACAAGGTAAGGAAACTGTTTCTGTACTTGTTTCATTTAAATTAAGATGGTTAAAAGCAGCATTTTTCTTCTGCATAGTAAAGTTTCAAAGCTGTATTAAGTCAATGTTTCAGTTGTAAACTTTTGAAAGAACAACCATAATTTTTTGGTCAGAGTTACGAACAACCTCCATTCCCGAGCTGTTTGTAACACTGAGGTTCTACTGTACTAATAAAAAAACCCAAACCCTGAACGCTTTGATTGATTAACTGAAATACCACGACATTGCAGGCATTCAGAAGGAAGTTCTTGGGACCTTGGGGCATCATGTGGAAAACAGGACTGGTCTGATAAAATCATGACACACAGTTTCTTTATCCATGCGGATACAAGTAAGGCTAAGTGTTAGGTGTAGTCCAGGTCACCGGCCTTCCACAAGGCCCGAGCACGGAAGACGTTGAAGTACACCCCACTGGCCGACACCCTGAGAGCCCAGGGCTACGAGGTCCAGATACACGCCCTGATCGTGGGAGCCCTGGGCGCATGGAACCCCCACAATGAGCCGGTGCTGAGAGCATGCGGAGTCGGTCGACACTACGCCCAGCTCATGAGACAGCTCATGGTGTCCGATACCATCAGGTGGTCCAGAGACATCTACACGGAACACATCATGGGACACCGCTAGTACCAGGTCGAGTAACCGAGACCGCCAACCAGGAAAATAACCCACTTCCTTCCCTGATGAACCGAGGGACACACCCCACCCATGTACTTATTCCCTACACCTATACAGACTTGGACTCTTAATACATTCCATGGGTGGCATACCCGAGACCACCTATCCACTGACACTTTAAAAACTCTCACACCCCAATCTGGATCTATGCTGGTTATGTGACATGTATGTACCTTGTGAGCCTTGTAACCGGTACTTGTAATCCCCCATAACTCAAGCCTGACCCCAGATGTACAGTACCTTCCCTCTTAACTTGTGTAAATTTGATTTTAAACATTAACTTTAATAAAAATTTTAAATCAGTAGACTGTGGAAAGTCTCTGCTCACTGTGGCCTTGCTACTTTACTCTCCAATGACCAGGTTTAAGTTTGAAGCTCATCATGCTAATGAGGTGCTTAGCTATGTGTTCACCTCTTAAGCTTCACTCCTGCTACTGGGCAGCCACCAGCAGTATCCTTATTGATGCAGGGCCTGGGTCCTTTCTGTTTTCTCCCTTGCTGATCACTTTTGATCCTTTGTGCCTACACATACTGCACTCTGGTCCTGCAGAACGCAGAATCAAGCCCTTTAATTGTTACAAGCACAGTAAAGGATGTTGAAGAATGACCTGACAGTTACTAATTTTGGACTATACAAAGGGGATAGAAGTAAAATTATTTACGGGAACTGCTGTCAGGCTACCATGTACTATGTAAACACTAAAACCTGTAGCTGGAATCATTATGTGAACATTGCAGCTGTCTGCAATGGCAGTTTTTGCTCACTTCATCTAGATAAGCATAGAGTTATGTAGATCAGGTAAAGTGTATTCACTGACCAAAAAAAACAACCACTTAGTTAACAGAGAGTTAAGATTGCCCCGGGATATCTTGTGCCCTACAGAATATTGATTTCAGTACAACTCAAACCTCTGAAAACCAGGAAATAAGGTTGCAGTACATGCCAATGCAAACTTATTTCTGCCCCCCACAAAGCTGCCATTACCACTGGCAATTATGTGCATGCACTCCGGCAACATCAGTGTGTTAGGTGTAGCTGTATTGAATGGTGGAGGGATTAATTGGAGAAGCTTGGCAGAGCTATGATTGTGATATGAGGTGACATGGGGAGGCCCTGCCTCTCAGGGGAGGAGGATCTCAGTGCTTCTGTCTGCCCCTTACCCCATGAGAGTAATGAAAGGGAACAGGTGCACATGTACTCTGAGGGATGCAATTCGCCTCATTTCAATGCTGAGTTGCGTAGTCTGTGTCAGTAGCGGTACCCAGGAATTTCCTTCCTGTGGGGATTGTCAGCAGTGAGATGGGATATGAGAGTGGTGTGGGGACATTCTGATGGGTGAGGAAAAGTGCTGTGTTAAATGGAAGCCTGTGTGTAAGGGTGACGTTGTTAGCACGGGCTAAGGGATTGTAAAACATAGTAGGTGTGGGGTTTTGTGGAATAGCTTCAGTGTCTACGTGAATGGCAGCTGAGGGTAGCTCCTGCTCAGAACACCGAGACACAAGTTTTGCTTTAGCAAAACGAAGGCTTTAGACTGTTCTCCAGTTGTCATGTGCCCCATTCCCAGGCAAAGGCAGAGTGCAAGGATGTTTTATTATGGGTGTATTGGGTGGAATTAGGTTGTGTGGGCATGCACCTGATTTCTTTATTTTCTACTTTTCAGAGGTTTGGTTTTGCTGAACTTGATGTTCCAGAAGAGCACACGATTCTCAGGACAACCTTAACTCTGTGTCAACAAAATTTAATGTCAGTGAATTTCCTAATTTTGTTTTTGTTTGCTTTTTTTACCAGAAAGAAAAATGTGTTTTGTAGCAGTTGGTAGTCATTTAGGAAGTTGTAGTTGTCACATAGGTTTCAGCAGAAGCGTTGGTGTAGCTAGCTAAAGATAAAGGATGCTATGTGACTCTCCCCCACTCTATACACTCTGTTATGGTGGAATGGTGATAAGGGTCATGCTTTCAAATGTTTGGAGGGGGGATTGGCCAAGGAGTCCAGTGAGAGAAACCACAACATGGTCCATCTGCTGGTTGCAATAATATTAAACTTGTGAGTAAAGACTGGGGTGTCTATCTCCTTCTCCACTCCCCTCTCCTACCATATCCCACAATATAGTTTCCCCTCCCCGCCAACATTTTCAGCTAACTCTCCCCTTCCTGTCCTAGTGTTACCAACTTGGGATTTTTTTCATGAGTTATGGAATTTCAGCTGGGGCTCGAGCTGGTCTTGATGTGACACAAGACACTCCAACCCCACTCAGCAATTTCAGGCCTGCCTTGGGGGGAAATCCTTCTGATTGGCTGTTTTCCCCACTTGCCCACCCCTGGGCAGTACTTTCTCCCTCTCCCTTCAGGGGCTGACACTATTCTTACAAGAGAGTGGGAAGGAGGGAGCAGAAAGCCCAGGAGTTCAGAACAACTCTGCACCCAGCCCCTCTCTCCTTCCTATGAGTAACAACAAGGCTCCTCTCTGCTTCACCCCTCCCCTTTCCCTTCCTGCAACACCCATCCCAGGAAGGGGGAGAAGAGAACCCTGCTGCATCTGCCCCCATCCAAGCTTGGGGGGATAGAAGTGATGTGGGAGATGTCGGAACTGGAGGACAGGATAGATTTGGAGACTACGGCACAGAACTAATTGCTGGGCAGGAGATGGGTAGATGTGGGAGTGAGAGCACCTGCAGCGAGGCTATGGTGACCACCATTTCAAAATGCAAAAACGGGACACATGCAGGCCCCGTGGCAAGCCCCCTGATCCTCCTAGTCCCCCCTGAGGCCCTTCCCCCTGGCTAAGCTGGAAGCCTTAGCTAGGCAGTGGTAAGAACCACCCAGGGAGTCTGGGCCGCTGTGGGCAACCCTGGACCCTCCACCTGCCCTGGGCAGGGGGTCAGGAAGCCCAAAAGTAGCCCCCAACCCATATCCCTGCCCCCCAGGGCATGCCGCCCTTGGCAGGTCGAGGGTACAGACTCCAGGGCTCCCCACAGCAGCCCGGGCTCCCTGCGGGACTCTTACTAATGCCTGGCTTGGGCTTCTGGCCTGGCCAGGGGCAGGGCCTCGGGGGGAAGAGGAGGAGAAGGGGGTGGAGCCTCATGGCAAGCGGGGCTATGGCCCACCTCATCCCCCACCACCACCAGGAAGAAGCTGGTCGGGCAGACGGGGAATCTAGGACAAATGCTGTCCCAGAGTAATTCAGCCCCGGACCGGGACTTGAAATGTACATTTTGAGACTGTCGTGCCCAATTAGGTGGTCACCCTAAGCGAGGCCCAAAATGGCCTTTCCCACTACATTTGAGCGAGTGGGCAATACTAATTGTGACACACATACATGCCCTGGAGATGAGCAGGGCGAGTTCCAAAATCAAACAACAGATCAAAAAACCATAATATAATCTTAAAAAAAGAAAATAACCACTCATGATTTTGGGGGCCAATCTTCTTATTTTTGGGGTCTGACTCTTGAGTTTTGACCCTTTGGGGTTAACAGTGCTGCGGTCCCATTAAGCCATTAGCACTTGAAAAGCCATTAGCTAGCATCTAAAAAGTTGCTTCTTCCTATCTGGTGCTCTCTGAGGCTGCAAACTTATATCAGAGGCAGCTGGTTACTGGAGTCTAACATACTTCCTTGGTAACATAGGTCAAGCTGTACACCAAGATAGACCCTGTAGCTCCATGATGCTCCTCCACTTCAGCTGGGCGCCCTGCCCCCAATCTGGCCTGGCCTCCCAAGCTATCGAGTCATTGTAAAGTAGGGTTGGAAGGGAACTTGAGAACTAGTCTAGCACCCCATGCTGAAGCAGGACCAAGTAGATCTAGACAATCTCTGACAGGTGTTTGTCTAACTTGTTTTTAAAATCCTCCAATGATGTGGATTCTACAACGTGCCTTGGAAGCCTATTCTAGTACTTAACTATCCTGATAGTTAGAAAGATTTGCCTAATATCTAACCTGAATCTGCTTTCCTGCAGATTAAGCTGATTATTCTTTATCCTATCTTCAGTGGACATGGAGAACAATTGATCACTGTCCTCTGTGTACCAACCCATAATATATTTGAAGACTGTTATCAGGCCCCCCCTCAGTTTTCTTTTCTCAAGACTAACCAGGCCCATTTTTTTAAACCTTTCCTCCTAGGTCAAGTTTCCTAAACCTTCAATCATTTTTGTTACTCTTCTCTGGACTCTCTCCAATTTGCCCACATCTTTCTTAAAGTGTGGCACCCAGAACTGGACACAGTACTCCAGCTGAGGCCTTACCAGTACCAAGTAGAGTGGGGAAATTATCCCACGCCCATGTCTGACATGCAACACTCGTGTTAATGCCCCCCAGAATATTAGCCTTTTTTGCAACTTCATCACATTGTTGACTCATAGTCAGTTAGTGATCCACTCTAATCCCCAGATCCTTTTCAGCAGTACTATCACCTAGCCAGTGATTCCCCATTTTTTATGTGTGCATTTGATTTGTCCTTCCTAAGTGTAGTACTTTGCACTTGTCTTTATTGAATTTCATCTTGTTGATTTCAGACCAGTTCCTTAATTTATCAAAGTCATTGTAAATTCTAAAGTGCTACCAACCCCTCTCAGCTTGGTGTCATCTGCACATTTTATAAATATACTCGCTACTCCATTATCTAACCTATTCATGAAATTATTGAATAATACCTGACCCAGGACAGACCGCTGTGGGACATCACTAGATATGCCTTCCCAGTTTGATAGCAAACCACTGATAACTACTATACTTTGAGTGTGAACTTTTAATTAGCTACGCCCATTTTACAGTAATTTCATCTAAACCACATTTCCTGAGTTTGCTTATGAAAATGTCATCTGTTAAAAGCTGTGTTAAAAGCCTTACTAAAACTGATATATCACATCTATCTTGATTTTAGTAAGGTTTTTGACATAGTCTCCATGACCCTGGTGTCACGGAGTGTGGGGGAGTCCGGGCCCTGTACCCCCAGCTTCCTGCGCTTCACCATAGCTCTCAGCCAGCCAGTAAAACAGAAGGTTTATTGAGACGACAGGAACACAGTCCAAAACAGGTCTTGCCAGTACAGACAACAGGATCCCCTTTAGTTAGGTCTATCTGGGGGCCCCAGGGAGGCCACGCTCCCCGCTGGGAAGCCCCAGCCCCGTCAGGCTACCCTCTCTATTTCCAGCCAGCTTCCAAAACTGACAACCCCTTCCAGGCGTCTCCTTTCTCCCTTCCCCCCGGCTCCTCCCCCCGCCTTTGTCCTTTGTCCAGATTCCCGTCAGAGGAGGTACCTGGTCTGCAACTCCCCTCCTGGGTTCTCATGTTACATGCTCAGGTATCCTTCCTTCCCCACTGCAGGCAGTCCCAGCCAAGCTCCCCTGCAACCTTCCCCCTCAGTATTCAAAGAACACAACAAAACATTCTCACTTCGTCACACCTGGCCCATCCAATTTGTGCCCCTTCTCCAAGCAGGCTCCATCACCTCCCACTCCAGCCAGAATGACAGAGCTGAAGCCCCCAACATCCACCACTGCACAGCCCTGACTCCCTACTTTCCACCCCACTCTTTCCTGCACTGTTCCAACACTCCCCTCATTGCTCCCACCCCAATATTCCCCCAACTGTTTTATGCAATGTCCCCATTCCACAATCAGTGTTTTAACCTTCTAATTTCCTGAGAAGTGGCCCATGAGCAATTTATTAGTAAACTCTTCTTTTTGCTTTTCTGTCTGACAGATCTTTTCTGAATCTTCCACCTTTTCCTCTTTGCAGTTGGTGAATGGGATCAGCATATGGGGAATGCGGCTTCTGAAATCTACCTCCGAAATTCTTCCCACCTAAGTCCTTCTGCACCAGTTCCAGGGGTGCTCCAAGGTGCTCAGATTTTAATTCATGTCCCTGTGTTTACTGTTGAGAATTTTCACCACATTCACTATGGAGCGCTTCTGTGATGTCTTTTACTCCCAATCTGAGTGGGAGCCTGCAGCCTTTCACTGGGTCCCAGGCAGGCTCTTTAAGATTGTCCTTAGAGAGTGACTTCTGGCTTTTCCTTTATCCCCTGGTTATAGTCTGCACCCTGCCATCATGGACTTGCTGGGAGCTTCCATTCAATATTTTCAGCAGGCTATTTGCTATTACAAGTGGCTACCTACCTCTTGTGTGCCTTGGGCCAGGTCTACACTAGGAACTTTTAACAGTATGGCACCTTCATTTAGGAGTGTGCCTTTTTTTTCTGGCAACATTTCTATACCGGCAAAAGCGCTAGCATAGGCACAGTTATACCAACGTACTTTTGCCAGTATAGCTTATTTTGCTTGCCAAACTGGTATAAATTAAACTTGCAAAAACACTTTATTGCCACTATAAGCTGCGTTTACACTAGGAGGGTTTGCTGTTATAGCTGTACTGGTGTAGTAAATCAGCAAATCTTTTTTTAGTGTAAACTTCATCTTGAATCAGTTCAGCATCAAGAGGTCTTTCTTGGCATTTTGGAAGAATTGAAATGGAATGCTGAATGAATAATGAAATGAATAATGAAACATTTCGGTTCGAATTAGTTCAACATTTAACTGCATCTGCTATAGTGCCTCATGGAAGCTGTCATTCAAGTGCCTCATGCCCCTTTTCTCCTCTATCAGGCAGACTATGTGGCTGGACTGTGTCTCCCATGATGCACTGCAGTCTCCTCTGGCTGAGCCATCACAGTGCACCATGACACCACAGCATCTAAGGAAGATGCAGTTTAATGATGTACAAACTCAAAATGAAACATTTTGACTAGGGCTGTCAAACGATTAAAAAAAATTATCATGATTAATCACAGTTTTAATCGCACTGTTAAACAATAATAGAATACCATTTATTTAAATTTTTTTGATGTTTTCTACATTTTCAAATATATTGATTTCAATTACAACACAGAATACAAAGTGTGCAGTGCTCACTTTATATTATTAGTTTTGATTAAAAATATTTGCACTGTAAAAAAGATAAACAAAAGTAATAGTAAAAAAACTAGGAGTCCTTGTGGCACCTTAGAGACTAACAAATTTATTTGGGCATAAGTTTTTGTGGGCTAGAACCCACTTCATCAGATGTATGAAGTGAAAAATACAGGAGCGGGTATAAATACATGAAAGGATGGGGGTTGCTTTACTAAGTGTGAGGTCAATCTAACGAGATAAATCAATTACCTGCAGGATACCAAGGGAGGAAAAATAACTTTTGAAGTGGTAAGAGAGTGGCCCATTACAGACAGTTGACAAGAAGGTGTGAGTAACAGTAGGGAGAAATTAGTATTGGGGAAATTAAGTTTAGGTTTTGTAATGGCCTAACCATTCCCAGTCTTTATTCAGGCCTAATCTGATGGTATCCAGTTTGCAAATTAATTCCAGTTCTGCAGCTTCACGTTGGAGTCTGTTTTTGAAGTTTTTTTGTTGAAGAATTGCCACTTTGAGGTCTGTAATTGAGTGACCAGAGAGATTGAAGTGTTCTCCTACTGGTTTTTTAATGTTATGATTCCTGATGTCAGATTTGTGTCCATTTATTCTTTTGCGTAGAGACTGTCCAGTTTTGCCAATATACATGGCAGAGGGGCATTGCTGGCACATGATGGCATATATCACATTGGTAGATGTGCAGGTGAACAAGCCCCAGATGGTGTGGCTGATGTCGTTAGGTCCTATGATGGTGTCCCTTGAATAGATATGTGGACAGAGTTGGCACCGGGGTTGGTAGCAGGGTTTTGTTCCTGGGTTGGTGTTTTTGTTGTGTGGTGTGTAGTTGCTGGTGAGTATTTGCTTCAGGTTGGGGGGCTGTCTGTAAGCGAGGACTGGCCTGTCTGCCAAGGTCTGTGAGAGTGAGGGATCGTCCTTCAGGATAGGTTGTAGATCCTTGATGATGCGCTGGAGAGGTTTTAGTTGGGAGCTTCAGGTGACGGCTAGTAGCATTCTGTTACTTTCTTTGTTGGACCTGTCTTGCAGTAGGCGACTTAATAGTAGGTGAAATAGTATTTTTCAGTTCACCTCGTAAAAGTACTGTAGTGCAATCTCGTTACCATAAAAGTGCAATTTACAAATGTAGAATTTTTTTTACATAACTGAACTCAAAAATAAAACTATATAAATCTTTAGAGCCTACAAGTCCACTTAGTCCTACTTCTTGTTCAGCCAACCGCTAAGACAAACAAGTTTGTTTACATTTATGGGAGATAATGCTGCCCTCTTCTTATTTACAGTGTCACTTGAAAGTGAGAACAGGTGTTCGCATGGCACTGTTGTAGTCAGTACTGCAAGGTATTTATGTGCCAGATATGCTAGACATTTGTATGCCCTTTCATGCTTCGTCAGCATGGAAGCATGTCCTCTGGAATGATGGCCGAAGCATGAAGGGGCTTACAAATGTTTAGCATAATTGAAGTCAATATATTTGAAAACGTAGAAAAATGTCTGTCACGGAGTTTGGGGGAGACAAGGCCCTGCACCCCCGGCTTCCTGCGATTCACTGTGACTCTCAGCCAGACAGTAGAACAGAAAGTTTATTAGACGACAGGAACACAGTCCAAACCAGAGCTTGTAGGCATAAACAGGACCCCTTAGTCAGGTCCTTCTGGGGGGTAGGGAGCTTAGACCCAAACCTTGGGGTTCCCTCCAATTCCCCAGCCAGCCCAAGACTGAAAAAAAAACCTCCAGCAGTCTCACTCCTCCTCCAGCCTTTCTCCAGTTTCCCGGGCAAAGGTGTCACCTGGCCCCATCCCCCTCCCAGCTCAGGTTACAGGCTCAGGTATCATCCCTCAAGAAAAGTCATCCCCTGCTATCCCATCCCCAATGCAGACAGTCCCAGTAAAACTAGATGACATTCCCAGGTCAATCTGCCCCTCTCCCTACTGCGTCACAACATCCAAAAATATTTATAATAAATTTAAATGGGTATTACCATATTTTATTGTTTAACAGTACAATTAAAACTGATTAATCGTGATTAATTTTTTTAATCAAGTTGATTTGTTTTGAGTTAATTGCTTGAGTTAACTGTGATTAATTGACAGCCCTAATTTTTACACTTCTAAATTGAATTTTTTGGGGCACTTTTTGTTCTATTAAAAGTTTCAGTATTTTGACTTTGCCCTGATTTGGTATGAAAACACATGTGGAAATTTTGATTTTCAATCAGTTTTAGTTATGATGTAGATTACTAAAGTCAAACACCACAATGAACAAGATTATCATTGTCACTGATGAGATTAGAACTTGATGTTTAGCTACATTACAGTTTTACAAATTCCTAAAGCCCTTGATTCTCAGCAAGTACTACAGCCAAATCTTCCTGAATGATGCATAGAAAATCATCTAAAACTGATAATTAGGGCACAATGAATAAGAACTCTGCAGATAATATGGTAGATCGTAGTAACCAAGGGACAAAGAATAATATGTGGGATATTTTGATGGTTGCAATATAAACCAATAGTATGCATTCACCTGGCAGAATCAGAAAGGGAAACAAAAACAGGATGGAGTGGTGTGGGGTTTTTTCATAACAAGGAAAAATCTTAAAAGAGAAACTTTTATTTTAGAAAGGTTTGAATGAAAAATAAATAATACATATGGTGAAGGCCAGCTGAATGCCCTTGCTCTTTCCCCTGGTACAAGATCAAGAAGATGTTAGATCAAATGAAAAGGCAACGATTTAAAAGATAAAAGGAAATAGGTTTTTTTGTGCAATGTCTAATTAACACATGAAACTCATTACTCATAGACTCATAGACTCATAGACTTTAAGGTCAGAAGGGACCATTATGATCATCTAGTCTGACCTCCCGCATGATGCAGGCCACAAAAGCCGACCCACCCACTCCTGGAATAATTCTCTCCCTTAACTCAGCTGTTGAAGTCCCCAAATCATGATTTAAAGACTTCAAGTTGCAGAGAATCCTCCAGCAAGCGACCCCTGCCCCATGCTGCAGAGGAAGGCGAAAAACCTCCAGGGCCTCTGCCAATCTACCCTGGAGGAAAATTCCTTCCCGACCCCAAATATGGTGATCAGCTGAACCCCGAGCATGCAGGCAAGACTCTCCAGCCAGACACTCAGGAAAAAGACTTTTAATATCCCATCTTTGACCCTTGGTACTAATTACCAGTGATGGCACGTTATTGACCTATTGACTAAGATCACGTTATCCCATCAAACCATCCCCTCCATAAACTTATCAAGCTTAATCTTAAAGCCAGAGAGGTCTTTCGCCCCCACTGTTTCCCTCGGAAGGCTGTTCCAGAACTTCACTCCTCTGATGGTTAGAAACCTTCGTCTAATTTCAAGCCTAAACTTCCCGACGGCCAATTTATATCCATTTGTTCTCGTGTCCACATTAGTACTGAGCTGAAATAATTCCTCTCCCTCCCTGGTATTTATCCCTCTGATATATTTAAAGAGAGCAATCATATCTCCCCTCAGCCTTCTTTTGGTTAAGGTAAACAAACCGAGCTCCTCAAGTCTCCTTTCATACGACAGGCTTTCCATTCCTCGGATCATCCTAGTGGCCCTTCTTTGTACCCGTTCCAGTTTGAATTCATCCTTCTTAAACATGGGAGACCAGAACTGCACACAGTACTCCAAATGAGGTCTCACCAATGCCTTGTATAACGGGACTAGCACCTCCTTATCTCTACTAGAAATACCTCGCCTAATGCATCCCAAGACCGCATTAGCTTTTTTTACGGCCACGTCACATTGCCGACTCATAGTCATCCTGCGATCAACCAGGACTCCGAGGTCCTTCTCCTCTTCCGTTACTTCCAACTGATGCGTCCCCAGCTTATAACTAAAATTCTTGTTAGTCATCCCTAAATGCATAACCTTACACTTCTCACTATTAAATTTCATCCTATTACTATTACTCCAGTTTACAAGGTCATCCAAATCTCCCTGCAGGATATCCCGATCCTTTTCCGAATTGGCAATACCTCCCAACTTCGTGTCATCCGCAAACTTTATCAGCCCACTCCTACTTTTGGTTCCGAGGTCAGTAATAAATAGATTAAATAAAATTGGACCCAAAACCGAACCTTGAGGAACTCCACTGGTAACCTCCCTCCAACCTGACAGTTCACCTTTCAGTACGACCCGCTGCAGTCTCCCCTTTAACCAGTTCTTTATCCACCTCTGGATTTTCATATCGATCCCCATCTTTTCCAATTTAACCAATAATTCTTCATGCGGTACCGTATCAAACGCCTTACTGAAATCGAGGTATATTAGATCCACCGCATTTCCTTTGTCTAAAAAATCTGTTACTTTCTCAAAGAAGGAGATCAGGTTGGTTTGGCACGATCTACCTTTTGTAAAAGCATGTTGTAATTTGTCCCAATTGCCGTTGACCTCAAGGTCCTTAACTACTTTCTCCTTCAATATTTTTTCCATGACTTTGCATACTACAGATGTTAAGATAACAGGCCTGTAGTTACCCGGGTCACTTTTTTTCCCCTTCTTGAAAATAGGAACTACCGTATATTAGCTAATCTCCAGTCAAACGGTACAACCCCTGAGTTTACAGATTCATTAAAATTTATCGCTAACGGGCTTTCAATTTCATTCGCCAGTTCCTTTAATTACCACATGATATTTATTTTATGTATCTATTTGTCCGGGTTGCTTACACTATACTTAACACTGACGTATCAGAACACTTTTATGTTCAGTTTAAAACTAGAGGATACTAGAGTATGAGTTATCCAGACAGGATGTTTGTTTGGTACAAAATCTGTCTATTTTATTTTTCAGCAATAAGCAAGTAAAAGTAAGGTAAGGGGTATTTGTAATCCAACACATCATACTTTCAAGTGCACACAATATTCTTACCAAATTGCAGGTGACATAACACTTCTCAACAAACTTGCCCTCCACTGCAACACGCACAAAACTATTCAGTGCACCTAACATCCTCAATCCCTACTGCTCTGTGTCTACCTTATACTTTCCTAGCAAAATACTGGCGCAGGCCTCTCCAGCTCTCCAGCCACCTCCTTGTCCACAGAATCCTTGATCCATTCCATTCTGGTTTCCATTTCTTCCACAGCATTGAACCACCTTCCTCTACTCTGCTGCTTCTGGCTCTTTCATATTACTTATCCTTCAGATGTTCACTAAAGCATCTGGGCCACACCTTAAATGCCTTGCAATTTCCTGAATGCTTTACACTACTCTGGTCTTGATGGCTCTCTCCTCGTTTGGGGTTGTTCCCTTCTCTCCACCACTACCTTTGTCTCTAGTTGTCACCTCACCATGGACACTAAACTACTCCTTAGTGGGATTGTCCCAAGTTTTTGCATTCCTCCTTCACATTTCTTCCCATGTGGGCCTAACATTTTACAATTCAACCCCAAATGCCACTTTTATTCTAATGGCACAACTCTCTCTTTCCCTTCAATTCTCCATTGACTTCCCTCAAATCTGTCTCCACCAAAACACCTGTGTCCAGCTTAGCTTTCTTCACTTGAAAGTCCCAAGATGGACATCCTCAGCCCTGATCTTCCTTTTGCCTATCTGTAATCTTGGAGTCATTTTCAAATCTGAGCTTTCCTTTTCTCCTCACATTGCTGCACTCTGCATATCTGCCTAGTATGATCTTTGCAACATAGCCTGATTCGGCCAACACCTTGATCCTTACTCTGCCAAGTTACTTATTTAAAGGTTTGTTACTTTTTACCTTTGTTACAGTCTCTCCTCTGTGGCTTCCCAAAATCACACCTATCCCAAGTCCATCCTGCTTAGAACTCTGCAGCATGTCACATCATGCCCAACCTGAAAGACTTCCACTAGCTCCCCAGTCACTACAAAAATTAATTTAATTGTACCAAGACTCTCCATTGCAATACTCCATTTACCTCTGTGAATCCATTTGCTTTCTTTGCTCTACTAGCTGTGATGACCTTGCAGACCTCAGCTCCCGCTTTTGGCAGAGGTTGTTCCTTTCTGTTGCTTCACAGGTTATTTGGAACACAAAGTCCACCTCCTTTCTTACCCCGGTTCTAGTCGCCACCTTTTCTAAAAATACAACTCAGAGCCTCCTATTCTGTATTACCAACATCTGAGTAGCTATTGGTCAGTTTCATCATGCCAGTACTTAGTATTACCCATGACTGGCGTAAGAAAATCTGAAGCAGTCTGCAAACCTTTTTGATTTAACCCTCCAGCTGCAACATTCTTTCTCTCGCTCTTTCCCTCCCTCTATTTCAGCCCCAATTCCTGAGCCAGTTGGAGGGAGAAAAGGGATCAGGTGCAGCATGGCATGAGGAACAGATAACCCATAGAAAACTGATGTGTGTTTGCAGAGTTTTAGGGGAATCTGACTCTCATTGTTGCTTCCTATGGCACACTCACCTGCTTCTGGCAGTTTTCTTGGTTAAAAATCTGATCAGCAGAACTGATGGCCTAAAAATATTTTGATTTGTCAAAAATTGGAGGCCACTTATCCAATGTGCCTCATGGAAGAAATTAATATAATTTTTGTAAAACTAGATTGATCAGTTTGATAGGGTGCTATCCCTTTAAGAGGAAGGGGGTGGTGGGAACCTTATCCAATATATAAAATAAGAGAATTAACAGACTGGGGGGAGTCTGGTAAGATATGCAGGTACTGCAGTATGGGATGCAGGCCTCTGTGAAGGGAGCTTGGTCTGGAGGCGCAGGTTATGTTGTTGTTTTTAACTGTTGCTATTAAACTGGGATTTGCTCTCCTATTTCTTGAGTCCTTCCATTTCTTACTCTGGGATGCATGTGGCCCTACATCACAATTACTAATCGGTGACCTGTGTGGCAGAAATTTCAGAGTTCAAATTTCAGATTTTTTTCTGTATTCAGCAGCCCTGAATTAACAAGTATACTAAATATCCAGACTCTAGCCAAAGGGTCTTTAATTGATTAAAATCATGTAAGACTGATTACCTTTTGATGACCCCTGCTGGAAAGGGCAAAATTGAAATTTGAGATCATTTTATTAGTACTCATTGGCTCTGTCACCCTGTCTGGAGTGGTTCACAACTATGAGTGACAACCTCAAGGCGGACTGTCAAAAAGTAGGGCAAACACCCCAAACTGGTGGTATGTTCTATAAGTAGATTTCATCAACCCAGCAACAAATGTTAACTTGTGAAGCACTATAACAGACTTAACATGGAGTCACAGACTCCAGTGTACCTTGCCACCCAGGCAAGCTGGACTTAGTGATAAATGGTCATTTACACCAAAGATCACAAAATATTCTGGTTGCTCCCAGTCCCAAGTGACCAGTCACTTACCTCAGGTCAATTTGTACTTTAAATCTTACCCCAAAGACAACGCTTGTAGCCAATCCTGTAATAAACTAACTAAAGGTTTATTAAGTAGGAAAAAGCAATGAGAGTTATTTACAGGTTGAAGCGGGCAACATATATACACATATGAATTACCATCTATGGTTCCAAAAGGTGACAGAGATGTAATCTGTCAGCACTGAATGTCTTTTAGGGCTAATCCAGGTTGGCCCCAGGGATCTCTTCTTTTGTTTCCTAGCCCCAGCCCTGTCAGAGTTCATACAGTAAAGAGATGAAGAATTTTCATGTCAGAGATCTTTATTTCCTTCTTCCAGAATTTAGGTTGATGGGAGAAGCTTCCTTGCACATCGCACCTTTATGGGTGTGAGAGGGCCATTAGCCCAGTCTTTTTATCGTGATTCTTCACAATGGCCCACTTAGTTTTGATAGAAAGTGACAAAGAGTCTTGTGAACTCAGGCAAGAGGAGTGGTTCTCCCACCCTTCAAGGAGGACTATCAAAACTAAGTATCAGAGGGGTAGCCGTGTTAGTCTGGATCTGTAAAAAGCGACAAAGAGTCCTGTGGCACCTTATAGACTAACAGACGTATTGGAGCATAAGCTTTCGTGGATGAATACCCACAATGCATGCATCTGACGAAGTGGGTATTCATCCACGAAAGCTTATGCTCCAATACATCTGTTAGTCTATAAGGTGCCACAGGACTCTTTGTCGCTTTTTACAGATCCAGACTAACACGGCTACCCCTCTGATACTTAGTTTTGATAGTCCTCCTTGAAGGGTGGGAGAACCACTCCTCTTGCCTGAGTTCACAAGTTCAGAGCAGGCATTTTTACAGTTATAAAGCAAAACTTACATATTACCTTATTGCATGGGATACATACATTACAAGTACGATTAATGTATGCAGCAACTTACAAGCATTTTATAGAGTCTAAACCAGGGGTCGGCAACCTTTCAGAAGTGGTGTGCCGAGTCTTCATTTATTCAGTTTAATTTAAGGTTTCACGTGCCGGTAATACATTTTAATGTTTTTTAGAAGGTCTTACTCTATAAGTCTATATATTATATAACTAAACTATTGTATTGTAAAATAAACAAGGTTTTCAAAATGTTTAAGAAGCTTCATTTAAAATTAAATTAAAATGTTGATCTTACGCCGCCGGCCCGCTCAGCCCGCTGCTGGTCTGGGGTTCCGTTCACATAGGCCGGCAGCGGGCTGAGCGGTGCCTGCGGCCAAGACCCCGGCTGGCAAGGGGCCAGCAGCCAGAACCCCAGACCGGCAGTTGGCTGTGCGGGGCCGGTGGCCAGAACGCCAGACCGGCAGTGGGCTGCCCGCTGCTGCTCAGGGTTTCCGTCCACTAGCTCCTGCCAGCCGGGATCCTGGCTGCCGGACCCACTCAGCCCGCTGCCAGTCTGGGGTCCCGGCCCTGCCCACATACAGTGGGTACCTACGTTCTCCCTGGTTCTGGCCCATTCTCTTCCTCTCTCTCTGCACTGAGCGGAGGGTGGGAGTGCACTGAGCACAGGGCTGGGGGTGAAGGAGCGGGCTGGGGGGTGGGGCGTAGGGTCTGGCGAGGAGCTAGAATGAGGGAGGGGGCTCAGGGTTGGGGCAGGAGGGTTGGGTGTGGAGCGCTTACCTGGGCAGCTCCCATTTGGTGCGAGTGGTGCAGTTGGGGATGTGGGGGCTGCAAGAGTCAGGATGTGGGGGTGCATGGGGTGTGGAGGGGCTGGGGATGTGGGAAGGTGCAAGAGTCAGGGCAGAGGGCTGGGGGCATGTGAGGGGGGTGCAGGTGTCAGGGCATTGGGTGTGGGGGGCCTGGGTATGTGTGGGGGTGCCAGAGTCAGGGCTGGGGTTGTGGGTGTGTGTGAAGGAGTCAAGCAGAGGGCTGGGTGTGTGTGAGGGGGGTACAGGACTCAGGGCAGGGACCTGGGGTGTATGCGGGGTTGCAGGGCTCAGGGTTGGGTGTGTGTGTGAGGGGAGGTCAGGGCAGAGGGATGGGGGTGTGGGCTGGGGTTGTGGGGTGCTCACGGCAGGGGGCTGGAGGGGATATGCCCTGATTCCACACACCCCCTTCCCCAGAGCCCTGCCCCTGCTTCTTCTCTGTCTCCGCCGGGAGAGCAAGCACACTGACTCTGCTCTTCCCCCACCCCCTCCCTCGCAAGGGCTATCAGATGATCGGCTGGCAGGGGGAAGGGACGGAGAGGAGGAGGAGGGGCAGGAACCCAGCACACTGCGGGAAGAGGCAGGGGAGCCAGCAGGACCAAGCTTCTGCCCCCTGCCCCTTGCCCCCGCGGGAGGGGACGGGGGGGGGGCAGAGAAGAGCGGGCCAGGCCGGGCTGGGCTGGGCAGGATTTTTAATGGCACGCTGGTGCCTGCCTGCCGGGACCCCGGCAGGCAGCAGCGTGCCATTAAAAATCGGCTCGCGTGCCGTCTTTGGCACGTGTGCCATAGGTTGCCGACCCCTGGTCTAAACACATCCTTACAAATCTAACTATCTTGAACAATACTAACATACAGGGGAGCTGGTCTGGTTTCCAGCTATGAATATGGCAGTGCTCAGCTGACGCCTACAGCATTGTCAAGAGCTTGCACCTGGTCAGCCAGCATCACAGCCTCATCATGAATAAGGGTAGCAAATTTAAGCCTATAGTTCTGTGGGAACATGGAAATTAAGACTTCTATCCTGCAGACACCTGCAAATGTGCTAACTTTAGCACAGTAATAAAGTTAAGCACATGTGTAAGTGTTTGTAGGATCAGGGCCTAACTGTGCCAGTCAGCCACCCTATTATGTGTCTGTTTTATATTAATGACATTATGATAAAAAATGCAGCGATTAGTGTTTAATGTACTATATTCCATGCCAAAAAAAAGTTCTCTAGATTAATGAGTGTGAAAAATACCTCTGCCTTTGATTTCAGAAATATTCTCTAGTATGTAAAACATGTGGTCAATTTATTTTTATTTTTCATAGAATCATAGAATATTAGGGTTGGAAGAGACATCAGGAGGTCATCTAGTCCAACCCCCTGCTCAAAGCAGGACCAACACCAACTAAATCATCCCAGTCCCAGCCAGGGCTTTGTCAAGCCGGGCCTTAAAAACCTCTAAGGATGAAGATTCCACCACCTCCATAGATAAACCATTCCGGTGCTTCCTCACCCTCCTACTGAAATAGTGTTTCCTAATATCCAACCTAGACCTCCCCCCACTGCAACTTGAGACCATTACTTCTTGTTCTGTCATCTGCCACCACTGAGAACAGCCTAGCTCCATCCTCTTTGGAACTCGCCTTCAGGTAGTTGAAGGCTGCTATCAAATCCCCCCTCACTCTTCTCTTCTGCAGACTAAATAACCCCAGTTCCCTCAGCCTCTCCTCGTAAGTCATGTGCCCCAGCCCCCTAATCATTATCGCTGCCCTCCGCTGGATTCTCTCCAATTTGTCCACATCCCTTCTGTAGTGGAGGGACCAAAACTGGACGCAATACTCCAGGTGTAGCCTCACCAGTGCCGAATAGAGGGGAATAATCACTTCCCTCGATCTGCTGGCAATGCTCCTACTAATACAGCCCAATATGCCATTGGCCTTCTTGGCAACAAGAGCACACTGCTGACTCATATCCAGCTTCTCGTCCACTGTAATCCCCAGGTCCTTTTCTGCAGAACTGCTGCTTAGCCAGTCGGTCCCAAGCCTGTACTGGTGCATGGGATTCTTTCTTCCTAAGTGCAGGACTCTGCACTTGTCCTTGTTGAACCTCATCAGATTTCTTTTGGCCCAATCCTCCAATTTGTCTAGGTCACTCTGGACCCTATCCCTATCCCTACCTCTCCCTCCAGTTTAGTGTCATCTGCGAACTTGCTGAGGGTGCAATTCATCCCATCGTCCAGATCATTAATAAAGATGTTGAACAAAAGCGGCTCCAGGACCGACCCCTGGGGCACTCCGCTTGATACTGGCTGCCAACTAAACATTGAGCCGTTGATCATTACTTGTTGAGTAGAGTAGAGTATCATTTTTAATTATGATTGGAGAAAAAAATCCACAGATTATTCATCTCACACTGTAGTTAGTGTATGTAAAGCAATATCTTTATTTATGAAAATAAATCATGAATACAGAATTCATTTTATAAAAATACTAACTCAAAACTATTCCAAACAAAATTTTAGGTAAAACTAGTACATCCAAATGAAACATTAAATTTATATAATTATTTATTATTATTGTAATATAATATTTATATTGCAGTAGTGCAAAGACTTAGGATCAGAGCCCCATTGTACTAGTTTCTGTACAAACAGATACGAAGACATAGTCCCTGCCCAAAGAGCTTACAATCTAACACAGTTTGACAATAAATATTACTCTGGAATTATATAAAATATATACATTCTGTTTCCACAATAAATATGTTGACATAAATATACAATTGTTGACATAAATATACTGTAACAGTAGTTTTCAACCTGGGGTCTAAGATTTCCAAAGGGGTCTACACCTCAATTCGAAATTTTGTAGGGATCCGCAAATGAAAAAAGGTTGAAAACCATTGTGCTATGACATTGATACAATAAATATAATGAGCTATAATGGGTGCCATAGAAATGCAGTTGGGCGCTGATTCAGGAAAGTACGTTGACATCCATGGGAGTTAAAGGTAAGTATTTTCTGAAGTGCTTTTGTGAGTTGAGGCTGTAATGATTAGGCCAGTTTTTATTATCTGTTTTCAAAGATGTCGACAGACAGAACTCTGAATTCGAACATCTAATATGCATTTTAAATAATTTTCATTTACAGGATTTAATTTTGACCATTTAAAAAGGTACTAAATACTATAGTACCTCAGGAAAGAATAAGATGGAATTCATTATTTTAGTTGCCCCTTTCATTCTGTAACATAGTTTGAATGCTCTGGCTTTATATAAATATAAAGGCACCCTCTAAAATAATAAAATAAATAAATAAATACATAAATAAATGCACTATAAATTTAAGTTACAAACATTTGGTATGTTTTAGATATTCACGTTAACGTTGTGTGTGTCTTTATGTATTTCCATGGTAATTTTGCAATATTTTCTTAATACTTAATAATGTGTTACCTAAAATATACACCCAACTGGAATGTGTTGCTCGTCTCAGTTCATTGGGATTTAATGCAGTTAAATTCATTCAGTCTTTCAAAGAACCTTTTATAGAAGTGCAATGCCCTCATCGGTTCTGCTTCCCTTTTCACACAGCGTTTAGATGGATTTATCTAGAAAAATTAAAAAGTTAATATTTGTGCTTGCTATAAACAATTAACATTTTTTTAAAAGGAAACATTAGTTGAAACAAAAAAGCAGCATAAATTAAGAATGACATTTTGTTCAATGTAAATTTTTCAGTAAGGAGAGAGAAATCATCTACATAAGTGAACAAAGAAAATAAGACCTTGGAAAAACAGGAATGTTTCTTTTTGGGTTATTTTGTGTGTCTGTTTCATGGGTTCTGGTTGACGTCTTTTTGGTCTTTTAGCTAATCTCAAGTGCACCTTTAGTTTAAAATCTAATACATCTTTTAGGGGACTACGGGTCTGATCCAAACCCCATTAAATTCTATGGGATTATTCACATGCCTAAAGCTAAAAATGTGCAAAAGTGCTTTGCTGGATGGGAGACAGAGTGCTCAGTACTTTGCAGGATCGAGCCCCTAAAGAGTTTACAATGATAGTTGAGGACAAGATGGAACAGGTAGGAGAAACAAACAAATGGGGGCGAGAGAAGAGGCTTGTCAAACAGTGATATAAATATGATTTTGTATAGACTAGCTGTCTGCACAATTTGTAGGTACAGAGGATGAAATTCTGTCCCTTTGTAGTCAACAGGAATTTTGCCATTGAGTTCAAAGGGGCCAGGATTTTGTCCAGATTTGTTTTGGTTTTATTAATGCAGACAAATAAGCAGACCTGTAGTAGTAATCTCAGGTTTCCGCCTGCGTAACCATTATCAGAAACATACCAATAAACTTACTTTATCTCCTTTCTCTAATCTATGTATCAGCTGCTTCATATTGAATCGCATCAGATGAAGACGTTCCTTCGCCTTTGGCTCATCGTTAAATTTTTCTGTTAATTTTTCCAGATGTTTCTCAGTATTACTGAGGTAATCATGAGCACATTTGCACTATAATATAAAACAATGACAAAATTATATTCTACTCAAACAAATTAAATATTAATCACTCACACACAACTCAGTAACCAACTATGTGCACTGCAGTTCACATGCTAGACAGAATAAAGCCCCAAATCTGCAAAGATTTACCATGTGTGCTTAACTTTATGCACATAAGTAGTTCCATTAAATTCAATGAAACTACTCACATGCAGAAAGTTAGGCCAAGGAGTAAGTATTAAAAGGATCAGGGCTTTTGAGGCTCAGTCTTGCTCCTACTGAAGTGAATGTCAAAACTCTCATTGATTTCAGTGGTAATAGGATCAGATTTTTCATGGGATTGTTTAACAATTTACTGTCCTCAACATTATTGGCATTAAATATGACCCTGGAAGTCTACAACCATTCAATTAAAATGTAACAGAATTAATAATAATAATAATAATAATTAATGGAAATGTTTTAATATACTTGTATCTCAGATGATCATTAAACCTTTCAAATATATAAACTGCATTAATCTATAGTAGTCTATGTTAATATAATTTTTCTCCTAAACTACAGTACATATCTTCTACTGTCACTGAGTTCTCTCCTTTTTAACAGTGTGTTACAGATAAATATCAATAATTTGCATTAGGTGGACTTCCATAATATGAAATAATTACCGGTATAACGATAAAAAAACTTAAAAAAAAATCTTACCTCATAATTCTTTAGTATTGGAAGAAAGATCTAAAATTAAAAAAAAGTAATATTGTAACCAGATACTTTTAAATGTACATTGCCATTGTTCATTATCTCTAGCTTCATATCATCTTCATCTACATTTCTATTTCTGAACTTCCTTTGGGGAAGCAATTGCCACATAGACTTCAGAAAAGCGTTCAACACACACTACCTTGAACATTCAATTGTAATAAACAAGAAACCATATCTGTAAACCAGAGTTGAAAGCCGCGAACGCCAACTTTGTGCTACAATGCAAAAAAGCGAAAGAAAATAAAGGGGGAAACTTAATGGCCCACCTGTTTTTTTGTCAAATTCACAAAAGCTTCCAAGTTTTCTTTAAATTCTTCTATCTCATTGCCCGCAGAGAGTGATAGGCAACAACTCAACAAGAACAAACAGAGAAACAGCATTTTCACTTCTAGGAAAGCTTATATTTGATTCATGCATTTTGACATCAGAACCTGTTTATATATACTCACCTACACCTTGCATGTTAAATGAACTGTGTATGATAAAGGGAAAATTTTCTCATATAGGAAAAGGTACAAGTACTAATTATTTTACATATTGTGGGAGGCCTCACTGTGGGAGATGGGGGTTTCCTTTCACTCTGACATCAAAAAGGGAAAAATACCTTTGCAGATAAGATTTGTCAAGATACCAAAAACTTTTACAAAGGAAATGGGAGTATTCCTCATGCAGTTAAATATAGATGTGTGATTCCGCTCTTGCTTTCACATCACAGACGTCACATTGGAAACCTGGACACCTGGGGAATTCTTGTGTTTGGTTTATTTTAGATGAGATCCTCCATTCAATGGGAAATTTGATTGCTGGATCAGTTGTAAAGCTGGTATTCTTCCTCGTAAATAATAATAGCTCATTTTAAACACCCAAGAATCTCTGAGCATTTTATAAACTTTTCTTTATTAACCCTCATCATCCTTTGTGAAATGTACTGGGTATTATTAACCTTACAGATGGAGAAACCAAAGCACAGAAAGGGTGAATTGACCAAAGTCAACTAGCTAATCCATGATAGAAATAAGAGTAGAAACTAGCAACCAAAGCCCCTACTGTCCCTAAAATGTGTGTGTAGAGAAGTCTTTCGGTTTTTCAAGGGAAGTTGCATGTGCTGAAAAATCAGTGGAGTCTGCATAAAGAACAAAAACTACCTTAATATGTTTGCCAAGTGCTTATTAGAAGACAAAAATTGGTCATAAAAAACTTGCTAAAAAAGATTAAACACATACCTCCGAACAACAGGATAGAAGAGTCACCTTGTTTCTGTACTACAGAAGGTACTCTGAACTTTTTCCTACTTTATAGAGCCCTTTTAAAGGCAACAGAAAATGTATGTCACATAAACAAGTCAGCCCTCCATACAGAGGCAGAACTTATTTTCTGGATACCGTACTAATTTTATGAATATGAATAGATATGCTTTGTCTTGCAGAATATGGTGGCTAAAAATATTTAAACTTAAAAGCTATGTTTTTGATGCTCACGATTAATTCTGAAATTCAGCAAAATAAAGATTCACTGAAGCACAGAAACTCATTAATTGAATGAAAAGACCTTTTGGAATTCTTAAAGATAGGAGTCATTGCCTACACCATTGTCCACAAATATGATATCCTAGGCTCAGCTAGAGGTAGAGGGACAAAAAGAGTCAGCAGTAGGTTTGAGCAACTGGCAAGGAAGACAGAGATCAAAAACATTTTCTCTGGTTAGAAGAGATTTCCTTTTCCCACAGTGTAGAGCTGAAACAGGAACTGGTGTTAATTATTTGTTTTAACATTACAAATAAAATAAAATGTTTCTTCTAGACAGATGGGGAACAGGTGCTATGTCACACTTTATTATTATTTATCATCATCATCTGGATTATAGTAGCATCTACAATGTGCTAAGCGCTTTCTAGACATTTAAGATGCTTGCCCCAATTTGCTTACAATCTAAGATGACTAGCATTATATGGGGCTTGTGGGAGAGGGATAAAATGTGCAATATTTTTTGAACAGATATAAACTAGCCTTCTATCTATCCATAATCAGTTGGCAGTTTCTTGTAGGCATCATGATAACAATGGGTCTTGAAAAAGAATTTGAAAGAAAAGAGGGTTGTAGCATTATGGGTTCATAATGAGATGGTGTGGAAAAATATGCAAAGACAGCTGTGGAACATGAGTTTCTGTGGACTTCTTCTCCCATTATGATGTCTCTAGCCTATAGGGAGAAAATCCACATCTAAGTCTTTAATTGTCCATATTATTTAGTGCAAATGTGTGATTGTTATGGCTTTCAGGCCATACTCATCATTGTGGCAGTCTGAAATTAAGGGCCACAACTCCACATTAATATCTTGATATGACTACATATCTGTTCAGCTTTTTAAACTAAAAACATTTCTGGAAATCTGAACTCTGTTCTGAGTGCCAGCCAAAGGAGACTGCTCAAGAATAACGCAATGTACTCCCGCTATCTCATCCCTCAGTGACTCCTATACTGAGTTAGGTACTAAGCTGCACGTTAATTGGGAGATGATAAATTGTCATTCAGAACAACAGAAAATGCTAGAATGGATAAAGTCTCTAATGAAAGAAACCTTGGTAGGAGATTATTAAAGACAGACCCTCATCAAAAAGCAATGAGGAAAAACTGTACCCCTGGGAGAAAACAGAGAGACAGCAGAGTTATCTGGCTATACCGAAAGGAGGACAGGAGACATTTGATATGGGTTTAATCAGGCTGCAACTTTATTATTAGATGTCTGGGACTACCTGGCAGATAAAAATGTACAGTGCAGATAACTTCACGTTTATTCCATAATTACTCGGGGGGCTTCCCCTAGCTTCCCCTCGCTTTCCATCCAGGTCCCCCCAGTCAATCCATTACTGGGACCTTACCATCCACCCCATCTCATAGGAGGGTTAAGATGGGCTATAAGGGGGGTTGGCTCCCGGCCGTATCAATCATGGGAGTCCCCAACCCCGTTTGTACCTTTAACGAACACCTCCTTTTTAAGTCCTTTTCCAAGCCATTTATCTGGTCACTGTATACCTTCCCTATGGAGTACCAGCACTGGACATCCACCCTACATTTATAGAATGAGTTGCAACATACAGCCTACCGCCCTTCATGCCATGCATGAACAGAGCTCTTCCTAAACTTGCTGTGGGGAAGGTGAAAAAACCCATCTGTACTTAGGCCAATATGGTGGTTAGGAAAAAATTCCTTCCCAGTCCCCATAAAAAAGGGATGGCTGGAGTAATGCCCACAGCAGGTCTTGACCAAACCTGGTATTTCACCACCTAAAGGGGAGGGACGGTAGATACGGCCTCAGCCTGCTCTGTGTAAAAGGGGGCTTCAGGCACAGGGCTGCCCCTTTTAAACTCTTCATTCCCAGGGGATAAGTCAGCGACCACACTGCCCCTTCCTCCCCTTTTGCAGCAGTTTTCCTCTCTCCCCACCCCCGGCCATAAAGCACTGTTCCCTTCTTTCGACCAGCCAGACAAATCCCCCCTGCCACTTCAAGGTGTGGTGCGGTCAATGGCATTGTGTTATGTAGCAACCAGATCATGACTGGATAGTAATGACAAATAGGCACAAGGGATCAAGCCCAAACATAGCATGTAATCCTGTTCTGTGTGTGTTGTACCTGCCCTTGACAGTTAATGGGTCTGATTTTTACTTACACTTGGCTTGGCAGAATTCAATTTTTATTTTTAAGCATTTTTTATATATTTTTATCAATTTAAGTGTTCATAGTTGTATGAAATTATGGGGTGGTCAGACAGTGGGGCCAGTCAGAGAATTATTATTTAATGACAGTAGATGTTGAAATTCAAAAAGTTTAAGCTTTATAATCATTAAAACACAAACAGTCATCACATGTCAAAATATACAAAGTAAATATCCTTAAATCAAACTCTAAGAAATTCTCAAGCAGTATTTTTCTTACTTTGCCTATCTGTGAATTTTGATTATTATCAATGGAAATATTTTTCATTGTTTTGTGTGTGTGTGTGGTGAAATAGACATTTACCGATAAAAGTCTAATACTTCAAAGCCTATTCAAACTCCATGAATACCTTTTCACTGTCACTCACAATGATTTCATCAGTGGAGTTATCACTGGACTAGGCTCACGGTCATTGCCTGAATTATCAGCTACAAAACTAATCTCTGGTCAGAACTCATGATGAGGTCTAAACCAACTTCATCTGTCATTTATCTGTCAACCACTTAAACCAGAGATGAGTCTGATGGAAAGTACAGATTCAGAAAGTGTGGGGATGTTTAAATGTAAAAGGTTGGTCCTCCCATTGTAGAAATAAGGACCAGTTGCAAAACTCAGATCCAGCTTAAGATTTCAAACCTTAAAGGATGTTGAGATCCAGGATTTTAGTTCAGGTCCATCTCTAGAACAGACCCAAAGTATATTAAATGTATGTAACAAACTATATTCATGAAATGTTAAGGTTACAAGTTCAAACACCAAAAAGTCTCAAATGCAAAAGATAAAATTTTCAGAGGTACCCAGAAAAGCACAGGAAAAGGTCTAGGGACTTTTAGCCACCCAGGAAGTGGGTGAAGCTCCTTGCAATGGGGGTGCATCTCCTCTTTTTCTCCCCATTGTGAGCAGGGTCAGATCTGAAAGTTATGATAGTGACTTGAACTCAGTTCTTTATCCCAGCAACCCTTGACAGTAACCAGCTGCCTCACTGCTTCAGTATCTGTCACTGATCCAAAGATTGACAAACACATTAGCAGGTTGTTACTGTTACGACTTCTCTAGGTATAGCTCCTACTTTGTGTTTTATAAATAACTGTTTAGTCACTAAAAGTGGAATCCAAGTTATTCCATAGTTATGACAGTCCAATATAGACTGCTGCTCATATGGAGAGTTCATTGTTGTTATTTCTTGATTTGTTCTGTTCATGTGAGATAAATAATTCAGACTGAAAGTATCTGTTAGCTCAGGGTTCGGCAACCTTTCAGAAGTGGTGTGCCGAGTCTTCATTTATTCACTTTAATTTAAGGTTTCACATGCTGGTAATACATTTTAATGTTTTTTAGAAGGTCTCTCTCTATAAGTCTATATATTATATAACTAAACTAGTGTTGTATTGTAAAATAAACAAGGTTTTCAAAATGTTTAAGAAGCTTCATTTAGAATTAAATTAAAATGTTGATCTTACGCCACCGGCCCGCTCAGCCCGCTGCTGGTCTGGGGTTCTGTTCACCTAGGCCGGCAGTGGGCTGAGTGAGGCCTGCGGCCAGGACCCTGGCTGGCAAGGGTCCGGCAGCGGGCTGTGCGGGGCCAGCGGCTGGGACCCCAGACCGGCAGTGGGCTGAGCAGCTCAGCCCACTGCCACTCAGGAGTTCCATCCGCTGGCTCCTGCCAGCCAGGATCCCGGCTGCCGGACTCGCTCAGCCCGCTGCCAGTCTGGGGTCCCAGCCCTGCATATAGTGGGTACCTACCTTCTCCCTGGTTCTGGCCAATTCTCTTCCTCTCTCTGCACTGAGCTGCGGGTGGGAGTGCACTGAGCACAGGGCTGGGGGTGGAGGGTCTGGCCAGGAGCTAGAATGAGGGAGGGGGCTCAGGGTTGGGGCAGGAGGTTTGGGTGTGGGGCACTTACCTGGGCAGCTCCCATTTGGTGTGTGGGGTGCAGGTGGGAATGTGTGTGTGTGGGGGGGGGTTGTGCAGGAGCTCCCATTTGGTGCTCAGGGTGGGGGTTGGGATGTGGGGGGTGCAAGAGTCAGGATGTGGGGGGGTGCATGGGGTGTGGGGGGGGGCTGCGTATGTGGGGGGTGCAGGTGTCAGGGCAGGGGGTGGGGGGCTGGGTATGTGTGGGGGTGCCAGAGTCAGGGCTGGGATCGTGCGGGGGGTGTGAAGGAGTCAAGCAGAGGGCTTGGTGTGTATGAGGGGAGTACAGGGCTCAGGGCAGGAGTCTGGGGTGCGTGCGGGGCTGCGGGGCTCAGGGCAGAGGGCTGTGTGTGGGGGGGGTCAGGGCAGAGGGCTGGGTGTGTGTGAGAGGGGGTCAGGGCAGGGGACTGGGGTGTGTGTGCCCCTCTTCCACCCACCCACCCCTTCCCCAAGGCCCTGCCCCCGCTTCTTCTCCCATGCCCCATCCACCCCCCCCTGCTCCGACTGCCCCCTCCAGAGCCCCCCCCCCCCCCTAACCCCCCCCCGGGATCCCACCCTCTATCCAACCCACCCTGCTCCCTGTCCCCTGACTGCCCCGACCCCTTATCCAACCCCCCCCCCCCCGGGCCCCTTACCATGAGGCTCCTAGTGCTGCCCTGCGGGAGCGGGCAGCCCTGGCCCCCAGAGCGCTGCGCGTGCAGCGGCATAACTCCAGGGGAGGGGGGAAGACGGGGGAGGGGCTGGCGGCTTGCTGCGCTCAGCCCGGCACTCTGGCCCGGGAGTGCGGACCCTGCAGCTTGCCGCGCCGGGAGAGTGGGGCCATTTGCCCCCTGCCCCCGTGGGGGAGAGGGGCGGAGAAGAGCGAGCCGGCTGGGCAGGATTTTTAATGACACGCTGCTCCGGCAGGCAGCAGCATGCCATTAAAAATTGGCTTGCGTGCCGTCTTTGGCACGCGTGCCATAGGTTGCCGACCCCTGTGTTAGCTGTTTGTGTACAGGAAAACATTTTAGATTCACCTGCAAAATTCTATGGGAGGGATGAATTTTGTGGCAATAGAATTACATGGGGGTCTTGTCTAAGATATTTAGCAATTCTCCTTTGGATAGATCAGGAAGCAACTTTTAATTGTTTCTAATTTTCTTATAATTTAGTTGGGTGTGTGTTTGTTTTCCAAATAAATAAATATACTAGTTTTTTAGTGAGGACTAGACACAGAGAAAATTTGAAGTTGTTTTTGTTCAGTGATTTTGTTAAATGATGAGCAACAGAAATCTTAAATTTTTTTCAGTGGAAAAAGTTGTTGAGGTGTTTTTGTTTTATTTCCTTCTCCAATAACCCAAACATAGCTCCACCTTTTTTTAAAACATCACTTTTGGGCTGAGACCATGAAAAAATTCAGCCCACAAGAAGACTTTCAGAAAGTTATGAACAACTAAAAACAGGGATTTGTAATAGAGGTGTTATTGCAACCACAATTATACTGTTTAGGAACATAAAGATTGCCATACTGGATCAGACCAATGGACTCTCTAGTCTTGTATCGTATTTCCAACAGTGGCTGATACTAGCATCTTCAGAGGAAGGTGTAAAATATACATAATAGACAATTATACAATAGTGTACCTATGGGGAAAATATTTTCCTACTTAAGGTGGTTAAGAAAAGGCTATTTATCTAGGTTTTCATACTGCAGTAGTGGTATTTTAGCACCTAAATAATACAGTGATTAGTGTTAAATAAGGATGTAAGAGACAGATACTTGTACTAAAACATGAGGGTTCAGATCCCTTATAATTATTTATTCTATGTAATGTAACTGAAGGTATTCTTAGTCCATTTTGTTTAGGTTCTTATGCCATGCCCACCACCATGACATTACTCATTTAAATGTTTGATCCTTTTTTGAATCCTATTAAATCCTTAGCTTCAATAACACCCCATGGCACTGAGATTAATAAATTAATTGCACAACACTAATCTCTAAACACTATTTATTTTTCAGGTAGATTTAAAGGACAGGTTGTTTTTGTCCCTAAATTAAATTTTAAAATAATAATCCTACAGTAAGATACATTGCTATATTGTATCCTAATCCTACAATAAGCACTAATATTTTAAATGGGATTTTTATAGCTTTTGTATGAATTTTATAGACTTCTCATTCAAGTTCATAAATCGCCAACTCATACAGTACTGTTTAGACTACAACCTGTAACCATTTCCTGGCTCAAGGTTGTCACTGAGGGAGAGCAGCTGCATGGCTTACACTGACATCAGCGTCATGGTACAATCGCTGCTCTGCCACGGATGTGCAAGCCCAGGTCATAAATGTAGAAAAAAGTCCCCTCAAACACGCACAATTACCACGAATATGGTTGGGATTATTTTGCCATGTAAGGTGCATAGCTCAGCTCTGATGGAACAATTACCCACTGACCTAGAACATCATTTATCTTAGGTTTTAACTGGAATAATTATCTTGACAGTATTGAAGTGCTGAACAGAGTAAGTGGGTTTAAAAATAAAAATAAAAGACTGTGTTCTTACTCCTCTTTGGTTTAATCATTTGTACTATATATATATATATATAATTATCAGCATACAACATCTTAGTTTAGGTAGACTTTCACAAAAAGGAGGGACTGTGCTGGATTCTGAAACTGGACAGACTAGAGCATATTCTGATCTCTAATGGGGGTGTTCCATAACCTAGTGCCAAATGCAGATAACATCTAGCCTTCATTTCTTTAGTGTGGGCAAACTGCTGTGGTGTCCCCGATGTGTGAGGTAGTTTTGGGGAGTGGGAGCTGTACATGATAAAATAATCTAGTTTCAGCCTATTAAGGACTTTAAAGATTTGGACCAAAAAATTAATATCAACCAGCATAGAATGCAGAGCACTTGTCCAATGTGTTCCTTGTGGCTCGCCTCACCCAGAAGGCTGACTGCTGTGTTTTGGACAACCCAAAGTTTTTGCCTGGCCTTGGTTGCTAAAGCCAAAGTAGTGAGAGTTCAAGCCTAGAGGTGACTTGATATCAGGGAGGCAGCATGTACTGATCTAAAATAAGTTAGTTATTTAGACAGCTTTAATACACCTATTCTCAGATCTTCAGAGCTGGATTAAATAACTTCTTTCAATAAAGAGCACCCGCAGCCCAGTCAGCCCCTATCAGTAACCCAAGGATGGCCCACAGTCAGGTGACCAAACTGCTGTGGAAAGGTGGTTAAGAAATTGTAGTTTTTGTGGGGAAAAAATATTTTTCACAATTTCTCATTATTTTTTTCTGTTGTTCTTTCGTCTCCCTTTTCCCTTCTTCCCTCCGACCCCCCATTTCCAATGGTGACTTGAAAAAAGGGGGAAAGAAGGGAGTGAAGGAAAAAGGGAGAGAAGAGAGATGGGGACTGAATGAACAAATGGACAATTCAGAGAACAACAACAATTTCCCAACAACAATTCGTTTAGAAAAAAGAGCATGGGAGAGGGAGGGGGTGGAGGGAATGTTTAATGAAAAAGGTTGACATATTGCTGTATCTTGTACTGTTCCCTGAAGATCATCGGGGGAGGGGGAGAGAATGAGATAGTTACGAGGGGAACTAGGGGGCTGAGGTAGATAGTAGGGAAACTGATATAGGTATGGGGCAGATGGGGATCTGAAGAGGGTGTCCTGGGGAGGCTGATATGCGGGGATCTGAGATGGGTATACTGGGGTTTGATATGGGCATGGGAAAGATGGGGTTCTGAGGTGGGTATGAGTGGTTGATACAAGCATGGGGCAGGGGGTATGAGGTGGATATAGTGGGAGTCTGAGGTGGGTGGGGGCTGATATAAATGTGGAGGTCACTGGGGCGAGGGGGTTTGAGATGGGTATACTGGGGTTTGATCTGGGCATGGGGGGATGATGGGAGTCTGAGGTGGGTATGGGTGGTTGATACGGGCACATGGGAGAGGGTCTGAGGTGGGTGTTGTGGGGGTTGATATGGACATGGGGAAGATGTGGGGTGTGTGAGGTGGGTATAGGGGGGCTGATGTAAATGTTGGGGTCGCTGGGGGGAGGGGGTTTGAGATGGGTATACTGGGGTTTGATCTGGGCATGGGGAAGATGGGGTTCTAAGGTGGGTATGGGTGGTTGACGGGGCACAGGGGAGAGGGTCTGAGGTGGGTATTGTGGGGGGCTGACAGGCACAGGGTGAAGCGGTCTGAGGTGGGTATAGTGGGGGGTTGATATGGGCATGTGGGGTGTGTGAGGTGGGTATAGGGGGGCTGATGTAAGTGTAGGGTCGCTGGAGGGGAGGGTATACTGAGATGGGTATACTGGGGTTTGATATGGGCATGGGGAAGATGGGGTTCTGAGGTGGGTATGGGTGGTTGATAGGGGCACAGGAGAGAGGGTCTGAGGTGGGTACTGGGGGGGGCTGACATGGGCATAGGGAAGATGCGGGGTGTGTGAGGTGGGTATGGGGGGCTGATGTAAGTGTGGGGGTCGGTGGGGGGAGAGTGTCTGAGATCGGTGTGGGAACTATTGGTGCCTGGCTAGGCCGCGGGCCCGGGTGGCCGCTCTGTGGGGCGCATGGCCCGCACAGACCTGAGGAGAAGCCGCGCGCTCAGCCCAGGCACAAGCAGCTCAGCCGGGCGCGCTCCCTTCTTGAACTGGGCGGGGCCGAGCTCGCTCGCTCGCGCTGGAGGGCGGGCGCTGGAGGGCGGGCAACAACCAGCGTGAGCGGCGCTGCGGCCTGTTGTGAGGTGACTTGGGGCGCGGGCCGCGTGGGGGTCTCTGCTGGGGGCGCCGTGGCCTGCCCGGGCTGGGGCTGTTTCCTGAGGGAATGGGGAGCACTGGGCGGCCGCTCCCCGCCCCGGCGCTAACTGGGCGCCGGGCTGGGGTATGATGTGTCTGGAAAGGTGCGCTGGAGTCCCAGCCCCCGGTCACCGCCACACCCGGAGATGCCCCGAGCCCACCCCCTAGAACCACCCCCTCCCGGAAATGCCTCGGGTCCACACACCCCCCCCCCCCATCCTGCCACCCCCTGGGAATGCCTCATGCGCACCCACCACCCCTCGAAATGCCCTGTGCCCACCCGCCACCCCCAGAAATGCCCCAGGCCCACCCCCTAACCCACCATCTCCAGAAATGCCCCGTGTCCATGCCCCCAACCCACCGTCCTTGGAAAATGTCCCGTGCCCACCACTATGCTCCCCATACACCATCCCTAGAAGATGCCCCCTGCCCACCCCCACCATGGTAACTTGGCATCCCTGGAAATTACCCCACCCACTAACCTGCCATCCCTGGAAAATTCTCTGTGCCCACCCCTCCCCAACTCACCATCAGTAGCCAATACCGCATACCAACTCCTATCATGATAATCTGCCATGTCTGGAAAATACATTGTGCTCCCACTTATCTTGATAACCTGCTCTCTTTAGAAAATGCCTAATGCCCCCGCTCACCCTGCTAATCTGCCATTTTAGAAAACTAGCCTGCACCCACTGCCAGTGTCCTAATCTGCTATGCCTGGAAAATTTCCACCCCCACCATGGAAAGGTGCCATTTTAGGGAAATTCCCCTAGCCCACTACTATTTAGGTGTCCTGCTCTCTCCAGGAAATTTCCTGTGCCCACTCCCACCAGAGTAACGTACTAGAATGTTTGCAGGGGTCGGCAACCTTTCAGAAATGGTGTGCCTAGTCTTCATTCATTCACTCTAATTTAAGGTTTCGCATGCCAGTAATACATTTTAACATTTTTAGAAGGTCTCTTTCTATAAGTCTGTAATATATAACTAAACTATTGTTGTATGTAAAGTAAATAAGGTTTCAAAATGTTTAAGAAGCTTCATTTAAAATTAAATTAAAATGCAGAGCCCCCCAGACCCGGTGGCCAGGACCTGGGCAGTGTGAGTGCCACTGAAAATCAGCTTGCGTGCCGCCTTCAGCACATGTGCCATAGGTTGCCTACCGTGTCGTGGATAGGGCACTGGACTGGGATTCAGGAAACCTGTGTCCTGTGTGTGACTCAACCATTGTCCTGTACTGTACTGTGATCTTGGGCAAGTCACTTCACTTCTCTGTGAAGCAGTTTCACCTCATATTTGGTCTGTCTTGTCTAGATTGAGAACTGTTTGCAACAAAAACTGTTTCTCGCTATGTGTTTTTTCAGTGCCTAGCACAATGAAGCCCTGATTTTATTTGGGGTTTCTAGGAGCTACTGTAGTATAGATAATAATCTCTGGAATTGAATAATAATAAATAATCTGTGGAATCAGGTGCGATGATCTGTTATTGCTGAGAAATGCCTTTTTTCTACTCCCCATCTGTTGCAGCAGTAAATTGCCTGTCATGGGAAATAACCTTTCATTCTCAAAAAATACCATGCTGCAGTGATCACTGACAGGGAATGATGCACAGGGCAAATTGCACCATGCATCACCTAATGAAATAGCCAAACAACTAAAATGCACATCTTGGTTTCATCCAGCAATTTATTTCTCTGTGTTCATTATCAATAATCCCTTTACTCTCTCTCCATCTCTGGATTGTTGCCTTGGGGACGTCCGCTCTTGTGTTTATTTTTCCTAAATTGTAAATAAATCATATTGACAAATATTGATAGGTAAGAAACGTCCTGCCCCTAAATACTATGCCCCACAATCTTGTAACAGCTCTATATGGGCTGATGACCCTGATTTCAGTTCCACTGATTTGAGTAAACTCCATGTGGCTGCCAGGGCCAGCCTGCATGATTGTAGCATTGTAGGTCTAGGCCTGTAAATCTAGCAAAGACAAAAATATCTCATAGACCTAGGACCTTATGTGAATTAAAATGTTAGATTGTGGGGAGCGGGGTTGGGGAGGGAGATTACTGTAGAGCAACGTGAAAGCCAGTCCGTATGTGCTTGAGTTTTGATACTGTTTGTAGTGAAACACCAAATTTTGAAACTTTTAAAGAAAAAGTGTTAATTTCTATAACTTTTTCTTATTAACACCTTTTGAGCAAAAGCTCATAAAATTCGGTTATAGTTTTTACTTTAGTTAGTTCAGGATATTTCTTTTACTAAACACTCAGGAAATGTTAGACATTTTTAGGCTGACCTTAGTTGTTTAGTAGTAATGGGGAATAAGTAAAAAGTGGTAAGTTTCTTAATTTACCATTCTATATTTTGGTTGGCTTTTCACTGTAAAAGAGAAAATATCTAAACCAAAAATAAGATTTTCATTACAAAATAATTTAAAGGAGTGTCTATAATCCACACCTTCAACCATAATCAAAGAATCTTTGCTCTGCTTTCTTAAATTACACAAAACATACTTTTTTTGATAGTACAAGATTTTTTGGGAAAAATCGGATAATGTTTGGTACCTAAATCATCACTAAATGTAACTCTTTCTTTTGTAGGATTTTGAAAATTAATTTTTGGGATTCAGAAAAGAAAAATATCCTGCAGAAATGTCTAAGATTGATAAGATGAGCATCCTTGGAGTGAGGAGTTTTGGGGTAGAGGACAAAGACAAACAAGTTATCACTTTCTTTAGTCCTTTAACCATTTTGGTGGGGCCAAATGGTGCAGGAAAAACGGTAAGGCTTTTGTACAGTGGGAAAAGGCTTCATGTCATTATAAATAATTACAAACTCATACAAACAAGAATGATCGTTTACATGAATTTATAATTAATGAAATTATAAAAGCTTAAACAGTTTGCATTTTGTGACACTTGCATAATTTGGGCTCCACTTTCAGGCTTGCATTCTGCAACGAGCTCTGCGTAGGCACAGGATTCTGCCTGCATGGTGCTCCTTGCAAGGTCAGACCCTTAGTTGTTTTATAAATACCTGTTTATGCACTAGGTATTAGAGCCATAGAAGTTAGAGATGGGAAAGATCTGTTTAGTGTTTCTCAATGACCAGTTTGTGGACACTGGTGCCAGTCCCTGAGATCTCCCTGATACAGTTTAGGAAGGCAGCAAGTCAGTCCCTAGTATCCAAAAGGTTGAGAAACACTGCATTAGATCATCTAATCGATCTTCTTGCTAATGCAAAATTATGCCATATTGTACATGTACTAGTGTTTTGTCCAATCTAATTTTTATCCACTATTGATTGGAATATCTCCACTTGAGGGACTATTCCACAAGCTAATTAGAGCTATTGTCATGAAGCTTTTCCCAGTACTCAGAAAGAACACTTATCTTAATTTCATCCCATTATGTCTCTCCTTTCTTGGTTCTCAGGTATTTACAAACTGTTACTCTCTTCCCTCTTTAGTCCATCTTTTTACTTGCTCTAAATTGATATTACTGATACCTATTTATTTGCATTTCTGTAGACTATCATTGAATGCCTTAAATATATTTCCACTGGAGATTTCCCTCCAGGGACCAAAGGACACTCATTTGTTCATGATCCAAAGGTAGGAGTCATGATGGCTAGCTTTGTATGTCTAACTGGTGGTAGATACGACAAAATATTTATGAACACTGGAGTGTGCCACAAATGGGGGGAGGTCCAATAAGAGTTAATTATTTAAATCACCCATTTTAATGTAATACAAAAGCAAGGATTGAAGTTGGGAGGGAGAAATTACAAGAAATGAGTTGTCAACCTTAAATTTCTTGGTTGTCTTTTTTCTCACAATCGTAACATTACAAACTCGATTGTTTTGCAGTTAAATTTACCTTTTAGTTTTACTTTATGTACACCATCTGAGATGCTGAATTGTTTAAATCTTTAAAAAAAAATGCCTAATTCATGTTGGCAACTGTATTTAGTTTCAGTGTGAGAATATCTGTTTCATTGTTCTCTGGCTATATGTTTTATAAGTTTTAGTTGCCAGAAAATACTTATACAAGAATAAGTAACATGTGACCTGATCACTTTTTATATTGTCTTTTGGTACAAAAAGTCTGTCAAATAGCTGTTTGGTATTTTATATTTTCTTAGTCGGTATTGGTAAATTGATAGTTTTAACTGAAATGTTTTGAACATGGACTATTCCTTCCCAGTTACTGATACACTAAATAATTAAGATTTTATGGGAATAAAATGTGGACATGTTGCATATGAGTTAACCTACAGTATAGAGATCTGCTCTCTGCATGATTTAGGCCCGGATCCTACAATGATTTGCACACTATGACAGAAATGAATGTTTGGTGTCAGACTTTGAGGAGGTTATTTTTCTGTTCTGTTTACTTGAGGGAAGGCCCTCTGATGATAACTGTTTATCAGATGGGGGAGTGTTTGCATTTTAGGGTATAAGGATAGCCAAAGTGCGAGGTATGCGTAAGAATCCTGGATAATAACTTCTAGGCCAAAAAAAGATTTTGGGTGAGATTCTGGCCTCATTGAAGTCCATGGCAAAACTCCTATTGATTTCAGTGGAGCCAAGATTTCACTTATGGCTTTGGAACATATGTTTGGATGACTACAAAAGTTTTCTTTGTTAAATAAGTTTTCATATTTTTTTTCCTGCCAAAGGTTGCTAATGAAACAGATGTCAGAGCTCAGATTCGACTGCAGTTTCATGATGTTACTGGAGAGCTTATAGCTGTCCAGCGATCCATGGTTTGTACTCAGAAAGGCAAGAAAACAGAATTTAAGACTCTTGAAGGTATCATTACCAGAACAAAGTACGTTGTAGGTTTTAAAACATTGCCTCTTAGTTTTAGTGTCCATTTGTTTTGTCTGTATCTTTTCATGTAAGAAAAGAGATAAGTGGATAATTTATTCATTCAAACCTCCACTTACTCTTTCAGATTAAATTAAGTCTAACAAAAAGTTACATGTAGTCCCACTGCATTGTCTATTTGTTTTATATGTTACAAGAAATCCCTAGATTTAATGGGTAAAACTTTCAAAATGGCCAGAGTCTCATTGGCTTTCCGTGGACATAGGCACCTAAGTCACTCAGTGATAGTTTAGTTCTGAAGGTGGTGTTTATGCACTACATTCACTTTATGTCTTGTTGGCACTGAAAAAGTCAATTTGGTGGGGAAATAGTCCCATTGTAACTCATTCCAAGTATCTATCTGTTTATTTGACTCTCATCTCTGACATTTTTTTAAAAAGAGCATTTGTTTTGCACTGATCACTATGATTTTTGCTCCCTCTCCTGGCTATGCAGTCATAGTTAGAAATTGGTACTATATGCATGGCTAACATGACATCAAGTTACACAAAGATGGCTTGAAATCAAAGGAGTGCTGTATCAAAATCCATTTAGTTGGAAATGAGGTATTCAGAGTTAAAAGTGGAAGAGGAGTGAGAGAAGAATGAGGGGCAAAAACATTTACCATTGTAAAAATAATAATTTGTGACTTAGCATCAAAACAGGTTGAGTTAGAATGTTGGAATTATACAGAATGTTATTTATTTTAGAAAAAAATCATAACTGTACAGCAACCAATAGTCATCTTATTGTTATGCATTTTCTTAATCTGTGTACACAGGCATGGGGAAAAGGTCAGTCTCAGTTCCAAGTGTGCAGAAATTGACCGAGAGATGATCAGTGCCCTTGGTGTTTCCAAATCTGTGATTAACAATGTCATTTTCTGTCATCAAGAAGAATCCAACTGGCCCTTAAGTGAGGGAAGGGCCCTGAAACAAAAATTTGATGAGATCTTCTCAGCAACAAGGTTTATTTCTTTCCATAACTAACATAATTACAGTAAAGTACTCCTTCCATTTAATTATAATTGTTTAAATGCTCACTAAAAATGTTCATTCATAAAGCTGCATGTGCCAATAGAATTTGAAATTTACACATGGTTTTCTTTTTGGAAGGTATATTAAAGCATTGGAAACTCTTCGTCAGGTACGTCAGAAGCAAAGCTTACGGGTAAAAGAGTGTCAGACGGAACTGAAATATCTAAAACAGAATAAAGAAAAAGCACGTGAAATTCAAGATCATCTTAGTAATAGGGAAGCTCAACTGGCTGCTTCTAAGGAAAATGTAAAATCTATTGAGAATCAACTTGATCCTCTAAAGGTAATTTTGTTTGTATGATCATGTAATTCAAGTTTTTATTGTAATACTGTACATATTCACTAGGAGAGGGAGAGTAATTTTGCTTGCTATGGGAATTTCCTGACTTTTGTGCGATTAAAATCTCTCCAGTTTAATGTTGTATTATCAGGGGGATTTTTTTTTTTCCATGTAACCATAAAATTCAGAGCAGAATTTAAAGGCCATTTTCATCATGATAAATAATGAAATTGTATGAGTAGAATTTATATTTAAAGATGTGGTGGAAATGAACTTATCTTTACGCCATCTTGGAGCAATTTATTTTTTCTTATATTTAAATTAATTTACCTCCAATTGGGGATTTTCAGGCCAAACCTTGAAAGCCACATGTATCTTTCCTCTCTTAAGCTGTCTGGTTTAATTAGAAAACTTTTGGGAAAATGCAATCTTCAGCATTTATTCAACAGCTGATTTTGGAAGATTGATTATACAACCTGCTTAGTTTCACAGGGTGGCATATTTTCATATCTATTAGCGTCCCCTCAAATAATATATTAATACTTGAATATACTGTCAGCAAAGGGGAGAAAAGCATCTATACAAAACCCTCTCCCTGCCTCTAAGTAAATAATACCTTGAGCCTGTATTTACCATGATGCCATGACACATTCCATAGCTACAACCAATATAGATAAATGATAGCAATTCTTGTCTCTATAACTCTTCCATTAGTAGTACTGTGAATGTTTTTCTGGGATACCCTAGTGCAGAAGTTTTTAACCACAGTATGCAGAGAACTGAGTGCTAGCTATCTTTAAAATAAGTTAAAATACATTGTTTATATATTGTGTTGATTCTACATAGACAGTCAAGTGTGTTTGTCTAAGCACCTTAACCATTCAATAGCTGAGGGGAGGTCATTATTTTCTTACACAACTCCATGAGGGAACCACACATCCCTTGCCGATGGGTGCAGCCTATAAGTATGTGGCCTACATATTCTAACTGGCCACAGAAGCAAAGGAGGGAGTTACAGAAACCTTACTTATCGTCATTAGCAGCACATCTGATCACTCCACATCTAAAGTGATTGAGCTTTATCCAAAGATGGCGTAGAAGGTCAAAACCAGATGGCTGGACTGTTGGATGTGTTATAAGATAGTCATTGGCTATGTTTGAAGCTTGTTCTTACCCCCAGTATGCCACCTGGAAGTTATATTGAGGATCCTTAGGGGAATTGTCCAAACAGGGTGCCAGGAGCTGAGATGGTGGCTCAGCGGATTAAACAAATCTTTAAACAGGGGTAGATATGGCATGTCTTGCACCTTAGGGAGCAGATTCTGCAAGGCTACTTGTTGCCTGATGTTAGGAGGACAATGTTGTCTTATGGTGCTTGTTATATGCATGCTTTCATTCAGCTGAGTGTCTTGTAGTCCTGTGTGAAGTGAGATGAGACACACCAGGGAGCAATACTCTGTTACAGAATAGCACAAGGTAAGACCAGGGTTTCTTAGTGTTTTACTTCTGGGGGAATTCTGTATCAAAAAATCCAAAAATCTGCACCAAAAAATGTACAATTCTGCATATTTTATTTGTCAAAATAATGCAATATAATTACACCAGTTTCACTTATTTTGGTAATTTATTTAAACTACAATACAGGAAAAAAAAAAACTGTTCAGTATTTCCTAAGCACATGAAAGTTTAAATTACAAATACTTGGTAACCAATACCTTGCATTCCAGTTATAATCCTGAATTTTCATTTAAATTACATTACTTTTATTTTGGTGTTCTGTAAAGTAGAATGTCATTTTAAATTGCTCACTTTCACACATGAAAGTCATACAGTTTTGCTAATCATTGTCCTGCTTTTTTTTTTTAAATGGATAAGTAAAATAGATCCTGAGCTGTAATCTTACCCCATTATGCCTCTCTGGCCAGTAAGACCAGCCCTTAGTTGTTACATTTATGCTCTGCCTCAGGGACAGAGCCTGCTTCACACAGCCCTACACCTCCAAGCCCGGGACGCAGCAACAGTGAGCGAGAGAGACAAAGTGAGTCTCTCTCACTCGTTCGTATGCAGGCACGCACCCAGCCCCACCCCCTTAACGTCTCTCCTGAACGCACGCACACCCAGCGTCCGTCCCTCCACAGTGATCATCTCTCTTCTGCTGGCTGCTCCCAGCAGACGCGCCTGGGCTGCCACAGAAGGGGCGTATATTCCCCACAGATTTTTTTGCTTCCCCATTTTTCTGCGGGGGAGTCAAGAAATCAGCGGAAGTTATGAATTCTGCGCCCCTCCAGGAGTAGTGTTTGTGCATTGGCTTCCCAGGTAGAACCAGCTAATTTTCTGATTAGTTTGTTGTCTTTATTTTCAGCAACGTTTTGGTAAGGTGTTCCTTGAAAATCAATGTACAGCCCAGCGTAACAGCTAGATATACAGGCTTTGGGTCATGGTCCAGCCTTTGTCCATTCAGGAGGCTGTTGAGCAGTTTGTTGGCTTTTATGTGGTATAGATGGTAGGAGCTGGAAACTTTTAGTACTAGGTTTAAGTCTCCATCTTTACAATAGTAGGCCATCTCTTTCATGTCAACATTCAGCACTTCTAGGTGACTGGAAACCTGGTACTGTACTACCAGACAGATGTCATGGCATAGATAAAATGCTTGGCAGTGGTATTGGGAAAGTCATTTGTGAAGAGATTGAAAAGTGTTGGTGTTAGAATTGAGCCATAAGGTAAAACATTATTTTGGGACCTCTAGGAGCATAACTTGAAATTAGCAACTTTTCAGCAACAGTTCAACAGCCATGACAACCCGCTTCGGTGGGACCAGTGACAGTTTGTATAATAGGCCTGTATTCCAGGTCATGTCATATGCAACAGTAAGGTCTAGGAATACTGCACCTGTCTTTGGCCTTCAGAGCAGGCAGTTCCCAGTGTGGGTGGTGAGTGCCAGCGCTTGATCACAGGCACTGAGGTGTGGTCTGAAACCTGCATGATCTGCACGCAGGATATCATCAATGGTGGGGGAAATTCTCTGAAGAATAAGCTTTCAAATAATTTGCTAATATTACTTTTCCATTTAAGTAATTACTGTAGTTGCTGCAGGGATGTTGTTTAATCAGGAAGGGGAGGTGATCCGCAAGATGGTGTCTTGATTAATATGTGGGCATGGTATGAAAAGATTTGAGAACCCTTGTGTTAATGTCTAAAACGTCTTATGAACTTGTAGGGGCTGGAAATGACCCATTTTTAAAATACAATATATTTAAATAGAAAATTTGATTATAAGATCCATAAACTGTAGTGAAGCCAATTTACTTAAGCATTCTTTCCTTTTCAGAACCGTCTTGCAGAAATTGAACAGAATCTTGCAAAAGTAGTGAGACTTGACAACGAGATTAAAGCTCTGGACAGCAGGAAAAGGCAGATGGAAAAAGATAACCAGGATTTGCAACAGAAGATGGAGAAGGTTTGCTTTTTTAAATTCTGTGTGTCACCATCCTTCATTCTAAAAAATCAGAAGCAATCATATATTACAGAATGAATAATACATTTACTATAGAATGAACCATAAATTTTAAAAAAACTTGTGAACCCATAGCCAGAACAGTGTATTTTTGTTCTGTTGATTTTATTTTCCAAGCTTTTTTGGCCACAATTGTTGTAAAACTGAATGTAGAAAGGTGTGAATGTTTTTAGTGTACTCAATGGAGTATTCTTCAGTAAATACATAATTAATTTTTTTTTTTAAATCCCCCCACTAGTAAAGTCTAAATCCAGGAAAACGCTTAAAAATATGAATAGTCCCATTCAGTTCAGTGGGACTACTGACATTCTTACGTGTTTTTCTGGATATGGGGAAAAGTTTATAAAAACTCAGTAAAATAAAGTGCAAAGAAACTATGAAAGATGGTGGCTGTGGTTTTAAAATATACAGTTTGCTAGGAGTATTAAGCGGTTAAGTGTGGCTGACCTTCCTAATCAGTACTGTTTTTATTATCAGTCACCAGCATTGGTTGATGTCTTCAAGCATGCAAGATGCAATAGGTTATTGTATAATGTAGTTAGGTAGTAATACAGATATCCATAAATATTATTCTGCATGTATGATTTCTGAGCAATTTACAATGACACTACAAAGTGAATTTTCAGTATGCTGTGGCTCTCACAGTGAAGAGCAACCAGACAGCCACGAGCATCAACAAAATGGCCCCTAAAATAAATGGTTTAATTATCACAAATAGCTGGTAGGATACAATGTCATGAAGATGTATTTCTTTTTGATTTAGTAGGGAGATGGGGATTAAAACTATTATTACCTTTCCCTCCAAGATCTATGGAGTAGAATGAACTGCTCAGTGTGGTGAACAATGGAGTCAGCGATTTTATAGAGTAGTAATGACTTGTCATGACCATATGTAAACAGCATTAACTGGCAGTAGACAGCAGAGCAACCCAAACTTGACCTACAGGTACAAGGACATCTCTTCTCATTAACATCACAAATCTTCTTGTTTTCTCTCCCCTTTAAAATAGCCAGTGAAAAAGTTAGTGGTTTTCATTATGTTTATGCTAAATATATGAAATTATTTTGACAACTAGAAAGAATTTGTCCAGGAGCATGTATCACAAAAAGTATGTATCATATTGTTTTATCAGTACGAAAAAGGGGAATCCCTTTATTGGACCCAAATAATTTTACTTAGTTCTTGTGGCTTAACTCCTACAGTAAGAAGTTTATTCAAGCTAACCCAAAATACCTTTTACCACTGCCTTTTGAGTGGTCTTATGGTAAAAATTACAAATCGGATGATATTTTATCTTTTTTTATTTTATTCTGTGTTTAACCTTTGGAAAATGCTTTATATAGTTTATAAGCATGGGCAAAGTATTTTGTTATAAATCAGTTTAAAAAGCTAACTCTGACTGCATAGGTTTTTCAAGGAACAGATGACCAACTAAGGGATATGTACCAGAACCATCAGAGAACAGTAAAAGAGAAGGAAAGGAGATTAACAGACTGTCAACGTGAGCTGGATAGAGCAAGCAAAGAGTGTCAGAGATTCAACAGAGAGAAATCAGAATTGCTTGTTGAACAAGGTATAATAGGCTGATCTTAAAAAAATAATAATAATATAGACACTTGTAAAAGGATGAGTGACAGAATTTCCATGTTTCAGCCGGATGAGAATCTTGAAATGTAGTATATTTATTCAGTTGGCTGCTTGTGTACAGGGGGTCAAAGTCTCATATTTGAACTTTGACCTTCACTGTCAGAGATAACCAAAAGTTCATTAGTCTTCTCCATGGGATTTCAATTGTACACTTGCCCTTTTGACCAATAATGTTGACATTGGTGCACTCATTCATTTATGGACTTTTTGCGGAAAACGAGCCACTTTTGGCATTTATGTTCTAGGTCACCAAGGAGTCATCAGTCTAACAATTTACAAAGCATATGTTTGGTCTGTGAGCTGGTTGCGTTACCATGAGTCCTCCAGTTTGGAGGAATTGAGATCTGTCACCAATTTTAGTTAATGGATTTTAGCCAAGAACATTGTTGGGAGGGAAGTAAGTGCACCATATGTACCCAAAGGGTTGACTTCAGGCAAGTTGTATTTCATGTGATTTCTTTAAAATTCCCTAAATACCATGCATCTTGTTCTGTATAGCTTATTAATTATTTCAAGATACGTACATTAATTACAAGTTTTATGAAAATATCTATAAACGGAAAGTGTTGTCATAAGTACAGTTATAATAATATCAATATGAAATAGTATAGGTAATAATTATTTTTGGAAGGATTATAAAATGGAACAGGATTACTCAGATAGTAAGAGCATGACCTTTAAGCGATGGACATTCCTTCTTGGTGTTGTGGTAATTAGCCCCTTAGCTCCTGTGTTCTTGGTTCAGACAACTACCAAAATTTCTTAATAGGGCAAATTAACTTAATACACATGGTATGGAGGGAGGTTATTGCTTTTCTACTGAAAACAATTTTAAAACCTATATTCTGAATTTTATGTGGATTTAGAAAGAAGAAAGTAAATGTGAGCTGGCAATTTTAGTGCAATTTTCAGAATTATGTAATTTGAATTGGCTGAATGATTAAGGCCACAAAATAGGCACTCCGAAAAGTAAAAAATAATCTTAAATATTGGTGGCATCTTATCTCCTGCTGATCTGCCACTGCATTCTTTTGCCCCGCCAACTAGAATCACTGCATTAGAATAAATGCCTTTTTGTTGAATTGGTAAAAGAAAAACATTTTGCTTTTTAGATTTTTTTTTAAATCTGTACAAAATACAGACTGAGAACTCCAATGCCTTGTTTCAGTTAATATTTTTATTTATTTTAGAAAACTAACATCAAACTTGAAATCTAGTCTTTAAAAAAAAAAAAAAGTTAAATGTTATTTTGAATACTGCACGCGATAGCCGTCCTAGTTTCATGGGATCACAGCAATCACATTTTCCTATTTTAAAAAATTGGAAAAGGGACGGGGGGAGGCATTCTCCCCTGCTGCTGTGTAAAAGACCCCCACAGACTGGGGAAACTGAGTAAAGGTTCAATCCTGCAAACACACTCACAAGTAAATGAGGATAGTCCGGCTGAGCTCAGTTGACAGGTTCAGCCCTATTGACTACATGGGGAGAAAGTGACAAAGTGCTGTCAGATGTACAAAGTAAAAAACAGAAAAAAATTGAGATTTTTTTTCTCTGTCTGTCAGTTCTAGAAATTTTATACGTTACTTGAAACAATAGTGAGTAAAAACAAATTTCCAACAGAAGTGAGTTGGGTTTTTTGTTTGTTTTTTGGATGTTTTTTCAGATTTCTCCCCCTTAGGACTTGTTTGTACAGTAACTCCTCACTTAATGTTGTAGTTACGTTCCTGAAAAATGCGACTTTAAGCGAAACCATGTTAAGCGAATCCAATTTCCCCATAAGAATTAATGTGAATGGGGGGGTTAGGTTCCAGGGAAATTTTTTTCACCAGACAAAAAACTATATATATATATATATATATATATATATATACACACACAGTATACGTTTTAAACGAACAATTTAATACTTTTCACAGCTATGATGATTGTGAAGCTTGGTTGAGGTGGTGAAGTTAGAGGGTGGGATATTTCGCAGGGAATGCCTTGCTGCTAAATCAGTGGTTCTCGAACTTTCGTACTGGTGACCCTTTTCACATAGCAAGCCTCTGAGTGCGACCCCCCGCCATATAAATTAAAAATACTTTTTTATATATTTACCACCATTATAAATGCTGAAGGCAAAGCAGGGTTTGGGGTGGAGGCTGACAGCTCGCGACCCCCTATGTAATAACCTCATGACCTCCTAAGGGGTCCCGACCCCCAGTTTGAGAACCCCTGTGTTAAATGATGAACTAGCACTCAGCTGAGCCCTCAAGGGTTAACACATTGTTGTTAATGTAGCCTCTCACACAAGGCAGCACAAACGAGGGAGGGGAGACAGCATAGCAGACAGAGACAGACACACATCTTGTGTGTGGGAGAGAGAGAGAAATGCACACTGCCCCTTTAAGTAAGCTGACCCACTCTTAAGTGCATTGTCTTTTTAAGTGGATCAGGAAGTTGAGACCAGCAGCTTCTGCCCCCCCAGGCTCTCTCTGTCTCTCTCCATCCATGTCCCCAGCCTGTTCTATATGGAGAAGAAGGGGTAAGCGGGGTGTAGGAGCAGGGGGGACATTAGCCCCTGCCCTCCCCCCCACTTCCCCCACAACAAGCAGGAGGCTCGGGGAGCAGCTCCAAGGCAGAGGGCAGGAGCAGCACATGGCAGTGGGGGGAGGGATAGCTGCAATTGCTAGCCTGCTGGCAGCTGCTGCACAGGGAATTTAGGGGAGCGGGGAGCTGATAGAGGGGCTGCCGGTCCACCCTGGTTCCAAGCCCCCACCAGCTAGCTGCAACGGGCTGCTCTTCCTGCAAGCAGTGGACAAAGCAGGCGGCTGCCAAAGACGTTAGAAGGGAGCATTGCACAACTTTAAACGAGCATGTTCCCTAATTGATCAGCAACGAAACAACGTTAACCGGGACGACTTTAAGTGAGGAGTTACTGTACACTGAAGTTACATTGGTTTAACATAAATCAGTTTAAAAATCAATTTAGGTAAACTGTTGCAACCCACTGTGTGAGCACACCTGTGTTGATTTAAACCTGGTTGTATTCTGTAGCTTGTTTCTGTAAATTTACCAATGAAGGCTAAACTGGTAAAAGTCATGTTTAAATTATTTTAGCGTCCATACACAAAGTTGCCCTGTTGAAATCAGTTTAGCATCACACCTTTAGTGTAAAACTATGTGGGCACCGCAGACCTGACTAAAAATAAAAGTTGCCCTAATTAGTCTATGTTCATTGCCCACGCTAAGAGAAGTTCAAAAGTAAACAGCATAAATAGTGATAAGTAAACTAAACTGTGTTAATAAATCTAAAGTGGCATTAGTAACATAAGAAATGAAACTTATTTCTTAAAAAAAAAAAGACCTCTTAAGAGTCTCTTCAGTTATTCCTAGAAACTGCTAAAATTCAGTTATTGATGCATGCGATTTAAAAAAATTGAGTAGAAACATCCCTTCCGAGTGATTTGCATATTGAACATAATCAAATATAAACAATATAATATCTTCTTGATGTATACACTTCTAAATGTGTAAACCTTATTTTTGTGTGTGTGCGTGTGCATGTGTGTGTACAAACATATTTGTGAAGGTCGTCTTCAGCTACAAGCAGATCGTCACCAGCAGGACATCAGAACCAGGGATTCATTAATCCAGACTTTAGCAGCACTGTTGGAATTAGATGGTTTTGAACGAACACCTTTTAATGAAAGGCAAATTAACAGTTTTCACAAGCTTGTGAAAGAGAGACAAGAAAGAGAAGCGGAAACTGCCAGTCAGTTAATGGTAAGATTTCGTCACCTTGCTTAATGCATTCTCATAATATCTCTTTTCATAATGCATGTGACTTGACAGCAGTAGAGTCATCAGAAGAGATGTTCTTTATTTCCTAGTCAAATGTTCACAAGGGACCTACATTACCATTATGTGCATCCTTATCTCACAATTCTAATATTATACACACAGTTGTCAACAGTTTTTAGAATATGCTTGGTATTAGAAGATGCTTCTGCCAGGAAGACCTTGCAAGGACACTTTATATTGTTTGGGGGTTGTTGTTTTTTTTAAATTATGCACAGTGTAACTTATCATAAGCTCTAATGTAGTGAAAAAGCATTTAATACTTGGATTGTAAGTTCCCTGGGGAAGGCACCGTCTTTTTGTTCTGTGTTTGTACTGTGCCTAGCACAGTGGGGTTCTAACCCATGACTGGGCCTCCTAGGTAGCACAGCCGCCGACTTTTCATTGCGCTTGCAGGTGCTCAACCCCTAGCTGTGCCCCAGGCCCCACCCCCACTCCACCCCTTCCATCAATGCCACAGCCCTGCCTCTTCCCGCCCCTGTTCCACCCCCGCCCTGTCTCTTTCCACCCCCAAGTGCACCACATCCTCGCTGCTCCCCGCTCTCTCCCCAGCCTCCTGCACGCCGCAAAACAGCTGATTGCGGTGGATGGGAGGCACAAGGAGGGATGGGGAGGCGCTGATTGGTGGGGCCCGCCGACAGGCAGGAGGATGGAGGGATGGGACAGGTGCTGATAGGGGGACTGTTGGTGGGTGCTCAACACCCACCATTTTTTCCCTGTGGATGCTCCAGCCCCGAAGCACCCACGGAGTCGGTCCCTATGTTAGGTAGTATGGTAATACAAATAATAATAATTCTGTTTAACATGAATGTCTAGAATTGGCTGGAAAAAATCCTGAATGTTGAATTTTTGAAAAAAAAATATTTTTTTATCCCACATCAGGAGAATCTAAATGGAATTTTTCAGTTTGTTCAGAGGACTGCCCGACTTCTGCTAGGATGGCTGACTCCCCAGACACATGGCTCCTTGGGCTGCCCAGCTTAGGAAGCTAGCTGCCCAGACATTAAGGCATCCCCAGCTCCCAAGCTCTCTGCCAGGTGAACTGCTGACAAGCTAGGGAAGTGGGTAGATGAGCTGGCGAGAAACCAGGCAAGTTTTTGTTGGAAACCTGCTTGGTTTCTGTCAAAAGATTTGTCAAAATCAACACTTTCCTGCAAAATAATTTGATTTCAACGACTCAGTATTTTCTAACAGAAAAACGTTTTGGTGGAAAATTTCCAACCAGCTCTATTATTGTTCCAAAATATTTCAGCACGTTGCATTAGACAGGTGCCAATATGGTCATTGTGATCTGCTTATAGAAAAAAAAAAAAAGTGTGTAGGGGGCTCTGTATAAAATAATTCAGCTGTAGATAATTGCTTAGTAACTGTTTGGATGGGGGTTTGTTTTTTTTTCAGAGAGAATTTGCAGAAAAAGAAACAACGAAACAAAAACAGATAGATGAAATAAGAGATAAGAAAACTGGACTGGAAAAAACCATTGACCTGAAGTCAGACATTCAAAATAAGAAACAGGTTGAACTGAAGAATGTGAAATATGACTTGAATCAGTTGGAGGAGTCTTCAGACAGGATTCTGGAACTGGATCAGGAACTCATCAAGGCTGTAAGTTTTTTATATTTGAATAATTTAAATAAATACACAACAGAAAGCATATTCGGTTGTCTTGATACTTTTGGTCACATCAAGTTTTGCACATGCGGACAGCAGTGACATAATGAAAAAACCTGATCACCCCTGCCATCCCAAAAAACCGTGAAACCTATATCATATTCTGTGAGAGTAAACTATATTTTACTTGTTGGAATCAGGGACCAAGAAAAATCATGACTGAAATGAGCATGGTGCCATGATTTTCACAGTTATAAACTTATAACAAGCCATCCCCATTCAAGGGCAAGTTGTCTAATTGCTGCCTCCTTACTTGTGCCTTTTTAGCCAAATGTTTGTACTTTGCTTATAGCTGAAGAATTTAATGCATCGTGGAATTTCTCCACATAGTCTTTCTCTTAAGGCAGGGGTGGGCAAACTACGACCCGCGGGCTGGATCTGGCCCACGGGATTGCTCCCCGTGGTGCTGCGGGCTCCGCGCTGCTCTCTGCAGCGGCCAGCCCGACGTCCCTGCGGCCCCTGGGCCCTTGCCTCCAGGCACCGCCCCCCGCAGCTCCCATTGGCCAGGAACAGGGAACCGCGGCCAATGGGAGCTTCGGGGGAGGTACCTGGAGGCGCGGCAAGGGCAGCGCACGCGGAGCCCTTCGCCCCACCTCTCCCAGGGGCTGCAGCACTTCCTGGAGTGGCGCGGGACCGGGGACAGGGCAGGCAGCCTGCCCTGGCCCCGGTGCGTGCCGCTGCCACCCCGGAGCCCGAACACCTCCTGCCCCCCAACTCCCTGCCCTAAGCCCCATGCCTGCACCTCACACCCCTCCTGCACCCCAACTCCCTGCCTTAAGCCCCCTGGCTGCACCTCACATCCCTCCTGCACCCCAACTCCCTGCCTGAGCCCCCTGCCACACCCCTCCTGCACCCAAGCCCCCTGCCGCACCCCACACCCCTGTGCACTCCAACCCCCTGCCGCACCCCTCCTGTACCCCAACCTCCTTCACTGAGCCCCCTAGTACACCCCGCACCCCTCCTGTGCCCCCTCGTACACCCTGCACCTCTCCTGCACCCCAACTCCCTTCCCTGAGCTCCCTGCTGCACCCCTCACCCCTCCTGCACCCCAACCTCCTGCCCTGATCCCTCTCCCGCAGTCCACACCCCTCCTGCACCCCAACCCCCTTCCCTGAGCCCCCTCATACACCCCCCAGCCCTCCTCTGCCCCAATCCCTTGTCCTGAGCCCCTTCCTGCACACCGCTCCCCTTCCCACACTCCCTCCCACACCCCAACCCCCTGCCTTGGCCCTCCATACAATTTCTCCACCCAGATGTGGCCCTTGGCCCAAAAAGTTTGCCCACCCCTGCCTTAAGGAAAACTCTTAAGTATAGTTTATCATTCAGTGGATGCCAAAGAGCAAACAGGATGTGGATGAGCCACATTGAAGCCATGTTCTATCTATCTAGCACCTTAACAGGGGAATGAAAACTCATTTTTCTTCTCTTATATTAGCACCCATCAGGGTAGTAGATGAGCAGTTCGGGAGGCTGTGCAACCTTGTTGGAGTCTCAACATCCATGTCCTCTTTTCTTTGTTTTACATCCCTTGTTAACAGCCCCATTTCACAGCCTTCATCCTTCTGTATGGAGTCCTTTCAGATCACGTAATTGTCATTCCTTTATCCATCAGAGTTATTGCTGTTGAGTAATGAAAAGTGCTCCCTTCCTCTTGTCTCATTATCAGTCTGACTTCATTAGTCTTGTTCTCTAATTAGCATAATTATAAATCACATTTTAAAAATAAATCTTTGGTTGATTTTATTTTTCTGTTTAGGAACGTGAACTAGATAAGGCTGAGAAGAACAGCAATGTGGAAGCCCTTGAATTGGAGGTACAAAAACTTCAGAATGAGAAAGCAAACCTGGACAAGGTTCTTCAGAAATTGGATCAGGAGATGGAACAGCTAAACTTGCATACCAAGACAATCACCCAAATGGATATGTTGAGGAAAGACAAAGTAGCGTATTCCTTTTTATTTTCCTAGTATCTTCTTGTTAAGAAATTTACATGAAGTTAATATCTTTCATTGAGGCTTTATGAGGAGCAGTTATTTCTCAGAATCTTACATCATTAATTGCATAAAAAATTCTTTGTGCCTTTGAAAAAAGATTTAACTTTATAAGTACACTGAATAAAATAACAGTTTGTGAATATAGAAAAGTATATTTTAAGAGTATTTTGTTCCCCAAGGTTGACAAAGAGGAGCAGATCAGAAAAATAAAATCTAGACATACTGATGAATTGACCTCATTGCTGGGATATTTTCCTAACAAAAAACAGCTTGAGGATTGGCTTCATGCTAAAACTAGAGAGATTAATCAGACAAGAGACAAGCTTTCCCAGCTTAAGTAAGTATTCATTTGCTCGATTCTGGCTTCAGAATTAATTTCTGAAGTTAGTTCATTTTGAGGTTGGACAGTTTAATCCATTGTTTCTGTTCCCTTACTACAGTTATGTCTTGTTTGATTTATTATTGTTGTTATTTATTGTTGCATCTTAAAATTAATGCATATTTAAGGTCAGAAGGGACTGTTACGCTAATCTAGTCTGACCTTCTGCATAACACAGGCTAAAAAACCTCACCCAGAAGTCTCTATATCAAGCCCATAATATCTGTTTGTAAAATTATTGAGGCCCCAGTCCTGCAGTGGGATACATATTGGCAGACCCCTTATAGCTGTGCAGAATCCAGTTGAAGTTCATGAGACTCCATATGGATCTGGTTACAAGATTTGGGACTCAATGATACTGCAAGATTCAGAGACATGAAATATAATGATCTATCAAGAAATATACTTTTCTTGAAGAATAGAATGACAATTTGATTTGGGTTTCTTCCCCTTCTGGTTGTAGAATAATGTTTTATTCAATAATATAGGTCTGATTTTTTTATATTGGAAATATCCACATACCAGGTACATTCTGTAATGGACTTTGCTTATAACTGTTAGGAAGTGGTCTAATTTTAGAACTCCTAACAAATATATTTTTGCTTATGTAACTTAGCCCCCTTTCACAAGGATACTTAAGCCAAAAGACAGCTCAAAATATTTTCAGAAAATGGGTTAGTATTAGGGCTGTCAATTAATCGCCGTTAACTCACGCAATGAACTCAAAAAAATGAATCGCACTGTTCAACAATAATAGAATACCATTTATTTAAATATTTTTGGATGTTTTCTACATTTTCAAATATACGATTTCAATTACAACACAGAATACAAAGTGTTCAGTGCTCACTTTATATTTATTTTTTATTACAAGTATTTGCACTGTAAAAAAAAAAAAAAAAAGAAATAGTATTTTTCAATTCACCTAATACAAGTACTGTAGTGGAATCTCTTTATCGTAAAAGTTGAACTTACAAATGTAGAATTATGTACAAAAAAAACTGCATTCAAAAATAAAACAATGTACAATTTTCATGCCTGCAACTCCACTTAGTCCTACTTCAGCCAATCGCTCAGACAAGAAGTTTGGTTACTATTTGCAAGAGATAATGCTGCCCACTTCTTGTTTAAAATGTCACCTGAAAGTGAGAACAGGCGTTCACATGGCATCATTGTAGCTGGTGCCGCAAGATATTTACGTGCCAGATGCACTAAAGATTCATATGTCCCTTCATACTTCAACCACCATTCCAGAGGACATGCGTCCATGATGATGACGGGTTCTGCTCGATAATGATCTAAAGCAGAGCGGACTGACGCATGATCATTTTCATCTGAGTCAGATGCCACCAGCAGAAGGTTGATTTTCTTTTTCGGCGGTTCAGGTTCTGTAGTTTCTGCATCTGAGTGTTGCTCTTTTACGTCTTCTGAAAGCATTCTCCATACCTTGTCCCTCTCAGATTTTGGACGGCACTTCAGATGCTTAAACCTTGGGTCGAGCGCTGTAGCTATTTTTAGAAATCTCACATTGATACCTTCTTTGCGTTTTGTCAAATATGCTGTGAAATATAAGTGTTCTTAAAATGAACGTGCTGGGTCATCATCCGAGACTGCTATAACATTAAATATATGGCAGAATGCGGGTAAAACAGAACAGGAGACATACAATTCTCCCCCAAGGAGTTCAGTCACAAATTTAGTTAACACATTATTTTTTTAACTAGCATCAGCATGGAAGCATGTCCTCTGGAATGGTGGTTGAAGCATGAAGGGACTTCACTTGACAGCCCTAGTTAGTATACAAGTGGAGTAAACAACAATAAAAATGAAATTCAGATTTCATTTCTAGGAAGTTATGGTCATGGATATATCATTTAGAAATGGACTCCAGGAATAAGCTAGAAAACAAAAATAATGTCTTGGCATAAGAACATAAGAATAGCCATACTGGGTCAGACCAAAGGTCCATCTAGCCCATTATCCTGTCTTCCGACAGTGGCCAATGCCAGGTGCCCCAGAGGGAATGAACAGAACAGGTAATCATCAAGTGATCCAACCCCTGTCGCCCATTCCCAGCTTCTGGCAAACAGGCTAGTAGACTTTTGAAATGCAACATATGATCTCGTTCTTCAAATTAGCAAATAAAAAGTGTTATCCAATGCTTATAGTATTGAAAGTATTCCGTATAGATTAGTTTTTCAGCCAAAACTGGCAGGAATTTGTCCAATGTGAATTTGAGATTCAAACTAACCTAATAGTTTCTGGGCTATAATGGTTTGTAAACTTGTTTTGCTGCCCTTCTTTAATATAAGAATTCACACATTCCTGTTTCAGCAAAGAACTTGCTTCAGCAGAACAAAATAAAAATCATATCAGTATTGAGCTGAGAAAAAAAGAAGAGCAGTTGTCCAATTATGAAGACAAACTTTTTGATGTTTGTGGAAGCCAAGATTTTGATAGTGATCTATACAAACTTCAGGATGAAATTGAAAAGACTTCAAAGCAGCGAGGTAAGTTTACGTATTTCTTCACTTTCTTCTAAAGCTCTTTTTAAACATAAATTCCAAATCTTAAGACAGTAATACTGCCTGTTATATGGAGTAGTGGGTCCTTGTGAGATGAGCAATAGTTAATATAAAATTTGATATAAGGCCCAACCTGAAGGTGCTATATTTAAGAATAAAATTAAAATAATTTTTCCTTAGTTTTATTCTTTTACTTCTATGTTGCATGTAAACAGCCACGAAAATATTTTCGTTCTCTCAATGAATTTGCTACCTTATTACTTCATTCTTATAAATTTACTAGTAACTACTTTGACATAGTAAATATTTAGGTCCTGATCCTGGATTGTGTCAAAGCTGGGAGAATATTTCGCTACCTGGATCTGTCAGCTATACAAACAGTGCAAATGAGCAGCTCCAGCGTGGCCACAGATGTGGCTCGTTGTGCCGAATGTTAGCAGAAAAGTCTGGTAGTATTCAAAGAAAATTACAGTCACTGTCACAATTCATTTATTTAAGAGAGAGCAATTTAAGCTAAAATATTCCCTTGTTCTGTTAATTTCACAGGTATCAAATTTGTTTTCTTTTATAGTGCAACAAATTACTGTTGCAGAGTTGATTATTCACTGCTTTAATTGACAAACTTTAATTTATTCTTTTAAAAACAGCTATGCTTGCTGGAGCCACAGCAGTTTATTCACAGTTTATTACACAACTGACAGATGAGAACCAGTCATGTTGCCCAGTTTGTCAGAGGGTCTTTCAAACAGAGTCAGAACTGCAAGATGTAATTAGTGATCTGCAGTCCAAGTTGCGTCTTGCTCCAGATAAACTGAAGTCAACAGAGTCTGAGCTTAAAAGAAGAGAAAAGAAGCGTGATGAAATGATGGGGCTTAAACCAATAAGGTAAGGTACCACGCAGAGTGTACTACACCTCTTGTTACACACTTTTAAAAGGAATCCTATTATTCCAAATGATGATAGTTTCTGTGTGTTACGAAGAACAAGGATAAACGTGAGAAAAATATTTTGGAAGTAGAAAATTCAACTCTCAAAACACTAACCCTCAAAAGTGTCATTACGTCAATATGTAATTACTAAGAGCTTTGTCCTCTACTCAGTTTAGACTGTACTATATGTTTGACAATTCCAGTACTTTCACATTTCTGTTGAGGGCTAGGCAGAGGAATTGGTTAAGTGGTGCTTCTTCAGTGGTCATGTCCAGTATAAAAAAATCTTTCTTTTTTTTTCACTTTTTAACATCTATATAATTAAAATGGTGAAATTATTTATGCTGTTACTAAAATGTCTTCATTCTACTTCATGTTAAATATGTTTGCTGAAGCGGAGGCTATGTTGCTAAAAACAAACTGTGAAACGAGCTCAGGTTACAAACATTTTGTTACAGGAGATATAAATCAATTATTTTTATTAATCTCTTTCTGTTTCTGAGAAGGTTGTGTGAATTCAGACCTTCTGGAGCAGAAGCTCTGAACTTGGGATCTGCAGGGACTTCCTAGTGGGTCCACAGTACCTCCTCTATACTTCTGAGGTTCAAGTGTGTGTGTTTGTGTGCGTGTGTGGTGTTTTCCTGCCTTTTTGGGAATCCATCCTTGTATCTGTATACTGCTAATCCATCCCTGCATGGGTTGAATTTTATCCATTGACATTAGATCTTTCTAAGGAGCAGTTTAATTGTTGTTGTCTTTGAAATTTACCAGATGGCACCAGATAGCAGTTAATGTTTAAAAAAAATCACCAGAAGGATCCCTGCAGATCTCTCTACAAAGATTAATTCTCCTTGCTTCAAAATTGTCTGCATCTTTTAAACTGGGGAAAATGTATCACACAAGGCACTTTGAATTACTCTCCTTTTCTTCTCTCCCCACCACTCCCCCAAAACAAAGCTGAAAAAAAATTTAGCATTCATGTCAGTACCAACAAGATTTGGGGTTGGGGTGGAAAACGCATGACTTTTGCAGAGATGAAGGGTCTCCAGGCTCAAGAAGTTTTGGGAGCCTGTTTTCTAGTAGAGTCTGGTTAGCTCAGGGTTGCATGGGACTTAGTGTGTAAGAGAGAGAGAAAAAATACACAATATAAAAACTTGTTATGCTTTTCCTTCACAAGGTGGTAGTATTGTATAGTGGTTTTCTGTAAGATCTGAGACTAGCATGAGCACATTGCTTTGATGAGTTTTCTTGACTTTGAACTGATCTTAGCTGACTGAAAGGATAGGATCTGTTACCATAGGTTGATGAATGAGATGACCGGTTGGGCAGATTTCAGTAAGTGACAATTTCTGTAAAATAGTTCCATCTGCTCCAATTTTAAATCATAGCACAAATTACCCATTATTTTGAACTTAAGCTACTATTTTTAAATGGGCAATTGTTGTTATGGATTTATATTTTATATTAAGGCAAACCATAGCTGAATTTAAAGAAAAGGACATACCAGACTTAAGAAACAAGTTACAGAATGTAAACCGAGATATTCAGCGCCTAAAGAGTGATGTAGAAGAACAGGAAACTCTCTTAGGTACAGTTATGCCTGAGGAGGAAAGTGCCAAAGCATGTTTACAAGATATAACACTTATGGAAAGGTACCAGGTAAGTTTACTAGACTTATTAATGAATAAAATAACACTCCCTTAGTGCTACCTTGATATGCAGTCCATCACAGTGCCTCAAAATGTTCAAGGATCTCAAAGACAATAGAGGAAAAAGAGGATTTTAAAAAAAGAATACTAAAATGATCACAAGTGGTTATGGGTGATAATAATATATACTTGTATTAGTGCCCTTAATTTCAGAGGATCCTAAAGTGCTTTACAAACAATTCACAAGCATCATTGGGTTTTGTAGAACACCATGGTGGAAGTAGGGGAGAGATCTTTTTCCTGTGTTCTCCAGGCCTTCAAATGGGAACATAATCACTTTGGAAGCTACTCCTAATTAGTGACTGAACTGTCCTTTACAGCCCTAATCTTCTGCCACTCTATTCCAACTCTTCCTGCATCTGGGCTTCATACTATGTGCCTCTCCAAATATTGCCCATTTGCTATAGCACCATCTACATACATGTGGGGGCAGCATTTGCCCCATAATTAAGTGAAAATATTCATGCAGCACTGAATAAGAGAAGATAAATTCAAGAATGTTCCTAAATCTGACTGATTTAAAAAAAAAAAAACAACAATAGCTGACATAGTTTCAGCTGTGTCAAACCATGGCACAGTGTTTAAAGGTGTCAAATGGGCCGGAAATAAAGTATATATTTCTGCACCCTGTATGATTTGAAGTCAGTCATGTTGATCATACTGATTTAAAATTCCCTTAGTTCTCAATGCATCATTATATATTTATTACTCTGGCTACATTTTTCCTTTATTTGTTTCAACGGACCTTAAGTGTAAGCTTTTACAATTGTGCCTAATTTAATAACATGGACTACAAAATTGCATCATCAATTTTGCACACCTGAATTTTTCAGATAGAAACCCTTGTGTGAATGCTCTTTTCTCATGCACATCTGAAGTTCTGAATTTGCAAATTTTTCAAATTTTGTCTATAGTATAAACTCAATTTCTAATAACCTCATCCATTTGTACATTTGTTTTAAAAATAAATAGTACGTTTTAGATTAAAACACATTTTTAGTATAAGCTGCTCTGAATTTGAAGTAGGGTAAGTGCAAGATTGTTTTCTTAAAGTTATTAAATACAGCAATCAACACTACAAAAATGTTAACGTTTTTTCCTGTTATTTTCAGACTGATCTAAGGGATGTTGAACGAAAAATTGCCCAGCAGGCCAATAAGCTGCAAGGGGTAGACTTAGGTCGAACTCTTATACAAGTAAGCCAGGAAAAACAAGGAAAAAAACACCTGTGGGATACAGGTAAATCATACAAGTAAACTGGTAGTTTCCCAGCCTCTGTGCATTTTGAATATTGAAAGTAACTTTTTAAAACTTCTTTTATGAAAGTCTCTATTTTAAAGTATATGCTTATTTATATTTTTAATTTTTCAAAGCAATAGTTGATTATTTAATATCTTTTAATGAAATCTTATTTCAGGCATACTGCTTCTCATTTTTCATTGGAATGTTTTGTATGTTATGATCCATCATCTGATACTAAGAGTTAGATTTCAGTTAGTGCAGAGTAAAAGGTTTTGGTTAATGTAAGGTTGATTAAATGTGTGTGTGGGGGGTATTTATTTTTCTGCAGTTACTGGTAAAATTGAGTTAAATCAAAAACTTAAACAGGACCAGCAGGCTCAGATCCAGCAGCTAAAGAGTACAGTGAATGAACTTAAAGCAGAGAAGCTACAAATTTCCAGTAATATGCAGCGTCGACAACAACTAGAGGATCAGACTGTGGAATTGTCCACTGGGGTTCAGTCCTTATACAGAGAGATCAAAGTAAGAAAATCCAATAGTAGTTTCTTTACTTTTGTGGAAATACTGTTAAATATTGAATTTAACTGGGGTACACTAGGATTAACTTTGTCCTATTTTAACACTATCAGTTATCATGGAAATTAAGATTTTTTTTTAATTCCTCCTGTTTATTTTGCCACCGTATACATTTGGGGACCTATTGCACTTGCTTTATCTGCATATTCACAATTTCATTAACACTGAAAAAATAAACATACTTCCTTAAAAAACATTCCAGATCACAGAAAAACCAGGTGTGTTCACATGCATGCATGTGTTTTTTTCACAATTTTACAAGCAATAACAGGAAACAATCTCTAAGGCACTGAGAAGATAAGGATGGATTTCTAATGGAAATTAGGCATCTTGGCTTTTTTTTTCCCCTAGGAGGCGAAGGATCAGCTATTTCCTTTGGAAGCAACTTTAGAAAAACTTCAGCGGGAGAGAGTAGATCTAATCAACAAAAAGAACACAAGTAACAAAGTAACACAAGAGAAGGTTAGACTACTTATCACATGTTAGTAAAATGTATTTTGCTTAGGTTGGGATAGTAGACATTCAGTCAATTAAAATGACACACTTCTTTAGACAAAGGTGCAGGGCCTTTGTCATAAGGAAGTTTGCCTTGTTGAGAATTGTGGTGGATTTACATAGTAGAAGATTAATTTGAAGCAAACTATTAGATGTGTGAGATTGTTTAGAATTTATATTGGTACTCATTGCCAAAGCACCTGATTACTTTACAATTCTGACAACAATTAATTAAAAATCAATAAAATGTAGTAATATAAATAGCCTTGTTAGGGGAAAAAAGCTCTGTGTTACAACAGTCAGTAAAAATAATTATGCATCTATCTGCTAGAAAATATAACATTTAAATGTGTTTTGAAAAGTATGGTAATGTGAGAGAAATTGGATTATACCTGGCTTTTAAAAACTGAATGGTTTCACAGCTAAGTAAGCTTTAGCTATGATAATGATCTGCACTTTGAAAATGTTCTGTACTTAAAAGTTTATGCAGTTCTGTGAAGTATATATATTTCTTAGACATAAACCTATATTACATTAGATATTTTTCTACACAGATAAATGAGATCAAAGAGAAAGTTAAAAATATCCATGACTATGTGAAAGAAATTGAGAAATATATTCAGGGAGGAAAAGAAGACTATAAAAAGGTAATTTTATAATAAAGAGAATAAAAATACTCAAACTTTATTTTTTGTTAAACTAACAAAATTTCCTTTCTATATAGCAAAAAGAGTCTGAACTTGATGAAGTAAAAACTCAACTAGCTGATTGTGAGAAACAGAAAGAAAAAATAAGTAAAGAAATGGGAACAATTAGACAAGACATTGATACTCAGAAGGTAGGTTCCTACTTGTCTTGGTTTATGATAGAGCATATTCTGAACGGTTAGGCCTTGATCCTGTAGGTGGGTCCAGGCAAGTGGGCCCTAGCACCCGGCAGAACTGCGGTGACTCAGGAGTGACCCACGCTGGCACAAGGGTCTTCCCACATAGATCAATTTGCCTGATCAGGACCTTAGTGAGAATAATTACCATGTATCAGCCCAAAAAAGTGCAAGATTTACACATTCTAAAGTAGATGCATTCTTGAAAAGTTGGGTCTATAATGTTCAGTTTACATCGTAGTCCAAAAGAGATAAGTATATAGTGTAATTAACAGCCTAAATTTTCAGAAGTGACTAGTAATTTTGCGTGTATAGCCTTCTGAGTAGGAGGGCCCTTTAAGGATACCCAGAAATCAAGCAAAAAGAACGAGGAGTACTTGTGGCACCTTAGAGACTAACAAATTTATTTGAGCATAAGCTTTCGTGGGCTAAAACCCACTTCATCAGGTGCATGCAGTGGAAAATACAGTAGGACAATATATATACACAGAGAACATGAAAAAATGGGTGTTGCTATACCAACTATAATGAGAGGTAATCAATTAAGGTGGGCTATTATCAGCAGGAGAAAAAAAAACTTTTGTAGTGATAATCAGGATGGCCCATTTCCAACAGTTGACGAAAAGGTGTGCGTAACAGTAAGGGGGGAAATCAGCATGGGGAAATAGTTTTTACTTTGTGTAATGACCCATCCACTCCCAGTCTTTAGTCAAGCCTAATTTAATGGTGTCCAGTTTGCAAATTAATTCCAATTCTGCAGTTTCTCGTTGGAGTCTGTTTTTGAAGTTTTTTTGTTGGAGTATTGCGACTTTGAGGTCTGTAATTGAGTGACCAGGGAGGTTGAAGTGTTCTCCGACTGGTTTTTGAATGTTATAATTCTTGACATCTGATTTGTGTCCATTTATCTTTTGCATAGAGACTGTCCAGTTTGGCCAATGTACATGGCAGAGGGGCATTGCTGGCAGATGATGGCATATATCACATTGGTAGATGTGCAGGTGAACGAGCCTCTGATAGTGTAGCTGATGTGATTAAGTCCTATGATGGTGTCCTGTAGTAGGTGACTTGAAGAAACAGATTGACAGATCCAGAAGAGTACCCAGAAGTCACCTACTACAGGACAGGCCCAACAAAGAAAGTAACAGAACGCCACTAGCCGTCACCTTCAGCCCCCAACTAAAACCTCTCCAGCGCATCATCAAGGATCTACAACCTATCCTGAAGGCCGATCCCTCACTCTCACAGATCTTGGGAGACAGGCCAGTCCTCTCTTACAGAGAGCCCCCAACCTGAAGCAAATACTCACCAGTAACCACACACCACACAACAAAAACACTAACCCAGGAACCTATCCTTGCAACAAAGCCTGCTGCCAACTCTGTCCACATATCTATTCAGGGGACACCATCATAGGACCTAATCACATCAGCCACACTATCAGAGGCTTGTTCACCTGCACATCTACCAATGTGATATATGCCATCATCTGCCAGCAATGCCCCTCTGCCATGTACATTGGCCAAACTGGACAGTCCCTACGCAAAAGAATAAATGGACACAAATCAGACGTCAAGAATTATAACATTCAAAAACCAGTCGGAGAACACTTTAGCCTCCCTGGTAACTCAATTACAGACCTCAAAGTCGCAATACTCCAACAAAAAAACTTCAAAAACAGACTCCAACGAGAAACTGCAGAATTGGAATTAATTTGCAAACTGGACACCATTAAATTAGGCTTGAATAAAGACTGGGAGTGGATGGGTCATTACACAAAGTAAAAAGTATTTCCCCATGCTGATTTTTCCCCCTACTGTTACTCACACCTTCTTGTCAACTGTTGGAAATGGGCCATCCTGATTATCACTACAAAAGTTTTTTTCCTCCTGCTGATAATAGCCCACCTTAATTGATTACTCTCGTTACAGTTGGTATAGCAACACCCATTTTTTCCTGTTCTCTGTGTGTGTATATATATCTTCCTACTGCATTTTCCACTGCATGCATCCAATGAAGTGGGTTTTAGCCCACGAAAACTTATGCTCAAATAAATTTGTTAGTCCCTAAGGTGCCACAAGTATTTCTCGTTCTTTTTGCTGATACAGACTAACATGGCTACCACTCTGAAACCAGAAATCAAGGCATCAGAAGCAACTAGTCACTCTTGAGCATGTTTATTAGCTTGTACTTGTGCTTTTTCAATACTTGAAATTCTTTGGTAGTGTATTTAACAAATACTACTTATATTCTCAAGCATTAGACTGGATTCATCCCATTTTTTTCACTATACTATGTGTTTAATCAGAATAAAGTATTATTGTGACACCTAAATTTTATTTATTTACAAGCAAAAATCCAACTGGCATGTCTGATATTTTATTATTAATAATATTCATTGTAATGCCTAAAGGCATTTTGAGGCATACATGGTTCATGGAAAATTTCATCTCCAATGACTTATCTATCCAGAGTCATTGATTAAAATAATCAAAAGCTTTCATTTAGATGTGGAAAGTTATGTAATTTTATAAAAACATATGGAATTCGAAAAAATGCATTAGTCTGTTAAACCGCTTGACTTTATTTGACTTTAGATCCAGGAAAGATGGCTAGAGGATAACCTTACATTAAGAAAAAGAAATGAAGACCTTAAAGAAGTTGAAGAAGAACGAAAACAACATTTGAAGGAGATGGGGGAAATGAAAGTTCCACAACTGAAAAAGTAGGGTTACCTTATCTTTTTTTCTAAAAAAATAACTTCTTAAATGCTAAGCAGGAGTTTTCAAGAAGTTGACCACATCTTAACAGAGAATTGTTTCATGGACCACCTTTCCTTCCACTCACACAGACCACTTCCCCTCCAAGTTCATGCTTGCGTAAAATCCCTGTGTCAACTATAGCATAAGCTAATTGCTTAAATTAAAAAGTGGTGCTAATTAAAAGTACATTAAATATTTTCCTGTCTTTTTGTGTGTCCTTTAGTAGTGGGAATTAAGAGGAAGGCCAGCAAATTTTTGTTATTTTGATCAGCAAATATTCCAGAAACCATAGTTTTGAGGACTGCTGCTTTACAAAATCTCCAAAGGTCCAATCCTACAAACACTTCTTACATGAGTGAAGTTACACATGTGCATAAGTCCATTTGATGTTGGTGGGACTCCTCATGAGAGTAGTCACTCACATGTGTGTTTGCAGGATCAAACCCCAGTGTAATCGTATATACTTTGTGACTACTGTGGCAACCAATCCTGCAAGTAGTATTTCAGATAGAATTATAAAATAACAATATTACCACTTTTATTTTCTTTTATATACCACGTCTAATACAGCTTAATATTTTATGAGCAGTGTATCTTTTCTGATAGTTTTGTAATATGAAATTTAAAATGTCATGTATGATTGTCGAATTTTAAAAAATGTATCTGGGAGAGTATCTTTGCCCTCTTTCTTGTTGCTGCACATTGAATGGTTTCAATGATTTTTCCATCATAATTCCAAACAATGTGTGGGGAATTAATTCCCTTCTCCAAACAAGAATATCGTGTCTTCATGTCTTTTTTTTCATGCTCAGTCCTGCTTGCATTAAAGCCAATGGCAGATCTTCCATTGATTTCAGCAATTTTGGTATTAATCCCTTGGATTGTAAATTCTTTGAGACAGTAGCTATTTTTTATATTTGTTTGTACAGTGCCAAATACAGTATTGGCACCTAACAAATTATCAAAATAATAATCGTGTTGCTGAGCAGCAGCATGAATAATTAGGTCCCTAATGTCAGACTAGTTATTTTATATATTTCTAGCATTCCAGCCTCCAACATGGGTAATTTGTTTTCTCTAACTAGATAGTGGCTTTAAGTTTATTCTGTAAACAAATTTTATCAAAAATGTTTTCTCACTTTTTGCCAATAGTAAATATACTTCCATAGTACACCTCCAACTTTCAGGCCAATAAACATACTTTAGGCCTGGTGGATTAATTTCTAGTACTTAAGTTTGTATACAAAGTGTTACTTTCTGGCATAAATAGGGAAGTAGGGCTGTTTTTTAAAGACTTCTTTGTATATGAAGCCTTAAATGCAGAACACTTTATATACCTTGATTCTTCTCTTACTTGACAGTGAACGACAACGTCTGGAGGAGAAAATAGAGGATTTGAAAAGAAATCACAGTTTGGCATTAGGTCGGCAGCATGGATTTGAGGAAGAGATCATTCGGTTTAAGAAAGAGCTTAGAGAATCTCAGTTCAAAGATGCTGAGGATAAGTACAGAGAAATGATGATTGTTATGAGAACAACAGAGCTGGTAAACAGGGACCTAGACATGTACTACAAGGCACTTGATAAGTGAGTATTTTAATATGACGACGCTCCCTAAATATTTAGAGACTGTTTTAAGTTTAGTAACGTCACACACCTCTCTTATTGAGCCTAAAACTAAAATAATTTTTGAAATGCAATATTATCTTTTGCAGTGCAAACTATGCCACTAAAGCTGACTTATCGCGTGTAGCTATTGGAAAAAAAGTCTGATCAATATTCTTTTCTCCCAAGATATAATTTTAAAAAGACATTGTCAAGCCCAAGGTTGATTGGGTCAAAATTGGTTAGGTTTTGATCAAAGCAAATTCTTCAATGTTATAAAAATAAATTATTCATATAGTAGCCCAACACTTAGGAACAACAGTGAATAACAAACCATTGGGTGAACACAACTGGAAAGGGAGGAGTTTCGGTATGGAAACGCTTTCAATTTCAAGCTTTCTAGGATAAATTCAAAATAGTGAGTAAATTCAATCTTAAAAATTCTTGACATTCTTGAAAAATACCATGATTCTTTCCCTGATATAAAATCATTTATTTAAGTTTAAAGTTCCTATAGAAATGTGGGGTATTTCTTTTTAAATGGTTCTATAATATTTATCCTGAAAACTTGCAACCAGAACTTCTTTATATTTAGAAGATAGGATGAAGATAGCTGCATTTTCTTAAAACAAATTTTATTAATGAAGAAAATAAGTCAGCACATTGCACAAGATTGGAACCATAAAAATGTCCCCAGAAGTTAAGGTATATCTGTCATCATGTCATCCACTCCATTTTCATGTATGCAATACAACTGAACCAGTTAAGTCATAAATCAGTAACAAAATTGTCTTCCTAACCCTCTCAAACCCATTTCATTCCCAGTTCTTTGGAGAAATTCTTTGGGTCTAGATGTACAAGTTAGGAGGTATGAGAGAAGATTCATATAGTTATACTCAGCAAAACTGTCCAGTGAATGAACCTAAATGATAACACAGGATCATTCTGTTGGCCTTTTGTGTAGAATCCTCTCCATGCTATGAAACCCCCTTTCTTGGGGTTCTCCAGGGCAACTACTGGCAGAGGAAACCCAGGCAGCACAGTTCCCTAGCAGCAGAGTTGTCTGGAAACCAGAGGAGGATCCAAAGGTGGTGTGGAAACCCAGGGTTTCCATGCAGTTTGTCCTGTTCTCCTATGGATCCTTTCCCACATAAAGGAATTTTTAGGAAACTGTATAAGGAGAGTCACACACAGTTTTCATTTTCTTATCACTCCCTCTGATCATTGGCATGCCTCCCAGTTTTTTTGAGGGGGGTAAACTCTTGACTCAGTAAAGATACACAAGGTATAACTCTGTCTTATGGATAATCAGGAATTTCTTTCTGCAGTTTTTCTCTCATATAGCCCCAAAAGACAAAAAGTCCAAAATAACAGTTATAAGCACGGTGGAATCTATTTAGGTATTTGGATACCAAACCCATTTTTCTCTTCTTTTCTATATAAGTTCCTGTACTACCCTCTTTACCATAGTATCTTAGCACTAAGCAATATGATTAGCATTTGTCACAAGTGGTTTGCTCTCTCTAACTCTCATATCAAGTGGAGAAATGTGTGTGCAGTGTAGAGTTTTGACTTGGAGGGGTCTGAGGGTTTTTTAATGTACGTGCTGTGTTTTCTGTTGGAGAAGAAAAGATTGAACAAGTGTTCCTTAGAGTAGAATGTGATGGGGTTTGTGATGGTCCTTACTTCCTGTGGGAGCTCATTCTAGTCTCAGACTGACCTCCTGAAGAAAGACTTTTCTCTTGCACAGATCTTTCCCTTCTGGTAGAAAGCTCCATTGACCCCAAGAAGCAGAACTGTTGACCACAGTCTTCATTCCCAAGCCTTAGTTGATCTTTTTGATATGCTCAGCTGGCCTAGGCTATTGAGCACCTTGCAGATAAGGATTGAGAACTTCATATTGATATTCTGTGGGAAACCAGCATAGAGTGGAGAACAGGTTACATATGCTTGGGGTAGCCCATACTTCTGAAGAGATGTGATGAAGCATTCTGTACTAGTTGGAGTTTCCTAAGGGCTGATGGCTTCATGCCCAGTCTGTGTTAAATGGATGGTTAAGATAAAGTAAGCTGTTGGGGACAGTTTTTCCTCCATGGTTTTTTTTTAAAAGCAGTAAACTAGTTTTCCTTTCTACTGGGCTTACAATTTTTCATCAGTAAAGGTATTCTACATGTTTATTTTACGATGGAATTTAAACTACAACAAATATTCTTTAGTGTCTTTCATATTTTACAAAGATTTAGAGAGACAGAGCACAGTTTGGGGCTGATGGCATGCTACTTAACATATTATAGTAAATTATCACAATCATAATAGTCTTTTATTGATGCACTGCAGACATATAAACATTAATCCTCCATTGATAATGACTTAACCAGAAATGCTTATAGATTGTGATGAACAAGGATTAAAATTTAAATTTATTACAGTTGCATTCAGTACGTTTTACCTTGTGTTTTTCTGCAGTGTTCAAAGGTTGATTTTCAGTGAAAGTATACTTTCTTTACATGTAGATTTTTTCAGAATACTAAATTAGTATAATAGAAGTAATTTTATTACTAAAAAAATTAATTTCAGTTAAAGATTTGCTAATATTCCACTGTAAGCTTCTCCAAAATTCATTAAATAGTGAGTGTTGAAATTTAGTGTGCAACCTTGCACACTAAATTTTAACCTTTCAACCTAAATGGATGTGCTCTCCAGGAATTCCCCTGCAGTTTTCCCTTTTAGAGTTCAGAACTCACTTGCATAGTATAGATTCTATTGTGTGTCTGTTTAAGGCAATACAGGAAATCCAGTCATGTAATTTCAAGAAAAAACAGATAAGCATCACTTATTGGTAATCTACAATAATCAGTGAGAAGAAATGTTGCCTCTAATGGTCAGAGTTTGAAATCTCTACATGTAGGCTGGGAAAACCAGCGTTTTGTATGCACTTTTGTGCTGTCAAGGTTTCGTTGTGAGATTAATTCTTCTTTATATAGTTTTATTGTTTTGAAATTTGAAGATTGGTAATAAATATTGAGGAGTAACAAATTCCTAAGTCCTTGAGAATGTTTTGAAGGTTTTTTTCATTCATTCATGCTTAGCAATTCCTATTAATGGCATTGGGAATTTTGTATATCCCAACAAGAGGTAGAGAAAGAATGTTCCTCTTGATGGGCAGGTGGGAAAAATATTTTTTTTAAATAGTGCATTTTATTGCCCCAGTTTAAAAAAGGAAAAAAGAAACTTTCATGTAAATGACGTGAGCCAGCAATCTACTTCTATTTCCATGTTCTTATCTGATATTATAGCAAAACACTAGGTTGAGCACTGCTTTCTGTTTAAAGGTCAACTCAAAAATGCATCTTTCTTCAGTGCTTACTTCTTGCAGGTCTTTGGTTCAATGTCAAAAAGAGAGATGATTCAACATAAAAAACATACGTTTGATATTATTAGGTGGAGGATTAAAATAAAATATAGGATTAATAAAGTCCTTATGTCAGTTTTACTACTGCAGGACAAGGTGGGTGGAATTTATTACTAGAATTAAGCATTTCCAAATGATTGAAACAGTATTCTTGGTAGAGTCAGAAGGGAGGGAAGAGTCCCCTGCACTTTGTAATCAAGAAGATACTACTCCATCTCCCCTCAGTACTTGCTGCCTTCAAAGCCCAACATGTTATTGACTTGACTTCTTGACTCCAGAGTGAATGCCTGAGTTGACTTTTCAAGCCTAACCCCTTCAAAATACTAAAGGGGCAAAAACGTTTCTTTTTCTAGCTAAAAGGGAGAAAAAGAGCACACCTTTCTATATACATGTCAACCAAAGACCCAAGTTTATTTTTTATCCTTTTTGACTATTAATACGAAAAGCCTTCCCACCATAAGAATGATGCTCACTAATCTGACGTTCCCTTCCACCCAATAAACTCCTACCAACAACAACAATATCTAAAAAACCAAAGGAAAAAACCCATCCACCTACTCCAAGCAGAGGTTTTACCTTGAAAGGGGAACCATGCCAGAGATTACATTAAATCTACTAGTGACTTTGCTTTTGCCGTTGGTTTTACTTTGTAGGTACTCAGATACTATGCTGATGGGCAACAGTATAAAACACCAAGATCGATAGATACTTGCAAAATCTCTTAAATTACTTCAGGTTTTAAAATACACTATAAGACAACACAAAGATAAGAAAAAATAAATAATAGCGTGAATTAAGAAATCCTTGACACAAAAGACTGTTGTTTGGTCAAAAGAGTTGCCACGGGAAGGTATTGCACTACAACTTTTCTCTGTGAGGAAAATTATTAGAATTTATAAGAGATTGTACATTAAATATACTGTTTAGTTTAGGGGAAGGTTCACTGCTCTGGGAGCCAAAAGATCAGGAGTTCAGATCTTACCTCTTCCATTTCCTGCTGTTTAAATGTCTGGGCATTTCATAGCCTTACTAGTAACATCAGACTAGATTATCGTAATGGTCCAACATGGCCTTAACATTTATGAATGTATGAAATATATATCTAAATTGAACCTCTCTTTTCTAGAAAAAAGTATGTGCTGCCAAGGTTTGCTTCTCCATCCTTATGAGATAGAAACCAAAACAATCAAGTATCTATCCAGTTTTAAATATTTTTCTAGGCCCCCTAACATTAGTGATTTTCCAGTCTTGTCCAAAAGAATGAGAATTTGTCAAAATAAAAGGAGATGACCGAGTTAACATTTTTTTTGCTTCTATTGCAACCATGTTTTCATATTGATTTTAATTTGCATGTTTTTATAGTTTTTAATATACACTTTGGCTGGGCTAAGAGGCAGGGATGGTGAACCAACCATCATGTGCTGGTATAGGGTTGTTTGCTCATTCCACCGTAGTCAGTGCCTACAAGTTTGCCTAGTGACTGAGCCATAATTTTAAACTCTACAGTGCATACTGAATGTAGCCCAAGCTTCAAGTGTTCTTTGATTGTGGTAAGTTACATGATGTCCATTAGTCTCTTGCCAGATCTTGTTCACTTCTAAACGGATTCTATTTTATTTGTGTTTTTAAAAATGAAGGCATATTTGTGCTTTTAAATTTGATAAAGATGGACATTTTTAGTGACGTTCATAGAAGTTCATAGAATATCAGGGTTGAAAACAAAATTATTACAAGGTTCACTTGCAAGACTGACAAATCCCTAAATGTGACTTAAAATACCATTCTGTTTGCACATGGTGTCATTCCCCACTCTGCTAGTCTGCTTTGTCAAAAATATATAAAATTATATATAGCTGTCAAAATATATACAATTTCTCTGAGTGCATCAAAAGTAGGACTGTGGTAAATTTCAGTACCTGGAATAAATGGATAGAATGGGGCAGGAGGTATGACAACATGTATATGCACACTGTGTCACATGCATATGTGTGCCTGCGAAGCAAGACATGGCTAAGAAGTCTTTCTGGGAGTTTCTAAGCCCACCATCCTTGATGATATCCTTTTGCCTTCCTCTTGTGCCTAAGTATTGCCTAAGTTTGCAAATCAGTGCATAAGAATTACCTGTGTGCTTCAATATTTAGAAATATTGATTGAGATTTTCAAAGTCCAAGATACTTAGCCACGCATCTCTGTTCATTTTAAATGAATAGCTAAATTCCCTGAACTTCTTTGAAAATCTAAACCATTATGTAGAATCAGTCATAAAGGTGAAAGGTAATGCTTTTTTTTTTTTTATTGTCAACATTCTGTTCCTTTAATAAAAAAAAAGTAAATAAAAATTAAATGTTAGCAACATACGAAAAGAACAAAAAAGTTTGTTTAATAAAATTGTAATTAGCACCATCCTTTTAAAAAACTACCTCTCTAAGAATCTGAGCTGTAGACATGGTATGTCTGCCAGAATGACAGACATCAAGTACTATAACCAAAAGGTAATGCAACTAGAAATTTAGAATAGAAAGTTTCTTTCAAATCTCTGTTTATTATAGTTGTGATCTCATTTTTCTGAAGGAGAAACCAAGACCAATTCTGCAAACATGTATGCACTTGAGTAACTTCATTTATTGATCTCAGTGAGGATACTTACATATGTAAAGATAGGCACCAGCATAAGTGTTTCCGGGATCAGGGCCTAAGTCTACAGTTCATAACTTTCAGAATCTTAAAGAGGTGTCATTTTTGTGAAAGTTCACTGTGATTTTTTTTTAAATGTGGTGCACCCATAACTTTGAATTTGTTTTTGCCACTTTAATGCTAAACATAACTTACTAACCCTAATATAACTTGGTCCTAATTGCTTCGTATTCACTGCAGGTTTGGGGAAACTTTAATTTTTTTGGTAAAGATTTGAAATGCAGATTTTACACGTGAATTATGATTACATTACAAGTTCGTAACCCTGTTCTTCAGTGAATGATTGCACATCTAAGAGTTTGCCTACATGGGAAGTTACTGTGCTTCAAGTGAGGGTGTGAAGCTACAGTATTACTAGTTTGCCATGTGGTACCATCTCATGCGAACACAACCACAGTGCAGTAAAAGTCCCGGAATGTGGTGGCTTAGTGTACTGCTGCGTGGCAAGCTGGTGCGCTATAGATTTACATCCTGGATTGCCATGCAGTAAATTGCCATGTCGACAAGCCCTAAGAAGAGCAGACAAAGAATTTTGTTTCCATTGCTCTAACATCTCTTAAGATGAAAATATGTTATTAAAAAATAAAAAGGGTGCTTAAGAGAGGGAATATTTACTTATTTGTAATGTATTTGTTGTATAGATATTTCTACTACACTCACCACTATAAATTACTATTTTAAAGAGCATTTGAGTACCAATTGTTTGCTTAGAAGACATAGAAGGAAAAGTGGTGCTTGCTCAAAGGAGCTTGCAGTCAGCTGCAGTACACAGTCACACCAAAAGCAAATGGACTGTTTTTCCCCCCCCCTTTCTTAGAGCAATAATGACATTTCACAGCATGAAAATGGAAGAAATCAACAAAATCATTCGTGATCTTTGGCGAAGCACCTACAGAGGGCAAGGTACATTATTTTTTGTAGTTTCAGTTTATCAGTCTCCAGGTGCTGTCTAGTAGGTATAGAATGGTCTATAATAAAAACTGTACTCAAAATATAAAAAGCTAAGATATCAAAATAGAGAAATTCTTCAAAATCTGCATCCTTTAAAGTGTGAGCAGATTGTAGTAATAATAAAGAATTATGTGGTTAACCATGATTTGGTTTAACCAGAAGTAATTCATTCTCTTCTCATGTTTTCCAAAGTTCAGACATCCTTCCAAAGAAAAAACTTGTGCCAATTAAGCACACTTCTTTAGTTTTGTCTATTTGGATAAATTAACCTGCCAATGTCAAAAATTCATCTGTTGGCACAAGTGTTCTGAATATTGTTTGTATAATTATATTGCCTACAGTAACACTCTCTCTCCTTTCCCAGCTCTGTTTAACTATTGCACATTTTACCACCTCACTGTCTCAATCCATTGTTTTAAAACATGTTTTTATAATGAAATTGCATTTTCTTCTTATATTAGATATTGAATATATAGAAATTCGTTCTGATGCAGATGAAAATGTTTCAGCGTCTGATAAAAGGAGGAGCTACAATTATAGAGTAGTAATGATAAAAGGAGATACTGCTCTGGACATGCGAGGGAGATGCAGTGCTGGGCAAAAGGTATGTTACAGCATTTTATTTAAATACACATTTGAGGGACAAGAAGTCGGTGGAAGGTTTGGAGGGTTGAGAGAATAGGCATACTCTGGATCTTTAGAAGTGAAGATAAGAAAAGGAAAAAAATGGTCCCCAAATTAAAATGAGTGATGCAAAATATGTCTAGCTGCTCCATGGCACTGATGCATTGAAAGGATATTCTATGAATAGATGCATACAGTGTTATCACGCTGGTGTGGGAAATGCTCTCAAATTAATCTCTTCCTGAAAGCAATTCTATCCTTTTTTTTTTTTTTTAATAAAAATTCCACACATTACCTTTTGAGGAAAATCTAAGACTTTTGCCAGACAGCAGTGTAAAGATAAAACAAAAATACTGTTGCAGTAGCCTAGGATGTTCCATGAGAGCCCTTTGTAAATGAGAGTGAAACATGTTCATTTCTTCTTCTTCTTCTTAGTCATTTTCTGAGAACTAGTTCATCAGGAAATATGCCTGTATATATGGTCACTGGAAAGTATCCTTTAGTAGAGTATACCCCTGCTATAGTTCCCATGATGTGTTTATAATTTTTACTTGGTCATAAGGTCACATGAGAACCTAATCAGTCAGGCTTAGTAACATAGTATCAGCCTGAGTAGTGGCAATTCAAGTGTCTCAACTTTAGAAAAATAATTAGTGGTTCAGTAACCCAAAAAGGGGCCGGGTCCACTAAGATACGCACATAGATCTCAACCATCCAGTGTCAAAAGGTGTGAGAATGGATCAAAATAAATGTGATCACCTAATTAAAGACTGTATCGTAATGCATTCTTACACAGATGCGGAATTAAGGTTTCTGAGACATACTTAATTCTGTTATTTCCTAAGTTTTAAGTATTCCACTTTCCAACCTTCACAACATTCTTTTAGTATAGCTTTTTTGAATTAATTGTTTAATTTAAATTAGATTTTTTTCATTTAGTTCTGTCTGTTAACAGTGAATGGATCTGTTAATGGACATTTACAAATATCTGGCATGATGTCTTTTAACTCTAAAGCCTGCTGCTGCTTTTTCTTGGGGCATGGCTACACTTGCAGATGTAGAGCACTGTGAGTTAAACTAGCCCTCGGAGACCGCAGCAGGCAAAGCACTGCCGTGTGTTCTCACTATACCTGCAAGTGCAGTGGCGTGGCCACATTTGCGACACTTGCAGTGGCATTGGGAGCGGTGCATTATGGGCAGCTATCCCACAGAGCACCTCTTCCAATTCTAGTGCTGTGGCTTGTGGGAAGGGGGTGGAGGCCGGGCATTCTGAGTCCTGTCCCAATGCCCCATGATGCATTGCTTCGCATCCCAGCAATCCCTATGCTTCTGTCCACATTTGGTGCCATCTTTCAAAAAATTTTGTATTGAGCGTTTTGTCTTCCCTTTTGGTCTGCGGGAATGGATCCTGAACTTGTGAGGAATATGCTGATGGGTCTCACCAGCATGTCACGAATTGCAGTTGAGTTACTCCTTAAGCTACAAAGTGACAGTGAGGAGTCCGAAGATGATGTTGACTCATGTAACGCATACGACACGAGATTGTTTGTGGCATTCACGTACATGCTCACCACAGCGGAACGCCGCTTTTGGGCTCGGGAAACAAGCACTGAGTGGTGGGATCACATCGTCATGCAAGTCTGGGATGACGAGCAGTGGCTGCAGAACTTTCGGATGAAGAAAGCCACTTTCATGGGATTGTGTGATGAGCTCTCTATGGTTCTCCAGGCGCTTGTGGATCACCGTGAGCGTTTCATGGACATTAATGCAGGCTGGTCCGGAAAGGTGCATGACACACGCATCTTTCGGAACACTGGCCTGTTCAGGAAGCTGCAAGCTGGGACTTTCTTCCCAGACCAGGAGATCACCGTAGGGGAAGTTGAAATGCCCATTGTGATCCTTGGAGACCCCGCTTACCCTCTAATGCCGTGGCTCATGAAACCCTACACAGGGAGCCTTGACGGCAGCAAGGAGCGGTTCAACAACAGGCTGAGCCGGTGCAGGATGACTATTGAGTGTGCTTTTGGCTGTTTAAAGGGCCACTGGCACTGTCTGTATGTGAAGCTGGACCTGGCCGATGGCAACATCACCACGGTTATAGCCATGTGTTGTACCCTCTATAACATTTGTGAAGGGAAGGGTGAAAGCTTCACTCAGGCATGGACCTCGGAGGTTCAACACCTGGAGGCCAAATTTGAACAGCCAGAGAATCAGGGCTATTACAGGCGCCCAGCGCGGGGCTGTAAGGATTAGGGATGCCTTGAGGGAGCAATTTGATGCTGAAAGCCACCAGTAGTGTTTGGTTCCCTGCACGGGAGTGAAGTGCAGTGGTTCCAATGCTAGTAGGCATCTGTGTTTGCTACGTATGATGCACTGACTTGCAGTGCCTGTTGCTACAGTATCTGGGCTACAGTATTTTTTACTTAATGCAGTAAAGAATGTTTTCAAAGCCAAGAAATCATTTATTGAAAAGAAACACAACTGCTTGGGAAACAGACAGATGTGTCATGCCCTTTACTGTATGGGAGGAGGGAAGGTAGCAGGGTGGGGAATGGGACAATCACAGATTTGCATATGTCCTATTATCATACTCAGCCTTCCTGTCTGGAGTGCCGTGCAATGAGTGCTGCACTTCAGGCTGGCTAAAATGCATGGTGATGAGGGTTGAGTGCACTGGGTAAGGGTCGTAGTTTGCAGGGCTGGGTGCTGAAGCTACAGGTGTTGGAGGCAGCTGGTGGTGATAAGAACCCAGATGTTGGGGAAAGTGGGTTGGTGGTAGGGTGAACAGACAGCAAGTGTGAAAAATTGGGATGGGGGTGGGGGTAATAGGAGCCTATATAAGAAAAAGACCCAAAAATCGGGACTGTCCCTATAAAATCAGGACATCTGGTCACTCTAGTTGGCGGTGACATGGGAGCACAAGGGAAAGAGTTTTGGGACAAGGGCTGTAGGGGGCAGCAGACGCAGATGTGCTCTGTCTGCATTGCTACGAGCGCCTGTATCGAGTCCGCTTGGCGCTCCATGATGCTTAGGAGCCGCTCCGTGGTTTGGTGCAGGTCTTCATGCAGCAGGTCCTCTTTGCTTCTTCACGGATGCTTCCTGTTTCTTTGGAGTCTTTCGTCCGTTGATAACAAGGACGGCTGGGATCTCAAGGTTGCATCTGTAAAGCCAAAATGCAACACTTAACAGAGGCAGCATTGTTCACACCAGACAGAGCAATGATTCGGATTAAAGACAAGTACAGTGTACACAATAGCAGAAATTGCCCGTCCCAAAGCAAGCGCACATAACCCACAGGAGCCCCAAAATGGTGAGTAAGCACAGGGGCAAGGGGGACTGATTGTTTCATGGCCGTACTGTCCTCTGGGGTTCTGTGCCTTGGGGAGAGCCAACAGCTGCAGGGGGCCCCTATAATGAACACTCCAGACATTTTCCACGGGATGAGTTCGTCCTGCAAGATATCTCGCTGCTGAGGGTGACCTGGGAAGTAAGGGAGGGTCTTCTACTAGAATGCGGCTTCCGCCCTGGCCTTTATGCAGCTTGCCTGTGTGCAGCAATGGTCCCCCCGCCCGTCACGGCACAGTGGCGTGGACATGTTAGCCTTACTGGGACAAGGAGCACAGTAGCTCTGCCAAGGAACCTGCGCAAGTGGATTGCCCAGCTTCTGCATGAGACCTTTGAAGAGATGACTGAGGCCGATTACCGCGATGTGAGAGAGCACATCAATGCCCTATTCCACATCTAGGCATCCATGCAGCCCTAACCCTGCAACCCTCCTCGCCCCAAGAGCCCGCACCGAACAACTACCTTCCCAAAATAAAAGCCACTTACCGGGCACCTCTTCTGCTGTTCTTCCCCAAGCACCATCCGCTACGACTGGCTCCCTTCCTCCTGGCTTGAAAAGAGCTCCTGGCTGCATGCATCTAGGGATGCCAGGCTGTCCCCCTCCTCCTCAGCACCCTCGCTCCCGCTTTCCTCCTCCTGCCTTGTTGAACTCTGTGCTGCTACGGTCTCTGAAGTGTCCATGGTGGTCTTCGAAGTGGAGGTGGGGTCGCCCCCAAGTATTACGTCCAGCTCTTTGTAGAAACGGCAGGTCGTGGGGGCAGCACCAGAGCGGCGATTTGCCCCCCGTACTTTGTGGTAGGCATTCTGCAGCTCCCTCACTTTAACCCTGCATTGCTGTGCGTCCCAGTCATGGCCCCTTTCCATCATGTCCCTTGATATCTGCCCGAAGGTATCATAATTCCTACGGCTGTAGCGCAGCTGGGACTGGACAGCTTCTTCCCCCCAAACACCGATGAGGTCCAGCACCTCACCATTGCTCCATACTGGGGATCGCCTGGTGCGTGGAGGCATGGTCACCTGGAAAGATGCGCTAAGAGCACTCCACACCTTGCTTAGCAAACAGGAAGGGGAATTTCAAAATTCCCGGGGAATTTCAAAATTCCCAGAGAATTTAAAGGACGGGTCTGACGGCAGGGCAGTAGAGTTCAAAGTGATGACTAGAGTGGCTAGAGCAGGCATTGTGGGACACTTCTGGAGGCCGATCAGAGTGCATTAATAGACCAGGGCATCCACACTGGCGCCGCGATTCTCCAGCCAGGGCACAGCAAGCATTACGCTTCTCGCGGAGGTGGATTACCAGGGGCGCTGGAGTCCAGGCGCTCTATGTGCCTTGCCAGTGTGGACACCTCAGGAGTTAGGGCGGCCGGGGATGACTTAATACGCTCTAACTTGCAAGTGTAGCCAAGTCCTTGGTGTTATAAATTGAACAGTTATGTACGTCGGTGCTTTCTAATAACATGCTGAAGAGTGAGTTTTTATTTTCTTTCAGGTGCTTGCTTCCCTCATTATTCGGCTTGCTCTGGCAGAAACGTTCTGTCTCAACTGTGGCATTCTTGCACTGGATGAGCCTACCACCAATCTTGATCGAGAGAACATTGAGTCTCTTGCACATGCTCTGGTGGAGTAAGTGACTTTGGCTTTCATTGGGAGTCTTTTGGGATGGATGTCTTCTGAGTTTTAATAGACTTGAGAAAGGTGGATTCTTTGTTATAAATAGATTTGGTTTTACACTACTGTGTCTTCATTGACATATACAGTTTTAAGTGAGAACAGAATCAGGTCCAGCATTTGCAGTAGTTTTGCCACTGGTTAGAATTAATTTTGCTCAATGGCTTGCTAATTCTGTACATCTCTTACCATATTTTGGGCAGGAAGAGCTTTAGATTCCTGCTGCTTTGTTGGGAAGGGAAGAGAAGAGAAGCATTGTATCAGTTTTCTTTCGTTTTACACATAGCCAAGAAGTAACATGAATGTTAGCTGTTAGATTGTTTGACAGTTTATGCTCCTTGTCTTGGTGCATCCACAGGAACAGTGAAGAGCTTTTTAGTCATGCAGTTAATATGGGTCACAGCTCTTTATTCTTTTATCTTTGCTAAGAGTTCACTACATCTTTGATACTCAGAGCCTAAGAGTATGAACTGTGAAGCATTTTACTAATGGACAGATTCATTAGATGACAGAAGGAGAGACTGCATTTGTTTCCAATACATTCCTGTTTTTGCCCAAGTAATCACATTTTCTTATACATGAAAAATTTAAATTAAAAATGAAAAGATAATAATTAGGAAGATACCTTTTTTATTGAATACAGTATTGATTAGAATATTGCATTAATGTTGTTTTAGAGTTTATTTTGTGTATTTGCAAGTTATGTAAAGTTAGCATGCAACTTCCATAAAAGTGTCCTAAACTTCAACTCTTTCATAGGATAATAAAAAGCCGCTCACAACAGCGCAACTTTCAGCTTCTTGTCATAACACATGATGAAGATTTTGTGGAGCTTTTGGGCCGTTCTGAATATGTGGAGAAATTCTACAGGATAAAGAAGAACATTGACCAATGTTCTGAGATTGTGAAGTGCAGTGTCAGTTCCTTAGGATCCTATGCTCATTAGAACTTTCAAATAATTTTGTATTGTAGGATGACTCAGTAACACAGCAAAAATTAAGATACTGGATATGAAAAAAGGAACTATATTTTCTGACACTGAAAAATAATATAGCTTAATGTTTAAATTCTAGTTTAGTAGTATCAAACTATTGTATTGTTAAACTCTGCATCTTCAAAAAAATCTAAAAGATACACATTTCTGTGCTTGTTTTAAATATAAATACAAAAATATGGAGGATTTTGATTTATTACAAAATGCTTAGATAGCACTATAAATGTACCTGGTGCTTTAAAAATATAAATAAAGGCATGTTCTTCGAGTATGTGTCAGCATGATTCCACTGTAGGTGCACATGGGTCTCATGCATGCAAGGTTAGATTCTTTTAAATAGCAGTGTCTGTTAGGGCTGTGTACGTGCCCTGTGCCGCATAAAGGGCAGAGTGTCTCACCATCCCTCAGTTCCTTCTAACTGCCTATGGTAGCAAGATGGAACCCAGCAAGTCTCCGATCTACTTTTCATAGCGTCAAACTTGTCTTTTTTCAGTTAAATTGCTGAAGAAAATGTACCTTCACCCTTCTTCCATGTTTTCTTTGATTGGATGTCCCCCATTCCTCCCCAAAAGGAGGGAGAGAGACACACACACACACCCTTGAACAACACACACACACACCCCTGAACAGCAGGGCAAGATTCTGTATGCCAACATGGTTGACTCTAAACCATCAGAGTTCAAATCCTGCCCGTTCTGTGATGGACTCATCCCCCTCAGTGATTGATACACCCTGTGACTCTTCTGCCTGGAGAGAGCCACATCCTGGACAGGTGTTTGTTGTGCAGGTTGTTTTTCTCCAGAATCTGCATGTCAGGGACATTCAACTCAAGTTACACGTGCTCAAGGAACCAATGTGGGCATGCTTGAGCAGATGTCCATTTCAGACCCAAAGGAAATGTCAACTAAGGTGGAGCCAAAAGAGCAAGCATCAGTCAGTACTCCCCCAAGCAGACACCATATCCTGGTATCAGGCAGTGAAAGCAAGGAAACAAAGAGGACATAGTCAAATTTTGCACCATCAGTGTCAACCCCGACAACCTCGGCGCCAGTGTCCTCAACACTAACGACCTTGACCCAGACAACCTCAATAACGGAGCTAGCACCTATGCTGCTGATACAGAAAGGCAGTGCAAGAGACAAACATGCACAGACCATAAAGGTAGCTCCAAACAGCACATGGGATCATCCCACAAGGAAGATGTAAAATATAACTCCTTCAAGTATTGAGCCTCCCAAGTCCTCTAGCAAGGAGAGTGTAGCACAGGATGAAGGAGGCCTGGCACTGATACTAGTGCTGATGACTGAGCCAATAACAGGCCCAATTATCCCCCTCAGAGGCTCCAGCATCCCCCACTCCGGAGTGGCAACCAGTTCCAGAATTAGTGCAGATGCCACATTACTCTATGGCACCGCCATTTGAAGTGATGTACTTGTCCTCACTCTCGCTAGCTTATGCCTTCCTGGCATTGAGCAGGGAGGCCTTTCCACTGCCTTCAGAGAGCAACCCCAAGGACAGTGTCACAAGTCCCTTGCTAAGATCTCCGTCCCAGGCAGGGCATAAGTGACACTGGGCCAACCAGCCTCAAGCAAATCAGTACCCCATGTCACCTTAGCTATAACTGATTTAACTGGGGACCGTCATTGCACGTGCCCTGGAGCAGATCCCCCTTTCATGCATCCAGTAAGAGGAGGTGATCCCATTCTCCAGCAGCATCACTGTCCAGGCCTCATCACCTGATGAGGCAGTGACAACAGCTCCTCCCCTAGGAGCTGATGACTTCAAAGCATTCTCCTGTCTGACATTGCAGAGACTCTGGACATTGAAATAGTAGTAATATGAGAGAAGTCCCATGTGCTTTTGGGAATGGTTTTTAAGTTTGACAACTCCAGCCAGGATTTCCCTCCCCATCAGTGAGGTATACTGGAGCCAGCTAAGGGACTCTGTCAAATCCGTCCACTCTCCCCCATCTAAACAGGTGGGAAAAAATTTCCAGATGTCTCTGAAGGGCTTTGAACATTTTTCCATACACCAACTCCAGGATCTTCAGTGGTGTTCACAGTCCAGTAGAAAATACATGTCATCACAGGGTACACCTATGGACAGAGTCGCAAAGAAATTAGACCTGAATGGGTACAAAAAGTACACTTCTGCCTGACTCCAGGTATAGAACTATCAAGCCCTGTTAGCAAAATATAACATTTCTCACCTGGGAGAGGGTCACTCCCTTCCTGTTAGAGATCTCTGACAGGAGAACAACAGGGAGGAGTTGCAAGAAATCGTAAGAGTGCCAAATGGTTGCTAGAATGTCACCGCGGGTGGCCATGGACATTCACAGCACAGTCACAGAGTTGATGGCTGTGGCCATCATGATGAGATGGACCTCTTAGTTGTTAGCGTCTGGGTTACCCAAAGAGGTACAAGTCACCTGCCCAGCTCTTTATCCAAAGAACCGATGGTGCTCTCCATTCTCTGAAGGTCTCAAGGAGTATGTTACTGCTGTTAGGGATTTACATACCATCTCCCTACCAGAAACCAGAAAGGTATCAACCTTGGCAGAGGATGCCATTTTGCTCACAAGGCTGACAACCTGCCATTTTACTCGCAAGGCTGAAAACTTTTTGCCTCAGAAGGTATCTCCGTTTTCCAGGAGACATCTTTCCTCCATCGTTCACCTGATGCCATCACAAAGGCAGCAAGTGTGACGGGAGGGTTGAGAGCCACACTGGAGCCAACCCAAAGCCTGCCACTACCTTTGGGAGCTGCCTTTCCCATTTCAACCAACCTTGATCCATTGTCCTATTGGATAAATGGATGTTAGCATGGCCACCCTATTCATTTCCACCAATCGAGCTGCAAAGAAAAGAAAAAGTACCTTCCTCCCCAAACCTTTTCCCCATTTCCAGTGGTAACAAGGTCTCTAATATTCACTCAGGTTCTCAAGTAAACATTAACCTCTCTGAAGGAAGCATGCATTCCCTAACCACCTTGCTCTACAACCTCCTGAAATGGTTTGACCTCAGTCCTATCCAAGAGTTCCTTGCATCGCCTCTCCAAGTCCCTTATGGACAGAGAAGAAGAACCCGCTCTTTCTTAAAAGAGTGGGGGAATGCCTTTGAATCTCTTAAGAGAGCTTCTCATCATGAAAAAGCAGAAGGGTCACCCACAAATCTAAAGGTGTTTGGGGGGGAAAAAAGCAGAAAACCCAACAAAAACAACTCCCCAAACATACAAATACAAGGAAAATGTCCTTGGCAGGGTGGGGCAGGGGGCAGAGAGTCTGGGCCATCGGCGCCGACTCTGTGGGTGCTTTGGGGCTCAAGAACCCATTTAAAAAAATAGTGGGTGCTTACACTCACCTGCCACAGCTGTTTGGCCGTGCCGCAGGGAAAACTAAAAGTCAGCACCTATTTTCAGGGCCCCTGGCATAACTTGGAATATGTAGAGATCACCAGCAGCAGTGCATCATGTTCAAGCTTTGCTACCTCCCCACCCTCCACCTCACAATACGCACGCCCTATGTCTCTGGAAAAGGCGAGTGGGTGCTGTTAAAACCAGAATAACTAGCCATCCCCAGGATACTTTTATGTTGGAGCTACTTGTCAGATTTCCCCTACCATTTCATATCTTGATGCAGGGAGCTCAGGACTGTCTTATCCAATAAGAACAGTGTTTGTCTCAGGCCACTAGGTGCAGTTCATTTCTACAACCCAACATCTCTGACAGTTCTGTGATGTATGTACTGTTCCCCTTCTCTCTGCATTTCTGGAGATGATTCAGTGTTGCAGCATAGCCTGTGCTGGGCGCGTCCCTTTCTTCAGCTTCCCTCCAGAACTTCTGCCTCTAGGGCAGCAGTTAGTGGCAGTTTGCTTTGCTTCCAACCATTTCCTATGGCAACGTTTTGTTTTTAGGAATTAGCAAGCAATTTATAACTTGTTTTCTTCCTTTTCTCCTGGATTGGGTAATTGGCAGTGTGGTGGCCTCATCCACCTGTATCTGCCACTCTTCTGCCTCCCACTCCAATTCACCAAACAGATGCCACATTTGGTTCTGGCCTTGGACTGCAGAAGCCCACTCCAAACAGTTCTACTATTCAGCTTCTCTCCTCATTCATCACGAATTTGGAGCCAGTCCAGTGTCGTCGTTTGAGACTGCAGATCCTAAGCCTTACTTTTCAGCTCGGGCCAACAGAAGAGTTCTTCCAAAATTGTCAGAACACTCCAGCACCTCGTTAAGATAGCTTATATGATATAATATATTAATTAACCTTAATGCAATTAGAGATTAATAAATTACAAGGCTAGAACGGATCATTGTGATCATCTAGTCTGACTTCCTGTATAATACAGGCCATAGGAGTTCCCTGAATTAAATCCTGTTCGAATTTGAGAATATTGTTTAGAAAAACATTCAATCTTGATTTAAATTTCCAGTGATGGAGAATCTACCACAACCTTTGCTAAATTATTCCAATGTTAATTACCCTCACTGTTAAAAATTCGTACCTTATTTGTAGTCAAAATGTATCTAGCTTTAGCTTCCAGCCACTGTATCACATTATATGTTTGTCTGCAAGATTGAAGAGCCCTCTACTATCATATTTCCATTCCCCACATACGGGACTATGACCAAGTCACCCCTTTAATCTTCTCTTTGATAAGCTAAATAGATTGAGTTATTCAAGTCCTTCACTATAAGACATCTTTTCCAATGTCTCAGTCAATCTTGTGACTCTTATCTGAACCCTCTCTAATTTTTCAACATCCTTCTTGAATTGTGGACACCAGAACTGGACACACTATTCTAGTAGTAGTTGTACCAGTCCCAAAATACAGGTAAAATTATCTCTCTACTCCTACTTGAGATTCCCTTGTTTATGCATCCAAGGATCACATTAGCCCTTTTGGCCTATACATCTCACTGGGAGCTCATGTTTATCTGATGATCCACCATGGCAGTCTTTTTCAGAGTCACAGCTTCCCAGGATAAAGTACCCCATCCTGGCCTGCGTTTTTACATTTGGCCTTATTGAAATGCATGTTGTTTGCTTGCACCCATTTTACCAAGTGATCCAGACCACTCTGTATCCGTGACCTCTCCTCTTTATTACTTACCACTCCCCCAATCTTTGTGTCATACACAGACTTTATCTGTAATGATTTTATGTTTTCTTCCAAGTCACTGATAAATCTCAAATAGTGTAGGGCCAAGAACTGAACCCCCTAGAACCCCACCTGTTTGATATTTCCCCATTTATGATTACATTTTGAGACCTCTTAGTTTGTCTGGTTTTAATACATTTATGTTTGATGTTGATTTTGTATTATTCTAATTTCTTAATCAAAATATCATGCAGTACCAAGTCTAATGCTTTGCAGAAATCTTAGTAGATTACATCAGCACTCTACCATTATCACCCAAACTTGTAATCTCATCAAAAAAGATGTCCAGTTAGTGTGACAAGACCTGTTTCTATAAACCTGTGTTGATTGACATTAATTGTATTACCCGCCTTTAATTCTTTATTAATTGAATCTTATATTAGTCATTAGTTATTTTGCCCAGGATCATTGTCAAGCTGAGTCCATTTACTTTTTTAAAATATTGGCACATTAGCTTTGTTCCAGTCCTCTGGAACTTCTCTGGTGTTCCAGATTTACTGAAACTCATTAATGGTCCAGAGAGCTCCTCTGCCAGCTCTTGTAAAATTCTTGGGTGGAAGTTATCCAGAGCTACCTATTTTAAAGTGTCTAACTCAGTGGTTTTCAACCTTCGGTCCACGGATCCCTGGTCTAACTTTAATAGCTGCTGTTTAACAGCCTCCTGAGTTACTGTTGGAATGGAAAGTGTTTCTTAATCATCATCATGATATGAATACATCATCTGTTTTCCCCCTAACTACAGAACAGAAATATTTATTTAACACTTCTTCCTTTTCTGCATTACTATTGACAATTCTACCATTTCCAAATAGTAATGAACCGATTCCTTTAGTTCTCAATATACTTCAAAAACTTCCTCATTATCCTTAATTTTGCTATTCATAGATTTTTCCTTTTGCCTTTTTGTTTCCCTTATCAATTGCTACAGTTCCTAGCTTCTAATATATATCCATTGCTATCAACTTTCCCCTTTTTCCATTAGAATCAGTGAAGTCTTCTTTCTCAGTTGTGTTATTGTAGCTTATGGGCATCTAGCAAAATGTTCTTAAACACTTCCCAATTGTTATTCACATTACTCTATTTAAATGCTTTCTCCCAGATGCTTTGGTCATAATTGTTTTCAGGTTTTGAGAAATTGGCTCTTTTAAAGCATGAAGTATATGTATTACTGGTTTGGGCTTTATCCTGTTTGCACATAACAAATGTGATCAAGTCATAATCACTTACATGTAAGTAACTATGTATGCAGTGTTGTTGTAGCCATGTTGGGGTCCCAGGATAATAGAGAGATGAGATGGGTGAGGTAATATCTTTTATTGGACCAACTTCTGTTGGTCAGAGAGACAAGCTTTTAAGCCATACAGAGCTCTTCTTCCAGTCTATGTGGCTCAAAAGCTTCTCTCTCACCAACAGAAGTCGCTCCAATAAAAGATACCATCTAGTCTCTCACATAAGTAACCACTCATTTTAATTCTTTGATTAATTCCCCTTTATCAGTGAGAATAAGGTCTAGTGTAGAATTCCCCCATATTGGAGGCAATGCTCTTTCAGTGAGGAAATTGTCATCTATAATTTTTAGAAATTCCAAGGATATTTTAATACCAGCAGCATGAGACCGTCAGTATATGTCAGATTGAAATCCCCTAAGATAACGCAGCTTTTTCCCCTACATATTATAGATAGGTGCCTAAGAAGCTGGTCATCCTGTCCTCCAACTAGTCCCTCATCTTGTGCTTTATCTGTACTACCCTCATTACCATAGTATCTTAGAACTAAGCAATACTGTTTATCTCCCTTTAGAGAAAATTGTCAATTTGTTACAGATTGTGTTCTGGTTGTGTCACAGCTACGGGGGTGAACGTGCCTTTGACCGCTTTAGTTCCGCTTGAGTGCACCCTTTAGGAGACAGGCTTGGCTCCCTGCACCTCACTGTGGGTGAACCTCCATAGTCCAAACACGCTTAGACTGGATTTCTGGGCTACACACCTGGTTCCCAACTGTGTTAACTAGACAGGCCCAACTTAGTTGTGGCACTGATAAGAATTTCCCTTTGGGAACCTGTGACCATCTACATTTGCACTGACACAGAAACAGCATCTTCAAAACAAAGCACTATTTATTTATCCCTCAAATGCACAAAGCAAGTAGAGCAAAGGGTAAAAGCAAGAAAAGAACTACATGCATGGGTGTCACTGACATCTTAAACTTTCCTTGCTAGCTATTAAGTTCCCTTCAGCCTTGTTTAATCCATCACTGACAGGGAGAAGCAGCCTGTCCTGCTCACAGTATCTGTGGCTCTGTCTGTGTATCTCGCTGCCAGTCTGTCAGTTTTCACTGACACACTAAGCAGTCTCTGGCCCCTACCTCCTTTACTAGCATTTGAGGTTTAGGATTTCCTTTGATACTAGCCATGGGAAAAGTAAACCATTCTAGCTTGTATGGAGCCAGATTGATAGCTTCATGTTGGCCAAGAAAAGAATGGGTTTTAGACCTGGCAGACTAGGTGTTGAAATCCCCACTGCATCTAACCGTGAGCCTTGACATCCTTCACTGAGATCCTAGGGATCATGGAATTCCAGCTGTTCTGGTTTCTCTTTAGGATGGTGCGGGCAAGGGACTTCAGCCCAGTACCATAGTGCATCAGATGTTGGCCACAAGATAATCCCTGCCTATCTTACAAATAGGGTCCTTGGGAGTTTTAGTCACAATCCTTAAGTCTCAAGATTTCTCAGCTTGCTCAGAGTGGCTAGACTTGTAGTCAGACCAATCTTTCCAAAGTGGGATCTACCACTCGTACTAGCAGCCCTGACCACCCACCCCTTTGAACCATGAACAATGGTCACACCTATCTATCTATCTATCTATCTATCTATCTATCTATCTATCTACACCTGCTACTTGGTCACTATCACATCTGCTAGACAAGTCTTGGAATTAGCAGCGCTATCCATGCAAGAACCCTATTGTGGGTTCCATGATGACAAGATGGTTCTTAAGGACTCCAGAATTTTTCTTACCAAAGATAAGTGGTCCTCCCATTGTTCTGTCCAAATCCACAGCATCCTATTGAAAAGATATCACATGATCTGGATGTATGTAGAGCATTAAAGATCTACTTCAAGCACACTGAATCGACTAGAAGATCTGGCTCTTTCTTTGTGTCCTTTCACCCAAAGTGCCCAGGTTTTCAGGTATCCAAACTATGCTGGCCAGATGGATTAAGTTGTGCATTGTGGAGGCACACACAGCATCAAGTGAACCTATTCCTGAACCATGATTTCTGGTGACTTGGACAGAAGGACCTTGTGCTTCAGCTGAGGAAATCTGCAGTGCAGCAGCTTGGTCTTCTATCAACACCTTTTATTAAACATTACAGGGTGGATTTTCTGTCTTCTACACCAGCTTCCTTTGGAAGGAAGGTGGTGCCTCCACTGATCCAAAAATAACTTGCCAATCAGGCATTTACCGGTACTTTCAAGGAAAGTCTTCTCTATTTGTCTGTTTCGTTCTCCATCCCTATTTAATGTTCAGTGCTTTTGCTATTTCCCGCATATCACAGAATTGTGGCAGAGTGGAAAATTTCATATTCAGTCATTTCTGATAGCAGCGTCTCCCAAAATTCTTCCCTCCCTGGTGTGGCTTCGTTAGCCAAGGGACATTTAATTTTGTATGTCTACAGTATGTGGGCCAGTTAGCCTACTGCATAATTTCACTGATTTAGCATTAAGGTTATTGATTCCAATCATGCTCTAGGAGCTCTGGAATAATGCTTCTGATGGGAAGGTAGAGCAGGAGACATGGCAAGCATGGGCTCCACTACAACACAACCACCTCCAGAACTGCAGAGAGAAGTGAAAACAGCTTTTACGTCACAGAATTGTGGGAGATGCTACTAGCAAAAAGGTAAATATTAGGTAAGAAATTTCCCATTTCCTTGACTTAAGGAGCTCAGGGCTTTCTTTTAACAGTGTTGCTAACTCTCCTGATGTTATCATGTGTCTTGTGGTATTTGGTATTTTACTTAAAGCCACAGTTGCTGGAACCAAGAGTTTACATGAGAATCTCAGGGTTTGCTTGTGTTTTTTGTCTTGTTTTAAGTAAGTTTCTAGCCCTCATTGGCAGAGAAAAGCTGGAAACCAGAAGGGAATTAAAAAAATCAAAATATATTATTTTTTAAAATATCCCAGGATTTTTAAGCCAATGTCATGATTTTGGGGGTCCTGACATAATTTTTGAACACTTGACTTTGGCAATACTGTTAGTTACATAGACTCATACTTCAAGGCCAGAAAGGACCATCATGATCATCTAGTCTGACTCCTGCACATGATGGAAGTCCTCAAATCATGATTTAAAGACTTCATGTTACAGAGAGTCCACCATTTACTCTAATTTAAACCTGCAAGTGACCTGTGTCCCATGCTGCAGAGAAAAGCAAAAAACTCCCAGAGTCCAATCCGACCTGGGAGAAAATGCCTTCCAGACCCCAAATATGGTGGTCAGTTAGACCCTGAACATATCAGCAAGACCCACCAGCCGGACACCTGGGAAAGAATTCTCTGTAGTAACTCAGAGCCCTCCCCATCTAGTGTCCCAACACCAGCCATTGAGGATATGTGCTACTAGCAGTCACAAATTACTACATTGCATTGTAGGTAGTCTCATCATACCATCATCTCCATAAACTTATCAAGCTCAATCATGAAGCCAGTTAGGTTTTTTGCCCCCACTGATCCCCTTGGAAGGCTGTTCCAGAACTTCACTCCTCTGATGGTTAGAAACCTCCATCTAATTTCAAACCTCAACTTGGCCAGTTTTATACAGGTCTGTCTCATCTTACGCTGGGGTTACGTTCCGCGGTCAGCGCCTAAAGCAAAAACCGCGTATAGTCAAAATTACATTGAGTGTAATGGCGGGCAGAATTGCCCGCACTACAGCAACAGTATTTAAATTGTTATTTTTCTCTTTTTTTTTTTTTTCTTTTTTTCTTGTTTTTGCCGACCGCGTAAAGCTGAAATCGCACATGTTAAATGCGCCTAAGATGAGACAGACCTGTATCTATTTGTTCTTCTGTCAACATTGGTGCTTAACTTAAAGAACTCCTCTCCCTCATTCATTAGGCATTTCTGTGTTTCTCTCAGTTACACTGTGGAGTTAATTGGCTCTCCTCCCCCATTCTTTGGTGGCAGGTTTCCCTCCAATTTTCTTTTGGCCTCTTCTCTGTTGGACAGACTGTCACAACAGAGGACTCTCTAGAGAGGTCCCTATGGCCTGCAATCTCCTATAGGGCCTACCATGTCTGATGGGCTCTCTTATTGCAGTGCCATGAATATCTCTCAGGACATCTTGGTTCCCTTTCTGGTTCCATTTCAATGCCTGTGAACTGCCAGCTGTCCAGTCAGACTTGTGTTCTGTCTCCCTCCTGAAGAGAGAATGCTTCTTGCGAGAGCAAGGGAAACATAAACATCAGGTAACATGGTCTAAAACTGGCTTGTTTCCATTATATGCATCATTTATGTTTTCTAAAATATTAATGATTTGTGGCTGCTATTTGTGCTATGCCCTATGTCTACATCAATTCTCCACATGTAATAAACAAGGTGCTACTCTGATACTACAGTAACGAATGCTATAGAAATGCCAATAAATAAATTGAATACGTTCATGTTCACACTAAATAGTAAAATAAGTAACAGTATTCCCCTACTAATGCAAAGGCAGATTAGGAAAAAAAATACACAAGTCATGACTAATCTTATTATTTATTATGTAGCAAAAATAGTGTGCTAAGCTCTTTCAGACAGATATGAAGACAAGGTCCGCGCTTAGAAGAGATTTCAGTCTTTATTTTAGAGTTCTTCAGTTAGGGAAATTGGAAATTCTCCCTTTGCTCCCAAAACTGTGTTCCCTGACACTTGAAATAAAATAATGACTTAAGGAAAAGAAAAGAAAAAAAAAACCAATGGTTCTTCTAGGAACAAATACTCAGCATACTCTCTAACTTGGAAGTTCAGTTTTTTTTCATGCATAATTATAGCCACTAAAGTTTTTGCATGGCCTAAAACTAGGAATTCCATATTCAAATAAGATAACTAGATGGCTAAACTACTCCATTTGTGTGTAAGCAAAAACAACTTTGCAAAAACTCAAAAGTTGGATACATAAAAATAGATGATGCTATTAAATGTTTGACCTTTTAATATCTCCTTGTAACTGTGTAAGAGTTTATTATTTAAACAACATTTAAATATCTGTCCTAATCTATTTCAGTATGACAATTCTGTGCTATTTGGCCAAGATGTATCTAACCAATATTTTATCATCTACTTGTACATGACAACTGAAAGGTTTAAGCTTTGGCAAACTTGATACAATTTACAATTCTCCTTAGGTCAATTTTGATGGAATGAGAGACTATCTATTTGCTTATGTAGCCAAATGATTTGCTTACTAAAAATGTGACTGTAGTATATTTCCAATATACTTATCGAAATGGCATATAAAATCAACCACTGATTAAGAGATAGTACACATGCTGACATGAGATATATTGTGACTCATGTCTAGTGCTATTCAGGTTATAAAAAAATTAATTTAACTCCTACATCATCTTCTAAAAGTAAAGATCAGTGCAACAATCAAGAATTCTAGAAAAATCCTTCCTTCTGTGAGGATCTATATTCTCTCTGAGGGCTTGTCAGCGCAGGAAAGTTATACTTGTATTGCATACTCAGAAAAGTGATAAAATAACATTATTAAAGTCACAAAATCAAGCACTCAAAAGTTATGGAATGATGTCTGCATTCATAGATTCCAAGGCCAAAAGGGACCATTGTGATCATCTAGCCAATTTTCTGTATCACATAACACTTCCCCAAAATAATTTCTTTTGAACTAGAGCAGCTTTTAGAAAAAATTCCAGTCTTGATTTAACAATTGCCAGTGCTGAGAATCCTCCACAACCCTTGGTAAATTGTTCCAATGGTTCACGACCCTCACTGTTAAAAATTTACACTTTATTTTGTGTCTGAATTGTCTAGCTTCATCTTCCAGCCATTGGACTGTGTTATACCTTTGTTTGCTAGATTTAAGAGCACATTACTAAATATTTGTTCCCCATATAGGGATGTGTAGATGGTAACCAAGTCACTCCTTAACCTTCGCTTTGTTAAACTGCATAGATTGAGGTCCTGGAGCAGCGGTTGCACCAGTGCCACATATAGAGGTAAATAACCCCTCTAATCGTACTCAAGATTCCCCTGTTTATGCATCCAAGGATTTCATTAGCCCTTTTGGCTACAGCATCGCATTGGGAGTCTTTAACTACACGATCGCATGCTATTTCTTCCGAAAGACTCATTCAATGCACAGAATGGACAGTACTCAGTCAATATTTTGTTTTATCTTCATTGTTCAATGTGTGGACACATGACTTATTTGCTATAACCTAGTCAAAACCTGCAATGAAGATAAAATTATTAATTTCCTCATGGGCTTCACCAACAGTAATTAATATTTCTTCACAAAACCCCTGTGAGGTGAAAAACATTTCATATGAAAATTTCACCCCGCTTAAGTTCTGGGTGCTCTGAACTTCCGTAAGTCATGCCCCAGGCTCTCAGGTGGGGGCACCCAGAAAATGAGGAATATACAGTTAGCAACCACCCGAAAGGGCTTGCTCAGCATCTCATAGTAACACTGTGGCAGAGACAGGGATAGAATACAGTTCTCCAGGGAAGCACTGATCTGCCTTTACCATGGGACACTCTTCTCTTCCTGCAGTCCCCTGCCTCATTCAATACAAACGTTCCAACTTCCGCTGGGGCCATATAGACAACAGCATCCTTTACTACATTACTCTGATTCATCACCAGCGCAGGTCCAGCCTGTGCACGGCATGAGGCAGAGGACCTGTGGAGAAAAATAGCATGTGATCATGTAATTAAAGACTGTTATAATTCTCTTAAGCCCCCAGAGCTCCCAGTCCTCCCCACCACAACCCATCTTCATGTCCAAGCTCAGTGTTTCCCTCAGCCCCACTTGAACTCGCTTCCAGTCCCGCCATCATTTCTCTCACCATCTTCCAGTCTCAGTTTCCCTGGCTCCCACTTCTAGCCTCTCTGCCCAACTGGTGCCACACTTCCCCTCCCAGTTCCAGTTTCTCCCCCTCCACACGCCGGTTCCAGTGTCACCAGACTCCCAGTCTATTCCTTTCCCTACCCACTAATCCAGATTTTGTCCTCTCTGCATTCAAATCAAACAGCTTCCTCCTCCCTGTGGACATGTGCCAAGCGGGGGGACACCTAAAGGAGAGACAATCTGGCCCAGAGCAGCAATTACAGAGAAAGTCCTGAGCCCCTGTAGCCCTGGGCTTGGAGGATGCTTGGTTGATCTGTGGGGATTGCTCATGTACAGGCTGGTCACACGTAGGAGCTGTGAGAGGATAGACCATGTTCAGTCAGTCTGGGCCAGTGCATGCAGTATTCAGCTACGCATAGGCACTCTGAAGAGATGGATCATGCACAGTCCAATCAGTACTAGGAGTGTGAGAACCTCTAACAGGCTCAGGGAGGACAGATTTTTGGAGATTTTAGTTGTTAAGCTCTAGCAAGCCTCCATTGAACAAATGCAAACAGAGTTTTTAAAAGGCTTGTAATATGGCCAGATTTGGGGATGGCAAAAGGCACATCCCTGAAACAAAGATCAACCCCTTGCCAAATTTCAAGTCCCTCCTCCAAGGCATGGGAGCACTAGAGCATTTCAAAGAAAATGTGTCAAGAATTTTTTAATATGAACCCAAGAACATATGTTTCCTTAGCTTCATTCTCCAAAATGACTAAACTGTTCTGGCTGAAAATTTTAGAAATAAATTCAGTCTGAGGCCGATATCCAGCATGGAAAACTTCAGCCCAAATGTTCGAAGTTTGGCAAAGTTGTAAGCAACCGTAAACAGGGTCTTATATTGGGAAGTGGTGAGCATCCTTAATAATAGGAAGTAAGTAATCCCAGCCCTGCCTATAATAAGGTAGTATGTGAAGGAGGAGTTGTCTATCTTCAGTTGGAATGGAGACCTTATTAAGCATTCAAAGCTATCCCTTTATTTTCACCAGTGTCACCATTCAGAAGCACAAATGTTGAAACACTGAGCTGTAATTGGGAGCCCCCGAAGGCCCTGTGTGCAAATCCTTAGTCCCTCTGACATATCATAGCTGGTTACTGTGAATTGAGGGACAATGATGCTTTGTGGTTGGGAAAAAGCAGGAGCACGTGTCCACTTCAGAAGCAAAGATCCTGCTTTCACATAACTGTGTTTAGGAGTAAAGTGGCAATGAAATATACATCACATTAGTAGATACGGTTCTGAACAGCGCGCTACATTGAATGTTTTTTCGCGCTTCCCAGAGCCACTTTTAATGGACTTGAGCTCCCAAGTTTGGGTCCAGATCAGAACCTCTTCAGATTGCAGGCGTGTTTTGGATTTTGGCTCAACCCATTGTAGAGATTCAGTATGGACCAGCCCTGAAGTTTAATCAGGCTTCACATTTTCCCCAGATTTGGGGGTTATATTGGTTTAGACCTATCTCTGCTTTTTAAAAAATAAGCTAATTTTTTGCACTGCTTTAAATTAAATTGATCATGCTCTCACCCATTGATCATGCCTTCCAGCAGCGACAGAAAGCAAATGTTTTCTTTCTGACCCTTCCTCCCTGTTAGTGAACATGGCCTAAGTGTTGGGGGGTGTTCATGAAAGCCAAATCCATGTGAAATTTGCTTAGTTTCATTTCAAAAGTTTTTCACCCACTCTCCTAATGAGCAAATACCCAGATCGACCATCCAAGGCCATATTTTAACAGGTAAGAGCCCATCTGCGTGCACAAAAATGCACACACATTTGTGCACTTATGTTTGCTTACACAAAATGGTATTTAACGTTTAAATATCTAAATTTGCATGAAAATCCTGGGAAATGAAGCTTGGAATGAAGACGGACCTCAGTTCACCTTCACTGGAAGTGACTCACTGTGACATTCCCAGGATAGCATAACATTAAGCTTTATAGAGTCAAAGGTAGAAGCAAACAGAATAGACACTTCTCACTCCATCAAACAAAAATAGAATTGTAAATTGTTGCACAAATTCAAGATGGGTGGGAGTTTATGCTTTATCATTTTCTTTGGGGGTATGGCTATACTGCAGTCAGTATTGGAGCAGTGAAGTTATACAGGATGGTCTTCAGTTCAGGCTAGCAATCCGAGTAATTATCCAGAGTTAGAGGCAGCTTGTACAGGTCATGTTGAGGCCTATGCTGCCATGGCTTCACCGCTTGAGCACCTGAAGTAGCTAGATTAAATTACACCGCGTGATTGCAGTGTAGACATACCCTTAGTTGCTGAATTTGCTTTAGTACTTTCAGTAATCAGAGACTGATCTGTAGAACGAAGTTGTGTCTTCCTTTTCCCCCCATCACACCACCATACTGGGTCAACTGATAAGCCCGCTTTTCTTCCACCTTGAGTATTTTGGTAACTAAACCTATAGATTAGTGTTGTTTCTTAGAATCTCTCTCCGCAGGCTCCCCTGTTGCATTCCACCCACACTGGCTGAACTGACATAAGTATGGTAGGCTTTCCCCGGCTCTTTAACTGTTACAGTATCTAGAATCAGATTCTGTCATCTGTCTGGTACAAGATTTTATCTCCCTCCTGGGTGATAGACCCATATTTACCACAGTTAGTTGTAGTGCTTTTAGTACTCCAAATGCTCTAGAGACATTCTCCTAACAACCCCAAATCACTCACTTTCCAGTCACAAATGTGGGCAAATATGACAGGCACCTTTCCAGAGTTGGCACCAACAAACTCCCTGAGATCATGGAATTTCTGCATTCTTACATCAGGCTTGGGCAGTAGATTTTTAGATTGTAAACTCCTTGCATCAGGAACTGTCTACGTCTCTTCTGTGCAGTTGTAATCACTGTGCAGGGATTTCACTAATAAGACTAATATTGGAGCAAGAGTCCTTTGGACGTCTTAAACAGCACGGGGGAACAGAGACTGACTTTGACCACTTAGCTGGAGAAATCTCCAGAATGAGGAGTCTCCACTAGGAATACACCTAACTTAGCCAATTCCTAAATCTCTAGCCCTGTGACCTCTGGCTGAGAAGGTGGGGCAGGCAGGTAGAGGAGTGACCCAGTCCCTGACTGGGTCTGAGCTAAAGCTGGGTGGGAAGTGGATTTTCCATTTTGCAGGCAATTCCACAGTTTTTTAATTTTTTTCCATTCCAAAATGGAATGAAAACAGAAATTTCTCAATTTCCCACAAAACATCATTCCAGTAATAATTTAGTTTTAGGTCAATCAAAACATTAGACAAAAATCAAAATGTTTCATTCCAATTTTGACTTTTTTATTTTATACAATGCAATTAACATACAGACATTAACTAACAGTTGTTTCAAAATGGCAAATCAAACCATTGCATTCCTAAAAGGTCAAAACAACATTTCAATGTTAATAAAATGCCTTTTTTTCAGGTTTTTTTCCAAAACAACATTTCATCAAAACCGACCTGTTTCCACAAAGCATTTAATTTTCACCAGTGCAGCGTTTTCTGACAGCAGAATATTTTCTCAGATAATTTCCAACCAGCACTACGATCCCTAGGGCAGCTGCCACAGTCTAACCTGGGTTTCAGCCTAGGCTTGGGCAAAGAACTAGATAGTATATTCAGCTCCCGAACCCACAATCCTCCTTTTTTATATGCCTAGCATTAAGCCAGATGTGGCAGAGGATATGCCATAATTAAGGCTACGATTATGTCACGGAATCCATGACTGCCAGAGATCTCTGTGACATTTTCTGCCCTGGGGCTGGAGCTGTCAGCTGACAGGCTGCGTAGCTCTCAGCCGCTGCTGGGCACAGGCCCCCAGCAGCTCCTAGGCAGCAGGGGGACTCCGCAGCTCTCAGCCACTGAGGATGGTGGGGGACGCCCCCACAGCTCCAGCCGCCGCAGCCAACGAGAGGACCCCCGCAGCTGCTCAGCCCCTAGCTAGTGGCCAGGGGATCCACCTCCTTCCCCATTTTGTCAGGGATAAAATTACTAAAAATATCCCTGACAAAATCTAAGCCTTAGCCATAATGCTTCGGGTGTAAAAATGAAGCAAAAGTTCTTACTGAGTAACAAAACACATGTGCATTTTGTAGACTTGTTTTTCTAAAACTGTGTTAGAAAGCATGTAATGACTTACGTCGTTCCTGAAAAAGTTTCATGCTATGGAATAACTTGGCTTATCCTAGAATAATGTGTCCACCAAATACTAGTCTATAATATTCAAAGTTCAGGCTGAAAGGGAAATACCATGCTCCAACTTTAAACTAGTACATATTAGCCACCACAGAACTCGTGCCACTGGAAAGAGTTGTGGATGCCCCTGTTTTAGCTGTTGAAGGTATTGTGATCGACTTGTATGTGCCCAGGTCACAGAATACAGAACAAACGAACATTTCATGTGTTAGACCAATTTCTAGGTCATTGCAGATGTGTAACATCTTGATAAGTGTTGAGGGTTTCTTTCAAATCCAATTTAGGCTTTAAAAATAAAAAGCATAGCTTGTAGCCACCTTGTTAAAACAATACAACTGTTTAAGTATGTTTCATATACTAGACAGATAAAACTGCACCTTTTAAACATTAGAAATGCTTGGGAAGGAATTTAAAATTAATTTGAACTGTTGGTTAAGTCTTCAGAAGTGACCAGTCCCCCTGTGTGCCCAGTCCACAGAATTTATGTCTGTTACAGTCCCAGCTAGAAAGCTAAATTCAAGCTATAGTAGTGCATGCTTTTGAGCTTCACAGAGCTCTTCTTCAGGTCTCCTGCAAGCTAATTATAGGAGATCCAAAGAAGAATCTTTATTAGAGCTGGGGGGGGGATTTTAGCCAAAACTTTTTTTTTTTAACAAAAAAAATAAAGAGCTGATAATGCTGAAATATTTTGTGAATTCAGGCCACACAGTTTTGGTTAAAAAAAAAAATCATTTTGACATTTATGAAATTAAACATTTTTATTTTTTGGTTCAAAATTTCCTTGAATTCTATTTGAAAAGCAATACAAAACATTAAAAAATGTTCAAAATCAAAATGTTACCAATTTTTCCCATCTTATTTTGGTTTAACTGAAACTTTTTTTTCTAGATTTTTTTTTATATTGCTAGCACACCAAAAAATCTGTTATTGGCACAGCTGTAATCTTTATTACTGGTGATGAGGCATGGTCCCAAAAGAACTCAGGGTTGATTTTTCAGATCCTAGGTTGAGTTTGCAATACTGCCAGTTACAACAAACAACTTTTCATCTGTAAGCTAAGTAAAGCAGTGACAATAAACACAGAACCCCCAAATGGACACGAAGAAGAGCTCTGTGTAAGTTTGAAAGCTTGTCTCTCTCACTAACAGAAATTGGTCCAATCAAAGATATTAGCTCACTCACCTTGTCTCGCTAATAGAACCCTCCCAGATCACTTTGCAGAGTAAAACGGCAGCTAGGCATTTCAAAGTAGTGCCGCTTTGGGGATTGTTTGATGTTAGAATTTTATTACTTTGTAACAAAAATGTTAAGTCTTGTACAGACACTACTAAAACCTGTATAGTGATATTGGTTATCCTCATGATGATGGAGGGGCAGCTGGGCCAAATCTCAGTAAGTGGTGTTGCAACCTGGTGCACCGGGTCACAGGGCTGCTCAGGTTTGGCCTGTCGCCTTTCCACCATCATGTGCAATGGGCAGCCAGGCCAAACCTGAACAGCCTTACGACCTCATGTGTGAAGGTGCAACAAATAGAGCAGGGAACTGGCCCAGCCTTGCCAGCCAAGAGCTGCAGCAGCTACTGCTGCAGGGTCAGTTTTTTGTTTTATACGTTCTTTTTCCATTTTATTTTGTGTTATTTCACATGGGGCCCTACCTATGGCTGATAATGCTGCGTCAATTCCCTCTGGATGGTTTCAGCCTAGATGACGGTAACGTCATCTTGCACATCCCCAAAAGTGAGACCAGTGAGGGAGACTGGCTTTGAAAATGTAAAAAAACATAGATGACTGGCTTTGAAAATGGTTCTTGTGAGATTGTTACAATGAATTTAATCAAATTTTATTTCATTTCATTTATATTTCCTCAATGTGTGACAGTTGTTGTCTTGGCCAACACCCCGTGTTTACTGGACCAAAAAATGCTGGTCCAATAAAAGATTTTACCTCACCCACCTTGTCTCTTTCATTTGAGACTTTAACACATGCCTTAATAATGCTCTAACCTGAGGGAAAAAGCTGACATCCTCATCTCAAGGATTACATTGGTAGAAATGTTGGAAAATAAAAAACAAAAGTTTGGAATAGTGTAATTCTAGTGACATGGACTAAAGGGGAGAAATACTGACAGCGTTTGTAATTTGTTTTGTGTGCATGTATTTTAAGAGGGTGGTTATGTTTTTGTTATATTTGTTTTATTTTGCTGTACAGAACTCTGAGCACTTTGGAGGGAATCTTTTCTGTAGTTAACATTATAAATAATACAACAGAGTTACATGCATATTAATAATAGACTATATTGCTGTATAGTAATGCACTTGGTTTTTAAGCTATCTAACATATAAAAGTAAGGTACATATTATATGTATATTAATAATGGGTGTGATCCACAGCATTTTGGTCACTGGCAATTTATTGTGTGTATGCAATTTAAGAGTTTGGGTTTTTATTAAATGTTGTTTGTTTTTATTTAATGGGGGATGACACAAAATTATTTTAAACAATAAAAAATCAAGGATTTGTGTATTGCTAAGAGTATATTATTACATACAATAATGGACATGGTTTGTCATATAATGTTTGCTATATGTAGGTTGTATTGTATATGCATGTTGCTATGCATATTAATAGATATGTATATTATATCACAGAGTCTAAGTTTACAGCCAGGAATAATTATTCACTAGATCTGATAAAAGCAAAAATGATTTTGTGGTTTGGAAGTGGACACAGAGCAAATGTGCCAAATCATGAGTTCCCCATCAAGGTCTACCTGGTAGATGATTTGGAAAAAATGATTAAGAGGAAAACACTTTTTTTTACATGTAAATACGTGTAACAAATAGCAAACTATTGTTTTCACTTAGTATGCAGTGATGTTGTAACCATGTTGTGATGTTTAACTCTTTATCAGATCAAGTGACGTGGGTTTGTTTAAAAATAAATCTCTTTGCGTGTCATCAAAATCCATACAGCAGAATAGTTAGTTTACGTCATCATCGTTTCCTCTTATACACTATAAAATAATTAACTTGCAAGGTGCATAAACACTGAGAGCACCTCAAACAGTTCTAACCAGGCAATACAAAGAGTTGTGACCAGGCAATCCAGGATGTTCATTCTGTTAAAGGCAACTTTTGCTCTTTTCTGTCTGATAGATCATATTTCTTCCCGACCAATTATTAGTACCATTATCAAGCCTAGTCACCAGGAATCCAGCTTGAAAGAAATGGTCAAGAAAATCACCAACATAAGTTCAGGAGCTCAGGTAAATATGTCTAAATGATGTTTTTCGTAAATGATACCTAAGGAAATGTATCAGCATTTTGTAATTATTGGTATCCAATGCATAATATATATTTGATAATTATAGGCCAGATTCTGCCACATATTTTCTTCCTTGGAGCTGTTAACAGAAGGCCTCATTCTTGCAAACATCTATGCTTTACTGCAAGCACATAAATAGAGCCATTGATTTCAGTTGGATGACTTGTGTCCTTACAGTTAAGTACGTGCCTAAATATTTGGGCCTAAGGCATTATTCATTGTGAATACAGGCAGCAGAATCTGTCCATCTCTCCTTTGTAATTACACAGCTGATACTTTGTGTACTATGTAGATACATTTTTCTCTTTTGCTCTAGCAAACAATAGTAACAACTGTTACAATATTAACCTATGCATATATGTAGTATCTATATTTTGAAAATGGGCAGGACTGAAGGAGTAATCTGATTGGCTAATCAAGGTTGTGATGATATCCTGAAACACAGTTTCGATCTTTTGCCTGCTAGCTGCTTTTGTTTGTTTGTTTTTGTTTGATCACTCAAAGTCAAATTCAAGATGAAGTCATACACTCCAATAAGGAGAGAGGTGTTTAAATTTACCACACTTGGGTCACTCTTCTGCTTTGTCAGACACCCGAGGCGTGTTCTTATCCCACAACAACTGCACCTCATGCTTTGCTCTACTGGAACTTTTGAAAATTCCATCCTTAATGCTTAACATATAGGAGTTAATTTTAGATCCACTTGAGTCCATAGGAGCTACACCCGTATGACTGAGGACAGGACTTGCCTCATAGCAATAATATCAAGCCACTATGAGACTAGAACAACTAACTGGTGGGGGGTTCTGGTGTAAGAAATAATACGCAACATGGTATGGTATGGTATGTGCTAGGCAAGGTGCCCAGAGCACCTGGCACCCAAGAAGTCTGTTGGACTCGGAACAAATGCGCTGCCCAGACCACTAACTGAGTCAAAATGATGATGTGACTAATTAGACAATAGATGAGAACTTTGTCAAAAGAACTTTGTGGTGATTATGTAAAGTTGAAAAATATTCAGTTTATTTAAGACTCTAGTTTTAACTTATTTCTTTGGTTTGGTTTTTTTCTCTCAAAGGAAATGATAAGGAAATACTTTACACATAGATTGTTCACCAAGCTTTGCTTGATTGTACTGGGAGCGAGATTACACTAAAACCACAGGGCTGCTGAAAAATGCCAGATAAACACTCAGTTTTGCTTTGAATCACTCCAAGTTCTTATTCTGATGGCTATCATTTGTGTTGCTTTTCCAGATACCCTGCAATAATACCAGAGTGATGAGGGTCAAATTCACTGATCCAAAGGTAAGAGATGATATATATGTATACAGAAAAAAATATTTAAGACATAGAAATAACTAAAGGTTTAATTTTATATATAAACAGTATTTGTAGTAGTGACCACACAGAAATTAAACAAGTACGTACCACTAACTTTTCTTCACACAAACTTGCACTGGTTTACTAATTTGGTTTAAAAATACATTAGTGAAATGTCTACACACAAATCTGCAGCAAAGACTTGTTTTACATGAGCCAATATGGAGACCTCAGTTATTAACACAGCTAAAACATATACCAGTTGGTAGATGGTATGCAATTTCTGCTAAGTTTTCATATAGCACAGGGATGATTTAAGCACAGGCCATGTATACAATAATACCCAGGCCTGACAATTCATAAATGCTCATCAAAAGCATCTTGTTATCATGTGATAACTGGCTAGTGTAGCCACTTCATGTCAGTGGAACTGTTCTGTGGCTACATAAGGTCCTATAAAGACTACACAGAATATATGTGCATAACCAAGGTCATTTATCATATAGGAAGGATATAGATGAGATTAAAAAGACCCTGTAAAGGGCAACTAAAAGGATTCTGGTTTAGGGAGTCAATGGCAATTTCCCATTGATTTCAATGGGAGGAGATACCCAGAAACCATTAGCTGGGTGTGACTATTTATAGCAATTGCAAAGGTTTTAATCTTTTTTTCCTGCTGTCTTATTTTTAACAGGTGCCTGAGTCTGAAAAGTTGTGCCAAGCCTTGGAGGCTCTGAAGAGCGTCACTAAATGTAAAGATGATTACGAACCAATCCTAAGCAATTTGCTCAGTCTGCATGAAAGGAATGTAAGTATCTGTTAAAAGCCTATAGTACAGTTCAGAATGTGTTTGCCAGGCATTTCTGATTAGATTCTCATTTCTGATTATAGTCTCATTCCTCAGCTCTATTTGTTATACAGCAAATTTGTATTTTAAACCTGTGTTTGTTGCAACTTAATTGCACTCGGAGTTGGAGAGTGAACCTCAAACATTCTCACAACAAGCTTGTCCAGATCTTAAGAGTCAGTTTCAGGCACATACAAGATTTTATGAGGATGGTAATAATCATGAATGCATTGCAAATCTGGTGCTGTTAGTGTTGTGGAAATAAATGTTGCTCAGAGCATTTAAAGAAAGTTTTCTACCTATCTTAGAATGGCTCAGATTTGTGGTAGCTGTGAGCCATTCAGTAATGGATTAGAAACTAATGCAAGTAAAGCAATGAAATAATATTCTGCTTCCTTCCCTAAAACACAAATAAAAACAACCTTTGAATCTTTATCAGATTGCAGAAAAACATATTCAGTAGCCTATAAAGGGCAGGCCCTTTGCTATCAGTAAAGCACCTGGCACATTGGGGATGTTATATAAATGCTAATAATAACCCTAATATAATAAATAGCATAGGGGCTCCATTGTTTCTGAACGTCAAGGTCTTCTCTCATCATCCTTTCCTAGAAAGGCAAAATTCCTGAACTCCAGGTTCATAGTACACACCTCCTTTAATTGAATAGAACATACTGGTATTATTTATTATCTGTAAAGCTCTGTAGATATACTGGTATCTTATTGACATACAGAGAAAATCCATGACCTGGAGAGCTTAACATTTACATTCCAAGTTCAAGTCATTGTCTCCATAGTCAGTAGGGGCAGCTTTGCCCCCAGGCAGTTATTTCATAGAACTGATTTTGCTTACATATTTGGCTCATAAAACAAACAAACGGCCATTTGTTTTTGAAGTGATTGAAAATTGCTGCTTTGTTTAACCATTTCTGACCTGTTTTCTTTAGCAGAACTGCTCCTTGGAAAACGGAGATGAGATTTATCTGAAAAACTTCTTGCCTCAGCTGGGAAACTACACCCAAGGACTCATCAGAAACTTAAAAGTCAACTAAATGAAACCAACGTTTGATTGGGGTGCAGGCTGCAGCTGACGTTTTAAAACCAACTGCCCATTAATTTCTGTTCTAATCGCTCTTAAAATAAGTTGTAACATTGATAAATGCAACATGCGCTTCCTCAGCTTTGGACAGGTTAGTGTCCATTCATTGGTATGCTAACCCACTCGATGCCAATGCTCAATTTAATTGTAAAGGGGTCAGCACTAAAATTAATTTGCACTGTCTGTCAAACGTGAAGCTGCCCCTTCTGCACATGTGCCTCAGTTCAACAAGGTACTTAGCATATCATGCCTAACTGTAAGCATGTGATTTGTTCCATTGACTTTAGTGGAACTGCTCACGTGCTCAGGGTCAGGCATGCGCTTAAGTACCTTGTTGAATGGGGATCATACAAGTGGAGTAATTGTGGACCTGCTCCTCAAGGTACACTGGAATGGTTAGTTTTGTCACTCGATGCCCGGAGACATTCTGCTGAGGCACAGTATATATATTTGTTTATATATATATATTTATTTTAGGTACACACACACACACACACACACACACACACATATATATATATATATCCATATCCTTAGGTTCCAAGGAGACAGATGTATTAGAAATACTTCAGTTATGCTGATTGGAAAGCTAAAACTAGAAAGTGAAATTGATTATAATCAGAACATTTTAGTTTCATTCTCTAAGCTGAAAAAAGTGGAAGTGTTGAACAAAATATCAAACAATCAAGGTGTGGGAATTCTTTCAGATGTAATAATCCAAGTATTGTTAGTACAAAAGGTAAAACATGTTTAATATATGACTTTGATATTGACAGTGTCCTTTTAAATCATTAATAGTAAAAATCCAGGATTGTGTACAATATTGCCAGCTTATTGGACTGCTTTGATGCTTTTAGCACTTCAGTGGTATAATATAGTTTGATTTTATTTATTATTGTATTTTATTTAAAGGTAACTTATTTTATAGTGTATGTTCTAAAAATTATTTGATCAAGACCAAAGTCCTGATTTAGGAACACATATGCTTAAATTTAACAGCGACCTACAATAGGAGGCCAGGGCTTAGAATTTGCATTTTACATTTTAACTTATATATTTGTAATTCTGTGTATTTAAAATCCTGCTACCTCATTCTCAGGACATTATTTTCCAGTTGCCTTCTCAAGACAGCAAGTGAGCCTGTGCTGAGCCATAATTTATTCTTCTTCCCTATATTTAAACTATTTGTATTACAAAAGAGTTGTTAATATATTCAAACTGTCATATATTTGTATTTTATTTTTTTATGACAAGTTGCTACTGACAATATAAAATATCTCTTTTTCCAAACAAGCAATAAAATATTGAACAAGACATTTTGCAAATGATGGTATTTTATGTTACTCTTCACAGTATTTTATAAAGTAGCTTGGTTAAAACATGGCAAAAAAGCAGCAGCTGCTACATTTCTGTGAATGTAAACGTCAGACAGAGGAACGGAAGGGGCCAGTCCTGCAATTCCCATATACTGGTTCCAAGTAAGTCATGTGATTAAGGGCTGTTGGGCTTGCCCTTATTATCATGAATGTTTGAGCCGAACTGAAGAAAATATACCGTGTAACAAGGTGAACAAAGTGCAGAACAATGAAGTCTCTGGGCTCCAACCTCTTACTCGTACACAGGGCCGGCTCTAGGCACCAGCAAACCAAGCAGCTGCTTGGGGCAGCACATTTGCAGGGGGCGGCATTCGGGCCATCCTTGATTGTTTGTTTTTTTAACTCACTTCTTCCCCTCTCACAACCCTGCAGAAGCGAAGCCATGGAGCAGTCCAGCATGGCTGCTGAGAACCCACGGGACCCTGGGAGCTGTAGTTCCTTGGCTAGCTCCCTGCCTAGAGAGCCAGCCCTGGAGCAGGGAAAGAACTACATTTCCCAGCAATCCCTTGGCCGCTATCAACAGGAAAGGGAGGGGGAAGGAGTGACGTAGCTGAGCCATGCTGTAGCTTGCTGTGAGTTGAAAGGGGTGGCCCTGTGAATGGGGAACAAGTGTGCCCAGCCCAAGGGGTAGGCGGCTTTGGTGCAGAGATCCCCTTCAGAAGACTTCCCCAGACTGGATTAGGGATACTGGTGTAACCTCACCTTGCAGCCCCCAAAGAAGGAACTGGGTGGACTAAATGGACAATGTACCTCTGTATCTGAAGCCTAGCAAGGGAGGTACGTGGATCCCACTAGAATTTAAAATGAAAACTGAAAGAGGGGAAGCTCTACTAGAGGACTTGGGCAGCTTTAGATACAGTACCAGGCACGTAGGAGGATTTCCACTTCTGAACCATGGAAGCAGAAATTGGCTTTTCCTTTCTAGATTTAGCTAATATTCAGAAAGGGAATCTAGCACCTGCCCTCCAGATTTGAACACCCTCAAAATTCAGGAGTGCTCACGCTCAATTTGGGCAGCTGTTACTTCATTTCTCCCAAATCAAATATACTGATCCACTGTAACTTGCTGTAGATAAAGTAGGATAAAATTGAGCAAGAAACGCTTCCCAGTGGTTATTAGGACTGGAATTGCTATTTTCAACAGCCATTGCTTTTTTTTTTTTTAGTTTTATTTGTTTAAAAGGAAGACAGTGATATTGCATTGGCAAATTCCCCATAGAAACAAAGAGTGGAGCAAAAGAATAATAAAGGCACCTCAACTGTTCCTCATTTATGTAGGACTGTCTTATAATATGCATCCAGATATCCTCCAATCACACAAGCTGAAAATTGTTTCACTTTACTGCAGTTCTGTAACTATATGGGAACCAATCCTGTCTGTGTTCTGTGCACATCCAAAATTCCTGCTGAATGACCCGCCCTGGGAGCGAGTTACCAGTGACCCAGGGCTGGGACAGCAGGAGGGTGCAGGTTGGGGGGGAGAGCCCAGGGCTGGGGCAGCAGGGGGGTGGGTGGGTAGGTGAGGGGGGAGCCCAGCGCTGGGGTGGCAGGGGCTGTGGGTGGGAGCCCAGGGCTGGGGTGGGGGGCAGCCAAAAATGTTTTTGCTTGGGGCAGCAAAAAACCTAGAGCCGGCCCTGCTCGTACAGCTTAGTATATGAGAACGCTAACTTTGTGCACCCAACCCTTAAGCAGGGCTTAATTTGTAATGAAAGAGCGGCCGGAGCTCAAGCAATTAGGTGCTGGGGCTTACGCAATATTTTTGTTTTCATAACTGATGCAGCAAACCCAGAGGTGCTGGGGCTCAGAACTGCCAGGCCTAGAGGTGCCAAGGCTCAGCCCTGGTAAGCCCTGGCACAAATTAAGCACTGCCCTTAGCACGCAAGCAGTTCAGTTGATCTCACTATTGACTTCAAAGTCCCTTGGAAGGACCACTGAGGGGATACAGGAGAGTGTCAGGCAGGACTGTAGGGTTGCGTAATGGAGACAACCAGGCAGAGAAAGCATGTAAGGGTTATACTTAGATTGTAAACTCTCTGGGGCAGGGACCATCTTTCTGTACCGTGTTTGTACAATGCCTCGCGTGATGGGGTCCTGGTCTGTGAGTGGGGCTCCTAGGTGCTACAGATAATAATAATATACATAAAAGAAAGGAGGCACGTTTTGGCAATTTTAAAGTTGTCTTGAGTAGCTGAGCTCTGGACTGCAGCCCACACAGTTACTCTCAACCACACATGGTAATTCTACAAGTTAGCACAGCATGAAAACGGACGAGAATTTTTTTATGCAAGCTTCCATGAACATGTTTACCATAGCTCCCGTTTCCACACCATAACAAAAAAAAGTGCGTTTTGCAAGCCATGTGGGCATTTAAATCTGTCTTTGGTGCAGCACAGCTTATTTTCATTGGACAACGGGCCCCTTTAAATGACAGGTAAAGTGAGCCCATTTTCAAGTTCATAATGAAATGCAAAAAAGCCCTCAAATTCCACGTAGTTTTTTTGTCTTTCATTGACATATTTCATGTTCTACTTTGTGGAATCATCATTTGTACCCCACACTGTAACTCGGCAATTACAGTTACAAACCGGCAGTTAAAATTACTAAAATGCTATCAAAGAAAGCGTCAAAAAAGCAAAGAAAATCTACAGCAAGCCACTCTTGAATGGAGAAACACTTCCATAGAAGGCCTTAATAACAGCCGGCGCAATGCTTGATTTCACGATGGATGTATTCCTGGATGCTCAGAGTCCCAGCATTACCACAACCTGTGTTAGAGGAAGAAGTAACAGAAAAAAAGGAAGAAAGACACACAAAAGCCTATTATGAATGACAAACTAAAGACTTCCAAGGACTGCAACCCAGAGACCCTATCAGGATCAAATTATTCCCTCGGGACAAATCACATACTTGGAAATAAGTTACATGTGTTGCACAGATAAATCCTCATCCCTAAAATGTAGCAGTGGATGGGCATATATGTCACTGAAATTACCAATACATTAATCCACATAAATATGGGTGTGGAGGACGGTAGTTCAGCAGAACAACCTTTAAAAATCTGGGCCTTTGTTCCTAGATATATGGCTTTCACTTGGCCCTATTGTTTACTTGCACCCAGCTTACCAAGTGCTTCAGCTTGTTCTGTATCAGTGACATGTCCTCTTCATTATTTACCACGTCCCCCCAATCTTTGTGTTGCTGGCAACATTTATCAGTGATGATTTTATGTTTTGTTCCAGGTTGTTGATAAAAATGATAAATATCCAAGAACAAGGACCCCACTAGAAGTACACCTGCTCAGTGATGTTCTTCCCCTCTTATCATTAAATTTTGAGACCTATCAACTAGCTAGTTTTTAATCCATTTAATGTGTCCTACATTGATTTTGTACCATTTTGTTTTCTTAATCAAAGTGTTGTGTGGCACCAAGCCAAATGCCTTACAGAAGTCTATTTCCTCAACACTATTATCTTTTATCAACCAAACTTATAATCTCATCAACAAAAAAAGCTCGTTAGTTTGACACGATCTATTTTCCATAAACCCATGTTGATTGGCCTTAATTATATTACCCTCCTTTAATTCTTTATTAACTGACTCCCATCTCAGCTATTCCATTATTTTGCCCAGGATCAATGTCAGGCTAATTGGCCTACAATTTCACAGGTCATCACATTTCTCTTTTAAACTATTGATACAACATTAGCTTTCATCCAGTCCTCTGGAACTTTCCCAGTGTTCCAAGACTTACTGAAAATCAATATTAGTGGAACAAGAGCTCCTTGGCCAGCTCTTTTAAAGTTCTTGGATGGGAGTTTATCCACATCTGCTGATTAAATATTATGAAGAGACCACTAGCACTAGTGCTAGACATTATGTGCAAGCTATGCATATACAACTCTGCTAGTTCACTTTAATCACTTCAATCCACTCCTTCTTCTAACATACTTCTGGGTCTTCCTGAGCACCAATTGCCAATAAAGCTGAACTGAAGTTTTCTGGCATGTACAGATAGCAATGAGCTTACCAAACCTCTTTGTCATTGGTAAATTACAGAAATCTAAGATTTTTGGCACTCACAAGTGAAAAACTAATGTATTAACTGACTGTCACAAAGACCAGGCTATCCATGTGTGATTCCTGTTATGTTTAAATAAAAGAGGCTTTAGGAATCAGTTTACCTGCTGCCATTGTCCCTTAACTTTCCATTGAAAGCTACGGAATCTTAGGATGTAGCTAATACATTCAACAGCAAACACATGTTTAACTGGTAACCTTTTTGTCACAACGAAATACCAAACTGGTTGTATTTTAATCTGCCATAGGGCTAGAATCCTGGGAGGCCTAGTTCTGCATTCTACTGGCAACAGTATGCAGAGCTTACTCTGGGCTTTACACTAGCAAGAGTGAGAGCAGCATTTGGCTTATGTCATTATGTAGAAACAATTCTATCCGAATTGCTACTTGTATTTTCCATAAGGTAGCAATAACTTTCTCCCCCACCCCCAGAATCCTCTTCTCGGCATCAAGTGTATAACTTCTCACACTGTTTACAGGTACTGACTTATCCACACACTGGAAAGAAGTAACCAATAATTATGTCATCCAATCGTTGTCAGGGGACACAATGAGAAAGGAAATCACATGTTCCAGCTGGGGCTGCATTGATTTTATTTTTAAACATCTCACAACTGACCCAAGAATTTATGAATAGATATTCAGACTGTATCCATACTATGTAATCTAAATGTCTAAGTATAATTAATATTATACATTGCATCCTACTCCAAGGAAAGCACGTGGTAATTTTGTATTTTGTTGTATTCTAGCCCAATGAATTTACTACTGCATAAGTGATGCAGCTTTCCATAGTGCGTCAATCTGAGGCGTTTAAAGGTTAATTTTTTTCTGTCGGTTTAGCGGAGCAGATGATTGAGTCCTGGTTTCATAGCTTTCCATTATGATTGGTGAGAATCTGTGCTCAGTGATAGTGATCAACTGACGTCTTAAAACAAAATATTTTTTTATTTAGCAGTTGGAACGAAGCATCAGAGAAAAGGGGATTTTAACTTAACAAAAAGCCTGCATGCATATTTAGGCTCATCTAGTCTCAGGCTTCATACAAGCTAAGTTAGACAGCCTTTCCTCTTCGGTTTACTGGAACAGAACCATGTTACAGGCTCCTACCAGCTCAGATCCTCCTCTGAGTCTGTGGGATTCTTGGTCTTGTTTTGCCCCTTACCCACCCTTTTCAAACTGTCTTTTGATGCTCCCCACCCCAGGACCACAGGCAAGAGCATGAAAGCTGGCTACTGCCTCTGGCATTGTCTCTTTAGTGTAAACTATTGCTAGGAAACTACTAGAAAGTGCCTCCGCCATCTTTCCTTATGTTGGGAGATTCTGATACCCAGACAGACTCCTGGGGTGAACAATCCATCCCTATTTATGGTACAGACACAGCATGGTAGTGACAGATAACATCACTCATTATTAAAGTGCACCCCCCACATTTGTCACTGTACCTCTGGTCAATAGAGATGCTGTGACCACAGGGTCCTCCCGCTAGACTTCTTTAACTTCTCATTTTAATCTACCGTCGATTAAGGAATAAACACAAAAGACCCCCTCATAACCATTCAGATTTCAGAACCCCTTTGGAGGTTCTTTTTTAGTCAGTGACACGCCTTTCATCTGAGGCATTTCATGACTAGAACAAACACACTGACTCTCAGTTTGTCTGCCCCTCAATTAATAAAGCGCATGGTAACTCTTATCTAGCATCTCATTGAAAGTTGCTATTTGAGTTTGAAAAATACCAGTTACTTATTGCAAAACTCCAAACTTTCCCAGCCCAGCTCTATGCTCAGCATTATTTCCGGTTGCAACACCGGTGTAGGATGCTGAGGAAGGCTATTGTCTGAATCCCCGCTAGTCATTGTCACAGAACTATTTTCACAGCCTGATTTCTCCATAACACTTAGTTTGCTAGCCTCTCTCTCTAGCTGATTTAGAATAATTGCTTGCAGTAAATGTGCTGGTCGGAAGGAGAATATGTGAAGCAAGTCAAAGTAATTGCTTTGATTTGTGATTGTGTGTGCATATGGGAGGAAAACTCTGAGTCCCATCTGGCTAGGTGCTGCGGGCTCAACTCCCACTGACTTCAATGGGCGTTTGTAGTAACTTGACCATCACCAGAGCCTGTCCTAGGGCTGGTACTATTCACTATTTTCCTTAATAAGTCAGACACTGGAGTGGAGAGTATGCTTATAAAATGTGTGGATGATACCAAGCTGGGAGGGGTTGCTAGCACTTGGAGGGCAGGATTAGAAGTCAAAACAACCTTGACAAATTGGAGAATTGGGCTGAAATCAACAAGGTGCAATTTAATAAAGACAAGTACAAAGTACTACACTTAGGAAGTAAAATCAAATGCACAACTCCAATAGGGGGAATAACTGGCTAGGCAGTAGTACTGATGAAAAGGATCTTGTGGGTTTCAGTGGATTACAAATTGAACTTGTCAACAACGTCTTGCAGTTGCAAAAAAGGCGACTATCATTATGAGGTGTATTAACTGGAGTGTTGTAGGTAAGACATGGGCGGTAACTATCCTGCTTTACTTGGCACTGGTGAGGCCTCAGCTGGAGTACTACATCCAAGTCTGGGTGACACACTTTAGGAAAGACGTGGACAAAGTGGAGAGAGTCCAGAGGACAGCAACAAAAATGATAAAAGGTTTAGAAAACCTGACCTGTGAGGCAATCTTAAAATTGCTGGGCATGTTCAGTCTCAAGTTTGCAAACAGGATTCACATATGTTCCAGGCGGTTATAAAAAGGACTGTGATCAATTGTTCTTCATATTCACAGAAGGTAGGACAAGAAGTAATGGACTTACTCTACAGTAGTGGAGATTTAGGTTAGATCAATGGTGCGCTAACTATTTACCATTGTGGGCTGCAGCTTGAGAACCACTGCGTCAAACACACACTGGCCTGCCCAGCCCTTCTCTTGGTAGAGAAGCATGTGGCAATTGGTGTGTAGAAGCTGGCGACTCCAGACTGCTATTGGTTGATTGCGAATCAGTTTGGAGTTGGGAAGTCGACCATTCGGGCTGCAGTAATGCAAGTGTGCAGGGCCATTAATCACATCCTGCTACAAAGGACTGTGCCTCTTGGCAATGTGTGTGAAATAGGGAATGGCTTTGCGGTAATGTGATTCCCTAACTGCGGCAGGGTGATAGATGGCATACATATCCCAATTTTGGCTCCGGACCATCTTGTGATGGAGTACCTCAATAGAAAGGGATACTTCGCTATGGTATTGCAGGCACTTGTGGCTCACCATGGGCGATTCACTGACATCAATGTGGGATGGTCCAGGAAGGTGCATGCCGCACGCGTCGTCAGGAACATTGGCCTGTACAGAAAGCTCCAAGTAGGGATATTTTTTACAGCCAAGAAGATGCCAGTGGGGGATGTTGAAATGCCCATAGTGATCCTGGGAGACCCAGCATACTTTTACACCCATGGCTCATGAAGCCTTACATGGGAAACCCGGAAAACAGCAAGGAGCGCTTCAACAATAGGCTCAGCAGGTGCAGAATGACCGTAGAATGTGCCCTTGGCAGATTAAAAGTGCGTTGGCGGTGCCTTTATGGCAGGTTAGACCTCAATGAGGAAAATATTCCCATTGTCATAGCAGCCTGTTGTGCGCTCCATAATATTTGTGAGGTTAAGGGTGAAACATTTCGCCTGGCTGCTGAATTTGAGCAGCCAGCTACCAGGGTTATTAGAGAGGAACAATAGCGGGGGTGGGGCTGGTATTCGAATCAGGGAGGCTTTGAGGCAACATTTTTGACAATGAGCACCAGTAATGTGTCTTTCTATACAGCACTCTGCCATGCTTTGTTAACTTACTGATATGCATGATGATTCCTGACTGGGATTTGTAGTCAGCAAATGATTGAACTGCCACTACGTATTAGTACCAGCAGCAACCCCCATGTGTAGGAGACAAATAAAGATTGGTTATTTTTCAGAGAATTTGTTTTTATTAAATACCAATTAACAACACACACAAAAGGCTTGGTGGGATGGGAGATAAGTGTGCAGGGCAGGGTAGGCTCTCATAGCTGTGTGTAAGGCCAGCTATCATTTTGAAAGTTGTCCGAAGGGGTGGCGTGAACGGAGTACCAAGATGTTCTGGGAAGGTGCAAGGAATGTTTGGGAGGAGTTTGGGGAGGGCATGGAAAGCAGTTCTGTACTGGCTGCGGGGGGTGGGGGTGGGGCGAGCATTCATGTATTCTGCATAGAGCGTGATTAGGGATGTCAACATCTTTGTTTGCTCTTCCATCACTTTTATCATCCACTCCTGGCCCTTTACAATGCACTCCTCACTCTCCTTTCTGTCCCGCCTGTCTATTTTAAATTTTTCCTTCAGGGGCTCCCTCCACTCCTTGCATTCACTTAGTCCTGCCTCTGAGGATTGGTGCATCTCTCAGACCATGTCCTCCTTGGTGGCTTCCTTATCTAGCAGAAGTGCTCTGCCAGTGTGTAAGGGGTTCCCCTGAAGGCCACATCTGCAGAAGCACAAGAAACGATACACAGAAGCACGAATGTTAGTTCACACACAGCATTGAATCATTATAGTAAAATACACCTTTATTTACATACATACGAATCACTTTCTCACTCTCCTTGGCAAGCATACATCTCGGTGAACACCCTAAACATGGTGAGTTGGGTGTTCAAGATGGGGCAAAGGGTCTAGGTGTTTTTTTTAAGTGGATCACTGCAGGTCACTAGGGATAATATTGTAAATTCTGCCACCATTTTCCACAGGTGAGTGTCATTTAAGCCAATATCTCACTCCTGAGGGTAAGCAAGGATGCAAGAGTACATCTCCTGCACACATGCAGCTTAAGACTCGGTCCCTATGCTGCTCGCCTGTGTGCCACTTTGGTCCCTGCACAAGTGACTGCTGAGTGGCGCGGGAAAGTTTCCTACACTGTGGGAAGGAACAAAGCAGCTCTGCCAAGGAACCTTCGGCAGCGGATTGGCGCGTACATCCAGGAAAGTTTCCTAGTGATCTCCCTGGAGGATTCATGTGAAATCTCGGTGTGCATTAACACATGGTTCTGTCGCACTGTTTAGGTGCACAAGGGAATGTGGCGCACACTCAAACACAGCTAGTCTTGTACATTTCTATCCCTTCACTAGAATATATAGAGCACAGCTCTATCTCATATAATTGAGCAGCATCAACTCAAAAAGATCACTTACCAGGGCTCTCCTCTCCTGCATCATGCATGCCAGACAGGGGCGACTCTATGTATTTCGCTGCCCCAAGCACGGCAGGCAGGCTGCCTTCAGCAGCTTGCCTGCGGGAGGTCCTCTGGTCCCGCGGCTTCGGCGTACCCAGAAATGAGGGATTCAGGGTGCAGGAGGGGGCTCCAGGCTGAGGCAGGGGCTTGGGGTGTGGGAGGCGGTTAGGGCTTCGGCTGGGGGTGCAGGCTCCGGGGTGGGGCTGGGGATGTCAGGGTTGGGATGCAGGAGGGGGCTCAGGGCTGGGGCAGGGGCTTGGGGTGTGGGAGGCGGTTAGGGCTTCGGCTGGGGGTGCAGGCTCCGGAGTGGGGCTGGGGATGTCAGGGTTGGGATGCAGGAGGGGGCTCCGGGCTGGGGCCAAGGGGTTTGGAGTGCAGGCTCTGGCTGGGGGTGCAGGTTCTGGGGTGGGGCCAGGGATGGGGGGTTGGGGTGCAGGACGGGGCTCTGGGCTGAGGCCAAGGGGTTCGGAGTTTGGAGCGGGCTAAAGGGTGGGGGTTGGAGTGCAGGAGGGGGCTCTGGGCTGAGGCCAAGGGGTTCGGAGTTTGGAGCAGGCTAAAGGGTGGGGCAGGGGGTTGGAGTGCAGGAGGGGGTTCGGGCTCTGGGAGAGCATTTGGGTGCAGGAGTGGGTTCCAACCTGTGGCAGACAGTTGGGGTGCAGGTGGGGGTGCGGGGTTTGGGAGGGAGATAGGGTGCGGGAGGGTGTTCCAACCTGGGGCGGGGGGGTTGGGGGCGTGGCCTCCGGCCAGGCAGCAATTACCTCAGGTGGGTCCCAGGTCCCAGCACAGTGGGGCTAAGGCAGGCTTGCTGCGTGCCCTGGCTCCACGCTGCTCCCGGAAGCGGCCGGCATATGTGGCCACTAGGCGGAGGTGTGGCCAGGCAGCTCTGCGCAGCATGTGCTGCCCGTGCCTGTTGGCACCACCCCCGCAGCTCATATTGGCCACGGTTCCCAGCCAATGGGAGCTGCAGAGCCGGTACTAGGGGCAGGGGCATCACGCAGAGCTTCCCTGATCACCCCTACACCTAGGGGCCTCAAGGACATGCTGACCACTTCCGGAGAGCTGCGCAGAGCCATGGCCGGCAGGGAGCCTGCCTTAGCCCCACTGTGCCGCTGACCTGACTTTTAACGGCCCAGTCAGTGGTGCTGACCGGAGCCGCCAATGTCCCTTTCGACTGGGTGTTCCCTGTGGCCAGGACCAAGGACTGGGGCGGCGGGGGGGGGAGGAAGGGGGGAAAGAGGCCGCTAAGCCCCTGCCTTGGGGGCTGCTGTGGAGCCTGCCAGATGGGCTGGAAATAGCTTCCCCGCTCTACTCCAACACACATCTGAGGGGTGGAGCGGCTCCCCCATGCCTGCCTGAGTGGTGTCCAACTGGTGCTATGCAGGGCTCTGGGCGGCTCTGGCACATGCAGGGCTGCCTTGGCACCTCCTGTGCAGGAGAGTCTTGGATTTTCCCTGGGTGCCGGCCCAGCCACAGGCAGGAAGGAGCCTGCTGGGCAGGCTGCAGGTGTGCTGAGAGCTCCCACCAGAGGCTGGTTCTCTGCACAGTGCTGGGAGCGGGACACGCCCCACCAGGGGTTTATGGAGGAGCGGGGGGGGGGGGGGGGGGGGGGGGGGGGGGGGGGGGGGGGGGGGGGGGGGGGNAGGGGTGAAGACGGAGGGGAGCATGGGGCGATCACGTGATCTCCAAATCTTTAAATTGGGTCCCCCTCACTATCAACAGTTATGAGTCACTAGCTCTCATCCAGGTGGTTTTTTGTCAGCAAAGCAAAAGAGTTTTGTCGGCGGAAGGAGCATTGCAGTGTGTACACCGCCACTGTTTTGTCAATGAAATCTGACTTGTCGCCAAAACGATGTAATGTAGACAAGGCCTAAGACAGGCTTACTTGGCCCTGCCTCAGCTCAGGACTTGATGACGTCTTGCCATCCTTCCCAGACCTACATGATTCTATGATCACAGAGTGGCTAGATTGTTTAGCTAAAATAATTAGCACTGATCAAGTAAACATTGTTGATATTTAAACTACCGTCATTAGTCTTGGCAATTAACACCACATTGAGATGCACAGAGAAGCCAGCACTTCTGTTCAACCTATCCTTCAGAGATGTAGCCCTGATTCATAGTCAGAAGGTTTTCTTTGCAGTTCTAGAACTACCTATAACAACGAGAAGCTGCTGAACTTGAATTAATATGCAAACTAGATACCATTAACTTAGGTTTGAACAGAGACTGGGAATGGCTCGGTCATTACACTAATTGAATCTATTTCCCCATGTTGAAATAACCTCACATTTTCGTGTCAACTGTCCGAAATGGGCCAATTGATTATCACTTCAAAAGTTTTTCTCCCCTGCTGTTAATAGCTTCTCTTAATTAATTAGCCTCTTACAGTTGGTATGGCTACTTCCACCTTCTCATGTTCTCTGTATGTATAAATATCTTCTTACTGTATGTTCCATTCTATGCATCCGAAGAAGTGGGCTGTAGCCCACGCAAGCTTATGCTTAAATAAATTTGTTAGTCTCTAAGGTGCCACAAGTACTCCTGTTCTTTTTGTTGGGTGACTATGCAGCCAAGATTTTTATAGTCTGATATCACATTTTTTTTGAGTCGGTGACTGAATATTTAAGATGTCTGTAGGGGCCTGATTTAGCGCCCTCCACGTCTTTCCCTGGATTATATTTTATTATATCACATTCACTTTTTTGTTCTGATAATTTACCCCATAGAAGTAAGCAATAAAAGCATTATAAATGTGGCAGCAATTTTCATGGTACCTAGGATGCTTCTTTCCCCATCATGGTACCTTTAATTGACCATATCAAGATAAAAATGTAATAGTAAATGTCCTTCCTTTTATATGTTGCCTTTTTCTATAGTGACCATTAAAGGGTCTTTTTTGCACCAGTTTAAGACACTGTAGATAGATAATGTTATGCAATGACCATTTTAAAACAAAAATTTGCTTTATATCAATATTTGTAAATATTCACATTAAAGAGAGGGAGCAAGAGCAATGAAAGAGTAGCCAAGGTAATTAGAGGTCACTGCAAACCACAAAATTGGGACGAAGCCCCAGTGTTTCCGGGTGTTCAGATGTGGGATGTTGGTTTGGGCTTATCTAGACTCTAACTTTGCTTAACATCAAATTATACATCGCCTGGTGTAATGAAATTAGAAAAACTGCAATTTAGTTATTTGTATGCAATTACAGCATAGAAATACCATGAAGTGACTCCTATCAGTTGTTATCGGCAGGACGGAAATTTCCTATGATCAATTCAATTGCAAGATTAGAAACAAAAGTCTAATTTTTCCCTTTTATCTATATCCTGGAAGCAGATATAAGCTCGTGAACAGTAATGACTTAGCCAGTTGTGCACAAAATCTATTTATATTTTCAGTGTTTTTCCGGCAGCTTCAGCAACTTCACATCTATAAGTAGTGACACTTTTTCCAGAATCACACAGCAAGGTATTGTAAATAAATCCTCCTGATTCACAATTGCTAGATATTTGAATAATATATAATCAGACATGGGTGTAAGGTTTTCATTTATTCTAACTTGCTTCTGCTTGTTAGCCTGCAACAATCATGTGGTCCTGGGAAGGCACAGAATCTGCTGGGTCACCTATTTAAAAGAGATCATCAAGATACTGGACAACATTACAAAGCAGAAGGTATGTGAATTCTGAAGAGTGATCCTTTCACTATTTGATGAGGGACAGAAGACTTTATTCAGGTTCTGTAACTGCTGAAGTAAAGATAAGAGCTGAGCTGACAGTGGCAGGCAAAAAAATTTGTTAAGCAAACTAGACTGAAATCATCCTCCAGTGGCTCCTTGAGGAGAGCAGATCACCCCAGGATAAACCAGGGTAGCTTGTGGGTTATCGGCTTGTCTAGCCTGATGTCTCCTCTGTCTTTTTTTGATCAAGGTTTCCTGTGGTGAGATGAACGTGACGAATATTTTTGCAAACACAAAGGTAAGAGAACAATAAATCATCCTAAATCAGGCATAGCATATGGTTGTTATGGGCTTCACCAAGAAACCCTGTTCAAAGAATGGTAGGCAACTTGTGTAGCAGTTACAGTGCAGGTGGAACTGAAGAGTTTCCTCTCTTAGCTGGGGAAGTGGACAAAAATACACCCCAACATACTGATGATGAACAATTCTGTTTCTCATTCTGCTAGAGATAAAACTGAAGAGAACTCCTGAGTTAGAGTCAAGGCCACTATTCAGATAATAAAGGGTAGAAGCCTGCAGGCCTTCTTCAGGCAAAACCCTTCGGCCTGGAGGTTTTCAGAATTTAGCAGAAACTATTTCTGATAAGAAAGTTTGTAAGCGTTCTGTTCAGCTACTTTCAGCAAAGAGCAATCCCACAGAGCAGTGGTGCTGACAGGATTGCTGGGACTACAACACCTGAAAGAATTTACAGGCTCTTCACCTTTGCCGGCACAAGAGAACACACTGCAAAAGTAAAAAGAATTGAAACTTCCTTTTTCTTGGAGCTGTCTCTGTGTGTGTGTCTTTCTAATCTCTCATACACACATCATTCTATATTGCTATTTCTGGTTAGGCAGAACATCCCTCTAGTCCCACTTATCTGGAGGAAGCTTGTTTAGTTAGCACATAACGATTTAATAGCAGATAATGAAGTCTCAGATGCCTTTTTTTTCCTCTGAAAACTGCTGCCTAAGTCAAGTATCTCTAGCTCTCCAGGTCCTGCATTCATAGAAAGGTGATGTTCTGTACTGCTGCGGCAAGGCAGCTCATGATCCTACCTGAGCTTATGGGCCATCCCCTCCACGTTGCTGAACCCCTCTTCCACTTCTGGGAGAGGGGGTGACAAGCAGGCACTGCACACCTTGTGTCCCACTGAGCGTGGCTGTGGACTGCCTCCAGCTGGAGTGGCACATAAGGGAATGTTGGGACTGAGCTGGGGGAAGAGTCGCTGGATGCTGGGCACACCAGAATAGGGGTGTGCAGTGGTGGCAGGAGGATCTGCTGCAGAGAGGCTGCCATGCCACCTGCTGTCTCCTTGCAGGTTGTATTGGGGAAGGGGAGGTAATGCAGATGCCAGCCTCGCAGCCCGTTTGTAAAAAGGCAGGAATGGTATGGAGAGGCAGAAATTTCACCCAGAGCCTGTCCCCACCCAGAGGCTTCACTTTTGACACACACCGTTTTATAACAGATCTTGTAAAGTTTTCATTATCGGTCAGTGGCATTGTACATTGGCCCCTTCATGGGGGATGATCACTGAAAAACCACTGGCATGGTGAAATTAGTCTTCAGCAGGAAACCAATTGCCATGGAGTTTATTGATGTTGCCATGGAGTTCACTCAATTGCCATGGAGTTTATTGATGTTGCCATGGAGTTCACTCAATTGCCATGGAGTTTATTGATGTTGTCAATATGTTTTTCTCATAGTCATATTTATTCAGGATGATCTAACAAACCAACATTCCTTTCTTTCTAATCTAGTTTATGGCATCTACAAGTTTAGTGAACCTACCCCAAGGTCCAACCTGTGCACCCCTCGTCCTGGTAAGTCACATCCAAAGAGTACATTACCATGGCAGCTTTGGCAGCAAAGACTAAGTTTGCTCTGGGCTATGGAAAGCAGAGTCCAACAGGACATCCTTACAGACCAGGGTAGCAAGTGAGATCTTCAAGCGCATCAGGCTCTGGGTAGAGATGTTGCATCGACACACCTGTAATGTAAATCATCTCTTTTAAGGTGTTTCTAGCTTTGTCTGAATCTGTTCAGATGCAGCTACCGTCTATTGGTTTTCAGCCCTGGAAGAGGATGGCTTCTAAAATTGTTTAGAAAAGTCAAAAGGACTCTAATAGCTGCTGACACTTCAATTACTTCTAAACTGCCTCCTACCCCTCTCTCCGCCCCCCCCCCCCCAAAAAATCTTATAGTTAACACTTAGGTAGCACTTTTCCTATTCAAAGCATTTGAGGAATGTTAACTGACTATGCACAACTCTCCCTCTGAGTTGGGCAGTATTATGCCCATTTAACAGATGGGAAAATGGAGGGAGTGAGGTTAAAAAGTATATGCTGTCCCCATGCCTGCCTATTTTCCCCTTGGAGTCCTCAATTCTCAATCTGATAATCAGATCTGTGCATCAGTTGACATTGGGAAGTGCTCCTTGCTTATTCGTCCCTTGGAGTTGGTGCAAGACAGGAGCCCCTGAATCAGGGCTTTTACTTCAACATTCTTAATTAGAGAAAGGCAAATCTCTAACTCTGTAGAGACTGATCAGAGGCATTTTATTTAGTCTGGAGTGTTAAGAACTGCCTTTTTTTCCTGAAAAGTTGGCATTTCCTTCTCTGCTGCTAGCTGAAACCAGAACTTGTAGGTACATATATACACACACAGTGTGAGTAGGAACAAGAGCAGGAAGTAACCATAACTTTTTCACATCTCATGGGTTTAGTTCAGGGTCAGTTTTCTTCCCCCTGTCCCTTGGGATCAGAAGTGGATTGCAACTTCCCAGTGTTCATCAGCTATTAATAAAGTCTCTGCTAGCGCCGTGCAGTTATGTTTATCATCCAGTGAGAGTTTCTAGAAGAGGAATGCACCTTTTTCTTTTTTTCTTTCTTTTAGAAAAAGGAGACATTTGATATTTTGTGCAAAGCTGCAACGGTTGTTGAAAATGGTCATTGCGGCCATCCCTACAAATTTCCCTTGGAAGCCATTTATGTTAATTTAAGACAGCTAATTCAGAAGGTGAGTAATGTCCTTGCATCAGAGTCAGCCTTTTTGGCCGGGGTATGTACACAGTGGCAGATTAACCACTGGGCCAAGAGGGCCTGTATCCTGGCCAACTGGGGGCCCCCAGAAAAAATGGGTGCTCCTGTGCCCTGACCCACTCCACCCAGTGCTCCTGTCAGGGAGCGGGGTCGGGGCACAGGGGCTTGTCCCATTCTGCCTGCCTAGCGCTCCTGCCAGGGAGTAGGGCAAGCGCCTGTGCTCCGACTCCACTCCCCGGAAGGAGCACTGAGCTTGTGGAGCAGGGCAAGCCCCCACGCCCCAACCCCACTCGCCGGGAGGGGTGGGAAATGCAGGTAGAAGGGGTGGGGAGGGGCCCCCACTTGCTCTGGCTCAAGCCTAATTGCTTCTGTACATACAGCACCTGGCACAATGGGATTCTGGTCCATGACTAGGACTCCGAAGCACTACCCTACTAGAAATAACATGGTCCTGTGTTTTCAAATCGGATACATTTTAAAAGTACACTCATCATTTTTCACTTTTGAGGGAACCTCACACAGAGCTCAACCAAGTGTTTTTCTACTGACTGGCTGCTTGCATGACTTTTTTCACCAAGTCATGGATGATACAAGCAAATCCTGCTGAGTAATTCATAAATTCACATACATTTCATAATTTTGCATCATTCAAGCCACATTTGGCTACAAACTATGTGAGAAAAGCCTTCTCAAAGCAGGTCTAACCACAAGAAAGGTGTTCGTTCTTGCCACCAGTTAGCAGCTAAAACCACCACCATAAACTAAGTACCTCAGCAATTGTACTAACGTCTCTGATGTGACATTTCCTTTATAGGTACCCTGTCCGGTGAAGAGAGACAACAATATTAAGTTGAAACATTTTCTAGAGAACCTGAAAGATTTCTCCCAAGGGATAATGAAAGAAAAGTACAGTAGAATTAGAGGATAAAATTTTCCATTCACAAATGTACAGTGGCATTGTATTATTATTATTATTATTAAAGATTATTTATAATTAACCTTAAAATAAAGTGGTTTTGGATCAATGTTGCTAACATGTTATAGGAGACATTTGTTGGTAACCATTGGTAGAGCATCAGCAATGTACTTGGTTTATTCAGAAGACAGATATAAAGACAGTCTCTGCCTCATGCATCGTACAATGTAACGCAGGAATGTGAGAGCCAAAATGCGCTGGGCGAAAGACGAAGCATTTTTTCTTCTGTCCTCTTCTCTGCTCACCAACCACACACACAACATTGAAGCACAAAAGACAAGCACGTGTGTGTGTGTAGGGCTTTATTAGGGATCTGAGGGAGGAGTGTGTTTCTTTCACACTGGAATTGCAAAGTTATTACATGCACACTGAAGGAACGGAAGGTATGAACTTGGGAGAGGGAGAAGGAAAATAGGACGAGGTGAGGAGCAGATGTTTAATTTGGATATGGTGGACAAGGGCAAGTCTGCGAAGGATTTGAAGGAAGGTGCGGTGTGGGAGGAGCAATGGGTGAAGATAATTTAGCAGCTGCGTTTTGTTAGGACAGGAAGGGAGTGCTGAATAGCACAACGAAGGTGGTTTCAGTAATCAAGGAGGGAGGGAACCAAGGCACAGTGACTGACAAGTTGTACGGTTACACCAGAAAAGGAGGATCAGATTTTGACGATTGGGTGGTGCGAGCAGTGAGAATTGGCGCTAGCCCAGATGCTTCAAAAGGAGCTATAACTCCAACGACAAGATGCCGGTGTTAGTGACAGCAAAGGAGAAAGGAGGAATTGAGCCTGGGAGGAACGATAAGGAGCCATGTTTGGTTTCAGCTGGCAAAGGGCAAGAAAGAATCCAAAGCGTGCGAGAGTCAAATGGATGGTGGGAAGCAGTCATTAAAGCTATGAATAGAATATTCAGAGAGTCTATTTTGCCAATCCAGTGTTCAGAAACGTGATCTTATGCAAGCAAGCTACAGGGATGGCAGAAACCTAAGGCCAGCAATAGCAAGCAGTGGCTCAGAAGTACATAGAAGTTGGCTACGTGCTTTAAAGGGCAATATCAATTCTAGAGCCATGAGGTGGTCACAGATGATTTTGCAGAGTCCTTCATACAGCAGACCTCAGATTTCCTCTTTGAGTGCTCAACTCAGTGCAGCGCGCGCCATCACCACCCCACTATCAACAATTCAAAGAGGAGTTTGTGACAGCAGCAGCAAAGGGCAAGAAAGGAGAAAGACCAGAGGGCCAGAAGGGGCAAGAACAAGAAGTCTGAGCTGAACACCCCCAGACTCCTGTGGCATTCAGAGCAGGGGTTTAGTTTCAAGTCTATCAACAAAATGCCTGATACAGCAGGTTACACTTAACTTCGGCAAAAGTGTGGGAGATTTCTGATGAAACACAGCATGCAGTAGCTTTGGAAAGTCCCTATACTCCAGTAGGGTTCAACTGGTACATCAGCTGAGTCAGAGTATTCTCAATGGAACTGCTCAGTTATCTATCGAAACCCTTTATCTATTGCCTGCACATAGCCTATGAGAGATTTTCTTCTGCGAAAGGAAAGCACTCTAATACACGGTATTGTGTGTGTGTGTCAATAAGTCATTCCTTACAGCAGAGGAAATGGAACTTAACTTCTAAAAACCTCAGCTAATTTTGCAGCAGCCTCGCAACACTGTTATTATTATATATGGAGCTATACCTATCTCATAGAGCTGGAAGGGACCCCGAAGGGTCATCGAGTCCAGCCCCCTGCCTTCACTAGCAGGACCAATTTTGCCCCCGATCCCTAAGTNGTAGGGTTATTAACCAAGAGCACATTTTTAAAAACATGAAATCAAGAGCAGTTTCAAAATGCTCCCCAATCAGTCATCTCATCTTCTACATGCAGGGACTATTTTTGTTGTTGTGTGTACACAATGCATAGGCCAATGGGCCCCTAATCCAATCACAACACAAATAAATACTACAAACTGGGACCTACCATCAACTCTAGCCTCTCCCCCAACCCCTCCGACCCCATTCCCAGGAGAGCAGGATGGGTAGAAGGGAGAAAGGAATAATTTTCTGAGGTGAGAACACTATTCCAGAGGATGGCTGCTGGCAGTGAGGCTACTAGCAAGGGTGGATTACCATACCAATCAGAGAGTGGTCTCCAAGGAAGACAGCTGAATCCATTTAGAGCTTTTGGGATAGCTTTTCAGTAGTACTCAGCACCCAGCTGCTTCCCCAATAGATTGGATCAATTTTGAAAATCTGGTCCCTATACAGAAAGTGTTGCCTTTAATCTATACATCAAGAAATGAATGGGCAGCCAGTGCAGCTGACAGAGCAGAGGTAATGTGTGCCCAGCAAGAATCACCACTTAAAAGGTGGGGCAACTCTATTCTGCATAAGCTAACATTTCTAAATGGTCAAATTACACTTTCTGCAGTCAACACAGGTGGAAGATTGCATCTGAAAACACTAGGTATTGCATTCGTGATATGGTCAGATCTCAGAGCAAAGCAGCATGAAGCCAGTCTAGTGGTGGAATAGAAGATTTCCCAAGAACACCAAGATGGTGCATGAAGTTGTGGCGGGAATTCAGTAGGTAGCACTTGGCTCTGAGTCACCCCAGGGTGTAAGTAGGGGCCCTACACTGCTGCAAGAGCCATCTTTTGGGCTAAAGCCTAGATGGTCTGACCACGTTATTAAAGATTCCATGACACTTTCACTAAAAGTAGATGTGTTAAATATTAGTTTCTGGACTAATTCTAGGGCAGGTAATTCTATTCTTCCTAGTTAAAAGTCCCCTGAATTTGAACTGGACACAATCTTCACTTCTGCTCCTCAACTGCATACAACGTTACACAATTTAGGAGTATCTAGGTTCCTCTTGAGAGTATGCCACATTTCAGTAGTGGGTGAGATGTCTTTAAAAAAAAAAAAAAAAAAAAAAAAAGCAGCTCTATCCCAACCAGGCGTTTTAGGCTTGAAGCAAGAATCACTGGGTGAAATTTTATGTTGATCAGACCAGTGCTCATGATGATCCCTTCTGACCTTAAAAACCTGGTCCTTATTGCTCACTTCCCTCGCAGGGTGACTGATTTAGTTAACACTGGGTAAAACATTTGAGATCCTTGGATGAAAGATGCTCCAGAAGTGCGATTAAATGCTATCATATTTCAAAGCTCTATTGGTGACCTTAGCTACTATCCTTCAAATGATCATTGGGTGGATCAGTCAAGGCAGAAGTTGTGTACACAGCAGAACAGCCATACCGAGTTAGACTAATGGTCCATCTAGCTCAGCATTTTGTCTTCTGACAGTGGCCAGCGTCAGATGCTTTAGAGCAGGGGTAGTCAATTATTATTTGTCAAGGTCCAAATTTCTTCGTCAAGGTATAGTCAAGGTCCACATTCCTGAGAAAATTTAAAAACACAACAATAATGATAAGTAAAAAGATTTCAGGGTTCATTCAAAAGCATCTGGCGGTCAGGATTTGGCCTGCGGTCCACCTATTGACTACCCCTGCTTTAGAGGAAATGAACGGAACAGGGCAATTTCCAGAGATCCACCCCATCGTCCAGTTCCAGCCAGGGCCGGCTCCAGGCACCAGCGTAGGAAGCAGGTACTTGGGGCAGCCAATACAAAGGGGCAGCACTCCGTCTGGTATTGGGGCGGCACATCCGGGTCTTCGGCAGGAATTCGACGGCGGGTCCCTCATTCCCTCTCTTCCGCCGAAGAGGAAGAGAGGGAGTGAAGGACCCGCTGCCGAATTGCCGCCGAAGAAGTGGCGCGATTGAGCTGCTGCCGAAGTGCCGCCGCTCGTCTTTTTTTTTTTTTGTTTTTTTTTTGCACCACTTGGGCTGGCAGAAAAGCTGGAGCCGGCCCTGGTTCCAGCGTCTACCAATTGGAGGTTTAGGGACACCTGGTGCATGGGGATGCATCTCTGAACATCTTGACTAATAGCCATTGTTGGGCCTATCCTGCATGACCTTATCTAAATTCTTTTTTGAACCCAGTTATACTTTTGGCCTTCACAATATTCCATGGCAACAAGTTTTACAGGCTGACTGTGTGTTGTGTGAAGTAGTACTTCCTTATGTTTGTTTTAAACCTGATGCCTATTAATTTAATCAGGTGACTCCTGGTTCTTGTGTTATGTGAAAAAAGCCACACTGTGATAAAGAGATGAAACATTAGGGAGTTCAAATTTTTATTCCTTGGCAAGAACATGCACCATGTAGACACAATACTGGTATGTACAATGTAACAAATAAAATTTATACATAAAATACAATGAATAATCAGAAACAACACTTCCAACAAAGTTAGCAAAACAATAAATAGGGAGTAATTGTACAACTAGAATTTCTTGCCTATATACAAATGGGTGAAACAGAACTAAAGAGAAATAGCTATAATTTAAAGTGTGCAGACTACAGTATAAGTTAGTGAAAGGCACTAAGGAAGATCCCCCTCCACCCCCTCTTCTAGCAATCCCAGGACCAGGAAAAAATTAAATGCAAAATATGCTCTATTAAAAGCAGTGTTAAGAAACAAACTGACAAAAGACCCAGGAAATGTCCGTGTTAAGGCCAACACTCCTGAACAGAGGAAATTGGGAGGAAAACAGACAGACACGCCCACACAAAAGAGCATGAGTTAAGGAAAGACTGAACTGAGACCAGAATAGCTGTATTGGCTAAAGCATAAATTTAAAAAAAGATTTAAAAATGAGTTATGGACAGAATAAGCCTGCAGATAATCCAAGAGCTGCAAGGTAAATCTGTAGTCCAGATGCATATTTAGCAACTTTAAAAATAATGCCCATATTCAGAAAAACATTCAAACTTCTCAAAGATCAGTCAAGCTTGATAAATATAAACTGAACCTACTTAAAAGTATTTCATTTCAAAGTTTCTCCTTTTTAATAGCAAGGGATTTTGTTCTCCAAAGCCAAAGCTGTGACAGCAAATCACAGCCAGCAAGTCTAGCATGGAGCATGCTGGTTTTATGTGCCAATTGGTATAAAAGATAGAAATGACACAAGAAGCTTCCTTTTTTAAAAACAAACAAACAGACAGACAGACAAGCTGTATAACAGTAGTTAAGAAGACAAGTAACATTTGTTTATCAGGGACTTGTCTTTTACAGATCTGTTCCACTGTAGCAAATCCACCTTTAGAGTTAATCATTTAATGTTTTGGTACGGGTAGAATGGTTCACAATGACACCTTCAAGGGGCCATTAATGGTCTGTCAGACAGACCATTTGGTAAGATCATTTATAAAAAGCACTGATTATGGAGGAATTGTTTATTCGCCTAGTTGCTGGATCCTACTGCAGCAAGGTGATAATGGTATTAACTTTTATCATCAAAACCGAGGAACCCCAGATCTTATATTACTGACATTGGCCCCAATTCTACACTGAGCACATGGCTCCAGAAGCCCACATGAAGCTTGGGCTTCCTGCGGCTACAGAGGTTCTCTTGCACGGACCCTGGTGCAGGCCTGGGTCCATAGCAATGACTTCTGAGCCATTATGGTCTCTCTTCAGTCTTTTTAGCATGTATGACAAGTATACAAGTTAGGTAAAATAGGACGTTTTTATCAAGTTTACTGCACATTCACAGTAAGATACATTTATGTACCAATACTTTAATTTTTCTTCAAGATGAGACACAAATACACCTCATTTTGGGGAAGAGCTTGATGAATTTCCTCTTATTTAAATACTGTGCTATAAAAAAAGAAATCTGCTAGAAGTTTTACTTAAATCTTGTATAAACTTAAAAACGATAGTTCCAATTGTTTTTTTAAAAAGCCCACGCAGCACAGTAAGTTTTGCTCCTGGGTGAAGACACTGAGTATGCCTACTCTGCAATTAAACACCCACAGCTAGTCCAAGTCAGCTGACTTGGGCACACAGAGTTTGGGCTGCAGTGCTGTCAAATTGTGGTGCAGATTTTCAGGCTAGGGCTGGAGCATTTGCCCTCGCAAGGTCCCAGAGCCTGGATTCCAACCCAAGCTCAAACATCTACACTTCAATTTTACAGTCCCCGAGCCAAGAGTTAGCTGACACGGGCCAACCACGTGTGTTTAATCGCAGTGTGGATATACACATTGAAAGAAATGGATTTTTAAAAAAGAAAGGACAACAGAGCTTAGCCAGAATGCTACTGAAATTCTCAGAGTTAAATATGTCCTTGTGAGACCAAATTTTAACTGCCAAACTGTGCATCTTACGCTTGCATATAGATCCACAAGACACCGCTATTGGTCACAGTACTAAGAAGGGGACATGAACACATGGTATTTTGATGCATTTTTAAATATTTTGCACACTACAGAAAGAATATTTCAACTAACTGTAAGTCTTGTTACCACAACGAATGCATTACATCTGCAGTGGAACAGTGCTATAATTTTGTTTAGGGACTCCATCTTTTCACATCAGCAGTCACAGCTTTTTACACTGCATGCAACGTTGTAAGGTTATACTGAAGTTATAGACATTAATAATCAACGGGTTTATGAAGATTTATGACATATGTAACTGAGGTGTTCCAGCACTAGTTACATAATATGCACAAGACAAAGGAATAATAATTTCTCCTGTATCACAAAAGCAATATATTAAAATGTTAAATGTTTAGTAGCAGCAGTTTTCAGGGAGATCAACTGAACTTTGTAAATCAGCAGCCACTCAATGCAAAGGATAATGATTTTAGAAGAAATTAAGCTACTGTCTTTAAGTGTAATGGAAAACAAAAGACTACTTGGGTGTAGACAGGACCGACTTTTGTGCGGATGTTACTATTACCTGGGGATGGGAAGTAAAGGAAGCACCTCTCGATTTTAAAATATAAAGGGTCCAAATTCATCACTGGTCAATAGAGCATTGCCCCCAAAATATTAGGGCCAAGGGTGAGAAAGCTAGCCACAAGCTCTGAAAACACCTAGCCTGAGCTATATTATGGGTTTGTGACACTCTCTTAACATACTAGGATTTGATCTTCTCCATCCATATTGAGAGTAGAGCAATTCATACAAAAAATGCAAGGCTCAGTTACAATCAGAGAGATCAGTTACACATCCTCCACGCAGTGCGAGCGCAGTCCAGGCAACGGTGCAAAGCAGCCTTTAAAAAAGTAAAATATATTCTCTTGCATTTTCTTCAGCGATGGCCACCCTCAAAAAAGTAGCCCAAGAGTTGTTGCCTAAAGACTGTGTGCATTTAAACAGTAAATAAAAGGACAACAGCACTTCAAATAAAATGAAACTAAACAGCTTTGTTTTCATTTGCACTGAAACTAAACAAAACATTGTCCCTTGCCCAGTGTTCTTGAATTTGTACAGTTTAGGTTTTCAAAACAGTCACTCTTTATGCAACAATATACAGTAAGTCTACATATGTCAGTTACTAAAGGAACAGAAAGACAATTAGTCATTTCATGTATGAAATTCAAACAACAGCTACAATTAGGGAGTATTTAAATAGCCAAGGAAGGGGGCTCAGTATCAGATTGAGTTATATCATGGATTTATACCCACCACATGAAAACATATAACAGTGCAACACAGGACAACAGTGTAAGCTGCTAGTTTATGTACAAAGCAGGACATAAAACAGAGTTATCAGGATTTAAAGTTCAGGGTCTATCCACCATACTGGGCTAATATTTTTAAAATTTAAACACACCTAAAGTTCTTGCTTTCTATACATTTCATTTCAACAAGGGTTACTGCCAATGGTTTCCCTGCACAACACAAAGAGTGGTGTAATACATTGACAATTTTGCAACAACACATATTGATTTAACATATGTTAATATAACATACAGTATAAGGGTAATTAGAGAAATAAGTTCATTTTTGTTTACTGATGAGGCATTGTTTTGTAGCCCCTTCTGGTCAAATTGTGCCAGTGCCTCAATATTTTCTAATGAACTATGAATTTTAGCGAAGCATTACAACACACATTAATCTTTACTCTGACGCTGAATGCATAACACCTACTGAAGCAGAGAGTCAATTACGGCTCCTGGCTTTGCTGAACGTTTTCTGTTTGGAGAGGAGGGGTGGAAAAAGACAAAAACACATTACTAGTCTACCCAAGAAAAGGAAGGGGTGACATTTTCCAAATCTAAAGTATATACTATTAACATTTACACAAGTTTGGTTTCTAGCCTCTAAAAATAATATGCTAAAATCTCAACAACTGCATATTTAATATTTTAGAAGGATAACTCAAAATACAATCTACCTAGGTTTACAGTTGGTCATCCATCAGCACCACCCTCATTTGGACAGGTAACTTATGTGTATTCTCGCATGTCACTTGTGAATTTGGCCCCCAAAGTCTATGCTAGAATAAAACACATCAAGTAGCCAGAGGAGAGGAATGTAGCAAGAACAACACACACAAATGTTTAAGAAGGCATTAAAGTAGGCCATTTCCTAAGTCACTTAGACTTGATTATGTGTCATTAAGAGTCAAATTTACACTGCTTTATGCCTCTTAACTTGGCCCCAAAAGTTAATGTTTCTTGCCAAAGCCAACTCTCCCATGATAAAACACTACATACTGTGTGCAGTATGTTTTCTCTGTTGACTATAAATCTTCATGCGGTACAGTCAGTTAAAAAGTATACCTTAAAATCTGCAGTATGTGTAACATGACTGAGTAACCATAATGTATTACGTTTGCTGACTTGGTGTTACTTTCCCAATCTTAATGTTGGTGGGCTTTTTGTACAATTAACCCAAACTGGAACCAGAATTAAACTAAGTAACTCCCAAACCTTGACTCATACTGAGTGTCTACCTCATATCACCTACAGAACGTTATATTCCTCTGTGTAGGCTTCAGTGATTTTAGCATTGTTGAGGCATGTATTCGTATGTGTCTTCCATTTAATTCCATTCTCCATTTTATTTAAATACCACCTCAGTACCCCCACTATTTATACTATGACAAATCTTATACCCCTTTTTATAGCTTTCTGCAGATATAAGACTATTAGTTTGAAAAGTTAGTTTTTTAAATTTCAAAATTATTAAAAAAAAGTGGGAAAAAAGAAACTGTCAATTTTTGAAAAAACGGAGGAGAAATCACAACCAGCTCTAATAATTTGATATCTTGGCAACAGAAAATTGTCCTTATATCAATAGAGCATGCTTTCCAAGTATTATGGATTTTGATCAGCATTCACTATAGTTCAATTACTTTCTATGTTGAATGCATTACAGCATTGCTCAAAGGGCCTGGGGTCCTGCTGTTCATTCCTTAACTCCCATTCAAATTAAAGGGATGCCCAAATGCAGCCTACAGGACTGATCCCCAAAATAAACCTTTAGTTAGGACTTAAAACACTTCACATGGAAGTTCCCAATCACACACAAAACCATTTCACAAGAACTCTCACCTTCTACTAGTTTTAGGCCTTGATCTTCCTTTTGAAGTCCTCGGCCTCTCTAACTTCATCAAAGACTGCCTCAGGCTTTCTTCTGTGTAAGCTAGATAAACATGGGAAAGGTCCACCTCGAAGGGCTAGGGAAAGAATACACAGAATCCATTTTACAACTGTGAGTATATGTTCTTCTATAACACTTATCATGAAGTGTGCTTCATCAAAACACCAAAGACTATAAAAATCAGAGTTTGAAAGTTTTACGGCAGGAGATGCAGCACATATGGGTAGGGCCCTACCAAATTCACGGTCCATTTTGGTTAATTTCATGGTCAGAGGATTTTAAAAATTGTAAATTTCATGATTTCAGCTATTTACATCTGAAATTTCACAGTAATTGTAGGGGTTCTGACCGAAAAAAAGAGTTGTGGGGTGGTTGCAAGGTTATGGGGGGATGCGGGGGGAGGAGTTGCGATACTGCAACCCTTATTTCTGCGCAGCTGCTGGCAGTGGCACTGTCTTCAGAGCTGGGCAGCTAGAGAGCGGTGGCTGCTGGCAGTGAGCCAAGCTCTGAAGGCAGAGCCGCTGCCAGCAGCAGCGCAGAAGTAAGGATGGCATGATATGGTATTGCCACCCTTACTTCTGCGCTGCTGCTGGCAGGGTGCTGCCTTCAGAGCTGGGCACCTGGCCAACAGCCACCGCTCCCTGGCCGCCCAGCTCTGAAGGCAGCACAGAAATAAGGGTGGCAATACCACGAGCCCCTTGCAACTCCCTTTCGGGTCAGGAACCCCAATTTGGGCAACGCTAGTCACCTCCATGAAATCTGTATAGTATAGGGTAAAAGCACACAAAAGACCAGATTTCATGGGGGGAGACTATATTTCACTGTCCTTGATGCGTTTTTCATGGCCGTGAATTTGGTAGGGCCCCACATATGGGTATTCATTGGCTTGTACGCTATCGATCTATACAGTTTGATCCATATTTAAGAAGAGACACTTACATCTTTTTCCTTTTTATCTGGTACTGGGGTCTGTTTTCTCATGTTGTTCCCTGTATATGCAACACATTTCTTAAAGAAAGAGAAAGATCTGTTAGCAAAGTCAACTATATTATAAAACTGATTTCACAATTAGAATCATAGAATATCAGGGTTGGAAGGGACCTCAGGAGGTCATCTAGTCCAATCCCCTGCTCAAAGCAGGACCAATACCCAGATTTTTACCCCAGATCCCTAAATGGCCCCCTCAAGGATTGAACTCACAACCCTGGGTTTAGCAGGCCAATGCTCAAACCACTGAGCTATCCCTCCCCCCAAGGTTTATAGGTAGATTTATATTTGCTTCCAGCCTCAATTCAATTAATCTGGGAGTTTGTGAGATGAAAGACCCACCTCGCACCTTTTACCCATCATGACAGTTAAGATTATCTTGGATTAGAGCTGAGTGAATAATTTTTAAAAAATCCATTCATTTCAACCAATTTTTCTTTTTCTCACCAAAACAAAAAAAATATTCAAAATTTTTTAATTTGGGTCAAATCAAAACATTTGACATTTTTTGTCTTGAAATGTGGATTCAAAACATTGTCAAAAAACAGTTCATTTTGACATTTCCAGCATTTTTGTTGTCCAGTTTTTTGTCAAATTCAATCCCAAATTCACGAATAATTTTAGTACCCTGAAAAATGTATTTTTCTATCTTTACTTTTTTTTTCTTTTCTTCCCTCCTGCTCAACTGCAGCTGGGATGTTCTTTATAGAAGTGCCTGAAGCAGAACTTCCTAGGACTAGTGGCTAAATTGAGCATTTACAGCTCTAGAACTTTTACTCCCCTTGGCAGTTTGCCAGTCTAATGGACTTCGGGGCATGATGCAAGATAAATATATATATACAAATATATATTTCTATAAGCTTTCAGATGATCCTTTCTGTTCCAACAACATGGCTGGTAATATTGTTGGTGACAGCTGCAATAGCTTTGATTAGCTCATGTCAATGAAACACCAAAATCCTCAACAACAACAAAACGAAACAAAAACCTGCCATAACATCTGGGATAAGTAACAAACCCATCACAGAGATGTCGCAGTCGTAGTCGTATTACAATGAGAACCTTTCACTTTCATTTAATACCCCTTGAGAACCTTTGCATTGCACTAATGTAGCTACCTGCATTTTCTATCAACTAAGCTTACCAACTGCCATTCTCCAATGTCTTCATTCCAGTGAACATAGTTTTCAATCATTTCCTTAGAAGAAATAAGAAAAATAATTGTTTTCACTCTTCATACACTCTAAATACATCTTCCATAAGGCACACCCAAGAGATCCTGGGCAAAGTGAATTTAACAACAGCATTAAAGCCCTGTTAAACATGGTTCCTCCTCAAGTCAATTTAATCAAGGCTAGTTCACTGATGTGGATGGCCATACCATGTTAAAAAACCACACACACACACACACACACACACACACACACACACACACACACACACACACACACACACACACACACACACACACACACACACAGGGCCATGGCCTATAAGGATAGGTCTACATTGCCATAAAAAAAAAATCTGTGGCAGCAAGTCTCAGAGCCTAGGTCAACTGACTGGGCTATGGGGCTAAAAATTGCTGTGTAGATGTTTGAGTTCAGGCTGGAACCCAGGCTCTGAGACCCAACCCACTTGTAGGGTTTCAGAGCCTGGGCTCCAGTTGAAGCCTGAACATCTACACTGCAATTTTTAGCCCCGCAGCCCAAGCCTGAGTTAGCTGAACTGGGCCAGCCATGGCCATGCCGTGGATCTTTTATTGCAGTGTAGACATACCCTTATCCTGAATCACCTGTCCCAGTGCATGTTGGAGTATTCTGCACATGTACAGGTCTCCAGTTATGGTGATATCAGTAAGATAGTTGTCCAGGTGTGATATTCATAAAAACAAAGGAAAAATGCTTTGTGTGTTTTGTACTGGGTGGTGTGAGGTATTTAAAATGTCAGATACAATGAATCTCAGGGATACCATATACTGGGGAGCCAAGAGAGCACTACAAAGAAAGTGAAAGATGAAAGTTCTAGGTACTGTCATGTTGTGTGACTTTTAACATCAAATACTGCTGCTAACTGCATCTTCATCCAATTGTCCCTAGACCAAAACAGGTCCTGAAACATTCCATGAACCATTCTGGCAAATGGATCAATTTTCATTAATATTCTTGTGGTGAACTGATAGCCCTGTTTTGGGGGATCTACACCAGTTTTAACACTTCGCCTTTGGGTAGGCTACATAATCTGGCTTTGTGCCTTGTAACTTCTACTCCCTTTTGATGGGAACTGTTCATCCTGAATCAATAATGCTCTTTATAGTAGGAGGTCCAACAGGAGATCTTCATTTCTGTGAAGAGCAGAGTGAAAGATGAATATTTAGGATGTGTTGGCAGAGTTTGGGCCTGTAATTCCCTGTTGGTGCAGTCCATCAGCTATTTGTAACCACTGTTGTCCAAAATCTGCTTAGTCCCAGGGTGAAGCTGCCACAGTGGACAATTACAGGTATATATTTTCCTATTGTAGAGATGGCCTTCAATCTTAGAAAACACTTCAGATCTTTTAGACAGAGGGTGAGGAGGAAGTGGATCCTCCTCAGATAATCAAATAATTGCTTCACTTTATCAATATACTCAACCAGGCTTTTCAAAGCATTACATAAAGACTACAGGGAGAAAGGTGATTGGTGAAGTCATTCTGCTTAGTGAACAATTGTAATGCTCACCAGAAACCTCCCTCTTGGTATTTTCAAAAGATTGATTCAGTCACATCTGGGGTCTTTGATTCTCATGTTTTTGACAGTGATTTAAAACTAATATGGAAATGTGACAGAGCTGCACCTGGTAGCACGTTCATATAACTGCGTTGGTCTGAAATAAACCTAATAACCTTGATTTTACTTCTAATTACATTTTATTAGAGGTTTTCTGTGTTTTATAAATACTCCTTTACAAATATATACATAAGTTAGAATCTTATGTGGCTCATTATTTTTGTGTGTGATGCTATTCAACACCTACTAGCTCTAACAAACTGGATACAGAGATGAGGTGTGCTGAGCCACTCCCACTACTGATGGGGACAGAAGGAATGCTGGAGGAATCAATGGGTGTCTCTAACATTACTAAAAAACCCAAATCCAAGACTAGGCTTCCTTTCCTTTACCTGGTAGTCCTGAGGAATGAAGTTATCTATGATGAGCATTTGAAGACGAAGCTCTCTGCTGAGCTGCCGAATATTCTCCAGCAATCCTTCAATCTCTCTCTGATGTTCCTGTTGCAGATCTGCCATCTATGGACAATAAAGCAAGCCATCAGGAAGCTAGAAGTAGTTCAAACATGAAAGCCTTTTAAAAAGTTGTTGCTCTTCATGGAATGATGAAAGGCCATCTCCATTTAAATTCATAGGCAAAATGAATTCTTTTATTCTAAACTATCCCCAAGAATTGATAAATTAAACATACCAGCTCAGACTGGCACTTTTTGGCTACAAGACTTCTGCAAATCCCCGCTCTGCACTTGTTGGAAGGAACCAGGAGCAGAGCAGTCTAGGTACATCCTGCTCAAGGAAGGGGCCTGCACACCCTAAAGAAAATCCCATTATCCAACAGACTACTATGCACCACAGGCAGCTGCAGGAAGCAGCTCTTGGCCTGAAGACCTCCTGCAGCAATGGGCTACAGGCACCAGCCAATAGACATTCTGAGCTCCGACAGGTTGGCAGGAGAGGGAAAGAATGTGGTAGCCATATGGCGCGTGATTAGGGGATCCTGGCCAGAGGGATAGGATAGGGAGAAAAAACTACAGAAAGGAGAAAAATATGCTATAGAGATGAAAAGTCACAGGAGAGACAGAGGAAAACAAACAAGAGTGAAATTTCAAGGAGATACAACTAAGATAAATTATTAATCCCGTATTCTGTCAAGTTATTATCTTTTCTGTCAGAGTAATGTAAAGACTATTCAAGTCAAGCAGGAGCAGGGGATTGTGCAGAGTGCACTGGCAACTGATGATTTTATAACGTTTAGCGATAACTGGTTATTTTATTAAAGCTCCAGCTCCCAGAGTCATATGAATGAGACTCTCCGCTTTCATTTCAAAGAAAAAAAATTCTCACCCTAATTAGGGTGACCAGGTGTCCTGATTTCATAGGGACAGTCCTGATATTTGGGGCTGTGTCTTATATAGGCGTTTATTACCCCCCGCCCTGATTTTTCACACTTGCTGTCTGGTCACCATAGCCCTCATCGATTCAGAGAAAAGCTTGAAGATGTAACCCCCAGAGGCTCAAATTACCAGTGTTCAGTTAGTTCTCTGAAAACATACAAACCAAGAGGTGCTTTATAAAGACACTGGCAAAGCACTTTTCCAGGGTTACACAATGTAGGCCACAGTATTTCCAAAACAGACTTGTTTAGTTATATTTATAAACTAACTCTTTTGGACACTGACCTCTGATTTTGCAGCCATTAGCATCGTCCAGACTTTCTTCAGCTTCTTGGTCTTGCCCTGTGCCTCCTCCTGCAGGCTGGTGTACTTCTCCTCAATGTCCAGGCGCTCTTGCTGTTTGCAACATTTAAAAACAAAAGACAACACACAATTTACTATTGCCAGAGAAGCATTTGGCTGTGGTATAACCAGAGGAGAAACTACTTGGAGTTAAGTGAAGTGCCGGCTCTGCCTACACCGATCTGTCTCACACACGCCCCACTTTTACTTGCTGCTATAAAGTTAGTTCTTGCACAGACTTCCGTACCAGAGCACTGCCTACGCATTTCAGGTGTCAGTCGCTAGGAATGTTGGCACCAGCTCCTGCCATAGCTTCCATAGCAAGTGGGCGCACAAGGCTGAGAGAGGCAATGGAAGGTGAGCACAATCAGTCCTGTCAGTTAAAATCATCAGCACTACAATAAGGAAGCTGATCAAACCTCTTTTTCCTCAAGCTCTTTGCGAAGCTGCTCGGCTCTTTTCCTTCGCTCTTCAAGCTCCATGTTAGATTCCTCTAGAAGTTTCTCCTGCTCCTCAGCTTTTGCCAGCAAGTCCACACCTCCCACAATCACCTTCTTCTCCAGAGCTGATAACTTCTCCAGCAGCGACTGGTGTTCCTGTCTGATGAGAGAGAGACAGGGAGTGGAAGACCATGTATTCCAGGCTCTCTCTAGTGGTGGGGCCTGGCCTGAACAATGGGCCTGGACTGTGGGCGGGAGGGGGCCTGAACACTCATCTTACTTTTGAGATTGTAAGAATAAGAAAATACAGCTCACTGGAAAGAGTTTCAGCTAAAGTCAAACAGGGCAGCTGACACTGAACAGTCAGTCTCTCCTGCTGCAAATCCTCCCGTTCACTAGGGGCTGCTGGGGCACCAAGATCAGGGAGACTGTCTCCTCCTCCACTTTCACTGCTCCCTCTGCTGGGGCCCAGGCAGCATGGAGACCCAGGAGGAGAGAGAAGAAGAGGTGGCAGCAGCAGCTGATTACCTCAGGGCCTTGGTGGCAGGGAGAGGAGAAAATAATCACACATGGAGGCCAGGGGAAGACAAGCGGGGATCATGGAGGCTTAACACTCAATTCCATTACCTCTCCAGCCCTTGTCCCACCAACCATGTGTCTCATGCACCTGCTTGCCTTATGCTCTGCCCTGAGGCCCTGTGAGAACTCACAGGTCACTTTCCAGCCTGGATCAGTCTTTCCACATCAAGATAAGTTCTGTGCCCAGAATCAAGCACTTCCATCTCATTAAACTGTATGGCAGTAAAGGCTGTTATGATGGTTCTTAGTATTTGACTACTTCATTAGCAGTCAATATATACAGGAGCTTGTCCAGCTTTTTCAAATGTGGATGCTTTTTTTTTTTTTTTAATCTCTCTCTATGGCTGGCTGAAATTTTGAAAAAACAATTTAAAAAAAAAATGCAGGTTTTTTTTTTAAATTGGATTTTCTGACCAGCTCTAATCTACACAGGAAGCTCATTTGCTTTAATGGCAGGACATGAGAGCATTCATTTTGTGCATCACCTGCTTTAATCAACCAATTCGTTTTAATTTCCACCAGTCACACATCCCCAATTAGATCTGATTACTGAATTGTAAAAAAAAAAAAAAAAAAAAAAAAAAAAAATGTTCTTATGATGCAATACTAACTGGGCTTTGAGCAGATCTTTCTCTCTCTTCTCCAGTTCAGCCCTGGCTTTGTTTCTCTCTTCCTCTTCCATGTCAAGCTTGGTTTCAAGTGCTTTTCTCTCTTCGTCAATCTTGGCTTGCATCTCTACCATTTTATCTGGGGAAACTTTCTTCTTGCCTTTGGAAAGATTCAGAGTAAGTATGAATTATTTGATGGCAAAAATAAAACACTGTCTTTTATTACAGTGAAGATTTCTATCTTGTCATCAGATTTCAAATTAACGGTGATTTTCAACAAAAGTTAAATAAAAACATTTCAATGGCAATATATAGGTCTACTGTATCTCTGCAGCTACTGGAGTTTATAATAGTACTATTCAGTGCTAATGGATATTTAATAGATGCTGGTGATGCTTCCCAATTCTGTCAGGAAACCAGCTTGTATCACATCACTGTCCAACACAGGCAACTTCTATACCAAAGGTTTTAGTGTAGCTTTGTTATTAAGACTATGACTTCAACAAAGCCATGCAGTGGCACTTTGGAAATTGGGCAAGAAGAAAAATAGTAACTGACTTATATGAAGAGTTATGTGCACACCAGACTAGTTCAATGTTGGAGATCTAGTGACATTTACAAGCCACTCAAGCTCTGCTTTTGCTATTTATTGCCACGGGACACACAGAAATATTATGCTAATGTTAGTGTATTGTACTAAAATCAAATGTAAAAAAAGAATAAAACCCTTGTGAAAGACTGCCATCTTAAAAAGAGCCAGAAGTTTGAAACCTACATTTCATTAAAGGGATCATGAAAAGTTAGTCTGCACAGTTCAATCCAGAGTTTATTTTTTAAGCAAACTTTAGCATCTAATTATAAAGAGAAGTGATTACAGTGTCTCTTTTTGTAGCCTGTTAGAAGAGTTGAGTTCTAAAGCTAAGTTCAGAATTCCACTTTCCAAAAATTCACACTGGAAGAAATTTTCTCCAAGGTACCCTTCTGTATTGCATTCCCTATGGAGTGTCACTGCGAAAATTAGCAGGAAGATCTTGTAAGACTGTATTGTCCACAATGAAGAACTACAATGTGCAGAGAAATGCAGAAAAGCCCTATTAGATAACAGCAGATAAGGGATGGACAACAGCTTATGGACTCAGATTGCCTTTGTAGCAGTGTCTATTCAGAGATTCTGGAGGGGTGGGATTTGTGATGGTTATAGGTAGTACTTTCAAGATTTGACCACTGGTAAAAAGTAAAAACCAAACCAATTTTTTACACTACACCTCTGTGATTACAATGGAGGTAACTGGTGAAGCTAACTGGTATTCAGACTGAGTTCAGTAACCCTAAAAGGTCATCTGCAAATAATTCAGAATTCTAGAACAAGGAGAATGGCTCCTATAAATCATCCTCCAAATCTCAGAGATCAACATTAGTTGAAAAATAACTTTGGACTGGGAAGATCTTAATTCCAATACTGCACAATATATCAATGCATGTGAACATGAACAGGTTTCAGATTAATTGCACGAGTGGTGGCAGAGAGGATAGCAAGATACCAAGCTAATTTAGATTTCTAGAACTTTTATTGTGTGGGAAATACCCTTTATTTACCCTGTTTTGATCTTTCCCAGACACATTCTAACAAAATCTAGACCAAAAAAACCTAACTTAAATATATGAAAATCCAATTGCAACAATTTACCACCACTACGGGGGGGAGGAGGGAGGGACAGGAAAAAAACCCCATAAAATACCCTGCCAAACATTATTGTTCAGTAAAAGGCTCTCCCCTGCGCGCACACACACAACTTTTGTAAAGACACTGAAACATCACCTTATTTATTTTTAAATTAGGGCTGTCAAGCGATTAAAAAAAATTAATCTGTTAAACAATAATAGAATACCATTTATTTAAATATTTTTGGATGTTTTCTACATTTTCAAATATATTGATTTCAATTACACAGAATAAAAAGTGTAGTGCTCACTTTATATTTATTTTTGATTACAAGTATTTGCACTGTAAAAAAACAAAATAAATTGTATTTTTCAATTCACCCAATACAAGTACTGTAGTGCAATCTCTTTATCATGAAAGTTGAAGTTACAAATGTAGAATTATGTACATAAAACTGCATTCAAAAATAAAACAATGTAAAATTTTAGAGCCTGCAAGTCCACTCAGTCTTACTTCTTATTTAGCCAATTGCTAAGACAAAGAAGTTTGTTTACATTTGCAGGAGATAATGCTGCCCGCTTCTTGTTTGGAACATCACCTGAAAGTGAGAACAGACATTTGCAAGGCACTGTTGTAGGCTGGCGCCGCAAGGTAATTACGTGCTAGAAACGCTAAAGATTCATATGTCCCTTCATGCTTCAGTCACCATTCCAGTGGACATACGTCCATGCTGAGGACAGGTTCTGCTCAATACCAATCCAAAGCAGTACAGACCAGTGCATGTTCATTTTCATCATCTGAATCAGATCTCACCAGCAGAAGGTTGATTTTCTTTTTTGGTGGTTCGGGTTCTCTAGTTTCCGCATCGGAGTGTTGCTCTTTTAAGACTTTTGAAAGCATGCTCCACACCTCGTCCCTCTCAGATTTTGGAAGGCACTTCAGATTCTTAAATCTTGGGTCGGTTAGAAATCTCACATTGGTACCTTCTTTGCATTTTGTGAAATCTACAGTGGAAGTGTTCTTAAAATGAACATGTGCTGGGTCATCATCCGAGACTGCTATAACATGAAATATATGGCAGAATGCGAGTAAAACAGAGCAGGGGATATACAATTCTCCCCCAAGGAGTTCAGTCACAAATTTAATTAACGCTTTTTTTTTTTTTTAAACGAGCATCATTGGCATGGAAGCATGCCTCTGGAATGGTGGCCGAAGCATGAAGGGCCATACGATTGTTTAGCATATCTGGCATGCAAATGCCTATTCTCACTTTCTGGTGAAGTAAGTAAGAAGAGGGCAGCATTATCGCTTGTAAATGTAAACAAATTTGTCTGTCTTAGCGATTGACTGAACAAGTAGGACTGAGCGGACTTGTAGGCTCTGAAGTTTTACACTGTTTTGGTTTTGAGTGCAGTTATGTAACAAAAAGCAAATCTACATTTGTAAGTTGCACTTTCACGACAGAGATTGCACTACAGTATTTGTATGAGGTGACTTGAAAAATACTATTTCTTTTGTTTATCATTTTTACAGTGCAAATATTTGTAATCCAAAAATAATATACACTTCGATTTCAATTACAACAAGAATACAATGTATTTGAAAATGTAGAAAAACATCCAAAATATTTAATACATTTCAATTGGTATTCTATTGTTTGACAGTGCAATTAAAACTGCGATTAATTTTTTTGAGTTAATCGCGTGAGTTAACTGCGATTAATCAACAGCCCTATTTTAAATATACACACACACCAGAAATGGGGGGGAAATTATGTAGGTATTTGGGTGTAGTATATAATTTCGTGGCAGGATATGTGACAGTAATTCAGGAATATGACAATTAAAATAATTTGGTTTAGATTCCATTTGCTTCTCCTGTTGGCCAGATGGTAAGAAGCAGTAACATGTAGGTTCACAGCCCCAGTATTTTGGTTGACCAAGCTTTGGGCAATATGCTTTAGAAGTTTGAGCTTTCTGTGAAATTCTATATAGAGAAATCTTTAGGCAAAAAGGTCAGAGACAGGTGAATGAAGGATCCTTACCTGTCAAAACACATTCTTAGGTCTTCTCAATTTTAAAAAGAGTGAAAGTTAGATTGAGCAGCAAGACCCTTTACAAGCTCTGTATCTGTACTATATCAATCACAAATCAATCACACCAACCTGCTTGATCTTGCATTAAGAGGAAGTAGTAAGCAAATCGCAGATAGGCAGCATATGCATAAAAAAGGGAGGAAAAAGAAAAACATTACTGCTTGATTGTTTTGTGATAAAGATCATCAGTATCAGTAAAAGGATTAATCTAAATCTGCATCTACAGACAGAAAAAATCAGCAGAATAATCATTGAGAAATAAGAAGCCATTAAAGCAAATATTTGCGTTATGATTTTATGGTTGGCCAGAGTAAATTTTCTGAACCAAAGGATACTTTTTTTTTTTTTTTTTTTTTTTTTTTTTTTTTTTTTTTTTTTTTTTTTTTTNCAACCCATTCTTGCATTCTCCTATTCAGTTCAATATAATGCAGATTCTATATATGACATTACGAGCCTGCCACAAAGATCATGCCCTAAGAAACATCCAAGAGGGCATCTACCACCCTAAAGTAAGACAGAGTTATGTTTTCAAGGTAGCCAATTTTTTTTTACATTACCTGTAAAACCTTAGCACACAGAAAGAAAGCTTGCTTTGCATTTTAGCGAGATTTCCAAGTCAATTATTTGTTTTATATGACCAACTGCACATACGGGATTTCAGCACAAGATTTCTATGTTCAATTAAACAGGATATTAGTAGGTTAATTTGCAGTAACTGATGCTTCCATGGAGGTATATGGCCAATTTTGGTTATTCAAGCAGGTGTGATCAGAATGAAACAGGAAAAAAAAAAAAAAAAAAAAGGATAATGCAGAAGGAAGACAACATGCAAAAGATCGACACAACATATGAGGACAACTACTATTTTGACTGTAGAACAAGTAGTGTTCATTCTACCACTGACGACCTGAGCCAACTTCCACCATAGTAAATCGGAGTCTCTTCACCTACTGATAGGAGGTGGACTGGTCCCCAAGTAAGTATTTCAGTGGACAACTTGCCATTAAGTGAATTGCCCACATCCAAATATTCTGGTTAAAAGCAAATTTGGAAAAGCAAATGCACTTCAATGCCTCCAATAATGTAAACCACTAGAGGGTTTTTACATTTCAAGCCTTCTTGACTGTTACAAATAAACAGGATTTTGTATTTTACTATTGGTGGAAAAATGTTAATACCACCAATAAATGAACAGTTTAGAAACTAAGGAGCTCTCCCTTTTAGATATAACTAGATATCAACACCTTGAACTATCAGCCTCTCTCTGCCTAAGAAAGGGGAACAGTGTGACTCAGGCTTGCAGAAGTAAGATACAAACTAGTATTAGAAAGTTCCACCAACCTGGAATTAGGGCTTTTAAAGAGTATTTTGAGTAAAACAGCCATCACTAATTAATTAATTCTAGTGTTTATAAGGAGACCAAAAGCCCTGCCTAGAGCCAGGGGCAGCTAAGCCAATAGTTTCTTCATCCAGACCATTGGCCCCTTCTCTGAACAAAGAATGACAATGATGCCCAAGCAAATGATGATTTAGAGAGACATGGATATCTTTCCACAATAGACAAGTCACTTTTACTTGCCACCCTTAAAGATCTGAATCCAGATCTCCTCAGATCAAAGGACTGTGAATTAATCAAATACTATCTAGCCCCCTTGCCAGATTATAAATCTAAAGTAGGATTTTGATTGTTCCACTGATTTGTTCTCTGACAATGTCTTAACAGAGAAGGAAGCCAATGAAACAAAAACTGGAATTGGATTTTCCATCCTATTTCCCCCTCTCTTTACAGTTAGCTCGAACAAAGCACTAACTTGCCTTACATCGTCTCAAACATTAAGCTAAGTTGCACGTTGAACAATTGTTTAAAGCTTGGAAGCAGCAAAAGAAAAGCATGCTTTAGCCAATTTATAAATCCACATTTTTCTCTGAAATAAAAAACTGGCAGGGAGCAGTGTGGCATTTACAAAATGGAGTGCACAGGTTATGGAAAGGCCAAAGCTTCGTTAAATGACTTAAGAGCTCCCACTCACTAGTGAAGGACTTATCCAGAGGTTTCTCTATGACAGAGCATGTGGAGTCTGAACTACTGCTGCTGCTACTGCCTGGAAAACAAAGAAGTAAGACCCACGGAAAACCCAGGAAAGAAGAAACAAGAATATGAAGAAACACGCAGCTAAAAATTAGTTCCAAAGGAAAGAAATCCAAAGAAACCCAGAAGAACCAGCAAACTGGTTTGAAAAGGCAAAGTAATACTTATGTTTGGAAGCATTTGCTTGGATCCCTCTTAGATTCAGTCCCGTAGAGCCACCATTTCATACTCTAAAATGTATGCTATAGAACAACCATATTTCAGCAAAAATCCATCCTGACCATGTCTAGTATGAAACCCAATATGACTAGTTATTTTATTTGTTGTAATTGCTCAAAATGGAAAGAGACTCACATGCCTATTTTCACCTTAATTCTACAGACTATGAAAAATATTATGCACCATTCATTATGTTATCGGGCACGTGAATCCAAACAGGATTTGTCCTATAAAAGTCATAATACCTGCCTGCAAAGGGGCAGTTACTAAAAAGAAACCTGTTGAACAGTTCACTAAGGTAACTAAATCACAAGAGAACACTTGACCCACTGCGCTATTTATAATCTACCAGTTTAAAGCACCAACATAAAGTAGTGGTGGTCAGCTTTTTTGCCACAAGAAATGACCCTAGCACAAGAGAAAAGTGCTAGGCTATAGACCTATTAAACAATGGTATATGCAATGAATTTCTAGAATCAATTAATCTTAATTGACAGGAGATTCTCAGCACCATACAATCCTCTGAACTGGCATATGCTGAAGATTTATAATGATGTTCGTCCATCGTTTTCGAAGAGGACCTTGACATCTAGCAGGTTGTGAGCTGTCCACAGTGCGTCCGCAGGTGGCTGATAAGGCCAATACGGGCACGAAATGTTCTGCCACATGTCGGGCAGACATGTGTGGGCACCACTGTTACTACATTTACAGCTCTGGCTTTACGGAGTGCTCGCTTCTCTTGTGCTATAGTTATCCTTCTGGCTTCAGATGTCTGGCAGCCTTGCTGGATCAGCGTACGCCATATCGATCGGTCTTGTGCCAGGGTTTCCCAGGAGGTGATGTCAATATCCAGGGACTTAAGAGAAGCTTTCAGCGTGTCTTTGTATCGCTTCTTTTGTCCCCCGTGCGATCGCTTTCCTTGAGACAGCTCACCATAAAGGAGCTGTTTGGGGATGCGGTGGTCTGGCATCCTTACAACATGGCCTGCCCAGCGTGTCTGGGCTTTCATAAGCAGAGTATAAATTGACGGCAGGCCTGCTCTGGAGAGGACTTCTGTATCTGGCACCTTATCCTGCCACCGGATCCTCAGAAGTCTGCGGAGGCAAGTCATGTGGAAGTGGTTCAGTTGCCTAGCGTGCCTCCTGTATACAGTCCAAGTCTCACTGGCATACATCAGGGTAGTTAGCACTACTGCTCGGTAGACTTTAAGCTTTGTAGCAAGGCATATTCCACGGCGGTCCCACACGTTGGTCAACAGTCTGCCAAATACAGAACTTGCCTTAGCAATTCTGCAGTTGACCTCGATATCAATTGTCACTGCGCGAGAAAGGGTGCTGCCAAGGTATGTAAATTGGTCCACTGCTTGCAGCTTTTGTCCCTTCACTATGATGGTGGGCTCTTGGTGTTGGACTTTCGGAGCTGGCTGGTGCATCACTTCGGTTTTCTTTATGCTGATGAAGAGGCCGAAGTTATCGCATGCTGCTGAAGATTTATAATACTTAGCAAGGAAGGGCATATTACTTCACTTTGAGCTAAATTCTGAACTCAGATAACCTTCTGGATTTGCACCAGTTAACTCGAGAGCAGAGATATTTCTGTAATTGTACTGAAGACCAATTACAACAATTCTACTTTTTTCCCTTGTGGGCTAACAACCCACTATGAACATCAAGTAGAGTACATGTAAATGTAATATCTAACCAATTGAAAACATGTGAACAAAACAGAAAGGCCACTTGTGGATTTTTAAAAACACACCAGGTAACCATGCTCACAGCACTAGCAGCAATTTGATTGAACATGACAAACAGCTGTAACGTGAACATTACCCATCAAAAACAATCCCACATAAGCTTGAAAGGACTTGTTTAAACCAGACATCATATTGCAGATTTAATATAATTATGTTGCAATACTGATAATCAATAATGTGACTGAGGCCTCATTAAACATCAACAATGAAACAGATTGTAGAGAAAGCTGCAGAATTTAGGCTCAGGACAGAGTTCTGGGAGTTTACTATGGCAAGATGCACTTTTTACATCTGTGTAAACCTTTAACATAAAAAGGTTAGTTAAAACTGGCATTTGAGTTTGGGGCCCCTCTGAAGAAAACAGACAATTTGTGACACCAATGAGAGTGAAGTCAAATGTAACAGATTCCTTCCAACGTTAAGTCTGGAATTCTGTTTAAACGCATTCTACCCTTCGGACAGGAAAGAAGTCTGAGCACTAAAATAGTTTAACAAACAGGATGAATTTAGCTTGTAATATTAGAGCCCAAGCCTACAGTCTCTACTCCCAGCAAAGAGAAGTCAATGGGAGTTCCTTCACAGCAGGCTTTTATTAGACAAGGCCACTAAAAGTTTCCTGGGTTTCTTTTAGAAACTGATCTGTCTCCCTGTGGCAGATTGTTGGACTCTCTCTCCTAGGATTGCCAACCCTCCAGGATTGTCCTGGAGTCTCCAGGATTCAAAGATTAATCTTTAATTAAAGATTATGTCATGTGATGAAACCTTCAGGATACGTCCAAGCAAAATTGGCAACCCTACTCCCTCCCCACAACTCCATATCTCAGAGGCAGTTCTGTTGTGTGTGTTTGCTATCAATCTCAGACATGCGCACAGTAACAAACCATACGTGGCCACCCTGCTGTAATCAGGGAATCACCACGTAAGAGAAAGTTACTACAAGCAAAACTACCCAAGTGGAAGCAGATGCTATATAAAGGTATAGCAGTCTAGCTAGATTGACTGCTTCAAATGTCTTAGTTTCTACAAGAGGCATGATAATTGCAGCGGGCACCACAACTTTACTACAGTCTCAGTTAAGTTCATACTTATGCAAAGTTGCAAACTGATTCCTTTATGCAAAGATATTTCTGGATACTTCTCGATGATAAAGGAAGAGAGAATTGGAGCATGCTGACACCTTACCCCTTCGTTTTTTACGCTTTTCTCCATCCTCTCCAACCTCCCCATCTTCTTCTTCATCTTCATCTTCAGAACCACTGATATCAGAGCCCGATATCTCTTCCCCTAAAACACAAATATATGTTTCCAAGGCATTCTCTTTCACGGCATATCACACAATTAATTGTAACAGCAGCATTTTATCTACCTTCAATTTTATTTGAACAATGTCTTGGCAGTAGGTACTAAATGACTGTACAGCCAATGCAGATTTGGGGGTGATCTGGGTTTTTCCATTTGTTTACTTATGTAATAGGTACATGTTTCTTTTTCAGTGTATAAAAACAGATAAATATGAAACCAGCAATCTCAGTACGGCTGAGAGTCCAGTTCCAAAATACGCTGACATACCAAAATTCTACCTGTAATTATGTATTTCAGAAAGTTTGCGATTGGAGTCTAATATTGCAGTGTTTGTAAAGCACGAGTGCTAAGCATTATTACACTACGATTCTTCAACAAGGTATTATTTTACCTCTAAATACTTTAGATGAAATTTGAAATACAGAGAAAAATGGCTACTGTTACGATATAGATATTCAAGCCTGTCTGTAAAGGCCTATACTTTAAGAATTTAGGTATAGAGGTATAAAAGAATGAATTTGTGTAAGGGCCTTCTCTCACTGTGACAGTCTGAGGCCCTGTTTAGTCATATTGAAATAAGGCAATCTGGGGCTGTTAGGAAGGTGATCCGATCTATCACCTCCAGAGAAAGGGAAAAGCCTAGAAGATGTAAAAGGAAATTGAGTTTGATAGTTTTCTGTCTGGTAAGAACACACTTATCAATAGACACAGCTGGGAAACCCTTATGTCTTTATAGATGTAGTTGTGAAATCCTCACTTCTGTATTGTTTTGTATGTTTATTTGCATGGTCTCTGTCTGATTCTGTGATTGTTTCTGTCTGCTGTATAATTAATTTTGCTGGGTGTAAACTAATTAAGGTGATGGGATATAATTGGTTAGCTAATCATGTTACAATATGTTAGGATTGGTTAGGTAAATTTTAGTAGAATGATTGGTTAAGGTATAGCTAAGAATATTACTATATAAATTAGGGGCAAACAGGAAGTAAGTTGGGATTCGAAAATAAGGAAAAAGGAACTTGGATTTAAGCTTGCTGGAAGTTCACCCCAATAAACATCAAATTGTTTGCATCTTCGGACTTCGGGTATTGTTGCTCTCTGTTCATGCGAGAAGGACCAGGGAAGTGGGAGAGTGAGAATGAAGGAATAAGCTCTCTAACAGCTACTGTGTTTATCAGGAATAAATATTTACACTTTAAGCATTATGCCATATAAATGTTTTTTTTAAATGTCCAGAGTGTCTCAATTGTTTTCTGAAAAGATGGCTCTCTGCTGTAATCACAGTATGCTTTGGTGTTTTTAATGATTCAACTTGAATTTGAAACCAAAGTCTGCCAGAACTCTTGCACTTAATTACATTTTAAAGTTCAGAAGAGTAGCACAGCTGCATCCTTACATCCATGAGTTTCAGTGTCAGTTTCTCAGTTGTACGCTTTAATCAGACTTCCATTTGCAAGGCATTTATTCTGCAGTACGGGGCCCATAATTAGCAAAGGGACTCAACAGGGGTTGAAATAATGAGTTAAGAACAGGGGGTGGGAACACTGCTGTACTTTCCATGTCTCTCTCGGATTGAAAAGATTTCCAAGTGGAAATCTCCTTCTCTGTGCCTTCTCCCTTATCCACAGTCGGTAGGATACTCTTGTGGCCGTATAAACCAATGGAATCATAGCCTGAGGGAGCAGAGCTATATGCTGCCAAGGACCCCACCTAGGAAGAGGCTGGTTCTCATTTGTGGGATGTGCAGGGTTCAGTTGCTCACAGAGCCTGTGGAACCATATGGTTTTGTAGCTTTAGCCCCTTATTCTTTATAAAGAGACTTAAAAGCCACCTCCACAAGTTCAGTTTGAGAGTTTCAGAGGCACTTGTTCCCTTCCCACGCACTTTTTTCGGATAGAAGGAGAAGATTTAACCCTGTCATTATGCTTTTTAAAACCCCAATTTGCACTTGTCCCCAGCCTGACACCTATTTGTCATTAACGTAACATGAATGAGACTTTTAAAATTAGTCCATTTCAATTATATATAGGTCACATCCAAACCTAAACCAAGGAGAAAAGAAACGATGAAATCTGCTATCTTACGTTAGCTCTAAATACCATCTAGTGGACAAATCCAATACTTAACTGAAGAAAAGCTCTAACTTGCATTCAGCATAGAATTACATGCATGCCATCTATTTCTATTTATGGGTGATCTTTGGGTTTCTTTTCTTTACTTGAGACTAATATAACTAAAACTCATATTTAAAAGCATGGGAACTTCAGATGTTATTACAAAACTTCTGAAAAGCATACCATGGTAAGTCTTTTAAAAGGAGACGTGTCATACAGGAACAGAATAACCTAAAGGTACAGAGAACATTATTAGGAACAAGGGAAGTTACCTTCCTCCAGCTTTTTTTTAAGTTCTTCAATTTCTTTTTGAAACTGACGGAGCAAGGCATCCTTGGGATCTTCATTAATTCTGGCCTTATTCTTGATGTTTTTGGCACGGTTGGCATATCTGAGTGTGCTGATAGTCTCATCATAATTATAGTCTGCCGGACCAATATTTGCACACTGTTACATACAAAAAAAGGAGTTACTTGTGTATATGGGATTTAGCAGCATGTAAAAGCTTGAATGACACAAATACAAGTAATTGCAAGACCAGGAAATGTAAAAGCAGACCCACGCCCTGTTCTGCAAATCCCTTACTGTAGTTTTCTGCCTGCAAACTGTACTTTTTTGCTGCCTCCAGAGCATGAACTAAGTCCTGCCCTGGGATGCACAAGCACAGCTTCCATTTGACCCTATATGTCTGGGTACTCTTGTGCTGGTCTATAGCCTCCCATGTCCGTGAAGTGATAATTTTATATTCAGATACAGGTAAGGCTAAAAGCTGTACAGGGTGAGAGTATGTTAACAGGACTGTTGTATATGAGAGACACAGGAGGTAACTGTACTGCTTTATGAGGCACTAGTGAGGCCTCAGCTGGAATACTGGATCCAGTTTGGGTGCCATATTTTAAGAAAGATGTGCCAAATTGGAGAAATTCCAGAGAAGAGGTACAGAAAATGACAAAAAGGTTTAGAAAACCTGACCTATGAATAGGGCCCTACCAAATTCACAGGCATGAAAAATGCATCATGGACCGTGAAATCTGGTCTCCCCCTGTGAAATCTGGTCTCCCCCCGTGAAATCTGCTCTTGTGTGTGCTTTTACCCAATACTATACAGATTTCATGGGGGAGACCAGCAGCTTTCCCTCTAATTTTTCCCACGCATATGAGGAATGAATTTTGTTATGTGCACAAATATGGAGGTGATGTGTGACACATCACCTCCATATTGGTGCATATAACAAAATTAATGTGGTGGGGGTGGGGACGAGGGGGTCGGAGTGTGGGAGGGGGCTCAGGGTACAGGCTCAGGTCTGGGGCAGAGGGTTGCGGTACGGGGGGGGGGGAGGTGAGGGCTCTGGCTGGGGGGGCGGGCTCTGGGGTGGGGCCAGTGATGAGGGATTTGGGGTGCAGGCTGCCCCGGGGCTACGGCGGGGAGAGAGGACTCCCCCCAGCCCTCTCTTGCCACAGCAGCACCTGGGCTCGAGGGGAGAGGCACCTCTCCCAACGGCAGCTCTGGGGCTAGGGCAGCGGGATAGGCACTTCTGCCCTGGCCGCAACAGGTCCGGGGCTGGGCTGGGTCCGGGGCATCTCTCCCCGCCACAACCCTGAGCGCCTGCGCAGCGTTTAATAGGCTGCTGCGTGGCTTAGTGGGAACTTAGGAGACCAGCATTTCTCAAATTGGAGGTCCTGACCCAAAAGGGAGTTGCGGGAGGGTCACAAGGTTATTTTAGGGAGAGGTCGCAGTATTGCCATCCTTACTTCTGCACTGCCTTCAGAGCTGGGCAGCCGGAGGGCGACGGCTGTTGGCCGGGCACCCAGTTCTGAAGGCAGCACCCTGCCAGCAGCAGCGCAGAAGTAGGGGTGGCAATGCCATACCATGCCATGCCATCCTTACTTCTGCGCTGCTGGCAGTGGCTCTGCTTTCAGAACTAGGCTCCTAGCCAGCAGCTGCCTCTCTCCAGTTGCCCAGCTCTGACGGCTGCGCCGCCGCCAGCAGCGGTGCAGAAGTCAGGGTAGCAGTACCGCAACCCCCCCTACAGTAACCTTGCAACCCTCCCCTCTCCCCCGCAACTCCTTTTTGGGTCAGAACACCTACCATTACAACACCCTAACATTTCAGATTTAAATAGCTGAAATCATGAAATTTATAATTTTTTAAATCCCATGACCGTGAAATTGACCAAAATGGACCATGAATTTGGTAGGGCCCTACCTATGAGGAAAAGTTAAAACTGGGCATGTTTAGTCTTGAGAAAAGAAAACTGGTGGTGGTGGTGGTGGTGGTGGTGGTGGTGGTGGGCTGAAAGTCATCTCAAATATGTGAAGGGCTGTTATAAAGAGGATGGTGAGCAATCGTTCTCCATGTCCACTAAAAGTAGAACAAGAAGTAATGGGCTAAACCTGCAGCAAGGGAGATTTAGATTAGATATTAGGGAAAACTTTCTAACTATAAGAATAGTAAGCCCCAGAGCAGGCTTCCAAGGGAGCTTGTTGCAGCACCATCATTGGAGGATTTTAAGAACAGGTTGCACAAACACTTATCAGGGGTGCTCTAGGTTCTTTGTCCTGCCTCAGCATAGGGGTTGGACTAAATGACCTCTCAAGGTCCCTTCCTGCCCTACATTTCTATGCATCGATGAAAGAGCCCATCCTGAAATAAAAGAGATAAATACCAACATCAGACTATTCCCATGAGAATTTTGCTTCAATTCCACCTTAAAGATATAACCATTGAACTTTGGTGTATCCCATTCTTACCATCATGGTTTTTGAGTTGCCCCCCAGGGAATCCTGAAGAAGTCGAGTCAATTTAGAGTTACGATAGGGCACGTGAGTACTCTTGCCATCCACCAGTGCAGAAATAACATTCCCAAGAGTGGAAAGTGAAAGGTTAATTTTTGTGGCTTCCTTTAGTCGTTGCCCAGTGGCTCCAGTTTTTGTCTGCCTTTCTGACCCCTGGCAAAAGGAATACACAGGCATTTAGAGGATGAAAGAACAGGGTCAAGCAGATCTTAATAGAATCTTCAGACTCATGGTAGCACTGAACAGTGCACAGCAAAACGACATAGCTGGAAAAATGGAATGTACCATTCTCATATACAAAAATTTATTTTAGAAAAACAAAAACTGTAGCTAATACACAACACTGCATAACACCCCAATGGTAAGTTTTTAAATATGATCTCCTGCTTCCCCCAACCAATGGATATGAGGGAAAAGAAATGTCTAGTAACTTATAAACACTCACACTTTCACAAGAATGAATGTAATGGAACCATCTAGATGCACATAACACACTTGAGTAACCTCAAAAATCTGATGATTGTACTCTTGTCCTCCCTCGGCCATCCCCTCCACTGGGAAAATTACGCATGTCTAAGGAAGTCCCCAATCCTGCAATTTATTTCACATAGGCTGGCCTTTGCACTCAGGCAGAATTGCATTGATTTAAGTAGGGTTTCACAGCAGTCTGTCCCCACAGAAACTCTTACTGGATCTGGACCTTACGTCGTAAGCTCTTTGAAGGAGGGGCAGTGCCTTTCACCTGTCTTGTTAAGGGTCCAGCATAACAATCAGTAACCATCCACAACTAGCATTTTGTTAGATCTGCACGTTACTACTTACAGCTAGATCTACCAGGTGCAGCTTGCCCATACGAACATGCATGTTTCCATCAACACCCTTCTCGCTGCACTCAATGGTAATAGTGAAGATGGCATGGGAACGGGAGCTGTGCTCATTCATATTAGTGGCACCAACAGAACCTTTAGTTAAGAGACCCAAAAACATCAGAATTAACAATGAACTGTATGGTAAAACAGCCCCTACTCTGAAAACAAAGACATCACAAAACAGTTATCATTTACAGAGATTGTAATCTTACTTAAAACAGTTGAATACATTTGTTGTTTAACTTCTGAAAATGATACTACTTAATAATTAGTGTGGAATAATTATCTCAGCTATAACACCCAACATTTTGCAGGGTTTCTGATGCTGCTAATAAATGTGATTAATCTTCCCCTCAGACCCTATGGTGAAGGATTTTTTTCTAGCGCTTGAAATTGCAGCATTCATCTTCAGTCTGGACATGCAATCATTTGAAAGACAAGCAGAAGTTTTGCTTCTAGTTGTATCCCTGCATATGCCTTTCAAGGCCCAATCCCAAAAGGCATTAGGCAGCCTCACACCCATTCATCTACTTTGGAAACTACAACTGACTCAGCAAAGACTGCAAATCTAAGACAGATGATGCTCAGTACCCAATAGGGTCTGACCATTAATCCTTGCTGATTGAGTTGTATTTTAAGAGTAGTAAAAATATTGCAGTTTTCAATGTAGTGGCAGTGACAGTCATTAACCCTTGCTTGATTTGTATATTAACCTATAATACTTCATTCAGAAAGTGTCCTAGATGTTGAAATGAACTGTTTGTTGCTCCGAGAAATCATGCAATCGCATCACCAGTTTATAAAAACTACAGAGCACAACACTGGTCTAATGCTTGTTCACCTTGGCAAAGGTGAGAGGAAGAAAAGGAGAATCAATGGGCAAGTTCAAGACCAACTAGGAGCCCCAGTGGTTCCCTCTTTTATAGACTCATAGACTTTAAGGTCAGAAGGGACCATTATGATCATCTAGTCTGACCTCCTGCATGATGCAGGCCACAAAAGCCGACCCACCCACTCCTGGAATAAGTCTCTCCCTTGACTCAGTTGTTGAAGTCCCCAAATCATGATTTAAAGACTTCAAGTTGCACAGAATCCTCCAGCAAGCGACCCCTGCCCCATGCTTCAGAGGAAGGCAAAAAACCTCCAGGGCCTCTGCCAATCTACCCTGGAGGAAAATTCCTTCCCGACCCCAAATATGGCGATCAGCTGAACCCTGAGCATGCGGGCAAGACTCTCCAGCCAGACACTTAGGAAAAAGACTTATAATATCCCATCAAAGACTTTTAATATCCCATCACCATGTTATCCCATCAAACCATCCCCTCCATAAACTTATCAAGCTTAATCTTAAAGCCAGAGAGGTCTTTTGCCCCCACTGTTTCCCTTGGAAGGCTGTTCCAGAATTTCACTCCTCTGACGGTTAGAAACCTTCGTCTAATTTCAAGCCTAAACTTCCCGACAGCCAATTTGTATCCATTTGTTGTCGTGTCCACATTAGCACTGAGCTGAAATAATTCCTCTCCCTCCTTTGTATTTATCCCTCTGATATATTTATAGAGAGCAATCATATCTCCCCTCAGCCTTCTTTTGGTTAAGGTAAACAAACCGAGCTCCTCAAGTCTCCTTTCATACGACAGTCCTTCCATTCCTCGGATCATCCTAGTGGCCCTTCTTTGTACCCGTTCCAGTTTGAATTCATCCTTCTTAAACATGGGAGACCAGAACTGCACACAGTACTCCAAATGAGGTCTCACCAATGCCTTGTATAACGGGACTAGCACCTCCTTATCTCTACTAGAAATACCTCGCCTAATGCATCCCAAGACCGCATTAGCTTTTTTTACGGCCACGTCACATTGCCGACTCATAGTCATCCTGCGATCAACCAGGACTCCGAGGTCCTTCTCCTCTTCCGTTACTTCCAACTGATGCGTTCCCAGCTTATAACTAAAATTCTTGTTAGTCATCCCTAAATGCATAACCTTACACTTCTCACTATTAAATTTCATCCTATTACTATTACTCCAGTTTACAAGGTCATCCAAATCTCCCTGCAGGATATCCCGATCCTTTTCCGAATTGGCAATACCTCCCAACTTTGTGTCATCCGCAAACTTTATCAGCCCACTCCTACTTTTGGTTCCGAGGTCAGTAATAAATAGATTAAATAAAAGTGGACCCAAAACCGAACCTTGAGGAACTCCACTGGTAACCTCCCTCCAACCCGACAGTTCACCTTTCAGTACAACCCGCTGCAGTCTCCCCTTTAACCAGTTCTTTATCCACCTCTGGATTTTCATATAGATCCCCATATTTTCCAATTTAACCAATAATTCCACATGCGGCACCGTATCAAACGCCTTACTGAAATCGAGGTATATCAGATCCACCACATTTCCTTTGTCTAAAAAATCTGTTACTTTCTCAAAGAAGGAGATCAGATTGGTTTGGCACGATCTACCCTTCGTAAAACCATGTTGTACTTTGTCCCAATTGCCATTGATCTCAAGGTCCTCAACTACTTTCTCCTTCAATATTTTTTCCATGACTTTGCATACTACAGATGTTAAACTAACAGGCCTGTAGTTACCCGGGTCACCTTTATTCCCCTTCTTGAAAATAGGAACTACATTAGCTAATCTCCAGTCAAAGGGTACAACCCCCGAGTTTACAGATTCATTAAAAATTATCGCTAACGGGCTTGCAATTTCACTCGCCAGTTCCTTTAATATTCTAGGATGAAGATTATCCGGGCCGCCCGATTTACTTCCGTTAAGCTGTTCGAGTTTGGCTTCTACCTCGGATACTGTATTGTCTAACCCCCCCGCCCCCTTTAATCCCATCAGTCACGCCGCCACTATTCCTAAGCCCTTCATTAGCCTCATTAAAGACCGAGGCAAAATATTCGTTTAGGTATTGTGCCATGCCTAGATTATCCTTGATCACCACACCATCTACGGTCTTAAGCGGTCCCACTTCTTCTTTCTTGGTTTTCTTCTTATTTATATGGCTAAAAAACCTTTTACTATTGGTTTTAATTCCCTTCGCAAGGTCCAGCTCTACCCGGCTTTTGGCCTCTCTCACTCCATCCCTACATGCTCTGACCTCAATAAGGTAGGTTTCTTTGCTGATCCCTCCCATCTTCCACTCCTTGTACGCTTTCTGTTTTTTCTGCTGTATTCTCACAACCTCAGTTACAGCACTTTCCAGCCCCACTCTCACACCCTCAACTACAGCACCATCAAGACTCCACATTGGAACAAACCTTCCAGCCAAGAAAAGCTGCTGTACAGGGTCTGTCCTACCTTCATTGGCTGCTCCTGAATCACAGGACTTAGCAAGGAGACACCCCTCTCTGCTCAGCTGAGAGTGCTGTTCCTGAAGATTGCACTCAGGTCTCAAAGTCAGCTGTCTACATGGCAATGCATAGTGCTACACTAAACTGTGCTCTGGACAAGAGTTTAAAACCCTAATAATGAGTACTACTTACGGTTTTTGTGGCCTAGTGTCATGATTCTGTCCATATCATCTGCATTGTTTACAACATAAGCTGAAAGATCTTTGATATAAACTCCCACATCAGGTCTCTCTTTAACCTAAACAAGAAACAGATTTGCTTGAGCACTTCCAGGAGGTGCACAGAGATTATTTTTGGAAGTTGTTCTCTGTAGTATTCGCATAAACCAGCTATCATAATAGTGTACTTCTATTTCTAGAAGCATAGTTTCTGTTCTATATAAGCATGACTTATCAGAACCATACAAGCCTATGGATCAAGAGTTTTGTAGCCTTCTACTGACCCTTCTGCCAAGGCAAATCAAATGGAGGGAACACCAATCAGGAGGAAGCCTCAAATCTCCAGAGAGATCGTAAAGAGGGGTTCAGAGAGGGGAGTAGGCACATAGCACATTCAGAGGCAGAGAAAGCACTCGGTCTAATCAACTGTTTCCTGGCCCCAGGAACCATTGGGAATTTCTGATATATTTAACAAATAAAAAGCTGGCTTGTCCATCTCTTATTTCTTCTCTCAAGAGAAGTACTTCAAACAGACAAAGGTTTCAAAGCATTGCTACAATATCTGAAGAGTGCACCCCACATGCCACTCTCCTATTCTGTACAGATGTCCACATCTTTTCCTGTAGCCCTGGGAAGAGTTATGATGAAGTCAGCTAAAGAGCCATGGTTTAGAGCCCGGGGGTCCACAGACTATGTTGAAGGGGTCCACGAAAGGTTGTCATTACCACAGAACAGTGGTTTTCAAACCATGGTTGCTGGACCCTTTGGGATCCGAAGACTATGTCTAAGATTTCCAAAGGTGTCCACACCTCCATTCGAAATTTTTTAGGGGTTGCAAATGAAAAAAGGTTGAAAACCACTGGTCTAGAACCAGAGAGTAAATATACCACCCCGCAAACTGTTGCTCTCATAACAGGTTCATAACTCACTGAGCGTTTTACAGTCTGTCAGAGAGCTCCCAAAAGTCTTTGGGACGATCATAAGATTGTGAGAAAGCTTGCCATAAAAGTAGGAGAAGTTCCCTGAAGGAATCATAGGAAAAGCACCAGTGTAAAGGACAAAGGCACTTCAGCCACTGAGTTCAGCAATACAGGTGCTGAATAGAATATGTTTTTGTATCCTATTTTGAATATTTTCAGCTATTCTTCCCCAGATTCTCCTGAGGGGAATTAGTCTAGAGTGTGAGGGAAATAATGTTACTTTATTAGACTAAAGGTTAAGTGAGAAGGAAAAATGAGAAAAAGCAAAATATTGATAGTGGCAAAAGGTCACCTTTGATGCTAAGGAAAACTTTTCATCCCCTCCAAGTTCAGTCTGTTCTTTTAATACTCAGTTCTTCTTGAAGAGACAATTTGTTCCTTTAAAATGCAAAATGTCAGTGATTCAAAACACTCCATCCTCACCTCTAGCCTCTGTGTCTGGTCTTTTCCGAGCAGGTCACGCACTTCTTCATTGTAAATTTCTAAGTAAGACACTCGAACCAAAAATCTAAGATTAAAAATGACATTTGTAAACTGAAATATTTGTTCAATTTAACTGTTTTGATCTCAGTGTACAAAGAAAATATGCAGAGCACTAATACAAACTGACAGCTTAGTGATTCATACACAAAGATTTGCTTAAGCACAAGAAGTGAAATCCTGGCCCACAATGAAGTCAATGGCAAAACTCCCTTTGACTTTAATGGGGTCAGGATTTTACCCAAGATCTTTGAAAGCTTATGCTTCAATCTATTGCTTGTCTCGGGGATGAGGATGAGGCAAAGGAAGAAAATTAGTTCACCTTGTGTCCCCCTCTGCCTTTGCAATGTGACCAAATATATGGGCAAATGAATTGGGGATGATTCCTCTAAGTTCAGGAACAGCTCGTACACCTTCCATGGTAAAAGTTTTGCCTGTGCCAGTCTGTCCATATGCAAAGATGGTGCCTGCAGTACAAAAAAAATATTTATAATGAATCGTAATACCAAAGATGGCAGTTTCTAATCATTACCTTGGCACTACCAAAACCACCAGCAACAATGAGTTAGAACTGACCAGCTTTTCCAATACACAGTATACAGGCCTAGAGGAAATGTAAGTGTTGTACAGTCTTTGCAAACAGTGCTGAACTACCACAAATGACTAATGTGTTATTTCAATCAAGCACAATTGCTCTAGGAATATGTCTCACACAAACCGTCAGAGCTAGGCCAATCAATAAGTTATTTTTTAACAGGGAGAACAAATATGCAAATGTAGAATGAATGGCTCTTCGTTCAGGCACATTTACTCATTTCCTTTAAATTTAAAAAGTAGAATATTTCAATCTTTGTCTTGTACAAAGGCAAAGAAGAGTAATTAACTAGACAAGCATAGCTCATGTTCCAGAATATGTACAAACCTGTTAAGACAAGCATAAGGCAGAAACATAAGTTTCTTTTTAAAAGGGTAACTGGCTATAGAGTGGTGTCAGTCTGCCTCAGGGCCACTCCCCAAGGCTGGGCATCAGCATTCCCTCAACCACAGTTGTAGCAGCCTCAAATTGATTCAGCATAGGCCACATATGGGCATAGCACAAACCAGGATACAGATTTTCAGACTCAGTTACAATTTGGATTACATCACAAATCTGTGAGGCATGGAACTTCCTCCTTCACTTGTATCAGAAAGACTTACCAGAATCATGGACCCAAGTACTGCAAAAATAAGTTTGGCTCCTAAGTCAGGTTTATGCTTTGTTGCAGCTACAAAAAAACCCTGGCCAAAAACAGATAATTAATTCTGTTCTAATATCTGGATACACTTTACACACAGCCTTAACAAAGCTTTTGCCTTAGCATTTAAACTTCAGGCAACTTCCTGTATTTTACATCTATATTTACCCCAATACAAATGAAGTATTTCACCTAGATCTTTAAAATCTTTGCAACTTACTATTATTTATAACATTTTTTTTCCATTATACATACATGCCAAGTTGTTACTGCAGAGTTGCTGACACATGCAGGGCAGCTGACATTTTACAAGAAAAGCAGCACTCAAGAATCCGGGTAGGTTAAAAAGATAAATAAAATGCAAATCCTTTACAGATAGGAAAAAAAAGTAGTTGAGAAGTTTGGCCCACTAAACTTGCCAATACCTGATGCTCACAATGTAACTGATAATGATCTGTTACCAATTATAAAAGCACAACGATTGGCAACAGGGAACTCAGAATTGTGAATACCCTTAGTGGACATTCTATTTTAAGTAAAACGAGGTTACAGTTAACTATATGAATAATATGGTGCTAGTACCAGTAGTCTTTCTTCAGATAAACTCCTACTAAAATCAGATGGAATTTTGACAGCATAAGGGATCCTTAATTTTTAGGACAATAAGGGACTTACCATTGTATCCTTCCAGAACAGAGTCAATAATTGGTCTCGCAGTTAAGTTATAGACATCAAGCTGTTTACTCTCTGGTCCAAAAACTGTATCAAATGTAAATGTCTTTGGAGGTTCATTGGAAGAGTCTGTTTTATGAACAGTAATGGTTCCCCTCATTTCATCAACATTAACTGCCATCTTGTAGCACATTACTTTCTCTCTTTCATTGAAAGGTCGGCATCGGACGACAACCTTGACATTATCACAGCTCTCAGGCTTGTCCGGCTTCTCAGATTTGTTGATCTACATACATGAAAAACAAAATAAACATCTTCATGTGTTACAGTGTAAGACTTACAGATGTGCTTAAGTGTACACACTGAATAATTCCATTGCATATATTTAAGTACGTGCAAGTCTTTGCAGGATCAGGGGCCTAAGTGTTCAGAACAGGACTGATTTACAACTGGGGCTAAGAAAATAAAGTGCAAGAAAGAACTAATTTGATTAAATTAACCTTTTTCTGTTCACAAATTGTACACGGGTTGTGAAATTCAAATTTATTAGTCATTCAAGATTTGTGAATTTCAACAAGTGATTCTTTGTTTGTACACTTTATTGAAAATATTTATTATTTGAAAACATGTGCACTGTACTGCTTAGTTACATTGATATTGTTTTTATTCCCTAATTGAAAGATGTAAGTAATGAACACAAACTGCAGATTTTACAATCAAATATACTGTTAAACATTTGATTTTGAACAGTCAAGCTAAAATTCACATTTTGCAACTATGTACACTAATAACACACGTAAGCTTCAACATTCCTAGAATTCAAATACAGAAGGGTCATGAACACAATCAAACAGAAATTTCTTTTGAAGTGAATATTTGCAAAAAGTCCATATACACATTTCATTCAGCTCTACTTCAAGTACAAGTTGGGGGACCATATTTGGGGTGCTGTGTCTTTTATATACTCCTAAAATACATGTAAGTTTTCTATTCTGCCATCAAGAATTTCAAAATATGAATTGTAGGCCAACAGTTACACACTTCGAGATTGAACATTGCTGATGAAAGACATCTATCACTCATCTTAACACTTACAGTTGCTCAGTCAGTACTAAAAACCCTATCACTGGATGCTACAGAGGTTGCTAACTACCAGCCTGCATCTAACTTTTGCTAAGCAAGCTAAACAGGATGTTAGCATTTGGAGAGTGGGGTTTGTTTGTTTTTTTGCTACCAGTCAGCAGCCAATATTCTGGATTGCTGCCAAGCTTTAGGCCAAAGCACTACTGAGGCAGCATTTGTTCCGCTGGTAGATGAGCTCCTCCAGCCCCCAGACAAGAGAAGTACATATACTCATCCTGTTGAATGGGTGATCAATTATTGTTCCATCATAGAACCAGCACCCCAAACCTAGGGGCCCCAGAAGCAAGAGACACTCCCTGATATGGCCTACAAAGCAAGTGGGTCATAATGGGCAACAGTTCCTGCATCTCCAAAGACCTCACCTGCATCACTCCACAAGACCCTGTCCCTTCTCCCATTACTCTTTATGAAGCCATTAGGAGAACGAGTTAAATAACGCTGGCGATCAGCACCCAGATGTAGAACTGGCTAAAGCTGACTGAGGAAAAGGAAATAGCTTTAAAAAAAACTTTCTTCTTCTATAAAACTCCCCACTCAGCCAAGGGCATCTGCCCACAGATTGTTAAATTGGTTACTGTTATATTCCACTGGAACAATGAAATCACTAACCAATAAGGGAAGGGTGAGAGACACGGCTTTCCCAGCAGTTGAACTTAGCCTACGGAGATCACTTCCACAAGACATAAGAATGACCAGTAAACTCAGCGTTCTGAATTAAGCATACTCACATCAGAACACAACATGTAGCCAGAGCATTAAAAAAAAATCCCTATATATTAATCATGCTATTTCTCCTATAAGTTGGGAAGAGAAAGATTGCTATTTCTACTCTGAAATACTTATAACAAGCTCACATGCCAAGGTGATAGAAGCCTTATAAGTAAATTAGACAGATCAAAAATCTTATCATCACCAAAGACTAAATCTAGTAAGAGCCATAGGGTGGGCAAATGTAACAGTTACTTTATATTATATTTGGCAGTTCAGAGTCAGCAGAGGAATCTAAAAGTAAAGGCTTTAAGCATAGATAGAATCAACAAGGCTAAAAAGTTGCAGATCCTCTGTCTGCAATCCAGTCACAAGGAGAAACCTCATTATTTAAGTGAACCTTTACTATTAGACAATGGTAAGGACTGCAGATCAGTAGTTCTCTGCTACACTGAATATCATGTACTTTGAAATTCCTTGAACTCTCTAACTCCTTAACATTAAAAAAAAAATTCCGTGACTAGTTGAGATTTCACCATATGAAGAAAAATAAGTTGCGGGGCATGCATCAGACAGTACATGGGGCACCAATCATTCTGGCTGCATAGATTACCAAAAGCACCTGTCAATGAGTATTGGAAAGGCAGGTATTTTGGACCTAGGAAGCATATTACCTTAAAAAAAAATTTGCCTTATCACCATTACAAGCTTAGGCTGATCGTAATAAAAGTGCACAATACTCAGGATGACTTAGTGAATAATGTAGAGACCACAGTAGGCTCAACAGCGTGTTATTATCTATAATAAATTGAAATATGCATGTTCTGCATTCTAGTAATAGGAATATAGTATTTGCCATACTAGATACAAACCACTCACTCAAGAAGCCTAGTATCTAGCACTACCCAATGCTTCAGAAGAAGGTGTGAAAAATCTCTACACTTTCATTGTACAATAATCTATTTGAGGTGTGGAAGAAATTCTCTTTCTGAACCCCGCAATGACCAGTTTATGCACTGACCTGTGAGATTTGTTTGCATACAGAATTGTTGGTAAAAACCATATAATATACTAAACAGCAGTTGGCATGGAGGAAATAGGATATTATTCTAAGCAATAGTAGGCTATTGCCCAGATCTTCCACCACCCACCTATCCATTATAAGAGCATCTTGCCTGCTTATAAATGCACATGATTTAAGCTTCCCTGTGTCAAATTGCAACCACCAACCTTGTCTAGCACTTCTCTGCCCCTCCCTTCTCTCAGATCCCAGTACTCAGCAACACCCCAGGCCAGCACCATCCCTGCTACACCTGACCAGCACCTGCCTACACCATGAACCCTAGGCCTAGTACCCCAAACCTAAGGGCTCCAGAGCCTTCCTGCACTGTGAGGCTAGGGCATCCTACACATGCTATACAGAGACAAGCACTTTACGAGGGCCCCTCTGCATCCTTCACCTCCGAGTGGGCACCACTCTTAGCCTAGGCCCTCCTGTACCCTGCACTCCATCTCTCAGTGCCAGGCCCATAATCTCAGACCCGCTCCACAGACTCAGCCCAGGGCCCCCTGTACTCCATGCCCTAATGCCAAGTCCCTCACCTCACACACACCCTCCCCAGCACAAGGCCCCCCCATACCCCACACTCCACCCCCCTCCCCGGCCCAAGGTCCCCCTGAACCGCACCCCCCCATGCCAGGCCCCTCACCTCAGACCCCCCCTCCCCAGCACAAGTCCCCCCCATACCCCACACTCCACCCCCATGACAGTCCCCTCACCTCAGACCCCCCCTCCCCAGCACAAGGCCCCCCCGTACCCCACACTCCACCTCCCATGCCAGGCCCCTCACCTCAGACCCCCTCTCCCCAGCACAAGGCCCCCCGTACCCCACACTCCACCCCCCATGCCAGGCCCCTCACCTCAGATCCCCCGGCCCAAGGCCCCCCTGTACCCCGCACTCCACCCCCTCCTCCCCCCATAGCCGGCCCAGGCTCCCCGCTGCTCCCAGGCCCAGCGCCACCCTAGCAACGGCACAACGCTCCGTAGCGATGGGGAAGGCGGGACCGCGGGCCGGCTCTGGATCCTCACCGGCATCCTGAGCGAGTCCCTGCGGGGTGGCTCCGGTCCGCACCCAGCTTCTCCGCCCGAGGGGGAAGGGCGGGCTCAGTGTAACCCCGAACCCGATACAGTGTAACAATAACAGGGGCGCTAGAGCCGCGGCGCCTGCTCCTCCTGGCCCCACCTCCACGCGTGAGTGACTGGGTGCTCAGCTAACCCCTGCGCCATGCGGAGGCCGCTCAACCAATGGGCTTGGGGATAGGGCGGGGCACATCTACTCCCCGCGCAGCCATTGGTGCAGGGCTCCAGCCAATGAGGGGTGAGGCAGGGGCTGGGCGAAGCGGCCTCACTGCAGCAGCCGCGCCCGATGCTCCGCGGGGTTTGGCTCTGTTGAGGTTGCGGGCTGGGGCCGAGCGCCACGCGCAGCCCAGAGCGGAAGCTGGTCCCAAAAGCAGCATCATGGAACAGCTCGTGTTGTCATCATATTGCATCATTAATAATAATTAATGCTAATCAATTGATCATTAGCACTGATCTAGGGCTTCTCATCCAGAGAGCTCAACGTGCTCTGGCCAGTTTAGGAGCTGATCCTGCAGTCTGATCAGCTCAGGTGTTCGCCATACACCCACACAGACTCCAGCAAAGGGGCCGGAATCTGGCATTATCTGGCCATCTGAGGATTCACTGGTCTATACAGCTAGCTTCTACCTCAGCCTCCTGACCCAGAGACAGGCCTGGTTGGAGCACTGCTAGATTCTGGCTATTCTACCTGACAGGTGGCCTCTTTGCCGGACTTTTGCCAGCTGGCCCAGGTCAGAGCAAGATCCTAACCAGGGTGGTGGCATGACAATAACCAATTCTCTGATGGCCTTCTCTGCTGTAAGGTGCTGATCTCTGCTACAGCAGAGAACCTGGCCCAGTGACTGTAGATGTTAGTGTTCACCATAGTCAGGCTATTCGTTTATTTGGTAGAAGGCTCTGTTGTAATGATGGTGACACTATGACATGTACCGATGGGAAGCAGTTATTACGCAACACAGTGAAAGGGTCTGATCCTGCAAGGTGCTGAGTGCCTTCATATTTGCTCAGCACAAAATCAAGCCTGGTCTCCTTCCTCACAGAAATACTCTCATTGTGGGGCTTACTCACATGAGTACAGTGAGCAAACATTGAGACCAATTTTCTCTTAAGGGGGCCATTGTGAAAAACGAGAGCACAGTATTTTTATACTGAGGACCAAATCCTGGTTTTAGCATGTACATCCTGAGTACTGGGGGCTGGGAAGAAATTATTCCCTCATAAGCTGCATAGTAACTGTAAAACAGCAAAACCCTGCTGTGGTTTTACCCCACAGCTCCTAATTTCACATAAAGAAATGGATCTGATTCTTCTCCAGTCTCCTCCCATCCTTTCCCCAAAATCCATAGGGAGTTTTTCCCACGTTCCCTGCCAAGCAAATCTCCTGTGTAAGGTCTTGGAGTCCTGTACCATCTGCAGAGTACTAGTAGAACTGCACCAGGTATAACTACAGGGACCACCATTTACAGTTACAATGGGCAGCCACGGAGAGGGGAAGAAGTATAGATGGGGAGACTCGGCCTCTGATTGCATACATCTACAAAAAACACCAATATTAGAAGAAAGAAGGTGAGGTCTGTAACATTTAGCAACTGTGCACATTTGCCTTCCGGTTATAAGAGAAAGTGGAAATATGGCAGGGGTCAAGATTAAGTTTTTATAAGAGGATGGGTTAGACACCTAATACAGTATTATACAACTAGCAATTATCATGTGGCATATGCATGGGAACTTACACATAATTACAGGTGTGTGTACCATTTCCTCAGACCTATAGGTGGTGTCAAAAAGGTGAGAACAAGTAAGTAAAACATAATCTCTTCACAGCTATTTTTCATTATGTACATAGTGCCATAATGGTATATAGCACTTTACAGTGTGCAAAGAATCCTAATGGAGACATTTAGCCCTCCCCTCCAAGAGTTTATAACTTAAAGGCAAGAAGAGGTTCAAATACAGTAAACAGACAGAATGGTGTGTGGGTGTCTCCACAGAGCAGCTGGGGCTTTGAAAGGGCATGGCATATATTAGCTGGGGGTCTACTCCATATGAAAGTGCTGCATGAAAGAATCCAAAATTAGGCGTGGAGGAAAAAGACAAGGGAAGCAGTCAGGGGAGAAGCTTGGGTGGAACAAAAGGAGCAGGAGGGAGTGTAGGAGGAGAGAAAGGCAATAGCAGTTATATAGAGCTACGAGAGTGAAGAAGAGACGCTTGGATTGTCTTATGAGAAGCCAGGGCAAAGATCCAATTCCTATCATCCTTGAGTAGCAGGTAGGGAAACTGCCCCAAGCAGCTGCATTTTGGCTGGAGCTATAGGAGAAATTGCACAGGGGTACACCAGAGAAGGACTCTGAAGGAAGTTGTTGTAGTCAAGGCAGTATTCAATGCAAGGAAAGGAAAGAGGAAGGGACAGATTCTGGAGATACTCTAAAGGAAGAAAAGGTAGGAATTGTAGCCCAATCTTGCATTTCTTCCTCTGCCAAAACTTCAACTGACTTAAATGAAAGCAAGATCTGGCCCTATGGTAGCTAATGGACCAATTCAGCCACCCTTACTCATACTGAGTGGAACTTTGAAATCAGCTTGTCTACTTGTGGAATGAGGTACTGCCCAATTCAAGTAAAAGTGACACAATTTGGCCCTGAATGTGTGGGAATTAATTTAAAATATTTATTATGATATAGGTCTTAGCTTTTTCTTTCTTTTTTGCTGAACATATTTTCCATTCGTACAACACAACGTTTTAGTCACTACCACAATAGTTTTCAATCTATGGTCCCATGGGGGTCTGAAGACTATGTCTAAGGGGTCCGTGTAAGGTTGTCATTACCATAGAACAGTGATTTTCAACCTGTGGTCCACGGACCCCTGGGGGTCTGCAGACTAAGATTTCCAAAGGGGTCCACACCTCCATTAGAAAATGTTTAGGGATCCGCAAATGAAAAAAGGTTGAAAACCATTGGTCTACACCATGAGTTTGCTGGAATTTATTTCGGGGTGGGATTTTTAATATATGGCCATCAAAGGCTTGGGCTGCATGTACATTGAGAATGACTCATAGACTTTAAGGTCAGAAGGGACCATCATGATCATCTAGATTGATCTGCTGCACATTGCAGGCCACAGAACTTCACCCACCCACTGCTGAAATAGACCCCCAAACTCTGGCTGAGTTTCTGAAGTCCTCAAATCATGGTTTAAAGACAAGTTACAGAGAATTCACCATTTACACTAGTTTAAACCTGCCAATGACCTGTGCCCCATGCTGCAGAGGAAGGCAAAAAAACCCCATGGTCTTTGCCAATCTGACCTGAGGGGAAATTCCTTCTTGACCCCAAATATGGCTATCTGTTAGACCCTGAGCATGTGGGCAAGACCCTCCAGGCAGATACCAGGCAGATAAGCTCCCTTGAACTCATCTGCACTCTCATAATCCTTCCCCCTTCTTAAAAGCCTGGGAGAACAGGCAAGCCTTGCAGTGCATTCAGAAGGGCATTTAAATTGATACTATTGTATTTTCATAATAAAATGTCATTGACAAATCTTGCTTAATGAAGTTCTTTGTACAACATCTCAGATGAACTTAGTGTGGGCCAATTTTTGCCCAATTCCTATTAAATCCATGAATTGTTTGGCCCCACCAGTCAAATCCTGGCCTTTTGAAGTTAATATCAAGACTTCCATTGGCTTCAATGGAAGCAGGTTTTGGCTCTGATTTTGTTAATTCTGTGTGTGTTTAAGAATCTATCTTGAGGTAGTGGCTGAGGTCAAATGTTCCAGGCCAGGTGTCTATGATTATAATGGTATCAAAGAAGTGTTCCAATTTTTAAGGTGTTGCAGCCCAGTGATACTTGAGCTGTGATATTCTACAACTGCATGACGCTCTTTATGGGGCCTGATCCAAAGCCCACTGAAGTAAAAAGAAAGCTTCCCTTTGGGTCGGTCTACACTCATGGCAGTTGTAGAGTATGGACATTGTATGTCCAGTTAGCGTGGGTATAAATAGCAGTGTAGACAATGAGGCAGTCCTTAGGTGAGTAGACATGCCATGGGTATGTACCCTACACGGCTCTCTAAACGCCCAGCCAGTGTATCCCACATCTACACTGCAACCTTTAGCAGTGTAGTGTCCCACTGTCCCTCCACTGCCAGAGCCTTTCCTCGCTGCAGTGAAAGACTCTGGCAGCAGAGAAAGGCTCTTACAGGAGAAAGGCTCCAGCAGCTCCCCACTGCCAGAGCCTTTCCCGGCTGCTTCTTCTCTACCAGAGCCTTTCCCTGCAGCTTGTAGCTACACATCACAGTGTAATTAATTCATCTTTATTAATTAGCCTCTTAGAGTTGGTAGGGCAACTCCCACCTTTTCATGTTCTCTGTATGTGTATATACATCTCCTTACTATATGTTCCATTCTATGCATCTGATGAAGTGGGCTGTAGCCCACGAAAGCTTATGCTCAAATAAATTTGTTAGTCTCTAAGGTGCCACAAGTACTCCTGTTCTTATCACAGTGAGTGTGGATGCAACCAGCCTTTCACTGTGGTGTGTACTCTACATGGTGCCACAAGTGTAGACAAGGCCTTTGACTTCAGTGGGAATCGGATCAAGCCCCTGTGTAGACTCCTCTTCCATGTAAGCTCCTTAAAGTGTCATCTGACTCTATGATCAGCTGTGATCACAATATGGTGGCTGCCCTAGGAAAAACAATGACAATTTGAAACAGGTAGAAGGAGGCAGAAAGAAATACATACATATGGGTGGCAGGGAACCGATAGAGGCAGAGTTCTCATGCTTGATCTGTCAAGCAGCCCTAGATAATACAGTTCATATCACAACCTTTACTGAGCTCTTTTGGTGGCTATATATTGAAGTGGATTGTCTTAGTGATTGGAGCAGGACCCTGGCTGCTACACTGGATAACTCAGGTTGTGAACAGCTACAACATGATTTTGTCTTCCTCTTTGGATATCTGTGGTATAACCAAGTTAAGGAATTACATAGCCTAAATATCCACCAGGTTTAAAACAAAACACCTACCAACATATAACTCGTCTTTTGTCAAGAAAGACATCTGCACCGGAATACAGTTCTGAAACGCAGATAGAGGCTAGAGCCTGCTTGCCCTGCTATGCTAGTGGATGAGATTGAGAACCAGAAACTATTGACAAAAGTGGAAGTGAGGAGTCTGTTTTTATTTTCCAGACTGAGTAAAACACAAAGACCATAAATAGTGAGAATAAAATGCCATGTTTAAATGTGTTACCAGTTTAATATAACAGAAGGTATGGTCAGTAACAGAATAACAGTTATTAAATATGTAACACATAACATTAAATATAGACACTCACATAGGTCCCCAATCCGGCAAACACTTCCACATGTGCTTCATTTTTATTACCCTGAGTATCAGTGGCACTACTCAGATCACGCGCCAGACTGCACGTGTGTTCCTGCAAACGCGTTTACTTTTTGCTAGTCTTGCCCGCTAGTTGTTCAGAAATGTGAACCCGGGCTTCAGCAGCGGCATCCTTGCCACGGCAACTCTCGAGAGCCCAACCAAAGGCTTGTGAGTGGCAGACGGACACGCTGGCCTGGATACAGCGGGTGCAGAAAGCCCTCCGGGGCTCCAGGGCGGCTGGGACAGCCCGAGAAGCAGAGGCTGCTGCCAGGCTGACACCGGGTCCCGCCTCCAGGCAGGCGGGCGGGCTTGTTCTCAGGGCTGCAGGGCAGGAGGAGTTGCGTGCGTGCGTGCGGGCTGGGAGCTGCTGCCTGCTCCATGCTGATGCTCACGTAGCCCCCGGGAGGGGGAGCTGTCCTCCTGCTGCTGGGCTCGGCACCCCCGGGACCCGGCCGGGGAGAGGCGGAGCCTGGCGCCATCAGAGCCAGCCCCAAAGGGACTGTCCCGGGCGCTGCGCAGACTCCGGAGCCTGTCAACAGCGCGAGTCTCCCCTCTAGGTATCCTCGCCAGCGGCTCGTCCTCCGGGGCAGGGCTGTCTTCCCCGCTGGCTGTGCGGGGGCCAGCAGCCCCCTCTAGCATGATCCGGGGAGACCCCCTCTGCCGGCACAGGCTGAGCCATTTCCTGGAGCTGAGGCTGCCGCAGCCGCGGCCGGGACTGGACACAATGGGAGGGGAAGCGGCGGAGTGAAGGGCTGAACCCCACCGTGCAGGCGGCTCCCCTAATGCCCTGCCAGCGCCATCCAGGAGACCCGCAGCGGCCGATCCAGGGAGGTGAGAACCGGGGAAGGGACGGGCATGGGCGTAGCTCTCGGCGGGACTCCCCCCACGGGTACCCACCCACGGCTGGTACCCTGACTCTGATCCCAGCCCCCCCCCCCTCGACCCCCGAGATTTCTGACTTGGGGCAGCCGCTCCCCGGCTCCCAGAGCCGGTGATTTGGTTACTTATGTAGCTAGTTGCCAGCCCATCACATGATCGCCCTCCCTTTTGTTTCCGAAATGAAATCGAAAGAGGGATGGTGGAGTTGCCGCCTGCCTTGCTCCTGCCCTCTGCCCCTCAAGCCTGGTTATTTTGTGGGTGCTGAATCCAGGTGTTACCCAGCGGGGGCTCAGATTCTTCTCCCAACATAAGGGCCTGGGAACAGAGGGGTGGGGGGAGGGAGGAAGAGGAAACCCTGGCCCAGCTGTGTTCACACTGGGATCCAACAGTCAAACTCCCCTCCTCTCCCCCCTCCTCTTCCTTCTGGTGCCTTTACAGCATTACAAAAACGAGAGAGAGAAACAGACAACTCCAGAGAACCAGGATTTTTTGCTCCCATCAGCTCTACACGGGAGATAAAGCACAATGAGAAGTCAAGTGAAGAAAGGGCCTAAGGGCATCTCTGGCACCAGGTCAAAATCATGGACAGTGCACGGGTTTCACCCAGTTACAGGGAGACCCCCTCCACCCTACATCATAACACTCTGTGACAACCAGCCCCCCTGAGTGGGTTGTCATATAAATGGGGCTTTGGGCCAATATGTGACGAAGGGGGGAAATGGGCAGGGGCGAGCGAACGGACGCGCTTTGTGGTGTGTACTCCCACCCTTCCCACGGACTGATATCCAAGTTAAAACTTGGGGGGGGGGGGTTGTCAATGCTGCTCTAAAGCTATCCCTGCTCTGAGTGTTTTCGGAGGGAGGGGGTAGCACAGTACAGGCAGTGTCTGCTAGCCATGGCAACACTACATGAGGCCCACAGCTGGAGACTGAAAGGATTATGGAGGTATCTCCCTCCAGACTCTGGCTAGGCTCACAAATGTTTAGAGAGGTGAGAATTTCCTAGGAGTGCTAATTTCTTCAATCTTCACCCCTGTCACCCACCCTTCCCTCTACCATGTCAATCTCCCACTGCTTCCATCTTCAATAAGTAAAACTTACCTTATTGCTGCTGCTTCGAGAGCCAAGGTTTAGTCCACTCAGGGAATGGGGCACCATGTGCGACAGCATGTCCCTGTGATTGGCTCTGCCTCATCAGGGTGCCTGGGGATCCACGGTTGTGGCCAGGGATTCCTGACCTATATGACCTACCCTGGCCCCATCATCCTGCTGTCAGCCCTGTGCAGAGGATGGTGTGTCTGAAATGTAGCTCCCTTATTCTCATGCACCATTTGGGTAAATGTTGCCAGCTGCACCTCTTTGTGGGAACAAAGGAGCCAGAGACAAGAGAAGGAAATGAACTGTTGAATCATTTGGTCCATTCCCCTGCTGTGGCAGGATTACACTGTAACATGTCATTTTAAAGAATGCGGTGCTTCAAGAAAGACAGAAGATTGCAAATGGATTTCAATAAGAATCATTTGTAAATGTAATACGTGAGAGATCCGTTCTGTTAATCACTTGGAGTGCCAAGTTTGCACATACAGTATTCTGGGAAGTATAATTACTTATATTGCCAATATTCATTTTTCTGTATTAAGAATTGCTTCTATTTAATTTTAAATTGTTTTTATTTTATTTTTTAAACCAGGAACAGGGATATGTCAATGTGTATCAGAAAGTGGCCTGACAGTTTCCCTTTGGTTACATTGGCTTCAGTTCTTGTTTCAAACTCTCCCTTTGGTTAACTGTTGGGGCTTTCAGTTCTGATGCTCTTTTACATCCAGTACCAATTAAAGCCAAAGTCATGTGCATTATTTTTGCCTTTAGCGGGGGAGGGGGAAAAATTTTGTGGACTTTCAGCTTTGGAAATGTAGAGTAGTTTCCAGAAGATTCATGGAGGCTTTGAATACTTAACTGAGCTGCTGAAAATAGTGATAAGAGCTTCTGGGAAGCAAAGAGGAGGAAGCTAGGGTCCACAGGTCTTTATAATAAAGAAAAGTAGTAGAGAACTTAAAATTAGTAAAAATCAACCCTGGGTCCTGTTTCACAGGTGAAACACTACGTCCATGCTCATGCTCTTTTCTTTCAGCTTCTCAAGTGGCACTGAAACATAAGCATTAAAATCTTTAATTTCAGCTTGTCAATGAAGTTCACATTTCTTGATACCCAAGTGTAACGGTTTTGACTGCTTAGAAGTGGTGATTTTTCTAAAGCAGGGGTAGGCAACCTATGGCACACGTGCCGAAGGCGGCACGCGAGCTGATTTTCAGTGGCACTCACACTGCCCGGGTCCTGGCCACCGGTCCGGGGGGCTCTGCATTTTAATTTAATTTTAAATGAAACTTCTTAAGCATTTTAAAAACCTTATTCACTTTACATACAACAATAGTTTAGTTATATATTATAGACTTATAGAAAGAGATCTTCTAAAAACGTTAAAATGTATTACTGGCACGCAAAACCTTAAATTAGAGTGAATAAATGAAGACTCGGCACACCACTTCTGAAAGGTTGCCTACCCCTGTTCTAAAGCAATGCTATTAGTTTAAAATTTTATTTTTAACAATCAAATTTCCTTACCTGTGTTACTAATAACATGCAAGATTAAAACAACAAACAGAATTTTTAAAATCTAGTTTATTTTTCGTTAGCTTGGCTATTTGTTTGTATCTTTGCATTGCTTTCTGTTTCACTAATGGAAACAGACTCACCAGTGTCATTTCTGGTTCTCAGTCACTAGCACTAAACTGTAAAGTTTAGATTCCAAACGCTGCAATCAAAGTTTTATCTTGTTTTAAGCATAACTTTTTCCCCTGGAACTATAAAAAAAACCCATTGAAAACAATTTTGTTCATCTTAGGTTTTGTGTGAAAACAAAGCAAAAAAGGATGTTGAACCTGTTTACCTTAAACTAGAACTCTAGGCCTCTGTTTTCCAAAACCTTTAATGTAGCAGTTAATGGATTTTTTTTTTTAAAGCTAGTTAGGAACTTAATTTTATTTACCGAGCGTGTGAGCCCAGTAGTAGGTAGTCCTCCATTAGAAGGCTACTGCAAGTATTTATGCAGCCTGTGAAAAAAGCTCTTGGCTGTATAGTTGTTCAGTTGTCTGAGGTTCTTTCATCATGGATCTGCTTCTGCTTCCATGGAAGTTAATGGCAAAATTGTCATGAACTGGCATGAAAGCAAGACTGGGTCCTACCTCTTAACATCTTTGGGCAACAGACAAGTAGCAGGGACATTCTTTAGTTAGTTCTCAACATTTTAAAGTTGAAGAAGCCACTAGGAAAAAAATCCTGATATAGTTTTAAGGAGTTGTGATAATGTTTTATAATGCTTCAGTTTTCCTTGGTTTAGATAGCTGTGCCTACCTGGGAAACTGGCCCAGCCACTCGTTGCTATGAAGTGTACCGGATCTTCTGAGAGTCCGAGATTTCCATTCCTACTAGAGAATGCTCTAACAAGAGAGGCCAGGCATTGGAAGGTGCCAGTTTTTTGGAATTTCACACTGAAGGTATTCTTTCCTCTTCTCTTTGGAAATGCATTAGGATTCCAGAAGGTTTTCTGCAAAATACAGCCCCAGTTCTGCTATCTGATCCACATGTCCACATCGCATATGGACTAGATACCAGGATTGGGATGTGCGTCTGTCCAAGTTTCAATTTAGTATAACAAGATGCACAATGTCTAAAACACAGTTGATCCAAAATAAAATCCAGAGAATATCCTTGCATAAATGGGAACCTGGGAGTGGCAATTGGATGACAGGGGAGTGTGTTTATTTGGTGTTAAATCAACGGTCCTATACGTAAGTAATCCTAAAATCTACAGTGCTTGGTCACTTTTTATTCCCCACCCCCCAGTTTCACTCAGATGAGAGTAAGAGGGGATGCTCTGCGATCTAATGGTTAGGAGTCAGGAAACTAAATTCTGTTCTTGGCTCTGCCATTGGCTCACTCTGTTACCTTGGGAAGCCACTTAACCTTGCTCAGTTTTTCTGTCTGTCATATGGGGATAATAATGCTTACCACATTTGTAAAGTGCTTTGAGATCAAAGTGCAAAATTGCCCTTGAAAAGCATTTCAGGCTATGTCCCTTCTCTTCACAATCTAATGGAAGTGCAAGGTATTATTATTTATTTTATTAATGAACCGGGCACTATCATCTGAATGGATAATTTGAGATCAATATAATACAAGTTAATGGTGGACATTATAATCTGAATCATCCCCTAATTTATACTGTGTGCCTATCACACAGCTCTAGTTGCTTTTACATTAACATTTAAATGCATACCATAAATCACTTACAATAATACAATGTCAACAAGACTTATAGTCTGTCCTCTCCTCGGAGCACGTCCTCACAAGAAAAGCCTGAGTAGGTAGATAGGTTTTGCAGCATGTGCTGTATGGTAGCAAACTTGGCTTCTATCCAGTCCAGGGGTGGAGCAAATTTGAGAGACAAGGAGCTACACAAAGAACCCGTAGATGTAAAAATCAGCTCAAGCCCTCAAGATGATCTCTACTGTTGGACTAAGAGTATAACTGAGCTGTTGATTAGAGCATTTAAACAGATGGATTTTTAAATTCTGTTCCTCCAAAGTAAGTGTGTTGTTTAACAAACCACCAATTGTGTTTTAACTTTCTTCCTCCATCTCAGGGCACAGATATCTCTCCATCACATTATGAGAAAGCAGTTCTCTGGATTGCAGAATTAAGCTCCCAGTTCCAATTTTACTCTGAAACGTTTGCCTTGGCTGTCAACATTCTTAACCGGTTATTGGCATCAGTAAAGGTAGAGATCCTCTTTGGAAGCTTTCTTTTATGATTTTATTATTAACTAGGGCTGCCGTGAATATCTAATTAGGATTCAGTTACATCCTCATTCAGTTACAAAAGGGAAGCACCAGAGACCGGGGTCGGCTTATGAACGGGTATAGAGAGGGAGAGGTGGGACACAGCCCCCCCCCCCAACAGAGGGAGCAAGGAGAGGCAGCACAGCCAGCAGAGACAGAAGGGAAGAGGCGGGGCCAGAGTCTCTCCACTTCTGGCCACGCTGCTCTCCCCCCAGCCTCTGAAGCAGCTGCAGCTCCGGGGCTGGCAGGCTGCAGCTGTGCCGCTCGGCCCTGCCCCCCAGAGAAGACTGCGGCTGCGCCACCTGGCCCGCCGGAGGACGCTGCGGCCGTGCCGTCCGGCCCAGACCACTGGAACATGCTGCGGCCGTGCCGCCTGGTCTGGCTCGCCGGAGCAGCTCCAGCCAGGTCAGAGACATCCTCCCCAGCCCTCCCCAGATAAGGTGGGAAGGTATGGGATGGGGAGAGTGCGGGGGTCCTGGGCTAGGGGTGGGGTCATGTGGGGGGTGATCACAGTGGTTACTCCCCTGACTCCCAGCTTCTCCCCCCCAAAAAATTTCCCCCCCAGTTGCTGTCCCGGCCCGTCAGGGGAAGCAGCTGGCGCGCCGGGGACACTTTGTTTACTTAGGTTTACCTCCGTGCCTGCGGATGCTCGAGGTAAACAAACCATCTTGGACCACCAGCGGCTTATCCTGATGGCCCGGGAGCCAAAGTTTGCTGACCCCTGAATTATAGGGTTGGCTTATGAACAGGTTATAAAAAATTTCCATTTTTACTTATCCATCTCGGGGGGGGCGGGGTCAGCTTATAAATGAACCGGCTTATGATCGAGTATATACGGTAAGCAGGAGCTTAATTTAAGCACATACTTGAGTGCTGTACTAAATAGGAATTATAGTCCAAATGTAGTTATAAACATGAAGCCTTTGTGTTCGTGCAACTACTTTTCACCGCTATTTTACACAAACTATGGGCCTGATTGCTCTGCCCTTGCAATCAATGGCAAAATTTCCCATTGAATCATAGACTATCAGGGTGGGAAGGGATCTCAGGAGGTCATCTAGTCCAACCCCCTGCTCAAAGCAGGACCAATCCCCAGACAGATTTTTGCCCCAGATCCCTAAATGGCCCCCTCAAGGATTGAACTCACAACCCTGGGTTTAGCAGGCCAATGCTCAAACCACTGAGCTATTCCTCCCCCAAGTGGTATCAGGCAAAAGTTCAAGCCTAGTATTCAGTACCCACCAATTTACAATAAATGGAATCATCACATTGTGACTGGTAGCATTGCAGTTTAGGGCTGACTGTATTGCATGATCTAAGTACGGAACGCCGTGATACCTGCGCTCAGGAGGGGATTCCTTCCATTGTAATTTTCCTGTCTTTGCTTTGTTTGAGCACAAAATTATCTTTTACTAATAGAAACTACAATTTAGGTCAAAGCAGGTTTAATGCAAACTAAAGGTGAAGATTTGGGCCTCTCTATCTGAATGACCATTGTTTATTTTCATCTAGAACGTTGTCTTCTATGCTCAGTGTTTTGCTCTTTCCTCTTCAGGCACAAGTAAAATACCTTCGGTGCATAGCAATTACCTGCCTCGTCCTTGCAGCAAAAACCAACGAAGAAGATGAGGTCTGTATGTTTTATTTAAATACAGTAAATCAACTTCTGGTCATTCTTGGAAGTCATTCATGTTTCCAGGCTTTTACCAATTTATCCTCTCTGTCTTTTGGTTAGCTAATAACAATAACACTTGTCTTGATATTGCTTAACCATCATATGGAAAGTGTCATGAGTCCCTTGAATGAAAGATGTATATTATTAAAGCTCTGTCCTTCATTTGTGCTGCAGTGATGGGAAATTGGGAGATTAAAGAAGCCAAGACAGGGTAATAGTTCTTCAAAGGAAGGTTAGAAGGTGTGTATTTTCCTCAGGGTAGAAGATGTAGCTCAACTTTCATCCAATTAAGTCCCTGTGGTTTGGGGCAGATAACTTAAACATGGGTTGGTTCCCAGTCTGTTAATTAAACACTTAAATCAGCAACTGCTCACTTGGATATGAGAGAATCTCTGAGAGATAATTACCCAGTTATAATCATGTGGCTAAAACCTCTTGCAGCATTTTGAAAGCACACTCAAAAATCATGTAAACCATTTTGGACTAGTTGCATTTCAAATTTAGAGTTAAAAAAAAAAATCGAAGGCTTGTAATAATAGCTCAAAATTGCCTTTGAAGAGCATAGACTGCATCCTCTCCTCTTCGTTATCTAAATGTGGCCAAAGCTTTTCTTTTTCAAACTGTAATGAAAGGAGAAGAGTTCTGGGCTCAAGGCCTTTCTAAAGGTCATGAAATAGAAGAACTCGGTATTGTAAATGCTAGAGTCAGAAGTGTGTTTCTTTTTGAACATGTCAACATCCTTGAAATGCTCTGCAGAGATGCACATAAGCCTTCGCACAATACATACCGTAAGGTTGTGCTTTGCAATATTTTCCCAGTAGACAGGAGAAGTTGAGTCATTGGCCACAGGAAATAAGAGAACCACAAATAAAGAAAAAGCACCGAGAAACAGGCTAGCAGGAGGCTTCAGAGAGACCGTCACAACAGCAAAATAATAAGGCTGGGGAAGCAGTGCTCTTGAATCTCTAATTTCATATTCAACAGGGTCACATTCCCTCTTGGTGTTGTCAGGAGGTATTTAGAAATTGGGTAACCTGAATTGAAACAATTCTTGGCTCCTCAAGGCACCTGTGTGTTAATCAGATCCCTTTGCACGCACAGACAAAAAAGGTCGCACACAACGTTGTGTAGTAAGGTGGCTTCTTTATTATTATTATTATTTTCAATTTTCACAGGTAATACCATCAGTGAAGAAGCTTGCAGTGCGGAGTGGTTGTAAATGCTCTCCAGCTGAGATTTTGAGAATGGAAAGAATTATACTAGATAAGCTTCACTGGGATCTTTACACAGCGACACCTATGGATTTCTTAAACATTGTAAGCACTAAGAATTTTGCAAAAGTCTAAACTAGTTTTGTTTCTTGTTTAAGGAAACAGCTCTTTTACCAAATAAGACTAGAAAACACAGATCACGTGCGCTCACACACACACCCCTCCACCGTGACTTTTAAGCCACACATTCTTAGCTATCTGCAAGTCTTTTGAAGAATGTTACAGTGAAAAATGTCGATTTCTTTTAAACATACTGCTATTCAAAACCTTTAATTTTTGTTTAAAAATTATTCAACCAGACCTCCATTTTTAAAGGACAACTAAAATGGACTTTAAAAAGATTCCTGTACTGCACAACTACACTCCATTTTTATTTTTTTAAATACACACTGCAAAAATATTTCTAACTATTTCCATTCTATTAATACTGTACATAGAAAGCTGTCGGAATTTTTGCTACATTTCACACACAGGTCCTCTCAAACCATCTCTTGCCCCCACTGAAACTTGACCCCAGTTTTGGGCAATTAGACCATACTGATCTGGCACTTAGTCACATTATTTGCTAAACACTTCATAGAAACAATTACACTTTTCTTAAATAAATGATCATGTGTTTATAAGGCAAACATCACGTGATATGAACATACCCTGGGCTCTCTTTTTATGGTAATGGATGGATATTTAAACCATATTAAGCTGCTGATTGTTTGAAAACCACCTATCATAGCCAGGTGCTTGGACTAAGAATTTACTGAGGAAACAGAAGCATTACAACTGAATTTACTCCTATCTGCTGGCCTGAATACCACTTGTCTTTTGTTGGCAATCAGGATAATGCAGTGACTTCAGAATTTGTTAGAAAACACAGACCTTTTACATTCATTATAAGCTTTAAAACAGTTTGATGGTTGGCAAGTACAACACAAACCAAGTAACACATGGTAACAGGGAAAATATTTCTACACTTCCTGATGTGGATTGAAATTAGTTTGCACTTCTGGTCAATAACATATGAAACGTACAAAGTTCACTGTTGACCTCTGCTATTTTTGTTTATATATATGTATGTATATATTTATCTTCTCTCCAGTTCCATGCCATGGTGATGTCCAACTGGCCCCATCTACTAAATGGGCTGCCTCAGATGAATCCTTCCCGCCATGTTGCGTTCTTGACCAAACAGCTACAGCACTGTATGGCATGCCACCAACTACTGCAGTTTAAGGGCTCCACATTGGCTTTGGTGATCATCACCTTAGAGTTGGAGAGGCTGACTCCTGACTGGTTTCCTGTTATTACTGATCTGCTAAAAAAAGCACAGGTAGGAGTCAAAATGGCCTCAAACCACAAATTTGAGGCCAGCGCACAGATAAATGAATAAAGCTTGCGGCGTATTTACAACCAACATTGCACGTTTTTAATGTACTTCTCAGGAGTGCATGTATATGTCAGGGTCTGTTCTCCCTTTGATACCAACCCCCTTAATGTTAATGGGAGTTAGGTACTCCTGGAGGAGAGAGCGCACTGCATTTTGTTATGGGGGTCTTTTATTGTGAAAGGTGGGTTGATCACATTAGACCCAATTTTCGAGACATCTCAGTGCTCATTTGCTCTCAGAGAGGAGGAGGTTCTCCATAGTTCTCAGTGGGAACTGCTGGATGCTGAGCAGGATTGAAAATCTGCCCGTTTATATGATTTAGGAATGCCAGGCTCTGTCAGTGCGTTTACTTAAGCTAAAAACAGTCTTTTGAAGATATGGATAGATGAAGCCCACATCCTACCTCCTGGGCATTTCTGTTTGTCTTGAAATGGAGACATTTTCTCTGATTTACAGAACACACATGTGCTCATTAAGAACATGTGCAGTGAGTATGGAGGTAGTCTGGGAGTCAAAAAAACCTAGAATCTGTTCTTAACTTTGCCATTTGTTAATCATGTGACCTTGGGCTCATCAGTGACTGAACCCCCTACATCCTAGTTTCCTTGTCAGTAACATTGGGATAATAATTTTCACCCACCTTTTGTAAAATGCTTTGAGAGCTACTGATGAGAAGCTCTATAAATGCTAAGCTATTATTATAAGCCTTGTATACTGGAAATTTTGATATGGGTTTTTTTCCTTTCACTGAGCTTACTTAGAATTGCACATCAATTAAAGCTTTGACCAGAGGACAGAATCATTTAACAAACTAGAGAAAAACGGTTCTGTATCTTTCATTACAGGTTAGTAGCACCAAATTCATCCATTGTAAAGAGCTTGTGGATCAGCAGCTAATACATTTACAACCATCCAATGCTGTTTATATCTTTAATCCTGCCAACCAAGCCATCCGAGCTCATCCCGAGGAAAAGTTACCCTACTGTTATTCTGAATGGAAGAATTCAAGTCAAATTAGTTCAAGGGTCATTGTGAGTCAGCCAGTTCCAGCAACTTTCACACCTACTTCCGTCAAAATTCATGAAGACAGCATGGAGACAGATGAATTCTATGATGGATTCAGGCACCTATACAATGAGGATGGTGTCCCAGAAGGTGGAAGGGTCAGCATCACTGGCTCATGCAATAATCTGAGGCAAGGAGAAAGTAGTTCCCCTTGTCCTCCATTACAGCCACCTGAAGTTAACTAGAGGAGGCCATAATTGTGTAGGAACTAGCAAATGCAGTTGCCAATAGGTCAGATGAATGGAATGCCAGATGCTGTCAAATGAAAGCATTCCTTGTTTTGGATAGAGCAATGCCAAAAACATTAACTTGCCGCCTTTTAAGTGTGTCCTAAAACAATGTTTGCTACTTCCCCACCATTTTTGTATGATCTGATTATAAAGCTGGGTAAAAACCTCAACAGCTATGGATAGCTGAAGTCATACAACTCAGGGATCTAAATTCAGCAGATGGGGCTTCACACTGCACTTGGAGGAACTGATGGAACCACATTCCTTGGGCAGCTATTATTTAGGCTCTCTCCCAGTATGCATTGTGACTTCAGCCCTTCCAGACTATAACATTGTTCTCCTCTACAAGCTGTTTCCATAATATGAACAGCTGTAGGTGAGTTGCCTTGTGGGGAAGGGAGCTCCCATTGCATGGACCATTAGGTCTACTGAAATATTCCTAGGTGGGACCAAACTTCTGATTTAACAGTGAAAAAAATGTGTCATGAGAACAGCCTAAGCCTCTGTGTAGGAAATTCCAGTTTTACTTAAGGGCTGATCTTGAACTCAAAAGATGTTCTGAGTGCTCTAGCACCTTTCAGAATCAAGCTTTTAGGGACTGATCCAGATTCCATTGCAACCAATGGGAAGACTCCAGTGGGTTTTGCATCAGACCTTCACAGATTATGTGGCGCAATTGAATTTTGTTCATATTGTAGCATGCAAACTGTCTTTTTTTTTTTTAAACTTTTCTTTTACAATTTATATATTTTTAAAAACATTTGGTTCTTTGCCTTAAGTACTAATTTCCACAGTGAGGCAGTTAAACTGACTTCTGTAGCTTGTAACAGTTTTAAAGCAGCCTGGCAAACGTTTTAAAGGATGAGTCCTGAAAGGGTGATTGTTACTTTTTTATTTAAAATGGGGGCCAGCACTTTTAAGTGAATTTTTTTTTTTTTTGTATACTAATTTGAAAGTGTAATCAGAACAATACTGTAGGGAAAACAGATTAGGCCTTGATCCTGCAAGTTGTGGCCCAGTATGAAAGCCAGTTGCGTGCCTTTGTAAGGCTAAGCATCCGGCATAACTCATCAGAGTGAGGGCCCCGGAGTTGCGCGAGGGTAAAAATGGGGTGGGGCTAAGCAGAGACCTGGATGTAAGTGCCATCCTCATACTATTAGAGGGTTTACCCAAGCCTCACAGCAGCATTTTCCTTAATGAAGGATGAGGTTTCCTGGCAATCCTTGTCCTGCTCATCTCTTTTTGCCTTGTGCTTATGTGAAGCATCTCCCGCAGCTACGCTGTGCAGGCTCAAAGCTGTTAGTGGTTGAATTAACAGATTTAGTTTTAGAAATGTTCTGTTAAAATGTTGACTGCGTAAGCACCGTAGTAAGGTCAGCTTTGTGTGTGTGTGGTGTGTGTGCGCGCATGCGCGGGTGTGTAAGCCACATTTCTTTTGAACTGCAAAAATATGGTGCTAAATGTACCAAAAAAATGTTATAGCAAGGTGATGAATTAATGCAAGTGAGAGATGTGAGTATGCGTGCATTTGGACAACCATTGGAACACATGATGGAGTTGTACGGCAAGGCAAGGGCTACCACAAACTGTGAATGCTGCGCTTTATACTAGTTTAAACGACAGCCCGCCTTACAGATTGAACCGAGTGGTTTGCCAGTCTGTCTGATTGCAAGGATGTAGTAAATAAGTTTTGAAATGGGAATTAAAAAACGATGCACTGTACTAGAAGAGAAAACTGTTTACAAGCCTTTCCACGCATCTCGAGGCCTAGTTTATGGAGGGACTTGGAATGTTATTTATTAATCCTGCCTAAGTAGCATGAGGAAGGTTTTCATTTTGTGGTAGGACCAAGAAAAGAAAGAAAAAAAAAAGCAGCACCTTCCTTTTCTATCACAAACTGTGACTTGACTGCCTGACTTTTAAAGAGGCAAGTTATCTTTTGTAGTTTTCACTAAATAAACTGTAATCTACGTTCTGGTTTTCTGAGTGTGTTCCTTAAGGTTAAGAATGTAATAAAATGGGAATAGGGCCAGAATCTGCCCTGATGCGACTCCATGCAATCCCCTTAAAGGCAACGGGGTTGAGGGGGTGTTTGTCAAGGGACAATTTGGTCCCAGGGCCATTTCATTTTCTATGCTGTTTCTTATGCATCCGCAGTAGCAGTGGCACAGCTGTAACTGAGCCTAAAACACTCAGACACATTGCACATCTTCCCTCCTGTCTAGCTTTGAGCTTGTGGGTAGTTTCCTGCTCCTCAGCTGGACAATTCATCCTACACTACTGAACAAAGCCAAATTTAAACCTCTCTGTATTCTGGTCCACGGCACTTATCCCACTTTGTATATGGTTTCTTCATTCTAAAAGGCAAACTCACACTGAAAAAAATCTATTCAGAGATGTCACCATTTCCCAAATTAGGAACGTGACTTGACACTAAAAGTGAACAGCAAAATCTACAAAGAGTGCCCATTGCAACAAAGGTATTCTGGCAGCTCTGTACCTTTGGGAGCATGCATCACCTCCCAAACACATATTCTAATGTTACAGCTGTATCATAAATGTACTTGTTAGACTTCTGCACAGCCTCAACAGACAAACAAAGTGTCACTTGTCAGCTAGCCATGGCTATGTTATCTACGTAAAGATCATCCATTAGAACTTATAAAACTCCACGATTTATCGCTCAGACATACTTGCTGTTCTTTTAAGGACAGAAGAGCTGCTGCAATCATAGAATCATAGAACTTGAGATCAGAAGGGACCATTATGATCATCTAGTCTGACCTCCTGCATGATGCAGGCCACAAAAGTTGACCCACCCACCCCTGAAATAACTCTCACCCTTCACTCAGCTGTTGAAGTCCCCAAATCCTGATTTGGCGACTTCAAGCAGCAGATAATCCTCTAGCAAACGACCCCTGCCCCATGCTCGGAGGAAGGCGAAAAACCTCCAGGTCTGACCTGAGCTCTAAGGAAGACAGTATTATCTTTGGTGTTATGTGATGCATGTAAATTTCCACACCTGTAAGAGAATACAGTCTGGGCTTGGTTAGCACCTCTTCCCTTATTGACTGAGCAACTAATCAGCATGGAAAGGTTGTGTATACTGTTTAGTCAAGCATCCTACGGATCAGTAATACCAGAATTTAGAATCATGTTGCCAAGTTCAATTTCATGGATCAGTATTTTCCTTTTGCTGCCCCCCCCCCCTTTTTTTTTGGTACAAGTCCACATCAATCACAGATTACACTCATTCCAAGCAAGATTTGCACTGGTCTCTCTTCATAGTATTAAGAAGGACATCAGTGTATTCCGTTGCCAAATCATTGCGGCAATAGCAGCTATGGCTAAACTGTTGTGTATCATTATCAGATTAAAGAACCACTTTATTATAGAGGTTATACCTGCCATTGCTCCTGGGCAGAATTGTACCGATTCAGCCAGCTTTGCACTGGCTTGTGAAGGTCTGGTGTGGTTAGAGCTGATTTTGGCAGGACCACTATTTTGCCAGAGGCTTGGCGTGTGCATATTTATACCTGTGTAAAGCCAGGCATAGGTCTCTCATAACCTATGGGGAAAATGTATATTCAGTGGTGCTTACCCAAGACTATCAAAGCTTCTGCTAACCAAAAACAGCCAGTAACACATGTTTCTAGCAGAGAAGCAGCTTGGGCTATAAGACTGAGCATAGGACAGAGAATCAGGAACGCCTCATGTCTAATCCTGGCTCTGCTACTGACTGACTGACCGACTGTGATCTTGGGAAAGTTACTGAACTTTTGTGTCTGTTTCCTTATTTGGGAGATGGGGATAAAATACTGGATTTCTCTATCTCAAGGAGCGCTGTGAGGATCATAATTAATGACACTCGTTTGTGGAGGGAGTGGTTCTTTAGTGGAATGTTCTCCTATGCCAATGTGTCACACCAGGAGAGATCTGGATGCAGAATATTATTGCAACATACCATATGAGAGAAGGGCCTGGTTTTCTTCTCTCCTACACCACTGCAGCTCTATTGACTTCAGCAGAGTTACTCCTGATTTACACTGGGATAACTGAGAGCAGAACCTGGCTTCAGAGGTATTTTCTCTATATTTTAATACAGGGTGAAGTTTTGGTGGTGGAAAAAACTCTTCCTGAGCCCTTAGGCGTGTTATTACCACTTAATTCTGTAATTAGGGAAACAGAGAATTTTGGGGGCGGACTGGGGGCGGGGGGAGGGGAGTATACCACGGTTGATTCTGGATCCCTTTGCTGATAGTCTGTATGGATGGCCTAGCCTGAGTTTCCACATCGACAGTCCTTGTAAAGAAATGCCAGAGACTAATTATAGAATAGTCCCAAAGAGCAACATAGCTCAGCAAGACAGAGCACCTTGTCCAGCAAGGTGAAAAGGCTTGGGTCCGCTCTCACCCCTCAAGTCTGAGCAAAACACTAATTGTTTCAGATTTAGCCTCCTTCAAACGTTCAAACCAAGGCTCGGCAGCTTTATCCTGCCCTGGACAAGGGAAAGGCAGTTTGGGATTTTGGAAATTGAGCTGCTTTCCATTCACACCCAGACATTAATGCATCATTGTGGGATGGGCTTGGCCACTGGTCATTCACATTAAGGTTCAATCCCTCAGCTAACATCAAACCACAGCAATTGAGTCATATGGGAAAATGAGCCAAAACACTTTCACTATGTGATCAGAAAGGTCCCGTTTCCAACTGGTCTTGGGAGAGAGACAGAATGGAGTTTTTCAGTCCTGTGGACACACCCTCTTCTTTTGAATGGTGTATTTAGCAGGCAATTTTTCCTGGTATGAAACAGCATTTAATGGCACATTAAGGGCTTGTCTATACTACGCAGCTTTTAGTGACAAGGCTGTGTCGATACAGCCTTGTCACTAAAAGTCAGCGTGTGTAAACGCTCTGTTGGTATTTTGTCGGCACTTTTGCCAACAAAATACTTCCACCCCGTGAGCGGCGCTCCTGCCGACAAAGCCGCATTCACACTGCCACTTGCGTGGGCAAAACTTTTGTCTTTTGCTGGGGGGCTTTTTTAAGTACCCGTGAAAGACAAAAGTTTTGTCGACAATGTCGCAGTGTAGACAAGCCCTAAGAACTAAACCATGGCCATTCTCCAGCAGATTGAGAGAGCAGAAAGCATAACAAGGATAGCGTTCAACTGGAGGGGTGGGGTTTGTTTTTGTTGTAAGCCTTCAATGCACAACTAATGACACGTCCCAACTTCTGCACACTGCAAAATAGGTCAATGTCTGAAGGTGTGATAAATGCCTATCGCAAACCTTTCTAAGCTGATTTTTGCATTAGGGATCTCATTTAATTCTGAAATTTCTTGTATTAGGAAAAGGTTTTTTTTAATACTAAAATATTCAAATATGCACACCTCCACACCAGTTAAAAACAAATAACTGTCCAAAGTGCATCTGGACAGTTCTAAGTGAGCTCCATAGTGACGGATATGGGCAGTACCTATGCCAAGGCAGCCTGGTGGTTAATTAAAATCCTGGATAATGAACATCAACTATCAAAGATGGGATCGTCTTTGCCTCTTGCCTTACCCTGGTCAGACCTCCCGCACACCAAAACATACAGTAACAAGTACCTTTTACACAGACATGCCATAACATAGGAAATCATCTACTATAAGTAATTTGTGGGACTGGTTAGCCTGTAAGCCGTTTCCTGATAAATCCTTCAGATACTGTTGCCTTCCAAGCAGTTTGAGATTCTGAATCAGAATCAAAACATGAACATGAACTGAACGTAGAAGCACATGCATACAGAGTGAAATAGTTTCCCATCAATGTGGTCACGTTTCTCCTTCATTAAATGTGTGCCACAGAGATTGGCTATATACCACAGTTAATAAAGCATATAACAAACAATCAGATCTAAATGTAAAGATGCTTTGCTATGGACCTGTATCCACTAGCATCAGAGCATTTCATATAATATTCTAACCTTTGATCATTACTTGCTGCACATGTTGTGCAGTTAATCTAAGATAAGGTAATTTACAGTTACACATATTTGGAAACTTCTGTGGTCAGACAAAGAAGAGATCCAGAAGCAGAGCAATAAAGAAGAAAAATTTGAGATTCAAAATTCTTTTGCCCTCACACAGGTTTCTGAAAGGAACAGATGTGCTGAAACTTGAAGCAAAAGTACATGGCTACAATGGGCTAATACTTTCCCCCTTTAATAACAGTAACATAAAAACAGTCATAACATTTAGTCCCATATCCCGTCTACAACTGTGACCAATACCAATGCTTCAAGAGAAGGTGAAAAACCTCAAAGTAGAAAATTATGCAGCAACGTACCTGTGGAAAAAGTCTTCTCCCAAACGCCAGAGAGTTAGTGGTTGGCTTATGTTTTGAAGCATGGGGGGTTGATATTACTTATAAATTTTACCCTACTTAGTGTAATTGACAATATCATATAAACGCCTAATCCTGTTTTGAACCCTACTATGCTCTTTTGTCTTAATAGACAGCACATTCCATATGGTAATTATACTTTATATAAAATGTTTCCTTCTACATCAGTTTTAGATTAGTTTTGTTGGCTTGTCTATGCAATTCTTTCTAACCTGTCTTCACTGCTTTTGAGTTCAGTAACATAATGGTGCACATGGTTCAATGTTCTGTATTCTAACAATGCAGAAGAGGACCCTTCATCGTCTGCTTTTGGTACTGCAGCGCCCTCTAGGAGTTTTCAGCAGGTCTCCCATAGTCTTTTTCTCTGCTAGGTTTGTAGTTATTATAACTGCATTCTTCTTCTTGAAAGATGGAGTCATGGCCTCCCAACAAGAATTACACAGACTTTTCAATAGTATTCACTTTCAATCCCTCTGTCCAGATATGAGACTATCAGGCTTAATTTACCTTTGCAAGAGCTCCATCTTGAAATAAAGACTTGTCTACGGAGTTAGTCTGTCTTAAAAAACCAACAACCCATCCACTTATATTTAAAATATAGTAAAAGGCCAGGTAAAACTTGTTTCGGTGCAGGCAGGGACACAGACTGTCACCCCCAGGATAGGACCCAAGTGAGACAGTGAGAGGGGCAATCTTAGGCAGGCTGCCAGCTCTGAATTCACCATCACTGAAAAATAAATAAATACTCAGCACCTGACCTCTTCTTGGCCCCAATCCCACTCCCATTGGCATGCATGGGCATTTTGCTATTGACTGTTATGTGAGCAGGAGCAGACAATGGTGGGCAATGCAAGAGGCATGCACTTGCCTAGGTTTTTTTTCCCTTCTTTTTCTTTACTGACTGTAGGAGTTGAGATTCACCTTACAGTAAGTCTCCCAGCAGGTACTGCCCAGGATCTGGTACCTCAGGGAGTTTGCTTTGGTCATTGCTGGGGAGTCGCAGGGTATGTGCCTGTGACTTTCAGGAAATATATCTCTGTGATCGAGTGTATGTAAAAGGCACCCCAGTGCTCTGGTGATGGGAGCATTCAGTGCATGTCGTGACAATGAGAACTCTGAGCCCGCTCTGGAGCAGGCAGCACACATCCATTATCCCTGTCTCAATATGCACACACACGTTTGCTCATTAATCCAAATTCTGGGCCCATTCTGTTCAATGGGCGCTTTGTGACAGACTCCCAGATTTGGCACATTGTGGAGATCACAGAAAGCTACGTTTCTTTCCATCCTGTGGGCCAGCTCACTGGCTCCACTTGGCTCTTTGCACCATTCAAGCGCTACAAAGAGAGTGGAAACCTCCCTCGAGACACCTGCCAGGGACTGCCCTCAGATGAAGGGAGCCCCCAGCAGGCACAGGGCCAGCATAGCTAGCTCCCACCCCCACACCCTCACAGCCCTACTGCAGGGCATGTGTTGGGGCAGGGATAGTGGCCAGAACAGGATGTGCTCTGGCTATATAGCTAGGAAAGTTTAGAGCAGCACCAATGTTGCTGAAAACCTGCACCCCAGAGAGGGAGAGAGAATCAGGGAGCTGTAACCAGCTCCCTATTAGCCCCGACTCTGCTTCCATCAGGTTTTTATTCTTATCTATTTTGAAAGAGACAAACAGGGTAAAGGGAACTAGATTTATGGCAAAGGTTATGAATTGGGACACATGGCTTCATTTTTTCACTGAACATCATATTTAGGTTTACTATAAAGTACACTTTTAAAGTATATATTCATTTCACAATTCAGCTTTTTATTAAACCTACCTTTGGTGCAATGAAGATTATTCCTGTAACTAGTTTATGCATGTTTTTAAACAAAAATAAAAAATGGGCTTCTGCGTATTTCTATACATTTGGTTTGGTGCAAGGAAAGTGTAGTCTTTTAACAGTATTTGCTTTTAGGGGAAGTGGCCCTCTGGCAGAAACATATAACCTACAACCCTGAACTCTACATTTTTTCAGATTTCTAGCTTTAGGCCCTAGTGCAGAAAACTAATCCCCGCCATTAACTACTGTAATTACATTTAGTTGTCCTTTAAAATGGTTCCATTATCACTCAACACATCAACAGATTATTTGCAGATAGAGAAGGATTCTGGAATTGCAATCCAATATTACCTGGAACTGAAGAATCGGGTGCAAGCACAGAAATTGGGGACAGAGGAAGTTTTAGGAGAGGATTTTTAAATATGAGGCACATGTGTTATCATTGGGAAAATTGAACAAATAAAGGGATTCTTTTGGCTATAAAAGTTTTCACTGATAATCTACATTAAAAAAAACTATACAAAGTAGTTATTGCTAAGAAATATTAGAATCCGGCTGATATGTTAAGGACATTAGAAACTTCTCTAATTACAATCGAAAAATCAAATTAAGAGGAACAAATCAAAATCCCATTACTGTACAATGGCAGCTTAAGCAGCAAGCTGAAAATCTGATTCATGCTAACACACCAAGTTGGTTCCTCTGCTACTTGGAAACTTTAACAGTGTAAATGCTTATGACTACTTTGTATGGGTTCTTAACCCCAGAGATTATTAGTATCTTGGTTTTAGTGCATGTCATGCATTAGCCATAATTAGCAATTTATCTTTTAGTGAGTATCTTAGATTTCATTTATCAAGAAACCTGTTCAAGAGAACTCGTCCAAATCAAAAGATACAGTATGACTTAGTCCTTGCTATATACTCTCTTCTGTGCAATATATTGCAAGCATAAAGGTGAAAGCACCAATTAATTTCTTCTGCATGAGATGTTTTGGACTTAATAAATCTTCTAATTAACATGTCTTCCTGATGTTATGGAGCAGGCACTGGGAAGACTAAAAAAGCTACAGAAAGAACAAGAGAGAGTCAATATTTAAGTTGCAGTTAAATTGCATCAAGTGTAGAGAGCACAAAAGGTCAAAGTAGCACAAAACCTAAAGTTGCACATAGGCTGGTAACATGCAGCGCTAGGCATGCACAAGGCACACCTGACTTGAACGGTGACATATTTGCGGAAGATTTCATGTTGGAACTGGGATTTTTAAATCAACTGGTAATCCTGGAGAAATGTGACCATTATCACACTGAAAAAAATCTCCAAAATAAAGATATTCCACAGAGACAGAAGGAAAGTGGAGCCCGTCTCCCTTGTACTCAAGTTTAACCATAATGGAGGACCTCTGGAGACTAGCTAGTTCAATGAAAAAACAATTTTCTAAGATTAAGTACCAAGAGGCCAAACCGGTCTGTGCCTTAGAGACTCTATACACTTAACCACTACACAATCCTCCCTCTTAAATATCACAGAACTGGGAGGCAAGAAATCTGGGTTTTGCTGCAGAGCCAGATATAGGTTTGCTGTGTGACCTAGGGACCAGTTGTTTGATCTCTTGTTTTCTATCTTCCCCAATCTATAAACTGCAGATAATACTTACCTCATCTGGGTGTAGTGAGGCTTAACATTCACTAATGTTTATTAAAAAAGCTTTGAGATCCTTCGAAGATGGTACAGAAATGCAAAATATTATTATAAAGGTTACTTCTGTGGGAGAGAGAAGCCACCCTGAGAAATATTTTACCAGGTCACAAAGTGTTCACCGTTAATTATTACCAGTGCAGCTACTAAAGAACTATGTACCCTCTTCCGTCACCCTCTTTACACAGAGACTTTAGAGGCCAAGGTTTCTTTAAATTCCAGTTTAGGATGTGGTTAAGTCACATTTGCTGCCACTTCCATCTGCTTGGGATTCTGTGGGAAGTGTACTCATCTAATTCTAATAACTCCAACACTTAACACTTCCTAATTCTGTGATCCAGGCTGGGCTCCCAGGCCGGGTTGCGATAGTATCATCAAGGCCATCAAAGGTTGGTCAATGGTCATCTGCACACAGCACACGCCTTCCTTCTTTCACTCATATCCATTCAAATCCCCAAAGCACCAACTATTATGGAACACTTTTTATTTTTAAAGGTCAGGACAGCTTTGGCCAAAAACACAACCGGAGCAAGTGTCGCATGTTAAGGTCAAATTCTGCCCGAGGCTGGAATTAAGGTTGTTACTTATTAAGTGCAACTGTAATTTCTGAGTCCAGTAGCTTAGGACAAACAGACCGAGACACTAATTCCCCAAGTTATACTTGATTTAAGAGTTAGCAGGGCCCCATGGAAGATACATTCAGAAAAGGACTCCAGTTAGATTTTTAATTAGCAAGTCTCTCCAAAATAATTTTGTGCATTTGTTTTCTAGGGTTGCTGAGTGAACTAAGGGCACGTTGTGCCCCTGCATAAATGTATGTAGCTTCCATTAACATTGAGAGGAAGTGTTCAGTAGAAGACTAGATCCCCCACCTTTTCATGGAGATCCTGTAGTGAGAGTTTGGCCAACTTTATATCAGAGAAACATCTGATAGACCTATTCTTAGAGAATTACACAGTGAAAGACTGCTTATAAGCATCTTGAAAAGCATCATTTGCCCAACAGGAGAGAAACTTAAGTTGATACTTAAGAATTTTCCCCAAGATAGAAAAGCATCTCTTTTTGTACACCATATGATACATTTACTAGTTAGCTATTTTTATTTCATCAAGAGCCCACTTCAGGAGGGGAGGGATAGCTCAGTGGTTTGAGCATTGGCCTGCTAAACCCAGGGTTGTGAGTTCAATCCTTGTGGGGGCCATTTAAGGAACTGGGGTAAAAATCTGTTTGAGGATTGGTCCTGCTTTGAATAGGGGGTTAGACTAGATAACCTCCTGAGGTCCCTTCCAACCCTGATATTCTATGATTCAAAGTCATAACAGAAAACAAATACTGTATTTGGGTAAGCTTGCAATAATTACACAGTTATTTCATTAGGATGCTATTAGAGGACAGAAGTTTTAGAAAAGTACTGTCAAATAAACGACACCACAAAACTCAAAATAAATGTGAGATTTAATAAAAGAAATAAGTACAAAGTGAACAGAAAGAATTGAAAGTCAAAAAACAGTACGAATGACAAAGTGAATGAATGCAACACTTTCTGAGAAGCATGTTAACTTTACAAAAGAGCAGTTCCACAAATGTCTCCATATTCTTGCCAAATTAAAAACAAAAAAACCCAGTACCCACTTCTGTGTAGAATCTGCTCCATGCACACATAAAAAGTTTATAAAATTAAGAGACATCCAAAATACATTTTAACTTAAAAAGCAGAAACAATACATGGTAATGGGTGTTTAAATGATAGAAAATGGATAACTTTTCCATTAATGCCAACATTTTAGAGATGTATGTTAAAAAAATAACCAGGAAAAATATTCTAATTGGATTGCTCATTTCGGGCATAATTTCTGAAGCAATCTTTATTTTCTTCTAGCCTACAACACAAGAGGTAAATCTTCAGCTTGGAGTGAGATTAGTGTCACATTATATTGATAACTTGTTAAATAAAAAGCAAGTACATAACTAGCTTAATGCACCAAACATTTAAATTTGGTCTCAGGCAAAAATGAAAAATCAAGTACTAACAAAAGAAGAAGCATATATTGACTTCTGTTGGGGGAGAATATTATGGTCTATCAATTCAAGAGGTTAATAATGACCAAGGGAAAGTTGAGGTCAGTATTTAACTAAAAGGACAAGGATGTTTACCACAACATGAAGTCAATGTATATATAATAATAATAATTAATAATTAATATATCGTTACATACATTCTGAAAGTCTTCAGAAATATCTGGAAATCTCTCTTATGGCCACGGATATTAAGCTTTTATTTTTATCATTATTATTATTATTATTTTTAACTAACATACTAAGGAAACAATAGTTACAGCTCTAGGAATAAAAGTATTCTGATCGCTGATGAGCCAATCAGGAAGAAAATATTTGCATAGATGATCTTGTTGGCTGCAGCATGAGATCAGGAGAAAACTACTGACTGAAAAGCCAATCATAATGCATTCATTTGCATGTGTGATCTAATTAGTTAACTTTATTCCAACTCTCAGTACTGTTGACCTTTGAGAAGGTAAAATAATATAAACCAGAAGCTATTGCTTTACTCATGTGATTAGTCCACTGATCTTTATGGAACTTCTCACATGAGTAAGAATACCATGATTTTCTACTAATTTGCCACATGACTATTTTCAGCCAATCATGTGCTAGGATTGTCGTGTATGTAAAAATGCTATATTCTTTGAGCATCTATTCTAAAAAACATATTAACCCTCAACATTTGACAGTTATTCTTTACAATATATTTAGTTTAAAGAGGCACAGCCTTAAAATTAAATGGTCAGATCTCAGCAAAGTCCTGAATAAGTGTTAATACTCACTATTAACTCTTTCTTTTTAAAATGGCCTGTCTTTAAAAGTACCTGTATAATTTTCATGAGGTTCTTACTTACAAATATCAAGTAATACTGTGACATGATTTTCAATATATTCATATAAAAGGCCAACATCTGTAAGAAAATATTTCAACACCTGAGCATGTATTAAAAAAGCTGCTTTATCAAGATATGCAAGTTGAAGAACCTCAGTATACAATACAGCTAAATGCTACCTCTGAACAGACCTGCTAAAGGCTCAGATTACAAGGTTATACACCATTATTTAAAAGTCAAATAAGGAATTTGCCAGCACATTTGTTTAAAGACTAAGAGATCTCTAAAAATGATTAGAAGAAATGAATGCTAAATAAAATGGACATGCTCACAATCAACACCTAATTAGCCAGTGTTTGCTGAAACAGTTAACCAAAACTCTAAAGGCACTAAGTGGGAGCTAGTATAAAATATTTGTTTTCTTTTAGCCCAGTATCTGATGAAATTTTTGAATCTAACTATTTTTAGCGAAGACAACCATATCTAAATGAAAAAGGTACAAGCTACCTAACACACCCATATTCACCAATTGCCTTGCCTACATCATACAAAGGGTGGGCCACTGGCCACTGCCTGAAATAGTATTGTTCCCTATACAGCCCTGTGGGCTAAACAATGGTTTCCAAATATCAAAACAGTGTTAAAGAGAAAAAATTGTGAGAGGAAGGGACTAATGGGACTTGGGGGTACGTAGCCCTGCTTAGGAGCAGGCTACTTGTATTCATTACACATCTGTTTATGGGTACATTTTTTACACTGGAAACAATTTAAAAGTTCAAGATGAATGATCAAGCATCTTGACAGCAACACACACTGGTTAAGTTACAAGTGGAGTTACAAAAATCCCATTGTTCCGCATAATATAAAAAACCCTAAAGAAAGGAAAATCTTCCTATTTAAATGTTCCATGTTAGCAGTAAAGAAAAATCAAAACGTTGTCGTAGGACTTGTATTGCCACTCTCTTTATATTATGCACGGCACAAAGTGTTTAGAGAAATTAGGGTTTTTTTAAAAAATGACCTGAGAGTAGGTTACTCAGCCTAGAGCACTTAGGCCCTGTTAGGAAATTCAAAGTGTTTTTTTCAATTCTAAACTTATTCAAGTTGTGACTTTTGTTAGAAAAATAAAAGTGTGTTCTTCACACTACTCATAACAAATGTAGAAAAAAAATCAAATCAGGAGTCCCATTAAGCATTAAAAATTAATGTAATCTGTAAAGTAACTATCAATTAGTAACATTAATTCTGATAAAACAATTATGGTTACTTTACAAGTGGATGTTTGGTCATCAGGTCTGAAACAAAACAAGCCTGCTCATTTTCAGGATTAGTTGACTTTGTGTCAGAAAATGTACACAGTATGACGTTTACTTCCTTAAAAACTATTCATAAGTCCTGTACAGATAACAATAAATTGTTACACTGTAAACACTGAAGAGGCTCATTTTCTCTTTCACTTTGGTCCACTCACACAATGTTATGACAGAAGTAACACAAGGTAGGAAACTCAAGCAACTTAACACATGAAAGTACAAAGTCCACTCTTGGCCTGTGTGCGATTAACTGAAAGAAACAAAAACATAAACAAAAACAGCATGGATTAATGTTATGGAAATTAAACAAAAGCAAACTCTAGTGAAAACATATACAATGAAGAAGAGAGACCACAGATCTGACATTTCAGGACTCGCTAACTGCGTCCTAAACTAAAGGTGGTGCGAAAGCATAAAGTGGTTAACAATTGCATTTGTGAAAGCCAACCTCCCTGTTGAAACATTTTATCTGATTATCTGCAATCCTTAATCCGCAAAAAGAACAGGAGTACTTGTGGCACCTTAGAGACTAACAAATTTATTGTAGCATAAGCTTTCGTGGGCTACAGCTCACTTCATAGCCCACGAAAGCTTATGCTACAATAAATTTGTTAGTCTCTAAGGTGCCACAAGTACTCCTGTTCTTTTTGCGGATACAGACTAACACGGCTGCTACTCTGAAACCAATCCTTAATCCCCGATTCCTGATTTTACTAATCAAAGCTATGAACAAAATTAACTCTATCAAAATTTAAAACCAAATGTCAGATTTAACGAGCCATCTTACAAGAACTTCAGTGAAACAGAATTAGTAAAGCTTTTCCGCCAAGGATTCCTACTGTATCTCCCCCATTCCTTCTCCCTGGGCTTACTTATCTCCCGCTCCCAGAGGCCCACAGAATATCTATCTGTTCAAGAACAGGCGGATGGTCCTCTGTTCAGACGCCACTCCTACATCCACCAAATGGGCTGAGGAAGCATCCTTCAGGGCTACCTTTGTGGCATTCTTGGGTCCTGATTTCCCAATGCCTGCACCTTGCGTAGTCAGTGAGTGTAAAACACTACCATTATGAGTTGGTGGCATTTTACTCTCTCTTTTCACTGGTGTAAATGACTGCACAAGTGCAGCATAACAGAACTGGACCGTCAGCCTTTGCCAGTTAAGAGAACAGGAATCCAGACTCCGCAAATCCAACCTAGGTCTCTTGTGTGATAGTGCTCTGTACTAACTACAGATTCAGCTTTATAGAGTGTCAGCCTGACTGAAGTGTTCCACACACAACCCAACAGCACAATCAGGAAGAGGCATCAAAACATGTTTTCAGTAGTATCCACCAGAGGTCACTGTTTGCACAGGTAAAAGCTATCAGGATTCCGGCACTTTGCTAGTTGAGCTTTTGGTGAAACATCCCAAATTAAAGACACTGGATAATCAGGAATTTAAACACACAGTTCCCATTAATTTCAATGGGTCTTGTGTGGCTAAATCTCCTAGTCCTCTTGGAAAAAGTTTACTTAGTTTACTACTAAGCATATTATAACTTGGGCTGGGCAGGACACTGTTTTTTCCATTCCGGGAGATCTTGAAAATTTTTCCCATCCCAAATCAGGATGAAAAAAAAAAATCAATCACAAATTTTCATGAACTGACAAATCAAAAAAAAATTTTTTTTTTGATTGGGTCAATCAAAACATTTCATTTCAACTTCAACTTTTTCTCTTTAAAAAAAAACCTGTTTAGCATAAATTAAGTTAAATTTTGAAAGGAAAAGTCATTTTGACCCAAAACTTTTCATTTAAATAATGTCAAAAGGGGATGTTTCAACAATTTCAAAATGTTTTTCCCAACATTTTTTTAAGTCGGGAAACTCATCAAACCGACCCTTTCTTGCAAGCAGCTTCAGTTTTGACAAATCAGCATTTTTTGGTGAAAAAATGTTTTGTCAAAAAATTGCTGACCAGCTGTAATTATAACATTCCCCATAGGGGCAGAGCTGGGTGGGATGGGTTGAGACACAAGACTACATTAATGCTCTCCCACACTCCCTCCTGTCTCCACACGGATATGCAATAATGGTATTACAAAAAAAAAAAAGGATGGAAATACCATTCCAGACAAAATATTTAAAAAGTAAGAGCGTTGGCAGGCAATGGGGAATGGAACCTTTTCCAGCTCGAGATTCTTACAGAACGTACCACGCAATCCTGCTTGAGCAGAAAACATTTTGCTATTCTGTACAAACAGCATTTTGGGACTTGCCCCCATATTTATTGTCTGTAGCAGGTGTCAAGTAAAAAAAGGTGATATTTCTCAAAATGCCAAACTGAACCCAGAATCTGAGACTCAAGATAGAATCTTTCTGGTTTTTCAGTCCCGGTTAGTACTAAAGACCCCACAACTGGAACTTATTTAACAAGCCTCTCGATGCACAAACCACAAAAGAATCCAGCTCAGTCTCCCGCCAGTGCATTCAGAAGTACTTACATCAGCCAGAATAAATAGTCTGTAATTTTTTCAGTTAGATTCTTACTCTGTTAATCGGTCGTCATTTTTACACAGTACCATTTCTGACTGTAACCACCTTGTAATGACAGTGGCAAAACTCAGACTATTCAGTCATGTGCTAATGATGAGGGTGTTTCAAATCACATCTCAGATCGACTGTTAAATAATGACGCATTTGATATCTATTTCTAAATGGAGAGCAAGATAATGCATCATGGCTGAGATGCGAACCCGTCTGGCTTCTGCCTGCCCAGAGTGTGGCCACCAATACTACTGCTGATGAGGAATGCAATTCACGCACATCCCATATTCAAATAAATTAAATAATAAAGTATATGTAAATTAGCATGTTTGTGTTTTTTTAATGAAATATTAAACACTGCAAAATTATTAGAGAGAGGCAGCAAGTGCCAAGTCACCCAGGATTTAAATGTTTATTTTAAATTCACCCATTAATTTGGGTGCTCATTAAACAGTAGGCAGGCCTGCAAACTCCCCCTCACAGTTTAATGTACCTTCCTCTTTATCTGCAGCATCCTCTTCTATTGCACTGACTCACACAATCAGGACAAGATGCAACTCAACCTGTTATTCCTGTATCGATACAGCTCTTGGGCGGTGGTCAACAAGGCCACATTGTGTACTGCTAACGATGATTAATTATAACTCCCAGGTACTGAAGGCTATGTCATCAAATCAACACACTAAGCTGTGACGGCCTGAACTACATTTAGTAGCATCCTCCAGTCACAAGATGTACAGAACATTATGCAACACTCAGAGCTGCAACAAAGGCAGCTATTCAGCCATGGACTATACTCACTATATCCAAGGGCAGAGTATCAAGTCATTCTGGTCTTAAAGATTCTTTATACTGTAAGGGCAGGGCCAGATTCTGATCTCTCTTACGTTAGTTTCAGTTTACACATGTGTAACTGAGGACAGAATTAGGCCCATTGTCTTTTGTCTAAAAAGCCCCATGACATTATTCAATCATTTTCATGCAAAATCACTGCTGACATTTGAAGGCTTGAAATAAATTTAGTCCAAAGATCTCAGAGATGCACAAGCACATGGGCCTTAATTTGCACTACATTTGAATGGACGATCCTTTCATTATAATATAATATTTTATAATCAGCACTTGGATTCTAGCTGCCGGTAGGATGTGCCCAAAGCACGCAGGACAGAACCAGAATTGGTTTTTACCGCACCAGGAAAATGTTAATCCAAAGTAAACACATTAAATAATACACCTGATCTTTTTCTTTCCATCGTCAAAATTACCAGTTACTGTTACCACCAGCTTGCTCTGAATCTTATGGAACATAAAGAGAATATTTAAGTTCCTCTGTGCAGAAGAAAACAGGATAAGATGTTAGAACAGAGGAGAAGTATAGCAATTTGTAGGGTGACCCCTTTTCCATTTTGTTCCCAATCCTGCACTCATTGAAGACGGACGTCAATGGGAGTAGGAGCAGACCATTTGTTTCACTTGTTTTCTCTTTTCCCCTGTCACTCGCATAGGGTTATATTCTGAAAACTATTATTCTCACTGATGAGCACCTTACTCCAGAAGCACTACTGCTGAACTCAGTGGGAATGCCTAAGAGGCCACTCACAGAGGTACCAGAGTCTGGCCCAGAAGGTAGAAAAAAAATCTTCCTCATATCTAAAGGTCAGTGATTCCAAATAGGCAGGAACAAGACCCAAGGGGCCATGATGCATTCCTACCTTCCCTTCATTTTTAGGTGCCTTTTTTTTTTTTAAACTCTTTACTGTCCAGCAAAGCCAACAGCCCTTCAGCATCCTACAGACACAGTCCCAAACCCTGCAGCTCACAATAATGTTATTGCACTGCCTGAGGCCAGGCCTGAAGGACACTGCACTATTTGGTTGTTCTGGAATCCTCCTCTTCCCTCTCCTGGGAAAGAGATAACTCATTTCCCCAGGCTAAACAGGCTAAGCCAGTCCCTGGAACCAGCCATCGAGGAGGTGGGCATAAATGTCACCTGACTCTCTCATTCTTAACAGGCCTGAAAAGGGACAGGTCCATTTCCTCTCCAGTCGCCAAGGCTTCTATAGGGGGCAGATATAACTGGACCCTTTCAGGAGGATTGGAAGGATGCTGGCTTAAAATTTAAAATCCCCTTTAATTTACTAGCTTTACAGCTTCATTCGTGTGGTGTGTTATTGTGTTTGTTTCTGTCTAAAATGACCACGTTGTTGAAAGAATAAAATGTTTTGAATGGCTGGGAAAGGTTCAAGTTAAACCGCTTACTTTTTCTTGTCTTTATCCTTCTTCAGTGGCTGCTGCGAAGTAGCTTGCAAGGACTGAGACTGCAGGGTTTCGACTGCTAGTTTCCGCCTGTTGAAGGCATTCATCTCCTCCTCCAGCTCCCTCCTCTTCTCCTCCACCTTCCTCTTCTCTTCCTGATGTATCCTCTTTAAATGCTCAAACTTTTCGTGTAGCTGGTAGAAGACAGACTCCATGAGCATTGCCTCCACGACCGTCTGCTGGGCTACTGCCCCAGGCCCCACTTCTCCCCAAGGAGCAGCAATCACAGGCTCTTGCTGATGTGCAGAGTCCCACTGAGGTCATAGAGCTTCAACACAGGACTGAGGAGCTGAAATTGCTGCTCTCTCTGCAGGATAGGGGCCTAAACTACCTGCTCTTTGCATATTACCAGCCTTTGTATGTAAAGGGCAAGACAACGTGACAAACTCAACATTGTCTGTCTCTCTCTCTCGCTGCTCATTCTAATCTGGAACAGGAAGAGGGGAAGGAGGTTTTAGGGCCAGGGCACTGGATTAGGACTCAAAAGATCATGGTTCAGTTCTCAGCTCTACCACAGGCTTCCTCTGGGATCTTAGTCATGATAGTAAGTGCCTGATTTTCACAGCCCCCGTTGGTACCAACTGGAGCTGTGGGTGCCCAGCTCCTCTGAGAAGCCTTAATTTTCAGAAGCATCAAAGTGGCTTAGGAGCCTATGGCCTCACTGAGACTGACGCAATTATTCCCATTGTACAGAATGGGGAGGAGGGAGGCACAGAGAATAACATTTCCAGAAGAATCAAAGCCCCCACTGACATTCAATGGGACTTATGCTTTTAAGTCACTTGGGGTATGTCTACACAGCATTTTGGAGTGAGCCCCCGCAGCCTGGGTCAACACTAGCCGGGTTCGCACTAGTGTTCTAAAAATAGTTGTATAGACAGCACTGTGCAGCTGCAGCTGGAGCCAGGGCCGGCTCTGGCTTTTTTGCCGCCCCAAGCAGAAAACAACAAACAAACAAACCAACCAACCTGCGGCACAGCCAGAGCGGCAAAGCAGGAAAAAAAAACAAACCCACCTGCGGCACGGCCGGAGCCAGGGGGACTCCCTGCGCTGCAGACGTGCCCCGGCTAGCGGGGGGAGGGGGAGTGAGCGGGGGGGGGGGGGGGGAGGGAGAGAAGGAGGGCGGCCAGGGCTTCAGCGGGGAGGGAAGGAGGAGGGAAGGATGCGGGCTGCCCTGCCGGGCTTGCTACAGACCTGGCACTGGCTGGGGCAGACGGAGTGCGCAGCCCACTCCCAGCAGGGCGCTCCCCTCCTCCGCCCCCTACAGGGCAGCCGGATCGGTGAACCAAAAAAAAAAAAAAAGCGGCCGTGCCGCCCTAGGATTGGGCAGAATGCCTCCCCGTAGAATCTGCCGCCTCAAGCACGAGCTTGCTCGGCTGGTGCCTGGAGCCGTCCCTCACTGGAGCTTGGGCAATGAAGTCCGCCTACTCCAGCAGTTCTCAGAGTTTTCTATTGGTGACCCCTTTCACACAGCAAGCCTCTGAGTGTGACCCCCCTTATAAATCAAAACCACATTTTAAATATTTAAACACTATTATAAATACTGGAGGTGAAGCGGGGTTTGCAGGTAGAGGCTGAAAGCTCAGGACCCTCACATAATAACATCGTGACTCCCTGAGCGACCTCCAGTTTGAGAATCTCTGGCCTACTCCCTAGGTTTCAGAGCCTGAGCATCCACTCACTCCCGCTTGCTCCAAAATGCTGTGTGGACATACCCTTAGGTAGTTTTCAAAATGTCATCCTCTGTGCCTCCCTCTCTGATCTGTACAGGGGGAATAATTCCCTACCATGCTGGGCTACTGTGGGGATAAATTCATTAACGTTTGTGAGGTGTCCAGATCCCACGGTGATGGGGCCCACGTGAGCAGCTAGCTAGATACCACTGTGTATATTTGAGACCCATCCTCGGGTGCTGGGATATGCTACTTGGGGAGACTGTTACGTTACTCTGCTCGCTGTGTTCAGCTCACAGCTTTCAAGTGCTCACACTTCATCCACATCTGGACCTCAGAGCTGAACGTGTGGCTTGGGCTCATCTCGCAGGTCTCTGATATACCCACCTCTCTTTCCTTCTCTTTCAGTTCTGATTCAGTCTCCTTGACTTTGTTAACAAACATTTGCCTCATTCCTTCCTCTTTCTTCTGCAGTTCACCAAGGAACTCTTTTCTTTTGGTCTCATAGGTTTCTTGAAGGCTGGATAAAAAGCAAATGAGACACTACGGTATTATTCAATAGTGACTAGCAAGGCTATGCCCTTCTAAATTGCTTGAAGGCAGAGGGGACAGAGAAGAGAAAAATATCTCAATCAGCAGAGAGGTTCAAAATCAATGTTAGCAGGTCTCAGTCTAGTGGCCTGATGTTGCAAGCTCTCTGCTCAAGGGGATTCCAGCTGATGGAAGGTTTGCAGGCTCACTACTGGGCATGGATTGGGGAGATGAGGGTCACTCACCTGAATGGCTGGCTGTCAGGATCTGTGTCCTTGAACCCCATCTCCTCCAACTTGCACCGTCTGTACAGCTCATAGTGGCGGGTGTGAGTCTGTTCCCGAAGATCTTCCATATTGACTCGAATCAGCATTTCTCGCAGTTTCACAAAGTCACAATGACTTTCATTCTCGACTGATTAAACAGAAGGGAAGAAATTCAGCAAACACGGGTGGGGGGGAGGGATTGAGGGGGGGGGAGGATTGCAAGGATACGGGCAGGACAGATTAACCCCAGCGAGATCCTCTCTCAGGGAATGTGTACCTCTGGTGCAATGAGCGAAGCTTTCCAACAGGAGAGCGTTGCAGAAGCAGGGCCTTTCTGTTTCAGAAGCATCTGCCTAGGCAGGAGACTGCTCTTTACCAGGGTGCAAGGTTCTAGGGTTAGGACAGCATTTCCAAGAGCAAGGGTCATGAGCACAAAAGGAATTAATGGCGGACCTATGAGAGGACCTATGGGACTTGGTGCCTTCCATACACTGCTGGCCATGGAAATGGGTGTCATAGAAGGATGATGGGGCATGTGCACAAAGGTGGGTGGGAGCGGTTCTGTCACCAGGACTCTGCCCCACTCAAGGAAAAGAGGAAATAAAATCCAGGAAAAATAAATTTCCCTTCAACCCGGTTCTATGTGCCGTTCTGAGCTGTTACTTCGACAGCATGGGGCTCAGGTGAAAGATCCTTCCCAGACTGCACCGCACGCGTTTTGAGAGGGGCTCCGAAAGGAGGAGCAGCGCTCGAGGGAGGGCACTTGTACTGCACTAATCATCCCAGCACAGCACAGAGTGAACGCCTTCGAAGCACCTGAACAAGCTAGGGAGGGTTACAGTCCCCCACCTAGACATTCAGCACAGAGCCACCATTGCTGGGAGGGGCACTGGAAGAGAGAGAAGCAGAAAGACCCTCCGGAGCAGCTGAAGTTCCCACCCTGCTCTGAGAAGAGCTCCCACACACTGTATAAAGCCAACCCTCCTTCCAAGGCTTGAGTTGCATTGGTTACAACAGCTCATCATAAACTTCAGGCTAAGCTTTCGCCCTAAAATTGGCTGCTCCTAGGGTTTTCCCTGCTGGAACCTCTCTGACCCAGAGCTTAGCTCTCTCTGTTCAGAACCCTGCTCCAGCCTGGTTGGAGCAAAGGGAATGCACCTGCTGGTATGACCCAGCCGTAACCACACTGCACCTTCAGGTTCAAGCACCTGATGACTTGATTCAACAAAGGAGCCCTGAATGGTGATACAGAGTCCTCGGGTCTCTTGCCCTGGCACCCACACACTGACATGGTGGTAGAAGGAAGATGCGCAAGCGAGAGCGTGAGCACACACACACGCCGAGGGGCTTCACAGCTCTGAAACGTGCCCTGCTGTTGACTTCCTTACCTTGCACCACCCCCCAGGGGTACTGCCGAGCTCTCACCAGCTTGTTTCCAACTTTCACCTCCTCCGTGCTGCCAACAACAGCAAAGGGCAGATGAGCCTGAAACAGAATCAGCCCAGGGATTCAGTGCACACGCTAGAATCTCTCACAGGCATCAGTCTTACAAAGCTACCATGAGCTTCTTCTAGCCCAGGCACAAAATCTGCTTCAAAATCATTTATCTCAAGCACAGAATCTTCGTTACTCAGCGTGAAAACAATCTCCACTCGGAAACAGCATAGGGCACCCTGCATGCCAACACCTGCTTGCCATGGAGCTGTGCAGTGCGGCTTGGAGCCAGAGCATGGCACAGCAGGTTCAGGTACCGGCTTTGGCACTGAGTCAGCTAGAGAGAGATTTTATTAATGCCCTGAACAGTTACTTCCAAACTACAGCTGTTCCCAACACATAAAGCATCACTGGCTTCCATGGCTAGCAAGTAGAGGCCCCTCCCTGCCAGATTGTTCTTATTGCTGTAGCATCCCCAGTGTGCCAAGCCCTGTCTGCACACAGAGGGTGGGACAATGCCTTCTTTGAAGAACATACAAACAAAGACATTTGTTAGCGGTGATTTGCACAGCAGCTCACATGAAGGCACAGGATGGGGCGTTTGCAGGACACATCACGTGCTGCTTTAGTTATTAGAGACATGGTTATTAGAGACATGGTGTCCAAGAGTGAGGGCGGGGGGGGGAAATCACAACACGTGTAGGGAACATGGCATCAAGATGACATCATCAGCTTTGTAAGTGCAGTAAAGGAGGGCATTGGTTGAGAACACACAGTGTTCGTTGGACACAGCCCTTACATAGAGAGCTACAGGCACTGTTAGTCGCTCTGTCCCATCCCAAGGCAAATATCAATTAGAGAACATGTGTTACATTCTCACTACTCTCCTCACATCACCGCTTCTCTCCTCTGTCGTGGCACTAATGCTGGAGGTTGGAAAGTCACGCTGCAATAAGTGTTATGGCAATTACCAGTAGAGAATGACCACCCAGCCACACACTAAGCACCAGACAGCTGATCTTCCCCAAACACCAGCACATGCAGGGTTTTACTGTGATAGATACAAGGCTGGTTCGATTACCTGCTGGTCAGTCGGCAAAGCTCTCAATAGTCAATGGGAGCTTTGCTGGAAGGAGCACAGAAAACACTAGGAGCTAGGTATTATAGTGGTAACCAGATGCGGGTAGGTATTATACTCCCTGTTACAGCCAGTATCCAGAGTTCACCACACTGTTAAATGTACTTCCCAGGGATTTCAATGGGGAGGGGCTAACAGAGGTCCTTAATTAATAGGAGGAAGTAGACTCAAAAGTAGAACTCATGGGGAAATGTTCCCTCTTCCTCTCCCCATGAACAATTTTAACAAAAGAATTTTCATTTTCATCAACTTTTTTCTGCATTTTTCAGTTTTTTGTCGAAAAAAAAAAAAAAAATCAGCAACCAAAACCCAAAATATTTCAGCCAATGGGGCAAACATTTTTTGTTTTATTGCAAATTTTTGCCCAATTTTTTCAGTTTTTGGTTGCCAGATTTCCCCCCCCCCCCCCCCCATTTCCATTTTTGGGGTTTTTTTGGTGAGAGACCAAAACATTTAATCAAAAATGGAAATTTACTGTGGAAAAAGCCAATTTTGGTTTAAAAAACCCAAAACACACTATTTCAGATGAAAAATGTCAACCAACTCTACTCAAAAGCACAATTCAGATTCCAGATAGCCCAGTTCATGGAAATTAGCAAGACTCACACTCACTTAAACCAGGGCTGAATTTGGCCTTAAAAAAACCCAACAACACAGCAGAGTACAATCATCCCTATTTTTATTTTAAGTTGGGCTCAATCTATTTGGCTTCCTTGGTTTAGAAGACTCTAAACTAGAGCTGATTGAAATTTTTCATTCAAAGCTTCCCCTCCCCACCATGAAAAATTATCTTTTTTTAAAAAAAGAAAGAGATGAACAATTTCGGCACAAAGTTTCCTGTTTCAAAATCTATTGAGTCTTCAACAAAAGATTAAAACTCAAAAACGTTTCAGTTTGTCTCCTCTCCCTCCAACTCTTCTCCATTTTCTCCTTTTTTCATTTTGCTTCTGAAAAAGGATGGGTAAAAACCCCAAACTTTAAAAACTGAACACTTTTCTGTTTTCTCATCCCTAAAGTCAGAAAATTTATAATTTTTTCTAAACATTTAAAAAACAAAAAAATTTGCAAAACATATTTCGACTTGCTGCAAACCCAGCCTTGAAATATCAGCATGCAATCTATTTTAGAGCAGAACATGGCCTCTCATAAGAGCTGTATGAGATTAAGTAACAGTCACACTTTAATTAAATTCCTGTACAGTGAGGTTTAAAGGCACAAACAAAATAATGTCTCTTCCTCTCTTTAGCAATAGCCTTAGGCCTCTGTCAGATGCACTGCTCATCTTTAAAACAGATCTAGTATCCACACAACGTGTCGTTGTCCAGCAGTTTCCTTTGTTACAATATTCAAAGGAAAGGCAATAAGCAGCATTACTCACATTCATTACGGAGTTGATCTCTGCCACAGCTTCGTCATCCGTGGGGAACTGATAGATCTGCACTCCGTTACTGACCAGCTCGCTCATTATCTTTATCTTAAACTTGTGCAGCTCGCTCTTGGAAATGGTGTCTGCTTTGGCGATGATGGGGATAATATTCACCTACAGTGGGAGTAGGGGAGAAACCAGGGGAACCATTATAGGGCAGATCTGGGAAGCAGCAGCCAATCACTGTCCCTGGCTGAGCAGCATATTGATGGGTTTAGAGCCGCTATGGCACTGACCCTCTTAGACTAGCTGTGCTACCTGGACGGCCCCTTTACATTTCTTAATATGCCACACGTGTTACACTTTGCATGTAATAAGACAGGCAGCAGCACCAGTACAGCTAAGCACTGGATGGTGTAGGATGCCACCATCTAACTATGTTTTCTGCAACAGTAACTTCTGGAGAAGCTAAAGGACAAATGCCCTGTAATTAATGTGGACAATGAGTAGATCAAACCCTCTGTAACAAGCAAAAAAAATCAGCCAAGACGTTATCTTCAGAGACTCTTTTCCTGGTTTTAGCCTTAGCCCAGCGAGCGCTGGGACAGGACTTCGGTAGTTCCCATAGGTGCAGCCATGATCAATAAAGCTCATACTTTTGCGCTTCGCTATTGTCTTGTTTAGGCCATTTCATCCCTGAAATGTTACAGATAGTGTGAAATGAGACAGCGTGATTCAATGGGAGAAGAGCAGAGACTTGCTGTCAGAATCTTTGCAGCAATTTATTTTAACGCTTGTTAAAACTCTCCTTGAGTGCCACACTATGTGTGTATCCTGCAGATTAAGTGAGCGACTGGGAAAGGACACCCAGCTGCGAAGTGCCAGTGTTCTTACTCTTGGCGTTACTTAACAGTGTTTTCACATCAGCAGCTCAGACCCAAAACAAACACTGTACAGTTATTTCACTCCGGGTTCTGCAAAGCCATTTCCCACAGCTATGCTAACCTCCACAGGGAGAGAAAGTCATTCACGTTCACTGTGTAGCCCAGTCTAGCAAAACCTAGGGCCGTTTTGACATTTCTCAGGCAGGAAGCCATTTCACTATGATCTAACACTGTGCAGAGCTGGGAAGCCTGGTACGCAAGGCAGTGTTGAGGTTAGGGTGGAAAGTCCTCTCTTGTCCTCCCTCTGGAGGGTTGGTGAAGGAGAGAGCACTATGGGGGAGGAAGGGGAGTATTGGGGGAAGTGAGAAAACAGGCTTTGCTTTCTCTCTGGGGGACCTGGCACAAGGAAAGGCAGCAAGTTGTGAGTGATTTGTGATGTCTCGGGCTTTTATAGGCCACCCTTGGAGGTGCTGTGGGTCTGATGCTAGACCGCAGGGAGTCTGAAGGCAGCTGGAGTCGTGGGGGTAGGGAAAGTCAGTTTACAGATCTGTCTGTGTCCTCTGGGATGCAGGAGGTGGTAGCTGATGGTGGTGAATGGCAAGTGCTTCCTGGGGAGCGGGACCCCTTTCAGCAAGTACTTTTAAATAATTTCCCTCTGCCCAGAAATGCCAAATTCCATATTACAAACCACCACTGAAAAATTCTGTACTGGTTCCATACTCCAAACAGGGAAACACCAGACTCCAGACAAATTAAGGGAAAGTCTGATCTGTCACCTAATGTTTTTCTACTTCCCGTATTTTTGACCTACAGGAGGTTGGACTTCAAAACTGTGGCTTGGTCTGTCTATTGACACCCATTAAAATAAACGAGGCTGCTCTCCCAGCTCTGAATCTCTTCGTAGCTCGCTAGGTGGCTTTCCACAGCTTTCATGTCATCCCCTGCTTAGCTCTCTGGTAGAAAAGGAGACCACTTATTGGATAAAAAAAAGTGACCCAATTCACTAGCTGCCCCATAATGATATTTTCCCATATTAGGCTTTTGTGAGTGATGTTTCTACTCATGAAAGTAAACAACAAACAGCTGGACTCTGGCAAATTCTCCTGCCCAGCTCCTACTACATACCTCAGTCCTGTCCTGTGAGATCTTTGCAACTCAGGCCCAAGCTTCTCCTGACTAGAACCAGAGGTTAGGCAGAACAGTCCAGTGGTTAGGCTGATGAACCTGATTCCCCCAAGTCCCAGGTTAATTCTCTGCTCTACTACAGATTTCCTGCGTGACCACGAGAAAGTCACTTAGGGCTTGTCTACACTAAGGCCAGGTCAACACTAAATACTTAGGTTGATCCAGCTACGTCACTCAAGGATATGACGTAGTTAAGCCAAACTAAACCCCAGTGTAGACAGTGCTAGGTTGGTGGAAGAATTCTCTTGGGAAGATGGATTAACTACAGCAACAGGAGAACCTGTTCCTGAAGCAGCACTTCTAGTGAAGACATAGCTGCAGGAAAGTTAATCCGAGTTAACTGCCAAGGTGGGTTAGTTAAACCACATTAAACCCTTGTGGGGACACACTGATTCAGAATTAGAGTGCCTTTAGTTCAATTGAGCTTAATTCATTTCCAATTGTTTAACTAATCCACTTTAAATTCATATCATTAGTTAATAAAGATTAACTTTCCTGAGTGTCCTTGTATAGACAAGCCCTTATTCTTTTTGTGCCTCAGAGCCCCATCTATAGAATGGGATAACAGCACTTCCCCACTTCGCAGCAGTTGAAAGGATAAACATATCATTCAGAAACTATGGCAACAGGGGCCATATAAGTACCTAAGACAGACAGACAGCCTGGAAAGCAGTCTGTCTGTCTTGTTCCAGTTGCCAGGGGCCAAATGTCCTTCTTGTGAAAAAAACCACCATCACAACGGGCTATCTTGTTAACCATCTGAGCAGAGACAGAAAGGACTGAGTAGACCCAGGACTCCCAGTGGTGCTCTCTCCAGGTCTGGTATAAGGCCCATTTACCTGTGTGGAAGAAAGAATGACCTTGGGAGGAAAGCCCAGGGCAGACTGTATGCGGTTTTGCACCCTCCAGCATTTCCGGGAGTTTGTGCTGACAATTCAGCGGGGCTTGTGCTTTTAGAAACATTGTTTAGTCATTCCATTTTTGGACAATTTAATCATCCTGTTTCCCAACATACCCTCTTCTCAACAACCCAAATCCTCCAGAGAAAGGATCAGAACCTGGGACTCTCTCTGACAATATGTCCCATAGCAGCTAATGAAGGATTAGAACATTGAAACCCAAAACAGGGATCAATTTGGCTCAATTGTCTTTATTAGTATTAAATGGTATAATCTGACCACGCAGTCAGAGACAACAGGTCCTCCTTCTAACAGCATTAGCTAAACTCAGCCTTCTACCTATAACAATGCAGGAGGCAAAGGACTCCACACAGTTTGGTATGCCCTTCCAGTGGGGATGAGGAAGCAGAGATTGTGTTAACAGCTGTTTCCCCTGGTATTTTCCTGGGCCCTTGCACTGCTCAGATAAAGTGCAGGCCAAGACTCCTAGGATTTGGTTCTAATCCCTGCTGATCAGATTCTGTTTGCCTTGAAAAGGCAAATCAAGGAGAATCCTCTGCTCCACAATTTAAGATCCAAGTGGCTTTTTAAATAGATGATACGTCCAACAATCAGCAGCCAATACAAATATGAATGCCAGCAATTAGCTAACAGCAAAAAGATAATGGTGTTTCAATTGAATTAGTCTTGGATTATTCCAACTTCTCCTGACACCTGGCAAAAATATGTACAGCTGTTTAAAAAAAAAAGACTGCATCCGGAAGGTATCAGAAAGCGTCCTGTTACAATGATTATGTTACCTCCTTCAAACTGGGTTTCACTTTCCAAGAACTTGTCAACTAATAATCTATACAGGAGGCCTGGATGAAAAGCAGGAGGTAACCCCTGCACACACTCTCCCCATCCCCTCTCCTCTTTGTCTACTACTCCCTTCCCCTACTCTTTTCCCTCTTGACTTTGATTTCCTTAATTTTATTATTTTTTTGTTTTGATATGTGTCATAAGAACCCCTGTCCCGGGAATATTGCTGTTAATGCACAGAGGAATCCATGGCTGTGTCAAATATCTTGGTCTTTTCTGATGGATAATCCTTTTGTACTTGCTTTATATGTTGGCTTCTAGAATTTGTTTGGTTTGTTGAAAAAAAGAAAGAAAGAAAAAAAAAGATTGAAAAAGTCTAATAAACAACAACAAAACAAATGGGGTTTCAAGTGCTGTTGAGCTTGATCCACCCACCAATGTACATCATTCCTCCTACAATGGCCTTCATGTATCTACTTGCAGCGTGAAGGACACAGCCCCAATCGACTGATATATAGTTTAGCTAGGAGTCAGAGCCAAAGTCTCATCTCACTCCTGACTAAGTTTATAAAGCCAGCACAAGCCCTCTCAACAAAGCGAACACGGCTGAAACAGAAAGAGGTTTATCCTTCCACTACCTGAGTAGACCCTAACAACACAACACTAATAATGCTTTGCATGTACACAGGGTTTTCATTCAAGGATTCCACGGTGATTTACAAACAATAATTGAGCCTCATAGAACCTGTGGGGTAGGTGTTATCCTCATTTTAAAGACAGGGAAACTGAGGCACGGGAGTTTACCATCTGGTTTTCAGCTCCCAACAAAATCGATGGGTGCTCAGCACCTCGGTAAAATCAAGTTACAAGTGTCTGAAGTCATTGGCCGAGCTGGGAATAGGATCCAAGGGTCCCTGTGTTCTCACGCTGCTGCTCTAACCTCTGCACAGTCTGTGAGAAGGAGTGATTATATGTAAGGGCAGCGCTTACTGATTCGTTCTGATCAAACCCCTACTTGCCAGGCCTCAGAAGTAAAGCTTTCTGAGATCTAATGGTAATCCCCTTCATGCCCCTTTCTGATGTGATCCAGGTATTTACTGTGTATTCAGAATTCCTAAAAAGGATGCAGCCTTCACTCAGATATCATTGGCTCATACTACAATGTTAAAGCTTTGGAATAAAAGGGCTATAAAGCACCCCATTTAAAAACCTTGCAATAGAGGGCCAGCCCTTGGTCAAATAGGATCCCAGAGCGAAGCAGTAATTGTCGCCTCTCTCTTCACCCCAAACAAAAAAAGGGAGGTGAATATTCTTCCCCAGCTCCAATGGCATCTAACGTTATTCTGTACCCTGGAGGTCACCCGAATGATCCTGCCCACTTTGCCCTTCCACAGCACTGGGTTGCTCCAGTGTAATAAAACCAAGGCCTAGGAGGCCATAAAGTATAGTACTGAATAAGCAGCAGTAAACTAGCAGGACACCAAACAGGGCTGGCTAGTGAGGGTTGCTTCAAACACATTCTGCAGAGAGCAAAACTCCTGAACCTTTGAATTTAGTTTTCATTAAAGTGCCATTGCACCCTGAAAAGGGACTGTGGAAAACTGCACCTTCTTACTCCTCCGTTCTGTAAATCAATACAAATTAATGTGTTTTAATTTTTACTTCTCTTCACACTCCTGTTAGCACCGTCGAGTCAACACAGCTGGATTCTATTTTAGCTTGTGCACCATCAATCAAACTGTTCCCCAAGTTCCAGTTACACCTGTGGATCCTCACTGACGGCAATGGAGTGGTACAGGTGTCACTGAAAGCAGAGTCTGGGAATGCACAGAAACAACTAAGGGCATAAATTGGCCTGCAGAACCTCTCTGATTGGTGATGACATGCAAGTAGTAAAGAGTCCATCTGGGATCTCTGAACTCAGGTAGAGCAAGCAGTTAGCTTTATCTTGTAAATGGAGCACGTTGATTGGGAAATCATGGAGAGATGATAAACATGGAGCCCCAGGATGCCAGTTTTACAGAGTCACTTTCTAGGGCAGAACGGCACTTTAAATGAATAACTCAGTGTGTTTATCTGTGCCACAGGGAGATGATTTTTTTTTTTAAAGTTCTTTTCTTATTTCTCTACTCGCACCAAGGGAAAAGCTAGACACATTTCAATTCAAATATGCCTCTTCTTGTTTAACAGACATCTTACCTAAAATCCAGCTTTGAAGATGTTTCTGGCTGCCTGGAAGTAATTAGATACAGCAGACAACAGCTGGCCGTGAGCTCAGCTGCAGAACAAATGCGGTATTACGGCATGATGGAAGAGTTCATGCAAAAAAACCTTAGCCCTAGAGGAATCTTGAAAATTCAGTACTTAGAGCAAGACACATTATTAAAATCAACATAGGGAATCAAAACTGTATACCCAAGACCTGACCTCAGCCTGCTAATATGGTACAGCAGAGGCATAACAATCAGATTCCTACCAAAAAAACCCCAAGCCCCTTGCTAAACAAGTCTTAGAACTCAAGCCAACGTAGGAACCAAACCGTATGAGAGAGAGGAGGATGGTCTAGTGGGTAAGGGGCAGGACTGGGACTCAGTAGACCTGAGCTTTGATTCCTAGTTCTGCCATAGACTTCTGACCTTGAACTTGATCCTCAGAAGATCTCACTGACGTCAACACCTGTTGTGATTGAACCCTTAGGCTTGGTCTACACTGGAACTTCATCGGCAAAACTTTTGTTGTTCAGGGGTGTTAAAAAAAACCCACACACCCCGAATGACAAAAGTTTTACTGACAAAAAGCACTGGTGTGAACAGCGCTTTGTCATCAGGAGTGGTCTCCAGCTGACAAAGCTGCTGCCGTTCGTTGGGGGTGGAATTTTTTTGTTGGCAGGAGAGCGCTCTCCTGCCGACAAGCAGCAGCTACGCTGCGCGCCCACAGCCGTGTCGCTCAAAGCTGCATAGTGTAGGCATAGCCTTAGTCTTTCTGATTCCTCAACTGCAAAATGGGGATGACAACATTTACCAGCCTACCAGGAGAGTGTTGAGAGGCTACATTAATCAAAGCTTGTAAAGCGCTTTGGGATCCTTGGATGGAAGGTGGTGGTGAAATGCAAAATATCTATACAGGCCTGGATTCAACAGAAGAAAGATCACCAGTCTCCCCTTTCCTAGTCATCTAAAGACACTGCATAAGTCTAGGTAATCATTCCATGCAATACAATCACTGTCTGAAGGCTTCGGGAGGGAATGCAATGGAACCATGTCAGGGTGGTTTAGCCAAGTGGCTTAGCCAACTTGAAAAAAATACTTCTCATATACGCTCAATTACAAATGATTAATTTTGGTATGATCCTAGCGGAAGCAGGGGAATGGTCCCGCTATAATTTTTCCTGGCTTCTATACTACCCCGTTGGAATCCCCGGCCCAACTCCCTTTACCTGGATGCCTGCCTGACTGCGAGGACTCCTCTTTCTCTCTCCTGTGCAGCAGAGTCCTTTTAACCCCAAGAAGGCGGGGCCCAGGATCCGTGGGGGGCCTAACCCCCAGTTTCATCATGGGAAATTCAGGACAGAGCCTAGGGTAGCTCCACTCTGGAGTACTCTCTCCTCACTGACCACTTCTCTGCCCAGTGATCATTACTATTGAGTTTTAATCACATACAATTTATTAAACAGCAAGTGTAAACAAATAAGGACCTGCCTACCTGGCCAGCTGGCCGACTTGGGAGGGCTGGCCTCTCCCCATTGGCCCTGGGGACCTGTCACTCCCAGGATTCTGACTCCTCTTCGGCCCTTCCCCTTTCTCCTGATATTGGGAGAGGGCCAACAAAAAAAGCACTAAGTTTCAGTAAGGGGCCAACAGCCCCCTTACACAAGGGCCAATTTAAAAGGGCAGCAGGAGATGTTAAGGGAAGGGAATGCATGAGGAAAGGAATATAAAAGCTTGGTGAGACCACCACCACCACAAAGAACGCCAGGGAAATCACACATGGGCATTCTTGCAAACATACTTTAGAGAACACATAATGCTGGCATCACACCAGGAGGCAGAGTTTATTAGGGGAAAGTTTTCAGATGCCCTGTTATGTTAATGTAACAGCAACTCCGGGGGGCTGGAACAATTTGCATAGTGGGGACGCTGAGAGCCATTGAACCAAACTGTAAACCCTGCATATGATGGAAACCACTTCAAGCCAGCGGGTGCAGCAGCACCCCCAGCACCCCTCATTCCAGCACCTATGCAGCAACTACAGTTACAAGCAAGGCGATCACAAGGTGGAAGCCAGTAAGCGGTGCCAAATAAAATGGAGCCAGCTGCTGGGGCTAGCATGGGACACAGACACCTGCAATCTTCTTCCAGTAAATGTCTGCCATCCAGGAAAGTGCATCAGAGCCACCTTTGGACAGAGGTTGGGTTGAAGAGTGGACCTTAAAAGTGATTCAGAGGGTCCCCGGTTACTGCAGAGTCCATGCTCTAGTTTATTCCTGCGCAATGCAGAATTTTGCAGAAATTAATGTTGTGCGCACAGAATTTCCTTTCCCCCGCCACTGAAATGGGCTGCAGAGATGTTGGCTGCCACTAGGGGCTTCTGGACCCAGCAGAGCCCAGCTCGCAAACAGAAGACAATGGGGGCGTTCCCAGCAGCTGCAGTTCCCAGCACACCCTGAAGGAAGGAGGCAGCGCATGTAGGAAACTCTGTGCAGACGCGGGACACGGCATCAGGCTGTTTCTCCCTCTGGATCCCTGGGGGGAGGGGGGGGGGAGGAGGTGTGTCTCTGCAGCTGCCTCTGGGGGGTCAGGGGTGCGAGTGTCTGGGGTGGAGGGGGCCATGGCTGCAGGGCCAGTGTAACCATTAGGCAAACTAGGCGGCCGCCTAGGGCGCCAAGATTTGGGGGCACCAAAAAGTGGCGCTGACTCCGGCAGCTCCCCGCCCCAGCTCACCTCCGCCTCCTCCCCTGAGCAGGACGCCGCTTCCTGCTTCTCCCCCCTCCCTCCCAGCACTTGCGCCGTGAAACAGCTGATTCGCATGGCAAGCCTGGGAGGGAGGGGGGAGGAGGAGGAACGCACGCACTTGGGGAAGAGGCGGGGCCAGGGTGGGGATTTGGGGAGGGATCCAATGGGGCAGGGAGGGGGCGGAGTCGGGGGGGCACAAGGTGGAAGTTGCACCTAGGGCACAAAATATCCTTGCACCGGCCCTGCATGGCTGGCCTCTGGGTGGGTGGTGTCTGGGCCAGGGAGGGCCCCATTCAAGGTAAAGTGACCTCTGCAGTCATAGGACAAAACAGGGGGGTTAGTTGGTTACAGATTGTTGTAATAAGCCATGAATCCAGTGTTTATCTGTTCAGTCCATGATTTTTAGTGTCTAGCACAATTATGAATTTAAGCTCCTGGGCTCATCTTTTGAAAGTGTTGTGCAGGTTTCCTTTGAGGATGAGAACTGGTAGGACTTAGAGTGATTGCTTTGTGAAAAGTTGTTCACCCACAGGTGGGTTTTTTGTGTGTCTTATCATTTTCCTATGTGAGTATATTTGAGAGTGTAGTGACTGTCTGGTTTCACCCACATAGTTGTTACTGGGGCAGTTAGTGCACTGGATGAGGTATGCCACATGTTGTGATAAGTGTGTGTAAGACCCATGGATCTTAAAAGGTGTGTTGTGGGGGGTGTTGATCATTGTAGCAGCAAAGATATGTCTGCAGGTTTTGTATCTGTTGTTCTGGCACGGTCTGGTGCTGCTTTGAGTTGGTGAGTCTTGGTCTGTGGGGAGCTTGCTTTGGAAAGGTTGGGGGGGGGTATTTGAAGACCAGAAGTGGGGGTTCAGGAAAGATTTCTTTCAGGATGAGGTCCCCAGCAAGTATGGGTTGTAGTTTGATGATACCCCACGTAGATTCCACTGTGGGGTGACAGAGGTGGGGTGTGCTGTCAGAGGGGGGTTTATTTCTGTATTGAAGCAGGTTGTCTTAGGGTATTTGGGTGGCCCGTTTCAGGATGCGAACTACTTCTCTGGTGAAGTGTCCCTCTTTGGTGAAGGCAGTTTTAAGTGCGTGAAGGTGTATATCCCGGACTTTCTCCTTGGATCATATTCTGTGGTATCTGAGTGTTTGGCTGTAAATAACAGATTTCTTGGTGTGTTTGGGGTGGTTACTGGATCTATGAAGGTACGTGCGGTGATCTGTGGGTTTCTTGTATACAGTTGTCTGTTGAGTTCCATTATTAAAGCTGATTACGGTGTCCAGGAAGTTGATGATTGTGTGGGAGTGCTCCAGAGAGAGTTTAATGGATGTTGTTGAAGTTCTGGTGGAAATCTATGAGAGTGTTTAAGTTGTCTGTCCAGATGATGAAAATATCATCAATGGATCTCAGGTATATCATTGGTTTCGTGGTGCATTTGTCCAGAAATTCTTCTTCAAGGTGGCCCATGAAGAGGTTGGCATATTGGGGAGTCATCCTAGTACCCACGGCTGTTGCCATGATTCAGATAAAGCATTTGTTGCTATTATGGGTGAGGATGAAATGGACGAGTTTGACGATGTGTTTGGGGTGGATCTCTGAGGGTTGTCTATTGTCTTGTAGATATTTGAGGCAAGCAGCTATTATGAGGGATGTTAGCGTTTAGGGAAGTGACATTCATGGTGGCGAGGATGGTGTTCTGAGGGAGGTTGTTAATGTGGCGGAGTTTATGGAGGAAGTCAGTTGTGTTCAGAAGGTCCAATAAAAGATATTACCTCACCCACCTTGTCTCTCTAATATCCTGGGACCGACACTACAACTGCACTACATACAGGTAGCTATAGATATTTAGCTGGTGATTGAGAAAAGGGACTGGCATCCTAAGTGTTAAATATTCTTCAAGACAAGGAAATCACTTTTATTAAAAAAGCAAGATGAATAAGACATCAATGACCTTTCGAGCCTGCCTCCAACTCCCTCACAGCATGCTGACCAAGTAGAAAGTGTGTCAAGAAGCCTTAAATAACTTTAAGCTGCATGAATGTCATGTAACGAATCACATGACCAGTTGCCACCTAAGGGAGTGACTGCTTGAGGACCTATGTAACGAAATATAGATGTAACCACTAGCTAGACTATAAACAGACCTACTTTTTAGGATTCCTATGACCTTGCTAGGTTATTGATCTTACCATACTTTGAGAAGGCAATATGATACAGGAGTTAGACCATTGAGACACGTAGGTTCTGTTCCTGCCTCTGATTTGTTGTTTGATCTAGAGCAAGTCACTTATCCTCTTTGACTTACTATTCCAATGTGAATATAGGGACAACAATTCTAAAGTGCAGCTGTGGTAAGTCACGTCCATACGTAAAAACATTTTTCCTCAACAATTGCTCCATCTGTATATCCAAGGGCAAAATCTGTTACCTTTAGCAAGAAGTCTCCATTTTTACTGCTTTTTGCCCGTTATCACTACTGACAGGACAATACAGGTAGCACTGCAGTTCCTACAACACAGCTGTGGGACAGCGAACTGGAGCCTATCCTGGCTTGCATGTCAGCAAACCTCCTCTCTCCCTCCCTTCCCCCAAAAACAACAATAGTTAACTACATTTCAGCTGGAGACTCCCTTGTTTTCACAAGAGATGATGAGCCAGAAACAGCCCAGCTTGACTTTCAGATCCCAAGCAAAGTTATTACAGTGATGGGTGCTGCAGAAAAACTTGAAAGAGACTATTTTCAAACAAATGTCTAGTTTTTCTTGCAAAAGGAGCAAATTTTATATGGAAGCCACTGAGAAGAAATGAACACAGAACCCCATGAAACCATCTATATGAAATCACTGATCAGGCAGATCTGTGCTTTAACCAACCTAGCTCACAGAGCTGTTATGAGAATTCATCAGTTGATGTCTGGGAAGTGGTTTGAGACCCATGTATGGAAGATGCTATGCATTAATATTGCTTTACATCTAACTGAAAGCATACGTTACTTTTGAAGACTGGATGCTTGCCTTAAACGCCTTACCTTGCTATCCAGCTTCTTCATCGTTACCAGATCTAAGGATTTGAGCGAGTGCCCAGTTGGAGTGATGAAGTAAAGGCAGACGTGGATTCTTGTGTCATGATAATTAAAGAGAGAACGACGGATTTTCAGCTCTTCTTGCAAGTAGTTTTCAAACTGCGTGTCAATGTAATCAACTACTGGCCTGTAACTAAAAACAGATGCCATTAGCAACCAGAATGCTGAAGTTTAAATGAAGTTGACAGTTTAAAGTTATCATGCATTCTCTCAGCCCCATTATTTTAAAACCATTTACAAAGAGGCATAAAATTTTGTAGCCCTCCACCGGCAACATGCAGAATGTTACGTTCACATGAGCAACTTCTAATCAAAAAGCGTATGGTATTTTCAGAGACTCTGTTGCAGCACAAAGGGGATTAATGCTGGTGGAACTGAAATATGGAAAGCAGACAACTTCCATACATCAAGCTCTGACCAGATTTCAGGTGTAAAGTATTTCGATGTAGTAGCATAGCAATACAAAGAGGAGAATCCAGGAATCCTGAAGAGCCTTTACCACTGGATAGCCATGGCAGATTATAACTACTTTGAAAGGAGGCCAATTGAAATTATTGCAAGGCGTCTTACAGGGACTTAGACTCATAGACTTTAAGGCCAGAAGGGACCATCATGATCATCTAGTCTGACCTCCTGCAAAGATCACTTGATCCAAACAAGGTGCACGAGCAGTTAAATGGGAGTGGGTGGGAGGAACCAATATCAAAAACTGAACATTGTCATCATGGACAATTCCAACTATTCCACAGTTGGTTTGGTTTTTAACTAGATTTGTAAGAGTTTACAGGTTAGCTAACCAAGCCATCTGAAAGGGAAGAAACTATTATTCCCTGCTAAAGACAATGGGACGAAACCTGAGATGTGCTGAGCATCTGCAATTCCCATTGACTTCAAAAGGAGCTGCAGATGGTCAGCATTCCTCAGGATTTGGCTCGGTGAGTTTTTGAGTGAGTTAAATAGATCTTTGATTTAAGACACAGTTCTGTAGGTTCCCCACTAATCCAGTATCTTTCTGACTCATGATGTGAGTGAGCTCCCCGGAGTAATACGTTTTGGATGGATGGAGTGATAACACAACAAACCCCTCACCGTCACTAATAAAAGGGCAGATTCTGCACACAACGGGACTCCTCATAGAGTAGGAGACTACTCAGCCTGAGTAAGGGTGGCAGAATCTGGCTCAACGCTACGAAAGAAGAAGAGGTTTACAGCTTCTTCAACAAGCCTGGAGGAAAGAACTGCTCCTCAGCAGGTCTCCTAAGAGAGCCACGTGTGTCTGTTGGTGTGTCTTTCACTGAATTAAGCAAACAAGTCAGCAGGATTACACTGGATTCTTTAAGACAACTCACAACACGTTACCGTTTTCACTGCCTCACTAACCTCACCCTCTCTCCTTAGCCAAACTCCCTCTAGCATTCTCCCATACTTATTACAGTGGCTCATCCCTGCCCTCTTCAGTCTAATGCGGCCATAATCAAGACTCCTCATAATCCAAATGGGAAAATTGGGTGCCCAGGAACAGAGGCTCTGTCTGTAACATTGCAGGGAGAATCACATATGTTAGAACACTAGAGGCTGGTGCAGAAATGGCGACTAGATGGCATGTGACCTGCCTTTCATCTTTATTTATCTGGTCTCCAAACCCCACTGCATCCACGATTGTCAGTTTCAGGTGCACATTGCTCTCTTGCAGGTCATAGGTACGCGGTCGTAAGCGAACTGCATTCTCGTAGTGACTGGCCTCCTCCGTCTCAAAGGTGGTATTGAAAAGTGTGTTCATTAGTGTGGATTTCCCGATGCCTGTTTCACCTAGGAAGGAAGGGTCACCAGTTCATTGCAGAGTGGAATTCGTAAAGGGACTTCAGAGTATATTAATTACAGAGCAGAACAACAATTAAACTGTGAGAGGTTACTGCAACTCCCCCAAGTTCAGAGAGGCATAATCATTGTGATGTTCCTACTGCCCTATTCCCAAAGGCCTCCGATTCTTAATCTTATTTAGCACGTTGCTTCTGTATCACTGTTCATCTGAAGATCTCACAGCACATGCAAACAAAATCAAAGCAAATGTAACCAGAACCCTCCGCTGTCTCCAACCCAGATTTAGAGGCCAAAATGATGAAAGTTAGGGAGAACACAACAACTTACAGGACATTCAGTTCTGATTGATTCTTCATCTCAAATGCTTCTATTCATGAGTTACAGTGTACTTGGCTCAATTTTTTCACACCTTTTACAATGTACTCACAAAGCAATAGCTCCATGTACTTACAACAGTTAACAATGCAAGTCAGTGCAGTGTGATCTACGTTCCGTGGATCTGTGGCAGAACTACATGAAATGTCTGCTTAAGTCTTCGGATTCTCTTTTTCTCATAGTGAGGTTTTTCGTGTGTGTTTTAGCAGTGCCCAATGTATTTGGCTTTTGGCTTCCTTTGTTTGGCCTTGTCACTTGTCTCTCTTTGGGGATTTGCACAAGCGGGGCAGGCGTGTGCTCCCTCTGTGAGACAAAAGACTATTTCCACCCTCCCAGGATTTCAGATTTTGACCATTTATGAAACAGAGGAATATGTAATTTTTTTAGCAGACAGGGCAAAATCCCTCCTTAGAGTAACAGCACGTGAGTCCCAAGTGGTGAATCTGGCCCAGAATGTGGGAGGAAGAGGCCAGGATTGAGAATCCGGGGTGGTCAGAGTTGCTTTTTATTTAGTCCTGTGCTGCCTGTTTGTCAATGAGCACTTCCTGAGCGTGCCTGTGGGAATGGAGAGTTTGTGAGCGCGCACAATCAGCTAAGCGACTGTCTTGCCAAGTGCATGCCTAACTGCCTGACCTACATGTGCATGCAGCGAGCGTGTGCACAGAAGGTGCCCTAGAGCTCAGGCTTCTATGGGTACATCCTCATTCAATGGAGGTGTAATTTCACTCAGGTGGACATACACGTGCTAGCTTTCATCCAGCTAACATGCTAAAAATAGAAGCGTAGCCATGGCGGCACAAGTGGCAGGACAGGACAGATGCCCCGAGGACAACCCTGCCTGAGACCCTAGGCCACTAGCCCCTCCTGCCTCAGCAGCTACAGTTCTATTTTTAGCACACTAGCTCGATCAAAGCTAGTGTGTGTATGGCTACCAGAGCTGAAATTTACACCTGAAGCTCAAGTGCAGACATACCCTAAGTATGGAAACCAGGCCTGTTAGTACTACAGATGGTTTCTGGTCATTTTACATTAGTAAATGCTGCTAGCTAAGTATTAAGAAATCGTACTATACCACCACTCTACAAACCCTTTCTTTAAGTCTCCAATCAAAGCCAGATCAACCTAACAAATGCCCAGAGGCTTTAAAACGGCTTGTTCCTCAACTATACTCTTAATCCTTTCATCCCCAATGTGCCATTAATAAGGGTCAAAGGTTCGTAGGGCTCCCACTGCACAGAAACCCTTAGCCCCCTTCCTTTCACAGAAGTGGACCTGCTAAGTCAGCTTAACCTGTCAGCCAACACATCTGTTCCTCTGTTGTGCATGGCTGGTCTATGGCTGCAGGTCTGCCCTTGCCCAGCCAGACTGCATATCAGACAGCTGCGCCTCATGGCCCCTCTGCCTGCTCTGCTCTCCTAGCAGCTGCTGCCCCCCATCGAGCCATCTCGAGGGTGAAGATTAGAGGCACCATGAGTTCTTCATCAGGGGTGTGATGAACAAAAGCGTGGGTGTGAGCACGACATGCTGGAAAACGCCCCATTCTGACGCAGAGGGTATCAGTACGTGCTGATCAGCAGGCAAATGCATGCAGCATTGAAACAAGGAAAAAGGGAAACACTGTTTGGATGTTTTATTTATTGAGAACCCAATGCAAATCCCATTCAAAAGGTTTAAAACACTCCTTAGATCTGGCTTGGTATAAATAAATCTTCCAAAATATTCCCAGGCTGCACGTTACAGAGAGCAGGACATGGTGCTGCATGGCGCGAGAGTGGCTGCGAGGCCACACATCAAGCAGAACCAGCCAAGTTGGAATCACAAGGAGATAAGCAAAAGAAAAGTTGCCTCAGGCGCCGATCTGAAGCCACCCAGGCAAACTTCTGAAGGAGAGATGAGCTGCTCAAACGCAAAGAGGGGCTGGAATGTTTTGAAATATGAGTTAACAAAAGCCTCAGCTGGCTGGGGAGATCTGGTGATAGAATCCAGAGAGGGTGGAATGCCTAAGCTGTAGAGATGGTTTCCTCCTATAGATCTCTTGATGTACAGAGCTTACTTAGTCATTTTCCCCTCCCCCAACATTGCGCTGTTGCCCGTAGTCACACGCTCCAATCCACATCAGCATGGTTTGTGGCAAAGGTAAAGCAAGACTAACAGACATTTGTTTGGGGCTGGGGATGGGGGCAGTTAAACCAATGTCACATATTTTGGTCTTGCAGGCCACATACCAAGTGCCATATTGCTGTACAGTCTTGGCAGAGCATTGCCCAGGAGCAAGGCAGCAGGGATCCGTTGGTTTAGCATTATCCCCCTCTCCTAATGCATCATCTGTGCAGGAAGAGCTAGAAGAAATCTCTGCCAAGTTGAATAATTTAGAGAAGCAGAGGGATAGAATGTGAAGTCAAATGGGGACACCAGAGAGACAGGCTCAGTGGGAAGAAGACTATAAAACTAAGAAAATTAATAAAGGAAAGTTGAGGGTCTCTCCCAGGCCAGCTTCCCCAGATGAATAATGATCACATGCACTGCCCACACACCAAGGCAAACTGTACAAGATAGACTGGATAAACCATAGTGCTACATTTTCAGCATTGACGGGCCACCATTTTAACTTTACTAGGCATGCCCCTTCCTGGCCATCATCTTTTGGAACTGATAAAGAAAGTCTAAGGTGCACCGATCAGCTGAGCTGAACTGACGTGGTTATGGGAGAATGGGATAACCGGCAAGCTGCTAGACTACAGAGGCACCTAAGCCTGATACAAGGTTTTTATTTTAGACCAAGCAGGTTCTCGAACCCTTCTGCTCCCACCTTGGAATATTGCGTGGAATATTTGTACTGTAGATAGATACAAATACTGGCTCCTCCAACAATGGCTAAATGCCATGTGAAGGAGACAAAAGCCAACTGATGATCCAAGCCCATGTGGCAGAGAAGTCATTTGGAAAGCTCAGGGCTGACCTATCCAAAGTCTGTCAGGAAGCACTGACTTTCTCCCAGCATTCTCCTGTCCAGGTTGGGTCAGGACTGGGAGGAAGAATTTGTAATGGCAGTCAACAGCTGTAATTGGGTTCTTCTCCCTTTGCCAGGGAACTATAGGAAATTTGATGATCTCTCCCACTGTTTCATAGATTTAAAGGCCAGAAGAGGCCACTGAATCATCTAGTCTGACCTCTTCCCCCCTCAAAAAATATATGTAGCGATTACAAATGCACGGTCTTCTGCTGCTGGCACACTGCTTTTGAAGAATGACATTACAAAGCCCAGGGTAACATCCTTGCTTGACGTTAAACTCTGGGTACAAGCAATGCTGTTTACACTTGGGGTTTGGGTATGAAAAAAAAAAAAGTATAGGTAGGGAGTTCCTAAAGGGGTCAGGATCAGAATAAAGGAAGTATTCCACTGCCCACTCTATGTAAAGCTGTATCCAGTCTGGGCAGGAAGAGATCTTGGAACACATTTCAGATATTGAAAATATCACTTCCCCTGCCTTGATCACTGGTCCAGAGCCAGTGCTGGGAAGAATTCTCTGTCCCCAAAAGCATTACAACTGTTATTGCAGGTTGCAGTACTTTAAGCCTAAAACAAAAGCATGCCAAGCAAACAAACAAAAAAATCATCTGCAAGCCAGCACCCCCAGGCATCACCAGAAAGGACTGGCTTCAAGCAGTCTGGGTGGCATCAGCTACTAGAATCATGCACAAATTGAAAGGGGAAAAGCAAAATTATTATGAGATTATTGTAAGATCTGTTCTCTAGCAACCGGCCAGCATGCTTAGAGATAAATGTTTTATGCTGAAGTCAAACAGGAAATTCCATCTTCCTTTGGGGACAGAAATGGACCCAATTCAAAACCCTGGATTCACCCACCCCCAAATTCTGCGAAAGTTCCAATCTGGACCCAGCTCAGCTATAAAGCATTACTATTTCTAGCTGTAGTGATAGTGATTCTTAAGCCTGCTATCAGCCACTTCATTTCCCCATCCTCAAATCCATAGGTCTAAGGCCCTACCAAATTCACAGTCCATTTTGTTCAATTTCACGGTCATAGGATTTAAAAAATCATAAATGTCATTATTTCAGATATTTAAATGTGAAATTTCATGGTGTTGTAATTGTAGGGGTCCTGACCCAAAAAGGAGTTGTGGGGGGTCACAAGTTATTGTAGGGGGTTGCAGTATTGCTACCCTTATTTCTGTGCTGCTGCTAGTGGCAGCACTGCCTACAGAGCTGGGTAGCTGGAGGGTGGTGGCTGCTGGCCGGGAGCCCAGCTCTGAAGGCAGAGCCGCCGCCAGCAGCAGCGCAGAAGTAAGGATGGCATGATATGATATTGCCACCCTTACTTCTGTGCTGCTGCTTTCAGAGCTGGGCCCTCAGTCATCAGCCGCCCCTCTCCAGCTGCCCATCTCTGAAGGCAGAAGCGCAGAAGTAAGTGTGGCATGGTATGGTATTGCCACCCCTACTTCTGTGCTGCTGCTGGTGGGACGCTGCCTTCAGAGCTGGGTGTCTGGCCAACAGCCGCCCAGCTCTGAAGGCAGCGCAGAAGTAAGGGTGGCAGTACCATAACCCCCCTAAAATAACCTTGTGACCCCTCACCCTCTTTTGGGTCAGGACCCCCAGTTTGAAAAGCACTGGTCTCCCCCGTGAAATCTGTATGGTATAGGGTAAAAGCACACAAAAGACCAGATTTCACAGGGGGAGAACAGATTTCACCGTCCATCACACATTTTTCATGGCCATGAATTTGGTAGGGCCCTACATATGTCCCACATCAGCTCAGGTACAGAAGCTAATTCTGTTTGTCCTCCCATCATGATCTGGCTGCAGCTAAAACAACCCATGCTTAGGGATGGGCAGGAAATTTTTTATTTTTTTTTCATCTTTTGAACATTTTTGAGAATTTGAAAGATCTTCCTGTCCCAAATTTGGTTGAAAGGTCAAAGTATCAAAAACTTTTGTGGACCAACAATCCAAAAAAATCCCCAAAAAGAAAAACCCAGTTTTGGCCAATTGAAACATTTTGTTTGATTTTTTAAAAATATTTAATTTCAATTTCAACCACTTTTAAAAATCTAATTATCTTAAATTTCAAAACAAAAGGTTGCTTTGAACTGGAAAACTGGAATTTTTCATTTGAAAAAATGTCGACATTTTTGGAACTTTTGAAAAAAGTGTTTTGAGTTGAAAAATTCATCAAAACCTTTCCCACAAAAAGTTTCAGGTTAGATGAACTGGCACTTATTGCCCCAAAAAGTTTAATAATAAATAAAATTATTATTAATAATTATAAATAAATAATAATAATCCCTGCCCAGCTTTATATATGTGGAATATTTCAACAGAAAAAAAACCCTTCAACTATCTTTACGAAAAGGAACACAGTTTCCCTCATGAAACAATAAAACACGACATTATGTTAACAGCAGTCTGGACTTCTGAGTGCTATTGCAATGGCTGCCACCTTGGCCAACACACTCGGGACTGAATTAGGGATCTCCAGAGCTGCTACAACTACAACTGAAGAGGATGAGAGTCCATTACAGCCCCAGCTAGAGAGCTTTAACTCTGGAGATCTATTCTGAGGGGAACCTGTAACACACACTTATCAGTGGTTTACACTATTCCCAGATCTACTACAGACTCATTGTTACACCTTCGGAAAGTCATTTAAGGACAAAACTTTCCAAAAGTGCCCACTAATTTTGAGTGCCTAGTGCATGATAGGCCATTGTCAGAACACCCACAACTCCAACTGATATTGAACACAGCCGAGGGTGCTCAGAGCTTATGAAAAGCAGACCAGAGGCATCCAAAGTTGGGCCTACAAAATAAGCTAGCACTTGTGAATATTTAGGCCTATGTGGTTTGCCCAAGGCCATACAGTGAGTTTGTGACAGAGCAGGGAACTGAACAAATTTTGGCCTTAACTTCTCTGCATTTTCCACGTAAAATTCCAGTAATGACACTTATCTGTCTTTGTGACGTGCTCCGACATCCATGGATCTGATGTGCTACTAGATTATTATTTATTGTATTACTAAGAATTTCCCTAGTCTATGGTAAACTCTGCTTACCCACACAGAGGATGTTGAAGCTGAATCCTTGTGTGACAGATTTGCTGACAAGCTGATCTGGGAGACTATCAAATCCAACATGGCCCCCCAGGGAAAGACTCCGCTTCTCTTCATTCTGTTAAAACAAACAGAGTTAATTTAGCGAGAGCGCATTAAAAGAGAGTCAATAGCGCAAGGGCCAAGGAATAAAATCACAAGAAACGTTACCATCATACTCGAGGCAGCGCGTGTTTCCGAGTCACTGAGGTAATCCTACCACTACCCGCACAGAGGTTTATTATGTTTTGATATCCACATTCCAGACATACTGGTAATTATAGCCAAGCATCAGTAGAAAAAAAATCTAATCTTAACGGAATTATCTTAAAGAGACAGCACACTAAACTGCTGAGCCACTCTGGAAGAAAAAGTCAAGGGAAGATTCAGCTGCGTCCAGCTTGTGGAGAATAAAGCAGGAAAAAACCATCTTCCCATGTTTTATCGATCACTTCCCTCCCCCTTTTATGTTCTGAGACGTTCCTGCACTGAATTATGTCAGAGCTAGTCTGGAGCTCCTTCAGAGCCCTTGATCTTTTTCCTTTGGCTTTGCCTTAAGCAGCTTTGTTCAATCACACTTCCAGGGGTACGTGTTACAAGGGGAGGCAAATGAACCCTCTCACCTCACCATCTGTGACCACACCAGTTCCGCTTCTTCTTCAGCTGTTCCTGTCTCTCCCAGCGTCCCCCCACGCATACACCTTACAATCCCATCAGTCTCCTTCCTCCCCAAGTGGAAGAAGAAGCTGGTCACTTTCACTGGAAGCTTTGTTTAGAAATAAATAAATAGGATTGACACAGGAGGAAATAACTTAGAGTAATAAAATGTCTCTCTTAATAAATCACAGACAGACAGAAAGGCATGAAGCCTCCAGTCTGCTTCAGCAGGGATGCACATTCTACTCCCAGGATTTTACTCTAACTGTGCCCGGGGGTCTGAGTAAATACACACAAGCAAGAAAGTCATCAGCCCAGCAGAAGACACAGGCCAAACTCCTGATAGCATAACCAATCAGCTCCAGGCTTCAATAAACTAGCATTTGTTTACACAGGGGCTGACTTTGGCCCAGGGACTCTACAGGATTATTATCTTTCCTTGTAGTTTAAGCCTATCAGTCCCAGAAATTGACAAACATGCTTGCAGTTCTATTCACCTTCCAAAGTTTACCTCTCTGCCTGCCAAAGGCATCCAATGGAATGCATAACAAGGACACAGAGACAGCACAGACACTGCCTGCCACTGCATACAGAAAAGGGAAAAAGAAAATTGTCTCAATTGAAAATCCAGAACCACTGTTACTAGTTAGGAAAGTACATAAAAGGGCTGAACTCAGCCCTGGGATAAGCAGACTAGTTATGGGCTCAATACAGGAGTAAGGGGTGCAGTTCTGTGCCCTATGTTACACAGGAGGTCAGTCTAGATGATCTAATGGTGCCTTCTGGCCTTAAAATCTATGGGACATTGATTCCACTCGAATCAATGGACAAGGGAAATTGCGTCCAGTATCCTTAGTTCAAGTGATTCAGAACAGAACTGCTGCAAAGTGTTTATTTTGTATATATGTTTAGATTTACAATCAACTTTCACCTTGTTGCCCCGCAGCCAAATAATACTACCAAAACCAACTGAGCAGACCACTGAATTTACAAACTGGTTTTTCTTTTCATTTTCCAGTTGCCTCTAAATGCAGTTAGACCTAATGGAGAAGCAAATGTCCAGAAATGTTATTTTAGGGTACTGCTTATTCAGTTTCATCCTAACATTTCCTTTGTGGAATTACACATTTGCTGTTGTGACATATTTAAATGCAGCCATTTTTTTTTTTTTTATTACAAGCACAGGGCGGAAAAGATAAGGGTCAACTTATCTGATCAGGTTTTTCTGCTCCTGTTCTCATCCCCCACTACTCTGCCCTGATGTTCCAGTGTGTAACACAGCCAGACTACAGAAGCCATGCACTTAGAATAAAGTTAATAGGCTGTCATGTTTTAAAATATATTCCCATGGGGGAGGGGAAAGTTCTAAAAGCAGTAACTTGAAATTCATTCTCTCTGTGAGAGCAAGATTCCTAAACAAAAGATTAACTTGTTTAATTTCACCTCAAGTCGAAGTTGTCTTCAGTCCTGCCTTGGGAAGAATAAATAAATATTCTCTTTATTTAAAAAAGACTTTTAATTACAAGAGGAACTTTTAAATGGCTGAGGCAGCTACCACATTTGAAATAAGGCCACGTCTCCATTACCCGCCGGATCGACGGGTAGCAATCGATATATCGGGGGATCGATATATCGCGGCTCGTCTAGACGCGATATATCGATCCCCGAACGCGCTCCCATCGCTTCCGGAACTCCACCAGGGCGAGCGGCGGTAGCGGAGACGACGGGGGAGCTGCGGCCGTCGATCCCGCGCCATGAGGATGGGAGGTAAGTCGAAATAAGATACGTCGACTTCAGCTATGCTATTCCTGTAGCTGAAGTTGCGTATCTTACATCGACACCCCCCCTAGTGTAGACCAGCCCTAAGACACTAAACCTTCTTTTCTGTGGGCGTTGATCTGTTTTTGTTACTGTCTTTCAGATGAAAATTATCACAATGCTCTCCCTGGACAGAAAGACAATCTGACCATAATCGTTTGTTCTCTTGCAATCAATTCCTGTTTAATCTATCAGTATTGATTGTTCTCACCAAACAACGAGGAAGAAGCCATCACCAAAAAAATCCCCTTCGAGAGAGATGGTGTCTATTCAGGCTCAAATGTGGTCAAGTGCTTAGACACCAAAAGTATTTCCCATTGTTTATCAACTAAACCAGGACCTGCATTCAGAAATAAATCATGTTCTCTCTAAGCCATGGTCACTTGGCCTATAAACACATTGTACGCAGGTGTTGAACTTCCCCTTCTTTCCTCCACTAACTGGCCAGGCTAGTCAGAGATTATACTAATCTAATCTTTCAGGCCTTTGTCTTATTTTTCAGTTCTTACTTTGCATCTCTTTTCATGGTGACAGGTTTCAGAGTGGTAGCCGAGTTAGTCTGTATCAGCAAAAACAATGAGGAGTCCTTGTGGCACCTTAGAGATTAACAAATTTATTTGGGCCTAAGCTTTCATGGGCTAGAACCCACTTCATCAGATGCACCCAGCCCCGTGACATGGCTAGAAATGAAGTGACATGGAAAGGATGGGAGTTGCCTTACCAAGTGTGAGGTCAGTCTAACGAGACAATTCAATTAACAGCAGGATACCGAGGGAGGAAAAATAACTTTTGAAGTGGTAATGAGAGTGGCCCATCTCACACCTTCTTGTCAACCGTCTGAAATGGGCCACTCTCATTACCACTTCAAAAGTTATTTTTCCTCCCTTGGTATCCTGCTGTTAATTGAATTGTCTCGTTAGACTGACACCTCACACTAGGTAAGGCAACTTTCATGTATTTATACCTGCTCCTGTATTTTCCACTCCATGCATCTGATGAAGTGGGTTCTAGCCCACGAAAGCTTATACCCAAATAAATTAGTTACGTCTCTAAGGTGCCACAAGGACTCCTCATCTCTTTCCATGTCACTTCATTTCTAGCCATGTCACGGGGCTGGGGGCTGCAGTACATTAGCATACTCAGCTCCCACTCCAGAAGAAACTGGTTCAACTCCTAACAGCAGGAGTAAGGAGAGGTCTCAACCCTCCCATCACATTTCGGCATGATTTGTAGTCTTGGCCCAAAGATGGTCTAGCGGGCATACAGGTCTGTCTCATCTTACGCTGGGGTTACGTTCCGCGGTCAGCGCCTAAAGCGAAAACCGCATATAGTCAAAATTACATTGAGTGTAATGGCGGGCAGAATCGCCCGCACTACAGAAACAGTATTTAAATTGTTATTTTTCTCCTTTTTTTTGTTTTTTTCTTGTTTTTGCCGACCGCGTAAAGCTGAAATCGCACACGTTAAATGCGCCTAAGATGCAACAGACCTGTACATCCCATACCTGAGAACCCCATGCTTGCCAATGCATTTCAGGCCTGAGCTGCCTGTCAGGGCCTCGTCTACACTATGGAGTTAGGTGGAGGGATAGCTCAGTGGTTTGAGCATTGGCCTCCTAAACCCAGGGTTGCGAGTTCAATCCTTGAGGGGGCCTCTTAGGGATCTAGGGCAAAATCAGTACTTGGTCCTGCTAGTGAAGGCAGGGGGCTGGACTCAATGACCTTTCGGGGTCCCTTCCAGTTCTATGAGATAGGTATATCTCCATATATATATAAAACTCTGTAAGTGTCTACCCCATGACATCAGCCGAAGGGCAGTGGGTCTCCAGCTGTGAGCCCCGCGCAGGGCTGACAGGTGATGTAAGTAACGCAGTGTTTACACAGATACTACGTCAACCTAAGCGCTACACCTCCCGTGGAGGTGGAGTTATTAGGTCAGTGTAGTGGGCGACTTACATCGGCGGGAGCAACATTGTAGGTAGACCCTTATGTCAACCTAACTCTGTAGTGTAGACCAAGCCCTAGACAGGCACCTCAAGCCTGAAATGCAGTGGCAGCAGGGGCCCGTTCCCAGGCATGGGATGTATTGAGAGTCCGGAGCTTGCCCACTTGTTCTTGGTCCATTTTCATAAGCACAAAATTAATGCACAAAATTTTTCAAGAAAAATTACACATTCCCCCGCCCCCTTTCTGCGCCTTCCTTAAATTGCTGTTTACGTTTTGTCCTAGTGTTTGCTCTTTCTCTTTTCCTCTTGCTTCTTACAAGGAACACACTGTGACAGGGACTAGCAAAAGCACCATCTGGACAGCCCACATTCACTCCAGCCTCTCATTCCGCCCACATTCACTCCAGCCTCTCAAAGCTGGCTTCCCTTTCCCCCTACCCACATCCCTTAGAGAGAATCCTCCCCCGACTTGGTCACAAAGGTTAAGATATTATCAGGTAGAGTCATTCTGATGCAGAGACAATGTGGCAGGAAAGCATATTGCTTCCACAGAAAATGGACTGTTATGGTCATGTGCGGGGGGGTCAACCAAGCCTAACCAAAAACATACACCAGAAGTTGAAGATGCTTTCCATAATCACCACTGTCTGGAAAGGAAATAAACAAGGCTGCCTGAGAGCTATGATTAGAATAAGAATGCCCCCAAAAGACTTGGGAGATGTTCCTAGGCAACAGCCGGCATCACTATGACTGATTTTAAAGCAAGCTCTAGCAAGGCCAAGCTAAATCAAAAACTAAAACATGCTCAGGAAAGGGAAGGAGAAAAGCCAAATCCCCAACGGCTTTTCTTTTGCTTCTCTTTGCAATGTTTAGTTGCAGGGCAGTATGTGTCAAGAAAGGAGGTGCACTGCACATGCCCTGTTAAAACACGGAATCTCTAAACTGGTGGCAAGGTTAAAAATACAGTGAATGGCAAAAATGTGTCCAGTATTGTTGTGATGTTGTTGTTTTTCTCTTTTTATTTTTCTCAATGGTGACATAATCTGATCCAAATCCAAGATCCCGTTGCCACTGTAGACAAAGCAGAAGTCAGCTGAATCTACTGTAAGGAAAGAAAACAACCATTGCATTGCTGATACAGACTAACACAGCTACCACTCTGAAACATTGCATTACTGTTATCCTACCATAGCCCCACTGCTGCAGCTACCTAGGAGGCATGAACAGTATGGCAAGGGCAGTTGATTTGTTTGATTTTTCTATGGCAAGCCTCCAGTGGCTTTGATTGGAAAGGTAACTCAACCACCAATTTAAAAAAAAAAAAAAAAAATCACACTTCAGCTGAAATAGTGTGTGTGTGTGTGTGTGTGTGTGTGTGTGTGTGTGAGAAAGAGAGGTACCAACAAAAATTAATATAAAGGACAGAGATTAGAGAAAAAGGAATATTTTTCTGTATTTTTTCCAGTTTTCTAACTTTGTGCTCTTCACAGCTCTTTGTGTAGAATCAGTTTCCCTGTATAGTCAGTTTCTCTTGTTGTTTGGATAGATCTTTCATATAAACAACAAAGGAGAGGAAGACTTTTTTAAAAATATAGGAAACTGTTATCAAAGTACCATGACTAGTGCAGGGCTGGTGGAGTACCTGAAACTATTTGTATCTCTTTTTTAAGATGGCTAGATTTCAAATGTACAGTCTTCAACACATCTGCTTTCACCACACTACCAGGTTCTCTCAATGACACATTAACGCAGTTCTAACAGTAATAAAGGTGGGTCCCATCAGCTTGAAAGTGACACAGATGATCGAACAGTGACCAAAGGTGTCTAGGTGCTTCACAGAAGAAATACACAACCCCTACCCCAAAGAGTTTACAGTCTAAATTGTAGGTATGACAACTAATAGAGGTGACAAATAGTAAGGAGTCAACAGAGCTTTTACAGAAGCCAAAAAGATGAATAAAAATGTTTCCTTGGCCATTTTTAAATCCAGTGGAAACCGTATTTTATTTGAGCCCCCTGCCAGGTCTGCAACCCAGACAATGCAGAATTGAGCTAATGCAGAAGAGCCGGGACGTGAAACTGACTAGCCTGTTTTCACTGCAATGGAAAATGGAAATAGACAGTATAAAAGAGTAAAGTTAGATATTTAAACTGTAATAGCTACAGTGTCATTGGTACCCCACAAGGAAGGAAATCAGGCCCTGATCCCGCAGCTCTTACTCAAATTATTAGTCCCATTTGAATAGTCCACAGCAGCCGCATCTTCTGTAATGCTTCTGTTCTTTGGTACCAACAGCAGCTAAGGAGAATTACTACTTTCATTCACAAACATACGGAAGAGGCTGTGCAGGGAGAGGTCCAGATAAGTTTTCCCACTTCTGACAAGCCAGGCCTTCCAGGGGCTATGGAGACCCTTCCTCCAGTTTATTCACATCCCAATCAGCTTGCAGTGTGTCTGTGAATAATTCTGAGGCTTTAACCTGTTCCTCGTAGATGAGAAAAAATACTTTTTATAAACCTTGCAACATGGTAATTATTCACTTCCTACAGCTCTGTGATACACAGATTCCCACAATGAAAGGCTAGCAGTGTTAAATAACATCCTCCCAGTCACTTAGTGCCCCAATGAGAGGCTGCCATCAGGACTTTACTCAGAGCCTTCCAATGTGCTCTTTGAAGATTTTCTATGCCTTGAGATATTCTTTGGAGTTTTAACAGGGACACTAAATGCTTATTTGTATTAAGAATCTATGATTTGCTGGGGAACGAAAGAATTATCAGAAGATCGGGATCAAATTCATTAACAGCTCCAAAGTCTTTTAAATATTTTAACTAAGTAAATCATGCCAGAGAATCTTTGAGTGAGCCGTACAGCATACCATTTAAACTGCACAAACGGGCAGCATTCGTTTGACAATGCTGTGGCTGAGGATGCCAGAGGAAACTTCATGACACCAACAATTGCCCAGAAGGAAATGGATTTCTTCCTATGTTTTGATTGTTTGGTCGTCAGGACAAGGACCCCATAGGTGAAGTACCGAGCAAACTTTTGGCAGTATAAATAAAACCATTAATAACAATAAATTTGCAAAACACTAGGGATAGCTGATCAAGACAGGCCGAGAAATATACCATTTTAAACCAGTATCCACTCACTCAGCCATCTGAGCAGTTATATGCCTCACATACACACTGTGGGTGAGGTAATACCTTTTATTGGACTAACTTCTGTTGCTGAAAGACACAAGCTTTTGAGCTCCCCAGAGCTTTTCTTCAGGTCTGGTCATATACAAACTGACATTCATACCTTTGCCTTGATTATAACACATCCTCCCCCATCACCTCTTGCAGCTAGAAGATCGCACCTAATGACTTTTGAAGGCTACAAAAAGGGACATGGGGAGGAGGAATAGAGTCACACTTTTAACTACTACTTTAGGTGCATCCATGCCTCCACCAAGAAGACATCAAAGCCTTAATCCAATGGATTCAAACAGTCTTTGAGGGCTTGTCTACACCACACAGCTTTTAGCGACAAGGCTGTGTCGATACAGCCTTGTCGCTAAAAGTCAGCGTGTGTAAACGCTCTTTGTCGGTGCTTTGTTGGCACTTTTGCTGACAAAATACTTCCAGCCCCGCGAGCGGCGTTAGCTTTGTCGACAAAGCCGTGTTCACACTGCCACTTGCATCGGCAAAACTTTTGTCTTTCACGGGGGGGCTTTTTTAAGTACCCAGGAAAGACAAAAGTTTTGTCGACAACTTCGCAGTGTAGACATACCCTAAGAGAGCTAAGATTTCATTAAGGATAGAGTGGAAAGGTGATAAGTATTTTACTACAAAACAGAGACTATACTCTAAAGTAAATACAGTTGGGTGTGGGGAAGTGTAGTATATCAGAATTCAGCAGTATCCCCTTAAATAGTTTGCAAGCCGTCTACTAGTCCCCACTGTCTTCTATGTCTCAGAAGCCACCAGAGCAACAGCGTGCATGTGTAGCCTGGCCTTATAAACTGCATATAGTCAGCAGACACAGCTATTTGGACCCCATTTTGCCTGTGTGGTTCCTTCCCGTTATGTTTGTGGTGTGATTTGCTCTTTACACCCAGAAGGAACAGTAGAGAGGGACAAACCACTGACAACAGAAAGCAGGTGTTGCTATAAGGCAGTTGTGACATTGCAGTCTATATGGTTTTATAAAAATATGCTAATGAGTGAATATAATGTAACTGGAATATGCTTCATGCAAAAGGTCTCTTGTAAGGTATCATTACAAAGCTTATAATCTACTGAGTGTGATCATCCTATTTGTATAAATGTATCACTTGTATCTGAACCTAGAAATATGAAATATAACTCTGAGGGCCTATTGTAATTATGTGTGGGCCATTAATGGTGGTTTGGAATCTTGATGACTCCCATTAACCAGGACAATTGTCTGCAGATGGCTGTGTTTTACCTGTAAGTCTTCCTGTATACGTATGTGCTGGCAAGTGGGCAATGAAATCTTGCAATAATATGTGATCATGTCACCTGAACTGGAATCTATCTTTAACCTGGTGTCTTTCCATTGACAAGGAGGGGGTGGGAACCCAGAGAGGGACAAAGGATTCCCGCCTTATGCAAAAGATATATAAATGGGTGGAACAGAACAGAAAAGGGGAGGAGCCATCATGAAGAATCCCCTAGCTACCACCTGAGCTGGAACAAGAGCTGTACCAGGGGAAAGAATTGTGCCCAGGCCTGGAAGGTGTCCAGTCTGACGAAAAAACTTACTGAAGCATCTCTGAGGGTGAGATTATCTGTATCAGTTTGATTAGACATAGATTTGTGCGTTTTATTTTATTTTGCTTGGTGACTTACTTTGTTCTGTCTGTTACTACTTGGAACCACTTACATCCTACTTTCTGTATTTAATAAAATCACTTTTTACTTATGAATTAACTCAGAGTATGTATTAATTCCTGGGGGAGCAAACAACTGTGCATCTCTCTCTATCAGTGTTATAGAGGGCGAACAATTTATGAATTTACCCTGTATAAGTTTTATACAGGGTAAAACGGATTTATTTGGGTTTAGACCCCATTGGGAGTTGGGCATCTGAGTGTTAAAGACAGGAACACTTCTGTTAGCTGCTTTCAGGTAAACCTGCAGCTTTGGGGCAAGTAATTCAGACCCTGGGTCTTTGTTGGAGCAGATGGGAGTGCCTGGCTCAGCAAGACATGGTGCTGGGGGTCCTGAGCTGGCAGGGAAAGCAGGAGCAGAGGTAGTCTTGGCACATCGGGTGGCAGCTCCCGAAGGGGGTTCTGTGATCCAACCCATCACAGTAGTTCCTCCTCACATTTTCCTGTCACAGCCTCTTCCTCCTCATGTCCTGGATGCCGTTCCCTTGGACATCTGCCATATCTCTCCTTTTGCCCGCCACCCAACCATTCCTCTCTTTTTCCCTCATATATTTTTTCTTGCGTTCTCCCTCCTCTTTCCTCTGCTCACCTGAAATCTCCCTGCTTCTCAGGAGGTGCAAGGCATCCATCAGCAACTTCCTTAGACTGAGACGCATGCGCTCTTGCACTGAGAGAAGTATCATGGAAGCAAAGCAAATGCAAGATTGGGTTGATGTGCAGCTACCTGAGCCTGCACTGCTGTACAGGTGAGCTGCATGCATGTGACCAGCTGCATTCAGGGGCCTATGGAGGAGCAAGGAGTGTAGGAAGGTGGCCTTCAAGGAACAACCTCAGCAGGACTATTTTCAAAGCCCAAAGGGTCCAATTCTATGAGGTGTTGATTTCCACTACCATTTTAGAAGCTGAGGGCCTTCAGCACCTCGTAGGATGTAGCCTCTGCTCTCTACAGTCACAAACTGGCCAGAAACCATATCATTAATGGAAGGTGAACATTTTGTCCTTTTTCACAGAAAGTGCCCAAGGAGAGGCTGCACCAGAAAAAGGTCAGAGGGACCAAACCAGGAAGCTTTTGAACAAAGGGGTGGGCATCAGGCATTCTACATACTAACAGGCCTCAGCTAGCAGGAAAAGGTAATAAAGGAACAAAGAGAAAAAATAGCAGCAGCCAGTTTGGTTGTGGCCCTTTAATGAAGTCAGATGTAGTTTTCCTGCTCCTAAACTCTTCCTGTTTTCATCCCCAAATTAGCATCAATTTCAAACTCCATCATCCCATTTTCCAGCCCCTACTCCCAAGAAGATTCTTTTCACTGCAACATGTGCACTTTATAGGGAACGCCACCATCGGACTAACTCTGCTTCCTCTCGCGTGTACCATTTCCCCAGCAGGCCTCTGGCGAAGAAAGGAGTCGTGCTGTCTTATGCCGCCGTGGATNCCTGGCTCAGCAAGACATGGTGCTGGGGGTCCTGAGCTGGCAGGGAAAGCAGGAGCAGAGGTAGTCTTGGCACATCGGGTGGCAGCTCCCGAAGGGGGTTCTGTGATCCAACCCATCACAGTAGTTCCTCCTCACATTTTCCTGTCACAGCCTCTTCCTCCTCATGTCCTGGATGCCGTTCCCTTGGACATCTGCCATATCTCTCCTTTTGCCCGCCACCCAACCATTCCTCTCTTTTTCCCTCATATATTTTTTCTTGCGTTCTCCCTCCTCTTTCCTCTGCTCACCTGAAATCTCCCTGCTTCTCAGGAGGTGCAAGGCATCCATCAGCAACTTCCTTAGACTGAGACGCATGCGCTCTTGCACTGAGAGAAGTATCATGGAAGCAAAGCAAATGCAAGATTGGGTTGATGTGCAGCTACCTGAGCCTGCACTGCTGTACAGGTGAGCTGCATGCATGTGACCAGCTGCATTCAGGGGCCTATGGAGGAGCAAGGAGTGTAGGAAGGTGGCCTTCAAGGAACAACCTCAGCAGGACTATTTTCAAAGCCCAAAGGGTCCAATTCTATGAGGTGTTGATTTCCACTACCATTTTAGAAGCTGAGGGCCTTCAGCACCTCGTAGGATGTAGCCTCTGCTCTCTACAGTCACAAACTGGCCAGAAACCATATCATTAATGGAAGGTGAACATTTTGTCCTTTTTCACAGAAAGTGCCCAAGGAGAGGCTGCACCAGAAAAAGGTCAGAGGGACCAAACCAGGAAGCTTTTGAACAAAGGGGTGGGCATCAGGCATTCTACATACTAACAGGCCTCAGCTAGCAGGAAAAGGTAATAAAGGAACAAAGAGAAAAAATAGCAGCAGCCAGTTTGGTTGTGGCCCTTTAATGAAGTCAGATGTAGTTTTCCTGCTCCTAAACTCTTCCTGTTTTCATCCCCAAATTAGCATCAATTTCAAACTCCATCATCCCATTTTCCAGCCCCTACTCCCAAGAAGATTCTTTTCACTGCAACATGTGCACTTTATAGGGAACGCCACCATCGGACTAACTCTGCTTCCTCTCGCGTGTACCATTTCCCCAGCAGGCCTCTGGCGAAGAAAGGAGTCGTGCTGTCTTATGCCGCCGTGGATCTGACCCCTGTGGGTTCTCAGAAATGCAGGTGGTAGTGTGTGCAGGGCAGTACTCAAAAGGGACTATCAGCAGAGACTCACCTGAAAAAGTCCTCTTGCTTTACTTGACCTAAAAATCTGGTCTTTGCCAACTGCCAGTTTTAATCTTAACCTCATTTTAATGAGAAATGCTGTTTGACAACTGACACTTGTGTTTTTAACAGGCAACATCCCTGACACTTTTAAATGGTTTTGTTTTTTTCTTAATGCGGCAGCTCAAAGCAAAAAATAAGCAGGTGCCACATGCCCAATTTATTTGGTTAAGTCTGATGCCCAATATGTTCTTTAAAATCTTAGACCCTACTCTGGCAAACACCTAAGCACATGAGCAACTTGCAAGTAAAGTTTTGAGGATCAAGACCTAATATCTAAATCCTGCAGCTGTTACTCAGGCAAAACACCACAGGAGTGAGAACTGTTGGGCTTGGACCCTAAGGGATTATATAAATGTGGCACTTTCTTGTTTCTAAAACTTCCCCCCCTCCCCTTCTATGGCAAACTAAAGCATGTGAAACAAAGAAATAGCAGGCAGTTTTCCCAGGCAAAGGCATAACAGAAAAAAAATGGTTCTTTTTCATAATAAATAAAAATGGCTTTATTTTAAGAAAGGCACAAATTGTAAATTGAACAGGTACAGGGTTCACCACCAATGAGCCCAGCCCTTGAGAACACTCCCTGCAGTGTCGTAATGGCTTGGAAGAATAAAAATCAGAATAAAATCGCTGACAGCCTTAACTCCAGCCAAGGTGTCTAATTAGAACTAAGGTTGCCAATTTTGGTTGGACGTTTTCCTGGGGATTTAATCCCATGACATAATCTTTAATTAAAGATTAAACTTTAATTCCTGGAGACTCCAGGCCAATCCTGGAGGGCTGGCAACCCTAATTAGAACACGGTTGAGGCTGCAGCATTCAAAGAGCTAATCCGATAATTGGGAGGACGAATGGTTGGACTGGAACGGAGTCCTCTAGTTTCAATGCCAGGAAACTGTGACAAGTTTCACTGACCGCCATGTTTAAAGCTTGCATCTCTGAGCCTGTTTACTGCTTTCGTCGGTAAAACAATGGAAGCCAACCCCACACAGTCACTGCGTAGTGCGTCACACCAAAGGGCTTCTCCAGCTTGGAAACTCTCATGGACAGAATATGTTTTCATTTACAGAGCACCCTCGGCCCTAGGGAAGTAGGTAAGAGTTACATGTGCATAGTGCAGAATTTGGCCCTTAGAGCCAGCAAGCAGCCCAAGAGCCTGGATTCAAACACCGTCACACCAGGAGCTGAATTTTGTAGCTTGGGTAAGCTATAAAATTGGCATCATTAGCCCAGCACCCATCAGTACCCCGTAACAGCAAATTTATTATGAGGTTTGTTCTTTTGTATTACAGTAGCACCCGGGGGGGGGGGGGGGGGGGGGGGGGAGGGGGCAGTCAGGGATCATGGCCCCTTGTTGCAAGCACTGTACAAAACACATAGCCAACAGATGGAGCAAAGAGTTTACATTCTAACCAAACTACAGTGTGAACAGGATACAAGGAGAAACTAATGTTAAGGAGGCAGATTCCAGGTCCCAGCCCTCAGTTATTCAAAAAAGTGAGATGAAAAGAAGAAGGGAAGTTATATTTTTATATACAAAATATCCCTTAGGTGCCATTTCTGGGCCCAAACCTGTGAGGTTCTGAATACTCTTAGCACAACTGGTCCTTGCAGGGAGTGGAGGATGCTCAGCAGATGGCAGGATCGGGCCTCTTATTAATCACAAAGCAAATGACTTTACCTCACAGGTGGGCAAACTACAGCTCGCGGGCCACATCCGGCCTGCAGGACCGTCCTGTCCGGCCCCTGAGCTCCTGGCCTGGGAGGCTAGCCCCTGCCCCTCCCCCGCTGTTCCTCCTCCCCCTCATCCTCAGCTCGCTCGCTCCGCCGTGGGCGCAATGCTCTGGGCGGCGGGGCTGTGAGCTCCTGGGGCAGCGCNCGATGGGGCAGCGGAGGTCCAGAGGCAGACAGGGAACGGGGTGTGTGTGGATGGGGCAGGGGTCCCGGGGGGGTCGTCAGGGAACAGGGGGGGTTGGGTGCGGCAGGAGTCCCTGGGGGTGCAGATAGGAGGTGGGGGCCGGGCCACGACCCCCGCCCCTAACTGGCCCTCCATACAATTTACGAAACCCGATGCAGCCCTCAGGCCAAAAAGTTTGCCCGCCCCTTCTTTACCTTCTCGTTCTCCGCTCCCTGGCACAATGGTACATGCATCAAACACTCTGATTAATGCAAAAGTCAATGGCATTGATTAAGATGCTATTCACTTGTCTCCCAAATGAAAAATGAATGGCACGGGGAAATTACTCATTCCTGCTGCAGCTCTGCAGTAATTCAGGCCCCTCCAAAGGAATCTTAATTATGACTAAGGGGGGGGGGGGGGGGGAAGATTACGCAGAATAACTTGGCTAATCTTTTGACAGGTAAGTGGGCAGGGTGAGGCAGTCTCAGAGGCTTATACATTCTGTAACGCCTTACCTTTGTCTGTCTGTCCTTCCCACCACCCACAACGTGCATCTTGACCACACAGCTCCTTGCTGGTTTGGATGTCAGACTTGTGCAAGAGCGAGAGATCACGTTGTCCTCTAACGGCTGCAGCCCACACAGGATACAAACCCTAATATAACTACAACAATACTACCGTACATGGAAGGCATGATCCTGAGAGGCACTGAGAGCCCACAACCAGATCAGACCATCCGTCACATAGGGCCCTTTCCTCTGACTATCTCCAAGAGCTTTACAGAGACAGAGATGTTATTACCCTCACTTTATAGATGGGGAAACTGAGGCACAGGTCGGTTGAGTGATTTGTCTAAGGTCGCACAGGGAGTCAGTGTCAGAAATAAAACACAAGTCTCCTGACGCCAGCCCCTGGCTCCAACCAGGAATGTTTCAAAGTTAATGCTAGTTTCTATATCAATAATATGCCAGATGATTTTCTTTCAAGTTTCCACCCTTCTGATCCTACATCTTTTACTTTACTAAATCCTTTCTTATGTTATTAAATAGACCACCCACCAACTGACACTTTTCAGGGGCTGAGCAGCAGGTACCGCAGACTTTCACGGAGTAAAGCTTCTTTATCTGGGCCTGGCAGATTAGGAGGAGTAATGGCAAAGCCACTGTCTGACCTTTCAGGAGCACTTTTATGATACTGGCAATGCTCAGACTAAAATTCACAACAGACCCAGGATTTTTTTTACAGATTAAAACGTTACCTTCCCTGAACCAATGTGCTGAGCACTACTAAATAACAGATTACTGCTCTGTCAAGCAAGTTTGACACTATGTAAAAACGCTAGTTAGAGAATAATAGCATCAAAGAGGTAGTAAAATCATAGCTCAGGATAGGTTAATGGTGGCTAAGAGGTGCTGAGGCAGACAGCACAGCAAGTATCCATGCAGGGTTTAGGTAAACTATCCAGACTCTTATAGAGGCAGTTGATAATCATAGCACGGTTAGCTGTGGCCTGATGAGGAGAGTGCTCAGCATTAAAATTCACCACCAAAATGAGATATTGATGGTACAAAGCTAGACAAAAGAGAGGAGACTCCCTGACCTTTGTGATGCTAAAAAACTGTAACATCTAATAGCCATGCAGGTGATACTGAGTTTCAACTGGGCCCCAATTCAGCTAAGCACTTAAGCACCCATTGAAGAGTCACTGAAGTCAGTAGGACAGAAGCATATCTTTAAGTGTTTTGTTGAATCAGGGCCTGGTATTTCAAAGCAAAGGCAAAAGTCCAATGGATCAATAAGAGCATTTAAATGTGGGGTTTGTATTCGTTATTTGTATTATGATTGCAGTCTGCTGCATTTGAGCTTCTCTCTTTCGCCTCAGCAGAGTTGGCTAGGTTACGATGTGGCTAGCAGAGAGTAAAGCATGTCTTTGTATCTGCTGTTCTCTGCTCTTTAGGTTTTCAGGGTGCACCTGTGCTGAAGGGTCAGTGACATTCTCCCACCATGGGAGATGCTAGAATACAACTGGGCCCTCAGAGTTTTATAAATTGTGCTGTCTAGCCCTGAACAGATCTAGTCAACATGGTGGTAAAATATGTCAGCCAAGGCAAGGCATCATTGGCTTATCATCAGGTTCATTCTGGGAGCCCTCCTTAACAGAGCTACTCACGTAAGCAGTATCCCCGACCACAAACGTTTGAAAATCAGGAGTCAGGCCCTACAAATCAGGACATTGGCTAAAATAATGAGGTTCTGAAAATAATAAATGTTGGTTTCCTTCCTTGGATTTGTCTTCTGACTTTTGAACCTGAAGGGGTCAAATTTTCAAGCTTTTTTCTGCAACCATGAAGGTTAGAAGCTTACTTTTCATTCATATAAAAACCAGAGATTCTCACCTAATCATCTGACTCCAGAAGCTGGCGATTTATGAAACACCACCAAATATCATGGGACATGATAAAAATCACCAGAGCTGGCACACTGCAGAAAGGCTCTACCAGGTTTAACACACAGTTTCCTAACAGGGACTTTCCTTTCTTTCTTCTTCCTTCTTTTTTTGTTTTGGTCCAAACAGGCCAGAAACCATGTTCTTAAACAGCTGGCCCACAACAATGTTTAAACATGGTTATTTGTGCAATGTGGCTATGGCTATGAAAGAGCTGCTCAACACTAGGCATCCCTCTCAAGTGCACCTCATTTGACAGGATGTCATGCATTTCACTCCCAAATTGCCTGTGGCCCACACAAATTGAGTGTGTCCATCCCCCCCCACACTTTCATTGTGGAAAATTATTGACATCAGAAATGAAGGATCATGACACAGAAGCTAAGGAGAGAGCCAGTTACACTAAAGGAACGGATCTGGCTGAATTTTAAGCTTCCTGGATTAATAATTTATTGGTGTCGCTCCTTTTTGGCCTCTCTCACAAATGGCCTTGGCAAGGCAAGAGGTATGAAACCGGCATATACCATCCACTCCTGGACATCCTCCACAGGACAGGGGAAGAGAGGATGTAAACTCTGCCCCCTTCTGCTCACCCCAACTATGTCCCTCTGCCCTCACAAGGCCCCCAGACTGCGACAAGACCCCTCCGCAGGGTCCAGACAAGAGAGACAAGGGAATGCTGCCATGGAGGTACTGATCCCCCCTGCCTTCCACAGAGCGGGGTTCAGAACCACACATGGAGAAACTCAGGGAGGGCAGAGGGTGATCTGGCCCTATATTAACAGCTGGCTCCTCTAGGCAGCTCTGTGAGAACTCTTCCTTACCAGTTCAGTGTTGCTGTTACCCTGGTGATATTACTATCCTGCATCAAAGTTCTCAGCACTGTACAGCGTATTTGCATTTCCTTCTCCACTGAGGCCCACAAGCACGCTCCAAAATAAGCACTGCAGATTTCACATTTGAGTTTTGACATCACAGCCATAGCATTTCTTCGCACAAAGGAGACTCTCTTAGTTGCTTGATTCCCGTTGCGTAGAACTCACGACAACAAAGCCTGCAACGATGCTCCGGGCCCGCACTGCACTCTCCAGAATTAAAAATCACACACAGGAAAAACAAGCCCTACCCAGCCCCACCCTTCCATTTTAACCCTTTTCTTAAGAATGTCAAGAATTTCACAGAACACTCATGCCATTATTCAATGTCTCTCCCAGCTTCAAGATGCCCAGACTTGGCACCAAATGTCATTAAAGAAACCAAACACAGAACAACAAAATCTATGTTAAATAAAATTAAACACGGTGACTTAAAATTGCAGAGGCAAGAAAAGTCAGAGTTTGGATCCTCCTCTGCTCATAAAGCGACACTAGCAAAAGATGAAAACAAACTGCACCCACCCTGAAAGTTTGTGGGCTGATTTTCAGAGGTTCAGAGCAACCCCAAAGAAGTCATTGGGAGCTGCAGGTGTTCAAGGTCTTTGCAAATCAGTCCATTGTTGTTTATTTTTCACACTGCCCTTCCTATACCATAGGTCCCTGATCCTGGACTACCCTAGCCAGGCACCTCCCAGGAAATAAAGTGCTCTGTTTTCTGTATGTTTAAATCCAGGGTCCTGGGTTTGATTTCTAGGGTCACCAGCTACATAAGTGTTGTTATCAGGCTCATTTAACAAACAGAACTCCATTTAAGGACTAATTTTGCACTTCTTACACAAACAAAACTCCCAAATTGCTCCCCTTTGCCTAAATGGTGGTGTGATTTCTCACACCACCTTGTAACAATATTTAAATAGCAAACCAAAAGCTAAGCAATCTCTAGAATCCTGGATTTCTATATGCCTGCACATTAGAACGCTTTCCTCAGCTCTTGCAAGCAAACAGTTTTATTATATACCCACACTTCTACCTTTTCCCACTGCGCTTAATCAGCCTTTCACCCCCAGAGCAGCTCTTCACAGAATTATGTGGATTGCTATTTGCTTTACATCATCATCTTGGGGGGGGGGGGGGTTAATTTTTTTTATAAGCAACATTTATTGTGCCAGGTAAAACTTCAGCTAGGGTATACATTGCTGCCCATCTCAGCTTATATACTCTACATCCATCTAAGAACAAACACTACCTACAAATACAGCACCAGTTCAGCTTTCTACAAATGAACTGACCAGCTCTGGCTTATATTCCCCTTTAAGCCTTTTAGCTGATAAAAAACGTATGGAAATTTGCTTTCTAATCTCTTAGCCATTCAGTTTCAATGTTTGCAAGGTCTAATCACATTAATTAAACGAGGATTAGACATAAGTTTTGTCATTGCCACTGAACACCCAGAAGACTGCGCCACACATGAGCTTAGAAAAAAATGCCATATCTGGGCTGCCAGTCAGTGATGCTAGAGCAGTGTTTCTCAAACTGGGGGTGCCGCTTGTGCAGGGAAAGCCCCTGGCGGGCCGGGCCGGTTTGTTTACCTGCCCCCTCCGCAGGTCCGGTCGATCGTGGCTCCCACTGGCCGCGGTTCGCTGCTCCAGGCCATGCCGCTTCCAGCAGCTCCCATTGGCCTGGAGCAGCGAACCGCGGCCAGTGGGAGCCGCAATCGGCCGGACCTGCGGACGGGGCAGGTAAACAAACCGGCCCGCCCCGCCAGGGGCTTTCCCTGCACAAGCGGCGACCCCACTTTGAGAAACACTGTGCTAGAGAGACAAGGTGGTGAGAACAGAAGTTGGTCCAATAAAAGATATTACCTCACCCACCGTGTCTCTCTAATATCCTGGGACTGACACGGCTACAACACTGCATACAATATCTACCATGACATATAAAGCTGCACTCAGATGCCTCTCCCATCTTTTATTGGACCAAGTATAAGTGGCAAGAATATCCAGTTTCAGGAACACAACATTTAAACATGCTAAGAAAACTCCCCCACAATATTCAGTTTAAGATTTAAAGACAAAACCATGTAGAGCAACACAATCTATAGGATACAGTCAGCTCAAGCTTCAGGTACGGGGGTAAAAATGAGTTTTGCAAACCTCATCTGAATAGATATGTTCTCATGAAGGCTTCTTTTATTTTCTAAGAAGTTATCAAAAAGGCGGGGGCTTTGGAGTTTAAACTTTCCCATACAATGGGCACAATCCTATTTCTGCTAAGTCAGTGGCAGAATTCTAATGGTCTTCAATGGGGGCACAAACTGGCCCAGAGCCCCAGAACACCAACTCAGGAAAGCAAGAACCATGGAACATATGGTCTCTCCTCAGAGGGCCTGACCCAAAGCTTACTGAAGTCAGTGGAAAGATGCCCATTGACACAACAGACCTTGGTTTGGTCCCAAAGTACACCTGTAACTCCAATTATTAGTTATTATATCTGTGTGCACTGAAGAAAGAAGATACCTCATGATAGATATTTGTGGATAATATATTTTATTGGACTAACTTCTGTTGGTGAAAGAGACACACTTTTGAGCTCTGTGTAAACTCGAAAGCATCTCTCTCTCACCAACAGAATTTGGTCCAATCAAATATATTGCCTCACCCACCTTCTCTCTCTAATATCCTGCAACCAACACAGCTACATCACACTGTATACCAGGGGTAGGCAACCTATGGCACGTGTGCCGAAGGCGGCACGCGAGCTGGTTTTCAGTGGCACTCACACTGCCCGGGTCCTGGCCACCGGTCCAGGGGGCTCTGCATTTTAATTTAATTTTAAATGAAGCTTCTTAAACATTTTAAAAACCTTATTTACTTTACATACAACACTAGTTTAGTTATATATTATAGACTTCTAGAAAGAGACCTTCCCAAAAACGTTAAAATATATTACTGGCACGCGAAACCTTAAATTAGAGTGAATAAATGAAGACTCGGCACACCACTTCTGAAAGGTTGCCAACCCCTGCTGTATACAATATATATCATGTCATATAGAGCTGTGCTCAGATGCCTCTCCCATGTTAAAAGCAAAACTAAAACAAACCACTGTGTTTTCTTGTTTTATCTGGTATTTGGTCCCATAAGCTATATTTTCAGGCTCTGAATGAGCAAGCCAGGCGCTCCACATAGAAAGTCTTTTGCAAATACAAACTTTGCCTTTGAGAATGAAGAACATCAGCGGAAACAGAAGGAAACCAAGGAAATGTCTTTCATTTTTGGTTCCATAAAGGGATGAGAAAGTTCAGCACTTCAGCTGCATAAGAATTCCATTCCCCCACGAACTAACCTCTTACTGAGAAGGCAAAAGTTAGAACAGATTCTTCTTCCTCAGTTCCTTATTTAAAAACATATCCAAACCAACTAGTAAATTACCCTCCGTTTTTGTATTTTAGATAGTATTTACACAGCTTAGTTAATTAACCCTCACAACCCTATGCAAGGGGATAGGAATTATTTCTGCCATCCCCCCTCTTTCTCCCCCTCAAGTTAGACACAGTAAGTGACTTTCCCAATGTCACACAACAGGGCAGTGGCAGTGCTGGCTTGCAGTCCCCTGGTCTAACCACCATACCACATTTCCCTCCCAACCATCCTCTCTCCTTACTTTGAGCAATGGGTCTGCAAGTGAATGAGACACACTGTCAAGTTCCACCCAGAGCAACATGAATGACTGTTGGACAAACCGAAAGCAGAAGTTTGCCCCACAACCTCAAAGAGATATTAGTGGGCAATTCTACACCACATAATGGTTTGGTAAAGGTTAATGGCATTTTTTAGGAAGTGTCATCGAAAGAGGAGAAGATAACTCTGATTCATACTATGTAATTATCCAGCTGCTCTACTCTGTATGCTGGATATTTGCCACCAAGATTATTTGTTTTAGTTACTATTTAAAATAAACATGGCTAATTCCTGCATATGTTTCCAGAATTCCTTGCCTATTTATAATGAATTCCATCATTCAATACTTTTTTTTAGGCAAGGCAGAAAGGGATTTTGGTAGGGGGTTATTCTTAAGAGAGCCAATTAATTCTGGTCATCACTGGGTTTAGTTTCCAGTTCTCATGACACAACAATCCAATGCACGGTATCGCCAAGAAATTTCCATTTCCAGCCAATGGACAATTCTCTGTATGTGAGTGAGTTTCATTTTCTATCGATTTTCATAAAGAAAGACAATGAAAAGTACAAAAAGGTAAATGATTTACAGCTTGTATGTGTTTCAAAATACCTTGTGTTTCATATGTTATCCCAATAGAATTATGCAATGACAGCTTATCAAAGCTGCGAAACCAGACAATACAAAGTCAGACAATACTACACAAACGTAACACGTTAGGGTGGAGTTAACAGTGATAAAATAGGAGAAGACATACATGAATAGGCAGAAGGAAGGAAGGAGGTGGCTGTGGCGGTGGAATGAGGAGAAAAAAAGCAGAGGGGTTATATGGAATGGAAGTCTGGAATTGTTTTAGCCATGTCAACATTTTGTACCCCAACATATCTAGAAATCGGGCCCAAATTTCTCTGAATTCATATAATTGTTCTCTATGGTGATAAGCTATTCTTTCTTTGGCTGCTAACTCAGGCAGTCCAAATACCACTACTGTATGCTGTGTTTTGGTGCTTAATGGCAAATATCAGGAAGACGATAAGTAACCTAACCTTTAAGGCAAGGCTATACATATACACCATAACCACTTGGCTCCAAGCACTACATCAAATCATCAGGCTAATAAACTGACTACTACATATCCTATTAACTGAGGCCTTTAGAAAGCTGCAAAATACCTTTAATTTGAAGAGTCAATACAATTCAAAAAGCATCTAGCTACAAAACTGAAACAGAAGAAGAGAAATTCAACATAGTCCTTTCAGCTGTGATACTGCAGAATAAACCCTTATGCTACAATGCCTATGGAAGATGGAGAAAGCAGAAATATTCTCTCAGGGCCCATTCTTGCCGTCCTTATTCAGGCAAAACTGCCACTGAACCCATACTGTATGCCAGGGGTGAGCAAACTATGGTCCAGGGGCCGCATCCAGCCCTCCAGACGTTTTAATCCGGCATATCCCCCCTCCAGCTCCTATGCACAGGGGCAGTCAGGGGGCTCCGCACGCTGCCCCCGCTCCAAGCACCACCCTCGCAGCTCCCATTGGCAGGGAACCACAGCCAGTGGGAGCTGCAAGGGTGGCACCTGTGGACGGGGCAGTGCGCAGAGCTGCGTGGCTGAGCCTCCGTGTAGGAGCCGGAGGGGGGGACACGCCGCTGCTTCTGGGAGCTGCTCGAGGTAAGCGCCCCCCAGAGCCTGCACCTCTGGCCCCCTCCCATGCCCCAACCCCCTGCCCCAGCCCTGATCCCCCTCCCACTCTCTGAACCCCTCGGTCCTAGCCCGGAGCACCCTCCTGCACCCCAAACCCCTCATCCCCAGCCCCATCCCAGAGCCTGCACCCCCAGCTGGAGCCCTTACCCCCCCTGCACCCCAACCCCCAATTTCGTGAGCATACATGGCCCGCCATATAATTTCCATACCCAGATGTGGCCCTCGGGCCAAAAAGTTTGCCCACCCCTGCTGTATGCTAACTGAAGTGAGCTGGGAGAAAGGGTGGGATTAGAGTCCAACAGTTTTCCGCCCTCATTCACCAGGGCATTGGTTGGAATACACATCATTTAACAACCTTCTAAAAGGGCCCTTTTCCTAGGGACTGACTTGATCTCTCTCTTTTATTGCTATTGAACGGTTCAGCTTGAGTACAAACTTCCAAGGCAGCATATGAGTTTCTTGCACACCGTAGGGCAAATGAAATTCAGTTGTGGGGAACATGTCACACTGAATCCACAGTTTAAAGTTTCCTGGGTCAGACAATGCAGTGGTAATGGAGCAGGGGCTTATTGTGACATGTCATTTAGTAATCGTTCAGTCAGAACTCAGGACAGGATGGGAACAGGCCCACGCACCTAAGAGCACCTTCTGTACAAACTCTCTCAGCTTTCTCTGAGTCTCCAACCGCTCCCAAGTAAGTTAGTGCAGAGCCGGATGGGTGGGAGAGAGCAGGGGTGTTATGTTTCTGGTTCTAAGGCACGACAGTTCATGGGAACTTCTACTGTAGCTGTTTGACATATCTGAAATTGCATGTGTGTGAGACACACACTTTTTGGCTACAATAAGGAATTTCAACTTCTAAACAAAGTCACCCATCCAAGTACTGACAAATCCGCCCGCCCCCGAATCCTATTTAGCTTGGGAGTTTAAAAGAGTTCATAGCACAACAGGGAATATATTTGGCAGAAACTTGACAGATCCCATTGTTGGGACAGGCCTGTACCCAGATTTTTTTCAGAAAATAATGTTTCCCTATAACATCATTTCAAAGAACATTTGTCACCCCTTCCCCTTCACCCTTTGCTCCACCCCAAAAATCTGTCATGTTTCAGAGCCTACACAGCTATTTATGCCAGCTAGCAAGCTTCTGAAAGGGAGACTTCAAGGCCTAGACCCAAGACTTGGGCGATTCTGTTCTCCTGAACCTTCTCCTCAAGTTCCTCAGCTCTCAAGCTGTTCTACAAGATAGCATGGGGCGCCCCTGCTATCCAACATCCCATTGTTTCAGGGTCCCTTTGCCTCAGACTTTATTGGTTTTATTCAGGGCCGGCGCAACCCATTAGGCGACCTAGGCGGTCGCCTAGGGCACTACTATTTGGGGGGCACCGGCGCGCCGGTCGTCAGTGGAATTTTGGGGGCGGGACCTTCCGCCGCCTAGGGCATCGAAAAAGCTGGCGGCGCTCCTGGTTTTATTTAAGATGGGCCCAGCTCAAGTTCTAGATCAGGGGTTGGCAACCTACGGCACGCGTGCCAAACATGGCACGCGAGCCGATTTTCGGTGGCACGCCGCTGCCTGCCAGTCCCAGCCCCACTCGCGCCCCCCCCCGCCCAACGCTCTCCCCTGCGGGGGCAGGAGGCAGAAGCTTGGTCCTGCGGCAGCCAAGCTTCCCCCTCCCCCGCTTCTTCCCCCAACGTGGTGCGTTCCTGCCCCTCCTCCTCCTCCTCCTCCCTCCTCCTCCTCCTCCCCCTCCCTCTGGGGAACGGGGGCGGAGCCGAGCCGCAGCGTGCTCGCTGCTCTGTAGAGGAGACAGAGAAGCGGTAGGGACGGGGCCTTGGGGAAGCGGGTGGAACAGGGCATATCCCTTCCAGCCCCCTGCCCTGAGCGGCTCAGGGCAGGGGGCTGGGAGCACCCCCACAAGCCGAGCACCCCAGCCCTCACCCCTGAACCCCCAGCCCTCTGCCCTGTACCCCTGAACTCCCCCACACCCCCAGCCTTCTGCCCTGCACCTCCACANCTTTACAGGCCACATTTAATGTAAATTATTTAAAATCTTATTTTAAAATTGAAAATTTTAAATTGGAAACATAAACGTTTTTTGCAAAGGATAGAGCATGTCAAACCAAAACCGTGCTAACAACATTTTCTAGATGGGAGAAAATGAAGTGTGTGTTATTAAATTATTTGACTTTCCATATTTGCTACCTTTACACATATTATGATAAATATAGATCTCAATTCAACAATGGCCCTCATCCCTGCCCCCCTCCTCCCCCCCAGGTCTGGGGTCCCAGCTGCCAGCCCCATGCCTTTTAAAAGATCAGCATTTTAATTTAATTTTAAATGAAGCTTCTTAAACATTTTGAAAACCTTGTTTACTTTACATACAACAATAGTTTAGTTATATAATATAGACTTATAGCTAGAGACCGTCTAAAAAACGTTAAAATGTATTACCGGCACGCGAAACCTTAAATTAAAGTGAATAAATGAAGACTCGGCACACCACTTCTGAAAGGTTGCCTACCCCTGTTCTAGATGCATGTACGCATTTTATCAGTCAAAAATCAATACAAATGTCTTTGACCAATGTCCAAATTAAAAGCCCCCAAATCTCACCACCAGCCTCCCAAATCAAAACTCTCTCACTCCCCCCCTTGCACACTTCATGAAGTCGGAAGTGATATGGTGCAGATATCCTGGCCCTGAACGAACGGGGCACTATTCTCCCTGTTTCATGAGACTTGATTCCTTCAATTTATTGCACAATCAGAAGGAATGAATCTGGTTTTTCACATACTGTGTCCCATTTCCTCCTCTCCCACTCCAAGCAAAGAGGCACACGGGAAAGGGATACAGAGATTATCAGGAAGAAATATTGCAAGAGCACAAGAACAGGCATGATGGAGAAAGTTCCACAGACGCTAATGACCTGCTCCCGAGAGGTGGTAGGCACTCATAGTTCCCACTGGGTTACATCAAACCTTGAGATGAAGGAAACAGGAACAGCAGGTACACTGGGAGGAAGACAGAGGGCCAGTTTTCCTGATTGTAGCTGGAAATAACATTGGTATAATCTTCCCAAAGATAGTGTAGTTCCCAAAATGTTACCACTCCCCACAATGCTGGAGATTCGCTGACTTCTCACAGCCACAAACCGAAAAAAGAGTCCCTGTCATCTCACTGTGTCCCAGAAAGAGAGAGTTGTTCTTCAGGTTTGCATGTGTTATTGCTTCTCTAGAGGGCATGTGGTTCTAGGATTCTGCAGTTCGTGTGTTCTTACTCCCACTGCCTCAGAGCTTGCAGTGATCACACGTATTTAAAAAGAAGCTCTGAACTCCCACTTGGAGTAAGATATTGTATCTATATTACAGGAGGAAGAGACACATTGGATTTGCACTGACAGAAACAGCAATGCATTTGGAAAAGCTGATACTTTTCCAGCAGACATTTGTTCTGCACATAGAGTTAAAACACTCTTCTTTGTAGCCTGACAGATTGTGGGTCAGAGAAGGATGAGCTTGCGCAGGCCACTTGGGGACAGATTGTGGCTCAGAAGTGCAGCCAGCAGTGCCAGCCTTACTTGGAGGAGAACAGTGAGGGAGATAATTTCCCATCCTCCCTCCTCAGGCAGGTACACACCCCAGCTAGAAGATCTAGCCAGCGCATGGAAGGGAATACGCTGCACACTCCGATTCAGAGTAGCAGATCTGCAGCTGCACTTACCTCCTGATCTGTTACCAATTTTAAAACTCACTTCTTTTTGAAGTTCCTGTTTGAATAATCTCACTCTTCCAAACTGAGCACAAGGTCAAAGGTAAACACTCAAGTTGGACAATAAGAACAGACTAGTCAGCTTCTCTCTAGGGCTCCCAAGTCCTAGCAAAATGCTGCAATGGGCTGGGTTATAAAATCTGCAGGAGAATGTTTGAATCCAAATAAAAACTATTTTCACTGGAATTGTTTAAGTCATGGGAATATTTCTGAAATGTTATTTTCAAAAATATCCAACCTAAGTTTGGGGCCTGCATTGCCCCAACAGTGGCCTTTTCATTGGCAACTGTTCAGCCCTAAACTGGATACATGCGGCTTTCTCCCTTCTATGCTCAGCCTGTTCCTCATGCCCAAATCATTCTGTGAGGCCACACGAGCCAGTGTTTGACAGCAGAATCCTTTTCATGGAGAGGAACTGTGATATCTCAAACACCAGACTGTGAAGTGACTACATGCAATAGGCAGGGGGATACCAGCTGTTAAGGAGAAAACTCCTGTTTAAACAAAACCAGCAGTGAAGGCAATGTAGAAAGTCCCACAAGACTTATCCAATTCTGGTGAAATCTTAGAGATATTTTAAAGGTTTTTCCTGGTGGTTCCTAGTGGTCATTAGCTACACAAATGAATAGGTGACAACAATACAACAGAGAACAGGCACATGAGGTTAGCGGCAAAAATTCCACCAGCCCGTCACCACTGGGGAAGACACTCTATTTTTCTCTTTAAAAGCAACAGTTTCCCTGGCAAGATTTTAAAAGAAGGATGTTCTCTCCTGGTTTCTACTCAAACCACTAAAAAAAAAAAAAAAAAAATCTAGCTACTAAAAATCTAGCTACATTATTCTCAGGACAATTGTGCAACTATTAAGCTGCATATACAACTCAGGTATACCTATGCGCAAATGCCCAGTTATTATTCCAACTGGTCTCCATCATACACAAATCCCCAATCTGTGCAGTCACAGTATTTGCACATATAGATTAGGGATGACATTTTCAAAAATCCAGGGCCTAGGGGACTGACAAGACAACAGATGCCCGAACATTCAGTGTTAAGGCTGAATATCAGGCCTGACACATTGGCTCTAACTCATACTAATACGTCATTCTGAGGGCACATGACTGCCTGAGTTAAAGTCAAAGTGACTTACTGCATTTGCACCTATCAATTAACGTATTAGTGGGTTAATTGGACTCTAAACTATATTACTTGTTGAAATGAAATTAGCCAGGCTCTTTGGCTTGCAAAGGCCTTGCAAAGAGTGGGACTATTTTTAATTGCGGGTCTCCAAATTTTGAGCTCCAATTACTCTACCCCTTTTCTTCAGTGCCTGCTCTCCCACTTCTTCCCCTCCCACCTGTTTTAACTCTCTCCAGACCCATTGCATTTCCTTGCCACTGTTATCCTCCTTCTGCTTTGCTTCTCGCATTTCCTGCACATGGTGATTGGCTGTTGCACAGCAGATATACCGACATCTTTTTACTACTGCCAGTGGCTGTGCCAGCATACAATCAATCACATGTGTCACCTCTTAAGCACAGGATGGCTTGGGGGACTGATAATGAAATTAATATCTTTCATGTATAGGATGGTGGTTCAAGTGCATCTCAGCTCAGTAACATCTGATGGATATTTGGTAATTTATATGAAATGAACTGCTGGTCTCAGTCCAATTCCCAGGGGAGAGATAGCCACATCACAAACCAGCTGGGTGGTTTTTATTTGTTGACCATGTCAATAGACACACCAGGGTAGTAATGGGCACAGAGACTGAACTATCCTCCCCTATGCAGAGGAGGTCCTTCCAGGTCAGGGCTGGAGCACATTGATGGAAAGCTAGTGCTGCCAATGCCTGTGCTGTAACTGTTGTGTGGATCAACAGAGGACTACAGTCTCCAGGGCTGTGAAGCCAACATCTCTTACAAGCACTATATTTACAAGAACAAAAGCACTCTTGAGCACTGATGGTGTGATTCTGCAGCCTAGAATGAATGCAGTCTTAAATGCAGCTTTCTGTGGGTGAATTTTCTTTTCACTTGTTTTTGTTGATTATTTCTAATAGTACTACTTCAAAGGAACTTCATTGTGTTGGAGGGGGCTGTTAAGACATGGTGAAGAACTATATTGGAAAGTATGCAATTGGGGAGTTTTTAAATACAGATTCTTAATTTGAAGAGTCATAACATTGTAAGGTGTCAGTGTCAACTAACTGATGGCACCATTACACTATACAATCCCTAAGACTATTTAATCAGATTGCTTTTTGAAAGCATATATATATGGTTTTTCCACAATGTTCCTCACAGTATATATGAGGACATGCTAATTGTGTAAATAAGGACTCTGGACTCAGAGCGTCACAGTCATTCTGAAAGAAATTAGCCTCACTGCTCCTTAGCAATAGGGAACTATTATCATCTGAACTTTACAGTTGAGGAAGTGTGCTATAGGGAGGTTAGGTGTCTTGACCAAGGTGACAACATCTGTAGCAGAGCTGGGAGTAGGACTCAGCTCTCACAACACAACACTTTAACCACACAATCACCCTTCTTCCATAGGTGTTGTCTCATGTAACAGAGCATCTAGGCAGGTCCACTGTCAACATGGGGAGGAAATGGGTCGGGGCTCTTCCAATATAAATTAGAAACCACACCAGTGAGATTTTTAGTTCTCCCCTCCCTGTTTCTTTCTCAAGTACAAAATGTTCTCTCCTGCTACTTGGGCAATACTGAGACCACCTGCTCTGGCATCCCTGGCCTTTAGATAGGGCCAGATTTTCAAAAGAGCTCAGTTACCATTCAGGCACCTAAAGGAAGTGAACAGATTTTCAATGGCAGCTGCTGGGCACTGATCTCTTCTGAAAATCCAGCCACTTCATGTAGGTGCCTAAACAGGAGCTGAGCTCTTTTGAAAATCTGGCTCTACCTAAAGGTCAACTATTTATTATTAAAGAAAGGCTCAGTCCACAAGGTGCAGGTATGAACCCTGTTTTCTCAGAAGTTCAGTGAGTGCTGCATCTGGTGTTCCAGCTTGATCCTATCTGCAATTATTATTGATTCATTTTAAACCAGGTCAGTGTTAATGTCACACATACACAGCAAGCTAACGTTCTAGAAATTCTTACATAAATATCAAACGGGAAAAAATTACATCCCCATTCCATGTAAATGATTCTGTTTCCATTCTCCACTTCTACCTCATCCCCTCAAAGAAAAAAAAATTCTTGAAACATCTAATTTAAAAAAACAAAGCTGTACTTGCATTATGTGAACTTTAAATAATTTACAGTTTTTCAATTACATTGAGAGGGAATTTCTCTCTCTGTGGCCCAAGTATCACTTTTAAAAATTCATTCTACGGCTGAGAAATTTTATGCCAGGTTGACGAGCAATGAAGCAAAGCTGAAGACTCTTGGTAGAAAGGATTTTACATACAAAATAGTAGAAGGAACTTATCTTCGTTAGCACAACTGACATGTCTATTTCAAATGACCATCGCTTCCAGCCCCATTTATTTAGCAACATCAAAATGCAAAACGGTGAGTTTAGGGAACTATGCTATTTAATGTGGTGAAGACATTTTCCGTTCTCAAAAGGTAGAAAGATACATCATCAGCCTGTTTATTTAGAGTACCCTTCCAACAGAATTTTAAGCCTTTGACAAAAAACAGCTTTAAGCCAACAAATTTCTGTCAGCTTGACTTCTGGTAGCAATTATCCAACATGTATTGCCACCCTTCTATTCCTCACCTAAGTCATGTTTCAGATTTATTATACAATATTCTTTGTACATTGACTCAAGAACAAAGATAAAACATAAGTACTCTTTAAAAAAGCACCTTCAAGCACAAGGCTAATTTTTCTTTGTGCCAATTACTCTTTATGGTAAAATATACTGTTAGCTATGGAGAGCAAGCCTTTGGCAGTGTTTCAAGACATCTACATACAACTGGTATCCAAACAATTCTTCTTATTGTAAACAAGGCCTTAACTCACTTTATTTTTCTCATCCCTATATAAATGCATACCTATGAACACATGAGTATTCAGCTTCCTTTGCGAGCATTTTTGGCATCACAATGGTATTCACAAACTATAAACATCTTTATGAATCATTTAAGCATCAAACCACACATTGAAACTATACAATAGGCTGGATGGAAATTTTCTTCTGAAATTTATAGTGTATTCTTAAATCCACTGCAGAGTGACCATTTGTTTGCTGGAAGCATATTTCTGCATCTATCAAATGAAGCTTCAATACCAACATCTGCCATTTGGCTCTAAGCCTACACCCACACTTTATATTGTGATTTTATGTATGTAACATCCCACCTGTTCCCTACAGGTCTGTAATCTATTCTTTCAAAACATTGCAGTGGTATTTGTAGAAATGTTGCAATGTTTCTCTAAAACTTCCAACCTAACATTACGACACACACTAAATCATAGCTGATTTTGTTTATAAAAGTGCAGGTCAAACTGTAAATTAATTTTATCATCCAGAAGCACCCACAAGATTGGTTATAGAAATATCCTTTGCTTCTTTCTTGTTTAGATGCCAACATTTACACAATTAAGGATTTGCAAGGGCCAAACACATCTGCCAACTAAACAAACGTTTGCTATATTCTAGATAAGATAATGGCATGCACAGGAGTTCAACAATCAGCTTTTTTCTTTTATTCTGAAGAAAACAATTATTTGTTGTAGAAAACACTGAGTAGGATTTATAGCTGTACAAAACAGCAACATCTCATGGGGCTGGAGAAACAGAGATTTAACATTTTTTTTTATAGGGATAAATGAAAAGTAACACAGAGAAAGAAAGAATCAGCACTACAATATACAACACAAGTTAAAGGCCAGATTTTGTCTTCCTTGGGTTGATTTAAATGGAACTGCCCAAGAAGCAGTGTGGTGCTTAATGTGAATTACAGAATATAGTACTTACAAATATTTTGCCCAGGACAAGTTCAAATAGGGCATGATTCTGCCACCCTTAATCATGCCAAGCAGTACTTTACACCATGAGCAGAATAACAAAGGATACTTATCTATCTCCAGCCCCCTGAGATTGTATCAGAGTCCCCCCAGAGCTGAGAGTGCTCAGGGTAAAATGGCAGGATTGGGCCCAGAATGATCTGACTGCCTTTCTAGCCTGCTGGTGTCTGGCTCTTCACTACTGGATGGAGACTCTCCACCTAAATTCAGCGGGACTGTCCCTTTGTTGTGTCAGAACTTGCGAAATGTAACAGAAGAACCTTTCGGGTTTGTCGAGTTAAACATTGCAACACGTCTGCAAATACCCAGCTCTGCACAGACCCAGGCCCTCTTCTTGAAGGCATTATCCTGACCACCTCCCCGCCCCGGATCATCTCTGTCAGCTCAGCACTCCCCACTCCCAGCGAAAGCCCAGCGGGGGATCAGTCCCTGATCCCCGCGTACTAGCAACGCCAGGAGCCCCGCTGTCACCGCCCCCTCCCCTTGTCCCTCCTGCAGCCGGAGTCCCAGCGCATCCTACTGCAACAGAGCCCGAGGAGGGCGCGGGTCCGGGCTTTACACCCAAACTGGGGCTCAACCTCCAGCCCCCAGGGCCGGGGCTCGCTGGGAGAGCCGCTGCTGGGCACGGGAGAGAGGGACCGTCCCTGCGCCCCGGGCTGGCGGAGAGCCGGGACCCCTGGCTGCAAGCTCGCTGTAGGGGAGGCTGAGCCCTGCTCCGGGCTGCGCTCCCCTCCTCCGCCCTCGGAGCCAGAGGCGGGCAGCGGCTGCCGGTGCGGCCCCAGGGGGAAGCTGCCTCCAGCGCGTCTTCCCCAAACTTCCCGTGCGCCCTGGCACAAAGCGGCGAGTGACACATCATCTCCCGCCCCGCCTGCAGCCCGGGCTGGGGGCGAGCTGCCCGGACCCCCTGCGCCCTGCCCCGCCCCGCCGAGCAGCGCCGAGCGGGGCTTCGCACTCACACAGAAGCGCTCCAGGTCCGTGGCAGCCATGGCTGGAGCGGGGGGTCCTGGTGCGGGTCTCTGGCCGGGAAACTGCTTTGCCGGAGCCCCGCTCTTCTCCCCGGATCGATGCGGCTGAATGAATCCAATATGGCCACTTCCTGGAAACTCCCCTTTGCAGGCTGGAGAGGCCAAGGGGAGCCGCCCTCAGCCCCCCCAGCCTGGGGGGGAGCCAGCGAGGGAGGGGGGGCTCAGGGCCACCGCAAAGACACCCTGCCCCGCGCCCCTTCAGGCTGAGCTCCTCTGCAAAAGGGGCCGGGGGGCACCCGGGCTGTGGTCGCCGCGGCTGTGCCGCCCCGTGGGGGGGATGCTGGGAGTTGTAGTCCCGCGCCTTTGCGGACCCTGTGCCAGAGACAGGTTAATGTTTGTACTGGGCGCAGCCAGTGGCATCAGTACACGAGCTTCGAGGGCCCAGAGCCACCTCCCCCTGGGGAGCCGCAGAGAATCCCAGCGAGCCTGAGTAGAACGGAGGGAGCCCTGCCCGCCTCCCTCCTTGCTGGAATGTGCGGGGCTGGAACAGAGGGTTGGCTCCCCCCGGGCATGCCAGGAGAGAACGTGCTCCTGCCACAGGCCACTGGAGGCGCGAAGGAGGTTCTGGCAATTTAGCTGTAATAGTGAAGCAAACAGGTGAGGAACCAGGCCTGCCAGGAGGTGAAGGAGTCCAGTCACATCACAGAGAGGGGAAGTGCTCTAGAGCAGAGGTTCTCAACCTGTGGTTCCGGGAACCACCAGTGGTCTGCAAGCTCCATTCAGGGGTCCACATAGACTTGACCAGACGTCCCGATAAAATCAGGACCGTCCCGATTTTTAGCTGTTTGTCCCGCGTCCCGACCGATCTCTGGTCAGGACGCAATTTGTCGCGATATTTTGCTCCGCTGGCAGTTTTGGGGATTTTTTTGCTCGGCTGGCAGCACTTGGCTTTTTTTTTGCCTCCCCCCGGTATCCCGATCTTTTATTCCTCTCATCTGGTCACCCTAGGTCCATGGATAGTTCCCTCTAAGGTGCACGCCTGGGTGGCCGCACATGAGAGAATGAAGGGCCACCCACTAATTAGGTGCCTGGACCCTGGAGAAGACGCACATGTAAGGTGAGGTGGTGGCCTTGGGGGAAATTTGGGACATGCAGGGCTGCAGTGGCCAGAGAAAGAGGCGACTTTCCCCAGCTCGAGGGCTGCTGCTGCTAGGGAGAGATAGCCCTCCTTCCCAGCCTCAGCTCTGTGGCGGGGGAGAGAATCATAGAACCATAGAATATCAGGGTTGGAAGGGACCTCAGGAGGTCATCTAGTCCAACCCCCTGCTCAAAGCAGGACCTAATCCCAACTAAATCATCACAGCCAGGGCTTTGTCAAGCCTGACCTTAAAAACCTCTAAGGATGGAGATTCCACCACCTCCCTAGGTAACCCATTCCAGTGCTTCATCACCCTCCTAGTGAAAAAGTTTTTCCTAATATCCAATCTAAACCTCCCCCACTGCAACTTGAGACCATTACTCCTTGTTCTGTCATCTGGTACCACTCTGAACAGTCTAGATCCATCCTCTTTGGAACCCCCTTTCAGGTAGTTGAAAGCAGCTATCAATCCCTCCTCATTCTTCTCTTCTGCAGACTAAACAATCCCAGTTCCCTCAGCCTCTCCTCATAACTCATGTGCTCCAGCCCCCTAATAATTTTTGTTGCCCTCCGCTGGACTCTTTCCAATTTTTCCACATCCTTCTTGTAGTGTGGGGCCCAAAACTGGACACAGTACTCCAGGTGAGGCCTCACCAATGTTGAATAGAGGGGAACGATCACGTCCCTCGATCTGCTGGCAATGCCCCTACTTATACAGCCCAAAATGCCGTTAGCCTTCTTGGCAACAAGGGCACACTGTTGACTCATATCCAGCTTCTCGTCCACCGTAACCCCTAGGTCCTTTTCTGCAGAACTGCTGCCTAGCCACTCGGTCCCTAGTCTGTAACAGTGCATGGGATTCTTCCGTCCTAAGTGCAGGACTCTGCACTTGTCCTTGTTGAACCTCATCAGGTTTCTTTTGGCCCAATCCTCTAATTTGTCTAGGTCCCTCTGTATCCTATCCCTACCCTCCAGCGTATCTACCACTCCTCCCAGTTTAGTGTCATCTGCAAATTTGCTGAGAGTGCAGTCCACGCCATCCTCCAGATCATTAATGAAGATATTGAACAAAACCGGCCCCAGGACCGACCCTTGGGGCACTCCACTTGAAACCGGCTGCCAACTAGACATGGAGCCGTTGATCACTACCCGTTGAGCCCGACGATCTAGCCAGCTTTCTATCCACCTTATAGTCCATTCATCCAGCCCATACTTCTTTAACTTGCCGGCAAGAATACTGTGGGAGACCGTATCAAAAGCTTTGCTAAAGTCAAGGAATAACACATCCACTGCTTTCCCCTCATCCACAGACCCAGTTATCTCCTCATAGAAGGCAATTAGGTTAGTCAGGCATGACTTGCCCTTGGTGAATCCATGCTGACTGTTCCTGATCACTTTCCTCTCCTCTAAGTGCTTCAGAATTGATTCCTTGAGGACCTGCTCCATGATTTTTCCAGGGACTGAGGTGAGGCTGACTGGCCTGTAGTTCCCCGGATCCTCCTTCTTCCCTTTTTTAAAGATGGGCACTACATTAGCCTTTTTCCAGTCATCCGGGACCTCCCCCGATCGCCATGAGTTTTCAAAGATAATGGCCAATGGCTCTGCAATCACATCCGCCAACTCCTTTAGCACCCTCGGATGCAGCGCATCCGGCCCCATGGACTTGTGCTCGTCCAGTTTTTCTAAATAGTCCCGAACCACTTCTTTCTCCACAGAGGGCTGGTCACCTTCTCCCCATACTGTGCTGCCCAGTGCAGCAGTCTGGGAGAGACCCCTGTCCTTCCCAGCCTCAGCTCTGTGGCTGGTGTGGCGGGGGAGAGAAGGAGAGACACCCCCCCTTCCCAGTCCCCATCTCGGGGACTGCCGGGGCGGGGGAGAGGGCACATCCATTGCATTAGAAAGGTAAGACTACTGATACTAAAATATGAGTTGTGCACTTTTATTTGTAGAACAAAAAAAGTTAATTATTATTAAGGTTTTTTTATATAGCACTTTTATCCAAAGTGCTTTACAATAGTTAGCTAACAGTACAAACATTTGGAAAGATCATTAAGTGGTCCGCCGAGACCCTCAGCAATTTTCAAGTGGTCCGTGAAAAAAAAAGTTTGAGAATCACTGCTCTAGAGTAAGGCTTTCTGCTGGGTTCTCCCATTGCATCTTGTCTTCCTAGATTGTAAATTGTTTGGAGCATGGATAGTGGTGACTTGCACAGGGCTAAGACTTCACAAATAATGCATTGTAATTCTGTTATCAGCAGGACTGGTAGTGTAACACCAACAGACCCCAGTTGTCAGCCACGGGATCAAACCAGGGACCTCCAGAGCTTAGTGCATGAGTCAAAAGCCAACTGGCTCTTAGCTAAGGCTGTAGAGCAGACTCATTTAACTCTCTCTCTCTCTAAGTGGTCTCGGTGCCACTAGATGGGACAGAACACCACCCCCAGGAGGTGTGTGGGTTACATACTTCCCCTAGCTGAGGAAGCACATCCTGAGCTTCAGAGACTTCCCAGTTAAAATCCTGGATGAGCCCTTACTTGTAACACCAACAGACCCCGGTCATCGGGATCATACCTGGGGCCTCTGGAGCTTAGTGCATGAGCCTCTACCACATGAGCTAAAAGCCAACTGGCCCTTAGCTAAGGCTGTAGAGCAGACTCATTAATCTCTCTCTTTAAGTGGTCTTGGTGCCACTAGATGGGACAGAACACCACACTCAGGAGGTGTGTGGGTTACAGTAGCACGACCTGTATTGAGGTTGCCCAGCACATCCCATTATAAGACCCTGTTTTCAGTTGCTTATAACTTTTATCCATTCCTCATTTACTTCCCACCTTCCACTTTCTGCCACAAAGGAGGCAGGGATTGGACAGTTCTCCCTCTCCCCATTTGTAGCAGATGCCTAGTTTTTTTAAACATTCTATTTCATGTATTTTGTTACCTGTTTCTGTGGCATGCCTAGCATGCTTTTGGGTGTTTGAGAATAAATAATTATGTACCCACAAAAGCACACTGGTATCAGCAGTGTCTTTTAAAAGAAGCTAAAACAATAATAGCTTCCCTAGCACCTTCCATAAGAGGATCTAAAATTCTTTATGAACATTATTGAATTAAACCTCACAAACCTCTCCACCTCCCACAGTTAAGTATGTAAGTATCACCACTCGTGAAACTTTCGAAGAGCTGAGCACTCAACCAATGAACAAATTAAAACTGAGACCACTGTAGTTCCATCGCTGTCTATCTCACGGTTAGCTTGTACTCCACCAGTCTATTTGCTGTATGCACCTGTTACCTCTCATCTTATACTTAGATTGTACGCTCTTTGAAGAGTGACCATCTTTGTGTTATGTGTGTTTTACATGTGTTATCTGATCCCTGACTGGGGCCTCTGGGTACTACCACAATATAAATAATAATATTGAGGTAGTGTTAGATTATACAGTAATGAGCTGGTTTGCTGTGGTACAGTAGGTGTATAAAATCATGAGTTAATCCATATGATCCTTTATTCTTCCCATTGTTCCTGAATCATTTTGCAGGAGATCAGAGAAGCATGTGACTGTGCTTAAACTGGAGAAATAAAACCGCAGGATATGAAAATCAGAGGTAGCTGAGATAACTGGAGTGACTGGGGCAAGGGTCATCAGAAATAAGCATTCTAGTCTCTATTACAGAAACCAGGTCCTATGATGAAAGTGCTAGGATGTATTCTCCCTGCAGCAATTTGGAGATATTTTCTAATTAGGTATCATCTGAGTGAGCTGCACTGTGGATTACATCAAAGAAGGATGATAAGCCCAATGCTCTTTGGCAGATATATTCCTTTGTCTTTCCTGAGCCATCTCCCCTTTGTACATTCACTTCCAAGCGGTTTCCTGCTCTGTTAATCTGCACTCCGACAGCAAGGCTGTCAAGATGTCATTTTTACGGGTTCTTTCCTGAATATGAGCTTTATCAAACACGTTTATGGCCTGATCCTGAATACCCTCAACCAGGTTCATAACTTTATGCCTGTCAGTAGTCCCATTCACTTTAATGGGACTAACCATGGGCCTGATCCAATGTAGTCAATGGGAGTTATTCCACTGACTTCAGTGGGTGTTGGATTAAGTCCAAAATTGCTTACATACAAGACCAGGGCCTTCATTTGTGTTTTTAAATGTAAGATGAAAAAAAAGGTGCCCATGCCCTTTTTTGCTTTTTTTATGCTGTATAAAGTAGGCTTGCTTTTAGTGTATTTTCTCTCCCCTGCCTGTCCCCCCTCCAAAAAAAAAAAAAAGTTCTGTTCTATAATTTTAGTACCTTAGAACTAACAAGGATACAAAGTCTTGTCTTCCCTGTGTTGCTAGAGGCTTTGAGAACTGGAGTGGGAACTTTCTCAGACCTCGACCAATGGCATAGGTTTGCTGAGTCCTTCACCAACAAAGCTTTCCCCTCCCATTTGTTTGTCAGGAGTTTGAGTTAAATAGATGTTAGCACAAACCAGCAAAAATCCCACTAAAAGTCCCCTCCTCTCGCAGATGCTCAGGTTGTCGTCTCCGCTTTCTTCTGGTGTCTCGTTCCCACAAGTTCTCCAGTCCTCCAAGGAATGCTCCAGCAAAAACAGGGAAGTCAGGACCTGATACTTCTAATGTGCACAAAAGGCAGATTTCTTAAAAAGGCAAAGAAAACCTTGCAGACCTTCTTTATTACATCACAAAGAAGCAAAATAAATTAATGAAAAAACCCACAAACTTTTTTTTTCTTTTCTTTGCAGGTGATCTTTAAGGCCCCAATTTACCAAAGCCCTTAAAGTACTTGCTTAACTTTAAGTATATGCTTAATTCCCACTGAAGCCAATGTCTGTGCTTAAAGTTAAGCACGTACATAAGTGCTTTGCTGAATAGGGATGCACTTAGTAAATCAATTAAGATTATTTCCCCCTGGTAAAACGAGGATGGTCCAAGGCCCATTAAAGCCAGTGGAAAGACTCTATTGACTTCAGTGGGCTTTGGATCAGGCCCGAAGAAAGTAAAGATGGAGAGAAAGGAGAGGAAGGAAAGGGAAAAATCCAGAGACATGGTAACTGGGTCAAGGGACCACCCTGTTGTAGCTGGGTCCTGTGACCTGATTGTATTTGTAGTGAAGATGGTGCCTGATTGTTAAAACATTTTCCCTTTCTGAGGTTGATGCCTCTTCTCATTTTCTTTGGCTGCACCAAAAGGGGTGTCGTTGATACGTGCTTTGCCCCATGATCAGCACAGTATAAATGCCTAGAGAGACAGATAGACAGCATGAGGATTTTATTTTTAACACCTTATTATTTCAGAGGACACATTGTTCCTAAGGATCGGGAGCCTGATTCTCTATTCCTGTACACAAGCTTTACAGCAGTGCAACTCTGTTAATTCAATGGCTTTATGTTGGTGTAGAACTGGTGTAACAGACAGGAGATTCAGACCCATTAGGTTTCAAGACACCTATCATTCTGCAGATTGTTCTTAAGCACTCGGGAATTAAATTTATATGATTATTGAGTTGGGTGGGCGTTCCTTCCAGGATCTTTAACTCTGGTGGAGTATTTCTGCCTACTGAATGTTATGCTTCCTTAGGGCTAGATTGTGGATTTGCCACAAGCCCTGAGTAAGCTCGGCTGCCCCATGAACAGAACAGGGAGCCACTAGTGAGCCAAAGATTCACATTTGGGTCCCTGGTTCCTTCCTTGCCCTGGGAAAGGGGGAAGAAATCTGCACCAGCCCTTTCCTTGGTGCAGCTTTCCTCTTTGCCCCAATCAGATGTGCTAGCAGAGGCATTGGGAGTAAGAGGGACAGGGACTCCACCCACAGAAACAAAGGAGTAGCAGCAGCCCCATTGGGGCAGTTTTCTCCCCCAGCCCCTCACATTGTGACCTAGGATGCAGGTAACCGATGCAGGAGAGAAAAGGAGGCACTGTACAGCCTTTTACTCCACTGTGTATTGAGCAAGTGACTGTCCTGCCCCTAATTTCCTAGCTTTTACATTTATGCCATACCAAAGCCACATGCAGCCCTTTTGTACATGGTTACATATTTTTCAGGGCTGGATAAAACCCTTGATCTTCCTGTATCACCTGCACAGGCCGAGATGGGGGTTGGATTTGATTTCTTCCACATTATTCAACACAGGCCAAACAAGTAAACATTCTGTGGACCTTAAATGGTTCCTTCTGCCTTTGTTTTACTGCAATATGGCTTGAACTGGAGTGGCTTCACAGTCGTTGCTTTAGCTTCAAGACCACTGAGGAGCTGAGTGGCTTTGAATAGCATTAGTAATAGTGATAATACTTTGCGTTTATAAGGCCCAGTAGCGGCGCCAGCTTTGCCGGCGCCCTAGGCGGCGGCAGGTCCCGCCCCCGCAATCCCGCCCCCAACAGCGGCGGCGGAAGGCCCCGCCCCCAAATTTCTACGGGCGGCGGGGGCGCAGGCGCCCCCAAAATAGCAGCGCCCTAGGCGACCGCCTAGGTCGCCTAATGGGAGCGCCGGCCCTGATAAGGCCTGATTGTTCAGAGGTGCTGAGCACTCATAGCTCCAGTTAAAGTCAATGAGAGCCCCAGGTGCTCAGCTCCTCTGAAAATCATAGATCATAGAATCATAGAATATCAGGGTTGGAAGGGACCTCAGGAGGTCATCTAGTCCAACCCCCTGCTCAAAGCAGGACCTAATCCCAACTAAATCATCACAGCCAGGGCTTTGTCAAGCCTGACCTTAAAACCCTCTAAGGAAGGAGATTCCACCACCTCCCTAGGTAACCCATTCCAGTGCTTCACCACAATCAGGCCCATTCTTCCCTCCTCACACACCCTGAGTTGTACTTTACTCCTTGGAGCAGTCCCAGTGAATTGCCCATGGTCTGAAAGCGTGAAACCAGCATAGCTGGGAACAGAACCCAATCCCCTGACTCCTAATCGTAAAGGGCCACGTTCTCCCACCCTCACTGAAGCTGATGCTGTGAGTAATCCCAACAATTTCAATGAGTCGCACTCGTGACTAAGGGGCTATTTACTGTGGGAAGAGGAGCAGGGGGCAGAATCAGGAGATTAATCTGTGTGGAACAACAGGCAATAATTTGAATAAATATAAACTTTTGGTTACATGGAAAATATCATGTAAACGCTGTCTGCTCTTGTCCATTTAGTAATGTTCTTTTGAATTGGCCCTTGAGTTGCAGTTGAGCCTTACTCCTCCATCAGATAATGCCTTTTATCTCTAGATGTTTTGCCTCCTTCCCAGACTTTTGTTTGATTGTGTATTCATTGAAAGTTACTGCATTTCTCTCTGGAACAAAGGAAGAGCTCTTTGCCTTCACATAACTCACCCTTTGTTTCACAGGGAAATATCAACGAGGAAAGTGGAAAATTGTGGCTTCGGTCATTCTTGTTGGATTTCATATAGGAGAAAAATCTACCTTTCCCCATTGGAGGTACAGATTTCATCAGTGTCCAGTGCCATACAGACCAAAGGGAAATCCGCAATCTTCTCTAAAGCAGGATTCTCCTGTCCAACACTCCTTATGCTGGAAGAAGATTGGAATCTTCCCTGCCCATTCATCCTTGCATTTTTCCTTCCTCTTCTCTTCTGTATTGCAATATGATGCCTCACCTTTCTTACAGTTCAGAGCAAAGTCCCGTGGCTTCTTTGTTAAACAGCTTTAGAGTTCCTGTGCCAAGGAGCAGGAGCACTGGACTGGTAAGGCTTCCACCTTAACCCTGAAGATTCAACAGATAGTACTGTGATTGCAGAGCCTGGATGTGGATGCTGGATCTCCCACTTCATTTTCCAGTGCTGCACCATTTGAATTGTTGCAACCATGCAATACTGTCCTCCTTCTACTGAGGATAATGGCAAAATGCCCACTGTTAGGTGTGTTTGCTAATATGGCAATACTGATGGGTCCCTAGATCTGCAATGTTTCACAAACACCCACAACACTTCCTGGTCAAACATGTTAAAAGGGGGACAATTCCCTAATGTTTGCGATACAGAGTTAGCAAGCTGTAAAGTTTGGTTTAAAATATAAGTAGCAGAAAATTAAAAGATTTTTTTTTTGTTTTCTGTACTTTTCTTTTGTCCTAGCTGGTAAACTGGAAACACCAAGACAGTTGGCTAGAAATCATCTGAGAGGCAGCCTGCAGTGTTCCATAAATAACCAATCCAAAAATACGCACTTTTTAGGTTTTTGGCAAAAGGAAAAAGAGGGATGCAAAATTTCCCCTTAAGGCTGGAATTTTCAAAGGAGTTAGGTACCACAACACCAATATGGTTCAAGCCTGATTATTCTCTGTATTAAAAGATTTTGCCTGAATATATTTATGGTAGTATTCAAAGACATCATCTGTCAGCATCATTTCTGTAACTCAGTTACTTCTTAATCAGTTATGGAGAAATAAACTAAACACCATAGAGATAGAAAAGCCCAGGGGACTTGTCTATAAATGGATAACCTTCACCAGGTCTGAACCACGTATCAATGAACAAGACCAAGCCAAGTGTTTGCCATCCTACAATACTAATTCATAATGCCTGGCTCTTATATAGAGCTTTTCATCTGTAGGCCCCCGAGTGCTTTAGAAAAGAGATCGGTATTATTATCTCCCTTTTATAAATGGGGAAACCGAGGCACAGAGCTGTGCAGTGACTAGCCCAGGATCACCCAGCGAGCCACAAATGGACTTTTTTTTTTTAATCCAATTAAAACTGGAAGTAGCAGCATGAACCCAAAAATAGTGTAGTGAGGATTCTCCACATGACTACACAATTTTCCAGCACCCCAGGATTATGATGATTAAATATTTATATTATAGTAGTACCCAAAGGCCCCCAACTGGGCTGGGGCCCCTATTGTGCTGGGAGCATGTACAAATACAGAAATGAGGCAACTCCTGCCCTGAAGAGTTTAAAGTCTAAAGACTCTAAACACACAACGAGACAAAGGCTGAGGGCTGGGGACACAACATACAAATGAGCACAGCTTAGTTAGTCAGGTATATTGTATTTTGTTTTAATTGGTGCAAGGCATAAGTACCAACCTTCTAACAGACACTCAATAAATCAGAGGCTGTGAAGGGAAACACACCCATTAACATAATGATAACCGGGGCGGGGGAGGAACAAGTATGTGTAACTGAGGCTTGATCTACACTACTGACTTACGTTGGTATAATACATCGCTCGGGGTGTGGAAAATCCCCCCTCCCCAAGCAACGTAGTAAGACCAACCTGACCTCCAGTGTAGACAGGAGAGCTTCTCCTATCGATACAGCCACATACTCTGACAGGAGACGCTCTCCTGTTGGCATAGGTAGCTTCTTCATTAAGCACTATGGCGGGACTGTACGTGTAGACAAGCCCTTAGTCACAGTGCAGAAGAGAGTAACTTGTGGGAAGAGTTTATAGGACAGAGTAGTTAAAGTGAGGAAACCAATTCACATCCATCACAATGGAAGACACATTTCCGCACACTTTTCCAGTGCTTTTATTGTCATCATATGGCCCTATGCTCCCCTCCACTTCTGTGGGTGAAGGAGACACTGATCCCAGCTGAGGAACATGGAAAGGAGGAGTATTGCCTCTGTAGCACATTTTCCCCATCCCACGAGATGACAGGTCTCTGTGTGGAGAGAGGATGGGATGGGATGAGACTACAGTGCTGGTCGTATGTGGAGCGTTTGTCCCCCTAAGCTGAGTAGTAAACCTTCATAAGCTACTGCAGATGGGATTCCAGTGGTCAGGGGACAACAACTTGCTGGGTGAGGGGAACAATGCAGAGACAATGGGCAAAGATCCAACAGCATCCATATGGATCTCTAGGTATCCATGGCTTTTGAGATCCAACCCGCTGTCACTTTCACGGGAGCTGTCCAGACAGCAGGCCAGGCTACAGGCGTGCTCACGCAGTAGTCAGCACCCATGAACTGCATTGATTTCCAGAGAGAATGACAGAGATTTTTCAGAACTCTCTGTGTAGAGGCAGCCTGAGCACAGATGCACCCTGCTTGACTTTAACCAGTGCCAACAGTGTCTCCTTGGAATGCCACCAAATTCTCCACAAATGTTTGTAAAATAAGGCAAGTGGTTCCAAAAACCCTATCGTCCTTAGTTCTTCTCCCTTAGCATATTCCTCTTGTTCATTCTCTGTGAGACAGAACATAAGAAGTGAAGGACAGGCACAAGGTCAGAGGAAAGGTTTGCAACACAAAGGATGCAGAATGAATTCTGAGGCTTTCATATGTCTGTACTAGATTCTAATAACCAACCTCTAAAGCAAGTCATAGCAATTAGTTTTGGATGCTTATTTATTATTAGCTCTCTGTGGTAAGCCAGCCAGCATAGTGGGGCTGCTACAAACAAAAAGGCATGGCTAATGCAGGGGTAGCATTAGTAAAATACCATACACAAGAGACAACACCAGCAAAGTATGTGGTTACTTTGCAAACAATAGGACAGGCATGGTGAGGCAGTGTTAGGCTTCTTGAAGTAATCAATGTAGGAACATTACAGAGGGACAGGCTCTGATAAGATAACACAGAATTAAGTGAGAGAACATTAGTACAGTACAGCACAGACACTTTGAGGAACTGGCTCAGTGCCAGCTGTTGTCAAGGGATGAAATATGTTTTCAGATGAGATTTGAAGAGATGGAGAGATAAGGTGAAGAGATACAAAAAGGATATTCCATGCAGCCAGTGGGAGTTGCAGAAGAAGGCTCTTGCACCAACAGTAATGAGGGTGGAGGAAGAGAAAGGAAGACACTGCCAGATGAGTAGAGGAATGGGGAGCACAGAAAGATGAAGACCATGAGGAAGGCTGCACCATGAATGGTAATAATATGCAGGGTTTAGAAATGGTTTATACTACATTGTTTCCAAGTTTAAGACACTGAAAGTTAAACAAATTTATTTTCCCTTTCCCATTCATTCTTGCACAAACAGTTACTTTTATCTCTCTGCCTTCCCAACATACTGATTCCGCTTATTTTATGTTCAGTCTCCTTTGTTGTTTTTCAGTCAAACTGGTGGGTCATTCAAGAATCAATTTCATGAGCTGGTTGGGAACAGAGTGATCAAAAGAAAATAAGCCTTGAGGAATGGGTGTCATTTACTCCTTTCTTCCAAAAAGACCTTTGGGCCCAATCCTGCACCCAGTGATGTCAGGGGAAAGTTGCTTGAAGTTTTCTGAACCACTTACAAAAAATTAATAATTTTAGACATTAAAAAAATGCAATTAGAAATAACAGATGTGGCAACATATTTATAAAGCTTCCTTCTGAAATACTAATGTAAGTGGGTTATAGAGATTGTTTAGCTATATAATATAGTTTAATTCATATGTTTTTTCTTATCTTGTTTTCAGAGAAGAGAGTCTATAACTCACAAGAATCACAATTGATCAGCTGTTCAAATATCAATGGAAGCTTCTTCAGAAATATAAAGATCTGACTTTATGAAGCGAAGTAATTATATCTAGAGCTGTGTCATTGATTTGATAATAACTGAGACAAAAATCATTATTTTAGAAAGTTGGGGCAGAAGCAAATTAATGAAACCTTTAACTCAGTCCAAGCAATCTCCACATGGCTGGAACTAATGTTCTATGAGACACAACTTTGTTCAATTACCTTCCAAAGTTAATGGAGTGAATGAAATTGGAGTTGTGTTTACATAGGTTAGACAGTGGCAATTGCAGCTGCTCAGCATCTCTCAGGACCAAGCCCTTAAATCTCTACATTTTATCTCAACCGTTATGTAGTTTAGCTGGCACAGGCACTGGTAAAACAATGGGTGGGATTGTATTCCTCAGGTAGCTGCATTCCCCTGGGGAATGAAGCATTTTTAAAAAAATACTGAAAAGTGGTTCTCTGTTGTGCCCCCCCCCCCCCCAACTCAAACAGCTGAACGGATTGCTCAGAATTTCCAAAACAGGATACATTTCCCCTTTGGGGGGGTCAGGCCCTGCAGGTAAAGAGTCAGCCCCAAAAGGATTAATTTCTTTTCAATGACAAGCAACCCAGAACAGAGAGTTAGAATCCAGGCCCAGCTCCTGTGCTGGTGCCAGCCCAGGGCTCTGCCCTTGTGGAGCCACTTGCAGGACTGGCCCCAACTGTGGGACTTTAGGTGAGTCACCTGGTTTGATCCTGGAGGAGTCAATGGGAGCTGCCAGTGTTCGCTACCTACCCTATTCCTCCGTGCCTCGATTTCCCTACCTATGAGATAGTGATAATATTGTCCTGACAGTGCAGGGGGTGGGAAGGGAGTCACCAGGCTGAATTCGCTGATGTCTGTCAAGCTGTTGATCCTCAGCACAGGCTGCTTATTGGCCGCAGTTAGGCGGTGCTCAGAGACGACGGTGATGGGCGCATTTAACCATACACCGAGCAGATCCGGGGGCAGGGGCTTCTCCGCGCAGGCTGCCGGTTTGCACAAGCCCCGGCCGCAGGGTGCCACCCACACGGTGCGATGCGCTCTGCTCATGCTGCGGCCAAACCCTTCCGCTGCCAAGCGCAGCCCTGGAGGCTGGGGACCGCGCCAAGCCCTGCGGCTGGTGGCCTCTGCTCCGCGGCGTGAACAGCGGGCCGGAGCCAGCGCTCCCCGGGGCAGGCACAGGGGGCGCCGCGGGCCCTGCCTGGGGAGCCGCAGGGGTCACACTCAGGTGCGTCTCGCCTACAAATCCCAGACACCTCCGCTCGCGGTCCCGCCGCCACCTCCCGGCCGGGCGCGGCTCCTTCCCCAGCGGGGAGCGGCTGCCGAGCAGAGTCGCGCCCGCGGAGGCAGCGCTCGCAGGTGCAGGGCATGGCCGAGCCGGAGCCGGAGCCGAGCCGGGCGGCCCTGCTGGGCTTCCTGCGGGAGCACGGCGGGCAGGTGCGGAGCGCGGAGCTGCGGGGCCGCTTCAAGCCGCTGCTGGAGGCCGGCGAGCCCGGGGAGCGAGCCGCCCGCCGCGCGCGCTTCACGGCGCTGGTGAACAGCGTGGCCGTGGTGAAGGAGCTGGACGGGGCCAAGTTCGTGGTGCTGCGGAAGAAGCTCGGAGCCCAGGCTGGGGGGGAGCCGGGCGGGGGAGCGCAGCCCCCCGAGGCGCCTCCTGTGGGCGCTGGGCAGAGCGGGGCAGGCGGGCAGGGGCCGCCCCCGGCCCCGCTGGCAGCCGAGGAGAGCCGGTCCCCGAAGCCTGTGTCCGAGCTGAGGGGGCTGTTCCAGAGCCAGGACGGCGAGACGCCGGGCCCCCCCCCGGGGGTGGCCGGGGCCCCCAGGAGAGAGGCCCCCCAGAAGCCCTGCATGTTGCCAGTGCGCTGCCCGCAGCCGGCTAGAGGGGCTGAGGAGCTGCCAAGGCAGCAGGAGCAGCTTGAGGACAGAGCCAGGCTGCAAGTGGGGACCCTGCTGGACCTCCCTGAGCTGGCCTCCCCCAGATCCCCGCACATGAAGAGGAGGCAGGTGGACGAGGCGGGTGCCAGGTCGCCCCACCTGCGAAGGGTGTCAAAGACTCCGAAGGTGAGCGAAGAAACCGGCTGCACTGCTGCAGTTCCCCTGGAATCTCTGGAGCACGAATGGCTGGTGAAAGCCACCGCTGGCCAGTGGTCCCAGCGGCTTCATGGCCTCTTGCTGAGTGATGCCAATCTGGCAGGGAAAAGGGACTTCATGTCCGGGTTCACAGCTCTGCACTGGGCAGCTAAGAGTGGGAACTGTGACATGGTGGGGAAGATCATTGAGGTGACCAAGAAAGGTGGCACTGAAATTGATGTGAATGCCAAGTCCTACGGTGGTTACACTCCCCTCCACATCGCTGCCATACATGGCCAAGAAGATGTCATTACCACATTGGTCAAGACATACAATGTCAAGGTTAATCTGAGAGACTACAGTGGGAAAAAGCCACACCACTACTTAAAGGAAGGGTCCTCTTATGCAGTCAGGCATCTGCTGGGTGATCCTGATCTTCACAACAGTGTTGGACATGCCTTTCCCATCAAGAAAAATCCAAAAATTGCTGCTTCCATCTTGAGCTCCACCAGCACCTTCCTTGGAGTCTTATCTGACGACATGCCCTTCTATGATCTAAGCAGGGGTTTGAAGAAGTCTTCTTCCTTAAATAAGCTCCTTAATGCATCTGCAGGCTCAAGGAAGAAGCCTAAGACTAGGGGGACTTTCCCGTCTTATTCTTCTCTTGTCGAAGCAGTGGAGGAAGAGCAGGAGGAGGCGGCCACAGTGAAACACAGACCAGTTTCTGAGCTGTTCTTCAGTCACTAGTCTCTGTCTTCTTGAAATCGAAGTAATGCAAATAATGTATAGAAGTTTTCTTGGGCCCAGATTCTCATGGATATTTAGGCTCCTAACTCCCATAGAAATCTATGAGAGTTAGGTGCCTAAATACCTTTGAGGATCTAGGCCCTGGTCTTCTTTCACAGAAGCAGTCTGTTTCTCTCCTTCCCCTCCGCCCCCCAAGCTGTTTAACTGTCAACTATATAGGGTCTGCAAAAAGGAACAGGAGTACTTGTGGCACCTTAGATTAACAAATTTATTGTAGCATAAGCTTTTGTGGGCTATGAGCTGTAGCCCACGAAAGCTTATGCTACAATAAATTTGTTAGTCTCTAAGGTGCCACAAGTACTCCTGTTCCTTTTTGCGGATACAGACTAACACGGCTATTACTCTGAAACCTGTCATTATATAGGGTCTGATTTCAAAGCTCATTGAAGTCAATGGCAGTCTTTCCATTGATTTCAACAAAGCTGGATCCAGGCCCACAGAAAACAAGATTCTCTTTAAAATACTGTGCCTACCTATGTACTGATGTGTTAATTTAATCCACAAAGACTCCCTAACTCTATGCCTAATGGCTGAAATATTTTTCAAAAAAATACTGTGTGGACAGGTTACAATGCTTAACATACAATCTTCTTAATCTACAAATTCCTCCAGTGAGTTTGTAATTCTTTGAGGTGGAAAGTAGGAATAGGGTAAGGGATTGTTGCACATTTTATTTACACCTTGATTTTAAGATAGATCAAACCTACTGTACTTTAAAATGGCTTTTTATCCTACAGGTTTAAATAATAAGGAAGATGGATAATTCTGTATGACGTTTCCAATTAATTTGGTAACAGATAATGACAAGGAAAATCTTTGTTTTTTAAAAGATTTAGTGCTCTAACTTTTTAAAAACAAACTTCTCTGCTAGAAATGCTAACTAGCAATTATTCTAATTGTTGTCCAATGTATTTTACTATGTGTAGAATACAAAACCATTTATGCAATGAGAAAAAGCAACCCTAGCCAATCGAAACACTAACCTGTCTACCTCAATTTAAATGCTAGATTACCATTGTTGACTTCAGCATTTTTTTAGAAATTTCTGACCACAAAACAAATGGTACCAACCAGCTATTTTGATAATACTGTGAACTTTTAAGTGCTATGGTAATTTAACAAATGCACCTTTAAAAGAATCTAACAGACTTTTAAAATGTATGATAGTGGAACATTCAGGTGAAAAACTAACTACAGGGAAATTTTCCTCAGACTATAGATTTTTATATATGGATAGCCAACTGGAAATACAAGCTTAGGTGACTATTTTTGTGTTGCTTGTCCTATAAATGTTAAGTATTGTGTTTGACCCAATTACAATAAAGAGTTATAAAACCAAGGTTTAATGATGTTAAGTATTTCATAACAAAATGCCTGCATGACCTCTACTAAAACAATGTGTATCTGAACAGTGTGTTCCTCTTGCCTCTTCTTTCTGTCTGTTTTGTGTTTAGTGCCATGTGATATTTCCAATGAGTGTATTAAAGTTGGTTAAAAGTAAAACTAACATAAATACAATTTCTTAATGTGTCTGGTTCTGTGTATACAATCATGCATTTTGACTTAGGCCTGGTCTACATTGGGGGGGATCGATCTAAATTACGCAACTTCAGCTACGTGAATAACGTAGCTGAAGTCAACGTACTTAGATCTACTTACTGCGGTGTCTTCACTACGGTGAGTCGACTGCTGCCGCTCCCCCGTTGACTCCGCCTGCGCCTCTCGCCCAGCTGGAGTACAGGAGTCGACGGGAGAGCACTCGGGGATCGATTTATCGCATCTAGACTAGACGCGATAAATTGATCCCTGCTGGATTGATTGCTGCCCACCGATCCAGCCGGTAGTGAAGACATACCCTCAGTTTCAAAGTTTATGGTGAACCTAAAGGACCAATTAGTCCCCTCTGTTAAGTCCCTTTGATGATTTGTATTTATGTAGTACTTTTTCCTCAGCAGATTTCAAGGCTCTTTGCTACAGTATCAGAGGGGTAGCCGTGTTAGTCTGGATCTGTAAAAGCAGCAAAGAATCCTGTGGCACCTTATAGACTAACAGACGTTTTGCAGCATGAGCTTTCGTGGGTGAATACCCACTTCTTCGGATGCAAGTAGTCATCCGAAGAAGTGGGTATTCACCCACGAAAACTCATGCTGCAAAACGTCTGTTAGTCCATAAGGTGCCACAGGATTCGTTGCTGCTTTTGCTACAGTAGGTACATATTATCTTATATTATAAATGGAGGGGAAGATATTCAGCAGGTGTAAATTGGCTTAGGTCCACTGCCTTTGGAGTGATGTGGAGTCATACCAGCTGAGGAGCTGGCCCAGCGTAACAAGCACAGTGAGGTCAGCTGACTTGCCTAAGGTCAGAGATAGTTAAGGGGCAGAGTTGGGAACAGAATCCAGGTTTGACTCCTGTGACCAGTCTACTGAACCACAATAATTTTCTCTTCAGAAATGGAAGCTATTTAAAAACCAGCATACAGTTCACCCATATGAGGACAAAGCTAATTGTATAATTATGTTTGCTCTGCTTGTTAAATCCCCATTAGGTGGTCAAGTTTCTGCAATGCCACACTACTTCCATGCTCTGAAATTCTGTGCAAGTCAGTAACTTTTGGAATGTTTTTGATTTCAGCCTTGAATTAAACCCAATACTTCCTCTTTCTGTCTGCATAACAGGCTTTGTTGAAACATTCCACAAACTGTACTGCACTACCAGTGCAGACTGGAAAAGGCATCTTGCTCACCTCCCCACCTCCTTTTGTTCCCCTCATTAAAAATACTATATGGAGTGGGCCACATTCATCCCAAATGGAACTCTTCATTCCAGGGACAGCTTTGGCCCTGTTTATCTCAGAAGATAATGGATTGTTCTGGATGGGCCCTGCTCATGTATTGAGCTAATCAAGCAGGTAAGCAAATGTTAATGACCAAGCACCTCGTGATTTCTATATTTGGCATTGGTAGAGTTAAAAAAATAGCCAATTGGTTCTGTAGCTGATGATGTCAACATGATCAATATGATAGATACTAACCTTGGCATAGTGCAAATGCAAATCAAACCCTCGTCACTCTAGAAGAAAAACCCATGCAATTAATACAGCATAACCCTATATGAATGTCTTAAGATTTACTTGTAGACCACCTGACAGTATACACCTCGTTCTGTTCCTTCAGCCTAAATGGGCATACTGCAAAGCCTGAGATATTGCAGCCATGTTGCAAAGTAAAGGCACTTTAGCTAGTAAAAATATTCAGTGGCTACATCCATGAAAACTATCACTTGAGTGACTCAGCCCTTTATCATTCTGAGGCTACGTGATAAAATATGGATATGCTCAATCCATGTTCATATTTTATATTGGAATCTTTTATACTGTTTTTGAGAAAGTGTCCTTTCATGTTCTCCTGCAGATAAAAAGCATACTTGCAGTAAGTGTTTCTTAGAACAACAAACTGTGGCTATATCTTCAGTGCAAAAAAAGGAAAAGGGTGTGTGTGTTTTTTTTACATCAACGTAGCTGTCTTCATGTAAAATCCAAGTGGAGACAAGGCTCCCCAAGTGGAGGCTATAGAGTTGACCTTGACTATCTACATCTAGGTAAAAGCTACCTGTGCCTTGTCTCCACTAGGATTTTACATTGACTGAGCTAGTTCAGTGTAAAAAACATGCTTTCTTTTTGCAGTGAAGACAAAGCCTGTGTGTTGTTGTTATAATTCATTTGGACCATGTTCAAGGGTGTGTTAAGCACCTTGCAAAACAAACAGGGAAGAGTTTGCAATCTATAAAATAGATGGGTGCGGCTGACCATTAACAAGTTTATAGGGTGACTCAGTTCATGCCTACCTTCTTAGTAAACAAATTTTTTAAAAACCTAGATATTAATTACCCAGGCACTCGTTAGTGTTCCCAATACCATTTGACTTCCACAAGTACAAACAATACTCAGAGGTATTAAGAATGAATCCATTGTAATTCTATGGAAATGAATTCTAGTGAACTATAACTTGAATTCAAACCAATGGCTCTATTGTTCTGCATTTCTTTTTCATGTGCTACAGTTGTGATTGTAAAGGAGACATAGTATTTAATTCCCAACAAATCAGAAAGGCACATTTCTTGGCAATGATCAAGGTTATATCAGTTTAATTCTTCTATTTGGGGACTGAATCTTGCCCTTTGAAGTTACGAGCAGATGGATTTTATAGCTCTCCATTATTTCAAATTACTCTGGGGTCAAATTTAACAACCCCTATTTAGGCAAAATCCCCAATGAACTCAATAGGAGTTTCACCTGAATGAATGACTGCGAGATTTGGTCCTTGATGCTTTAATAAATGCATCATAATACAGCACATACTACACAATAAGGGAAGGCGGGTAGCTGGATATCCCCTAGTATCTGATGATCCAATTAATTACATATTGATATCCTCACTGTAAATATAAATCAGAATCTAGCATAACATTTTATAAACATGTAGTCACATTGAGCTGATTTACCCAAATTCTGCAAGATCTATAGTGCAACACCCACATCAGGTGAGTTAAAACTAGATTATGTTTTAGTTGAATTGTACTCAAGGTCAGAAAGAAGTAACATTTGGCCTATGCTGCTTAGTTTGTTTCCCCCCCTCAACATAGATATTTCAGCCTTTTCCAAAGAATCCCAGTAGCTCAGAAAGTCAGTGCTCAGATAGGACACTGAAAGGTGCTGTTATGAAAAAATAAAATAAACAAACCCAGAAGATAGATAGCTCCACCCAATAGTAACTACCCAGAGTGAGTGCAGAAAGGCTAGACTTTGGCCTCCAAGACAAGCTGTGTGATAGCAACACAATGACGTGCTCCCAGTGTCAAGTCCCTAATGGCCTTTTTGTGGGATGCTGAACATCCCTCTGAAAATCAGGCTGGTTCTATGTAAATCTTGAGAGCTTGCCTTGGAAAAGAACCTCTCAAGGAAGATTTTAGCTTCAGGCTAGTGACTGTACTAGAAGTAATAGAGTCTCAGCTCTGGTGTCATTTCACAAGGCATTTAGGCTAAACATTTTTTAAAGTGTCTCCCTTTAGGGTGTCTCCTTTTTAAAAAAAAACATGCTGACCTTGAAACACACACGGCCAGATTTGGAGAGTTGCTGGATCTCCCACATCTCTAGCTGGATTCAGTGGGAGCTGCAGGTAGGAACTCGGAAAGAGTGGACCCTTTTGAAAATGTTGACAACCTGTCTGCCTTTGTTTCCCCATCGGTCAAATGGGATAATCCCTGACTCACAAAGGCATTGAGGGAGGAGCGAGTACTTTTTAGTCAAGTGCTAATCACTGTTATTGAACTGTTTCAGTGCTAATGACTGTTATTGCACTATTTCTTTACCAAGTGGGTTTAGATACGGTATGGTACAAACATAACATGAGTAAGAGCCTCCTCCCTGTCCTGCCCATTACTTGCCCCTCTCCTTTCTTCTCCTCCTCTCCTTCCTGCTCTGCATACTGCCACCCTGGGACCTACATTCCCTTGCCTTCTGATTTACATATGAATCAAAGTAAAACTGCATCATGACAGTTATTGATGTTTCCAGTGATTTGTGCTAATGAAGAAATCTTCAAATTAAGATTGCACTAGCATGCCTTTGGCACAGATGCAGTTTAGGCACAAAGAGCATGTTGTTTGTTTAAGGGGGGGAAATAGAGCACGTGTTCTGTACCATACTTAGGAACATTCATTTGCTATTAGTTCATTAATGATAAAAAAAAAAAGAGGCAAAACCCGAGTGCACCTTGTGTTGGGGGCTGCTGCAGAGACAGCATGTTAGTTAATGTTTGTACATCACTTGGAAAATGCCATTATATAACGGCTGGGTATTATTATTCATCCCCAGCAGGGGGAGCTAGAGTCACATGTTCCTCAAAATGATACCCATTACCCTTTAAAGGGCAGCAGTGCCTGGCTGCGAAGGGACTCCAATCCTTCGCGGGGTAACTGCAAATGTGGGGTTTTGCGTGTGGCATGTCCCGGGGGACTCCTGTCCCTTTCTCTCACTCCCTCTGTATGACCTTCCTGTCCTGGGCCTGGATGTGGGGGCAGTTAAGGTTGAAGTGGGCCCAGGGTCGGCTCCAGATTTTCTGCCGCCCCAAGCGGCAAAAAAAAAAAAAAAGCCGCCGGCAGCGCAATTGCGCCGCTCTACTCTTCGGCGGCAATTCGGCGGCAGGTCCTTCGTTCCGAGAGGGACCCACCGCCGAATTGTTGCCGAAGACCCAGATGTGCCGCCCCGATAGCGAACAGAGTGCCGCCCCTTGGTATTGGCCGCCCCAAGCACCTGCTTCTTTAGCTGGTGCGTGGAGCCGGCCCTGAGTGGGCCCAGACCCACCACACATTTCTGGAAGGGTCCTCCTCACACGCATCCTGCCTAGCTTCCTCTACTTCCCCCTTCACACAACTATTCCTCTCAGCCTAATCTTCCATCATGGCTCCCCAAACAGCAGAGGAGAGTGAAAAAACAAGAAGACTGAGCAAGATTTCCACCACTGATGCTCTAAACCACCTCCCTTGTTGCTTCAATCAGTTACAGGCCAGCTATCAACCAGCATTGAAAGCGTTTACAACTGTGACATTTTAAATGGTCATCACTAGACTTCAGCTTTTCCAGCCCCTTGAGACGAATGGGGGCAGCCCACAACTTTCAGCTCTCTTGTTTCTGTCAGTCTGCAGACTCAGGCAGACTTCACTGCATTGATTTACACAGGCTAGAGACTTATGAAAGCCTGGATACTGGAACACAAGATGGCAACTTCTGGGGGGAAAGCGCTGCTTTGCTGAGCTACCACAAACCAGCCCACTCAGTACCTGCCTGTCCCCTGAATGGAGTAGGGATAAGCTTGGGGATGGGCAGTCCCAAAGATCAGTCCGTGCCTCTTGGACTGTACTGGAGCTTCTCTCTGGCTGTGTGCAGTGTTCAGAGAGGTGACGTTAGCTGGGCAGAACACAGCGGTTTACGTTCCAGGGATGTGGGCCTGATTCTCCACTCCCTGGTGCTCCTGTAGTTACCTAAGCCTGTGCACAGTGAGTTTCAAATGGTACCAACTCAGGGGCTCAGGATGCAACCCCAGGGGAGGGGAGCCTTTACGCTTCCTTAGTGCCCTCCAGATTCTGGGCTACTCTGGGGACTGAAATGGCCTGGGGCTGCACTCTGGGCTGCAAAGCAATGCTCAGGTCACTACAGGCCCACCTTCTGCCAGTCCCACCCCGGCACTTCCCCTACGTTGGGGCTTATGAGGCAGACAGCACAGTACAGTGGCCCTACACTGTGTGTGTGATGGGAGAAATTCTCCTTTGCCAGTTGCAGCTTCTATCCACTGCCAGAGGAGCATGCAGGGGATAGAATCTGTCCCTGGTGTTTTGCTCCCACCGTGCTCTCATATGGCAGAGCTGTAAATGACGACACAGGACCCTAGGCAGGGGAGAATCAGGTCCATAATCTTTAAACCAAAAGAGGCTAGAAAATTTGAGTGAAATCTTAGCTGCTGTAGGAAGAAACAAAACAGCAGAGACTCTGCACTAGTGATGGGGCACAGGAGGAGTCTATCTGTGGAAGAATTCTCACTGCCTCTCTGCTCAGACAATCCTGAAAGCTATAAGATTCCCACCTACGGTTTATAAGAGACAGAACTAAAGGCTTAATATTCAAAATGGATCCACCTAAGGTTTTCCTATGCAGACACGTTTTATATAACAGCACATTGTATTTCTAGCCCTGTGCTTGAGGGAGAGATTTTAGGCATTGCTTTTAAAAATATAATCAAAGAAGGTTTTAGTGGCAATAAAGCACAGATGAAATTAAACTTCAACCAGCATGTGATCAGCTTTGGCCCTTAGGTATTTTAGGTGTGTTTCATGTTACTAATTTAGCTTCCTGGGCCTAGTTTTGTTTGTACAAGTGTGAGATGTTTTTTCCCCCTAAGGAGCTACTTGTTTTGACAACAATAACACTCGCATAGGCTCTTAGGCCCTTCTATAAGGCTCAGGGGATCACTGGCACCAAGGTTCCCAGCAGGGAGGGAAATGGTGCTGAAGCTACTGTACCCGGGAGGTTCCCACATCACAACCAAGCGCATCACCTAGTCTCACATCAGGAAACTAACAGGGAAGAAGCGGAAGCCAGTAGATTCCAACTTTAGCCCAGCACTAATCTTTACTCTGTCCTCCACGCCCTCACCCATCCCAACATACAGACCCACCTTCTCCCCCTGCCCCCCACCCTCTGCTGTATGGAAAACAGTGACCCTTTCCTATGGTCCACTGCAACCATCATACGATGTGTCAGAAACCCCAGTCCACCCCTATCTAACCTCAACATAACAGGGTCTTCTCTTACCATGGACCCCCCCCCACACACACACACTCCTCATTCATACCAGAGACCTCTCCTTCCTCCCATTCACTCATTTCCTACAAGTGACGGTACCCAGATGGAAACTAGAGGAGAAAATATAAGCCAGAGGTGTAAGTCACACGAGCATTTCCCTGTGGGGAAATGACTTTGCGGCTAATGCTATCTTGCTTTGATACTTAGATGACCCCCATTACTGGGGTATTTTAGCACCTCTCAATCATTAATGTATTTAGCCTCATGTACCCCTGTGAGGTGGAGAAGTGCTATTATCCCTATTATACAGCTCGGGAACTGGAGCCCAGAGAAGTTAAGTGACTTGCCCATGGACATGTAGAAAGTCTGTGGCAAAGCAGGGAATTGAAGCCCTGTCTCTTGAGTCTCTGCCTAGCACCCCCAACTATTGGACTTTCCTTCCACTGACAGGTGTTGAGCATTTCCTGGGATTTACCTCCCATTGACCTGAGGGCACACAGGTCTGAGCCACAGAAAAATGATCATGAGATCAAAAATGAGAAACTAAAGGCCTTCTGCTCTCAGGATCATGACTTGTTAGTCCCCATCATTGTTAACACCCTCTGTCTGCCTTTGTAGGCAGCCCTGAATTCCTCTAGCAATAATCTTCCTTTCTGGATTTTGCTCTTTTTATGAGAAGATTTACTTGTTCCATAGAAAAGCTACCCAGCAACTTCACTAGGGTCTTTAGAAGGCGACTTTACCCTATTGGAATTCATTTAAAGAGATTTTTCATCATAGTCTCCTCATCCTGTTTAATTTGGCGCCTGCAGTATCCTTCCTTCTGCTAGCTGACTTGAGAGACAGCCATATCGAAGAGCTAGCAATGTCTGTGCCTTATCAAGCTTTACACAAAGCACAGATTTAAAGGGCCTGCATCACTAATAACGCTGTGATGGGCACATGTAAGTGAAGTTACTTTGTGTCCAAGAGGAAGGCTGTAGCCATACTAATTTGTGTTGTGATTCTTAGTAGATTCCACAAGCCAGACCAGGTCAGATCTGGATTGGGAGCCCTTTGAAGGTGTCAGCCTCTCCCCAGTCAGGGTTTTGAGGCATATTGGCAAGAGTGGGGGGGAGTTTGCACTGCCATAGTCCACACTGTACTTGTTCTGCCGTCAGAGGACTTGAATCCCCAGGACTGTTAGCCTGATCCCTTTCAGTTCACTAAGTTCAGCTTTGTAATTATTACAGTGATGAAGAAATGTACTGATTTTAGATTAGAACATTAAGGTGCCCTTGAACCAGACAAACTAGATACCCCCTGTTAATATCAGCATTATGTTAGTAAATCCTTTTCCTGTGAGCAGAAAAGAGCTCTGTGTGTGCATGTGTGAGAGCAGGAGAATGAGTACATGTAGTATTAAGGGAATGCTGCACGTCAGCTGCTTTCCCTGCCTGAGACAGCTACCCAAAACATGACTGTTTGGAAGGCTCAGCATTCCCTCCCCGCTCCTTTTGTCCCACTCCCCTCTTATATTAAAAAATAAAAGTCTCTGGATTGTCTAAGAACATAGCTGAGGTTGGATCCAGTCCAGGAATTTAGTGTACGAACATAATGGAGAATCCATTCAGCTTTGCTGTGGTAAATGATGTACTTATGTATTTAAACCATGCCGGCTTTCTAGTTCTTGAGAATAAACAGCCAACAAAAGAGAATCAAAATGTTATGTGACTTGAGCTCAAGTCTGAGCTAGACTGTGGACTCCCTAGAGATACGGGGCCAAGCCCTGGACTTCAGATCCCAGCTCAACCTCCCGAGTTTGGATCAGTGCTTTGATCAGGCTCAGGCCCATAGTGAGGATTGCCTCTTAGGGCCCGACCCTGAGAGGAGCTGAGTGGCCTCAATTTGCATTGACTTCAGTGGAAGATGACAGTGCTCAGCATTCTGCAGGAGGCTCTCAGCATTTCAGAGGATTGGGCCCTTGCTCTGTAGCCAGAGCGCACATGAGATCTGTCTGTGTGGCTTGTGTTTGCATTTTGCTCAAGCTGCCTTATGCATCAGGGTGCCACTTCTGAGCATAGTAACAAGTGATCTGCTCTCCTCATGGCTTTTCAGTCCCAGAGTAGCTGGAACACGAGAAGACCAGCTTGCATGATATTTTGTCCCATAAATAGCACCCCAAAGAGCATGCAGGGGGACCCTGTAGAGAAAACACTCACAATTGTTGTAGAGTTACCAAGACATTTGGGTTCCCGTGGAACTCAAATGAACAGTCCTGGTATGTAATGTGCTGTGTGGAGGGGGTGGGGGGGGGATATGGGATGCTATCATTCACTCTTTAAATGACAAAGCTATTACCCTATTTCTTCTTAGTGAAGCAGGTGGTCTCAGCATGGCCACTCCCTCAATATTTACCAGTACAATGGTGATGCAGAAACAGAGCAATATGTGCAAGCGTCCAAGATTATTGCTACATGATGTTTTGTTATGGGTTCCTCACCCCTCCCACATGCATTTCCTTGGATAGTTTCTTCCAGTCCCTGCAAGCCCTCGTGTGTGTATCATTAGCAGCCATATACCAGATTCGTGCTTAGATAACCTAATGATGGGGAGTGCATTATAAATACATAGAATAGCAAGGACTCATTTGCCTCCCAAGGACATTGACTCAAAGCATTTGATCACCATTTAACCCCACCACCAGCCCCATCTTTTATGTCTTGACCAGCAAATGAGACTCACCTCCAGAGCAGGAAGCAGCGTCCATCTTGGCCGCTGAAATGGAAGCTGGTGCCATTTTCCACGTCACAGCAGGAGTTGCCATGGGACAGGGAAAGGGGAAGTGATGAACTAGAAGTTGTTCTTGAAGTGGTATCTTCCGTGAGGTAGCTTGGGATAGGGAGAAGTCATGGCCAGAAAGCTTGTTAGAAAACCCCCTCACATTAATATTTGTGAAAGAGGAGCCTTGTTATTCTCTAAACCAAGCCTATAATTCACACAGTATTTTAGTACATGGCTTCAGCCACAAATGGGCTCAGCTTCAGGGGGCTTGTGACATTTTAGCTGTCTCTGTTACAATGACAAGTCAGATGCATTCAGGGGAAAACGGTAAAGTTCAGTTGTTGCTTCTTGAGTGGTTTTTGGGATGCCTCTGGTGCTAACCCAAGAGGTTGTATGACTCCAACTGCCTGCTCAGTCTTTCATGTCTAATACATGGGCTCCCTTCTGAGCACTGAGGACTAGTTGTGCGATACGTGGCTCTGCTCTTGGCTTAGAATTCATTTACATTCAGAATGTTGCCATGAGTTCCCAAAGCAGAGGGCATCATTGCACTTAATAATTACTGTAGAACCTCATTAATTCACACTAGTGCCTAGGACTGGGAGACCCATTGCAGATCCTGCAAGGAACTCTAGACAGACAGACGACTGAAACTGTCTTAAGTGGGGCTCCAGGCAATGAGGCTTGGCCAAAAGGAGTTCATTGCTGCCTTTGTGCATCCAGGCTTGATCTAGCACCCACTGAAGTCAATTGAAAGATTCCCAGTCACTTCAATGGTCTGAATTCAGCTCCTAAGTGAACACATTTTTTTTTTAGAATTCCCGTATTTATTCCCGTGCCACCAGCATAACCCTGACTCCCATCGCTAGGCTCATGCCGATACAGTGATGGTTCTATCCTGCAGTGGTCACTAACACTCCTTGCCCTCCCCCCCAACCTGCTCTCCTAAGGAGAGGAGGCTTTTCCCACCTAACGTTATGCCTGCCCTTCCTCCTCCCCTCACATCACTCTCTGCAACCAGTACTTTGTATCCCACTTGCTTTAGCTGTAATTAGTTCCTGCCCACTATGCTAGTAACTATAATGTTTATTTTACGCAAGTAATGAAACCTTACTAAGGCAAGCTCTCACTACAGGGCACTACTAACAACTCTTTCTTGGGCAGTGGGCTGAAGCCACCCTTTTGTTTGGGTTTTGTGGGAAAAATCAGGCCTGCAGATTAACCAAGTGCGAGGTAGCAGGCTTCAGCTGGAGTGTGATTATTGTGTCACTTTGCGAGTTCTGTAGGACTGCACTGGGGATTTGCTGCAGTGCCTCGCTCGGCCCCTCTGGCAGTGAGTGGATTCATTCTTGACATTTTTCCCTATCTAACTTCCTCTTTGGGTAAGAAGCAGTCCAGCAGGTCTAGCAGTGGTGAGGTGCCAATACCCTGCAACTCTGCAAACCAGTAATTTTCCAGTGCTTTGAACAGGAGTTGGAATGAAGATCAGAGGCACTGGGACTTCCTTAATCTACTTGGCAGAGGGAAAGTCACTATCTTTGCTGAAGAAGAAGAAAATGCATGTGAAGCAATCCATGGCCGCCACCCAAATTAGAGGTTACAAGTGGAAGGTTATCATATGTGGTAACACCACTAGGAATGTATGGGGGAGGTGTATTTATTTGCACTGCACAGAGCTTTAGTTGTGTGCTGGTTTTAGGCAGAACGCCTACTGCCTTCAGGGGAAAGGTTTGCATAATCGGGACCATATTCAGCATCTACAGCTTCAGAGAACTGTTGGACTCTGAAAGCAGCAATGCTGGGTCCTTTTATGACATTGTTTCTTCCTGCTCCCACCTTTTACCTAAGCAGAGCCAGAGTGAAAAAGATGGATGTAGATGGAAACACTGGAGGGTCACAGTTTTCACAGTAAAAGGCTTCCTTACTTAGAGATAACTGTTACCTTGCACAGGTAATGCTTGTGAACAAATGAGAGGCTGTGGACTGCCATTGGGTGGATGGGTGGGGAGAGGGGGAGAGAACCTTTCCTACCTCTTCTGAAAATGTCTATTTTCAACCTCCTTCCCCTTTGTTGGTTGTGGAGACTTTCTTGACACATATTGGAACTCTCCATACCTTAGAAGAGCAAGGCCAGTGAGACTCAGGGGCATAGCACTGTTGGGATGAGGTGGTATTTGTATTCATCTTGTCTACTTGAAAGGCAAAGCATGGTGAGTGCTAGCAGCTGATTGCTCTTTGTGGGAAGGTTAATAGGCCTTTACACCACTGTTGGAATTATTCAGGGCTGGGCCAAGCAGGTTTTAAAAAAGAATCCCTGTAACTCTCACTAAGGTCAGACTAAATGTATATCCCCAACTGTACCCCTAACCCTAACTTTAAAGCAGAACACCCCAGCCCACAGTGGGAATTTTAGATATACAAGGAATGTAGGACTAGCCTCATATGTGCAGCCTGAACTACACCACCGCTGTCATGGGGCTTAGGGCACTAATCTAAGAACAACTGACCTCCACACCTGCTAATGCTCCTCAGAGGCGGTTTCCCCTTTGTCTACTTAGAAGTTGTTTTCATATTTCATCAACACTTGCACTTTTACACTTTCCTGAGACCTAGACAGAGACATGACAGAGGAATTAGGAGAAATAAAAATAGCACATACATGGCACTGTAACTACTTTTTAGACAACAGATTAGTTGTGGTGTTTGTTCATTAAGGCCTTGTCATGTCAAAAAGTTTGGTAGTTGTAAGGATAGGTCTATCGAGCATTATGTGCAAATACCAAAATATTAAGCGTGAGTGAGAATTTGTCTAGTACCCAAGCCAACTGCACTTCTGCTGTGAAAGACCAGAAGGATACCCTTTTAATTTCGGTTAGTTTTAAAGCTACATCATTGCCTCAGGATGCCTTGGGAGGGAGGGATTGATTGAGCTGTTGTTATTTATAACAAGCAAGTTCCAGCTTTTACTATCAAGCAGACAGTTTACATCTTATAAACAGCCCTCTACAGTTATATTCTTGGACTGGGAAAGGGACTATACGTTTGATTTCCATTCAACAGAGAGATCACCCATGTGGTAGCATTGCCAATTGACAGGCAAGGCATTGTTCTTCACCACTTCCAGTGGTTTAAAACTTGTATTCATTCTAATAAAGTTAAACTTGAACTACAGTGGTCATCCAGGCAAACATCTCTGTAAAAGGAGCAGCTGTGGAAAGAAAAAAGCATTGCACCTTCAAATCAAACTTCCTGATATATATTAATACAAACAATTCAATAGGTTTAACAAGAACATACGTAATGATCTTTTAGAATTGTCCATTCCTTGAACATTTAATTTGTAGGTGTTTTTTAAAGTCCACTTCTGAAGGGGGACTGTCATGTTAAATCTTTAGATAGTAAAAGGTTTCTTTGGGTTATTAATAATACCTTAGATCAGGGGTCCCCAACGCGGTGCCCGCAGGCGCCATTGCGCCCGCCGGGGGGTGTAAGTGCACCCGCGGAGCCCTCCGTTTTTTTTTGTTTTTCCTCCGCCGGCAGCGCTTGGCGCCCGCCGGCACAGCAGCACTCGGGTTTTTTTGTTGTTTTTTTTTGCTCTGCTGGCAGCGCTCGTTTTTTTTTTTTTTTTTGGCGCCCACCTGCAGCACTCGTTTTTTTTTTTTCTTTTTTGGCGCCCTCCGGACAAAAAGGTTGGGGACCACTGCCTTAGATTAATGAGACCAAGGCCCGGATCCTGCAAATACTCATGCATGTGCTTAACTTTGAGTAGTCCCACTGAGTTAATGTACATAATTGTGTGCAGAATTGAGGCCTAATTTTCTTATTACCATTTCTACTGTTTATTTTGTGTACTTCCTTCATCCTAGACAGTGAAACTAACCTAATGAGTTAATTTCGGTCTGATGTTCTGATTCCAGGGCTATAGTACCTGAGTTGCAAACAGTGCAAGAGAAATGTTTCAATCCAAACACAAAACTGATTTAGTTGGAATTTTAAAATATTTACAATATTTGTATTACTACTTAAGTTTGTTTTTACCAAAACTAAATGTGTGGCTTGAATCACCTGACAGTGGGGAGATGGAGATTTTTAAGGTACCTTGAACTTCATGTTGTTGGTAAATCATACACTCATTTTGAAATGCCGTTCAGGAGAGGTCATTTAACCATGAAGGGTCTAGTTTTCCTCACATACTGGCTTCATCCTGGTGGAACTCCATTGACTTAAGTGGGGCTAGCTCTGATTGTGTGAGAGGAGAATCAGGACCAAAATGCTTTTGAAAATAATCAGCATCTGATGTATTTTCTGCTATGTCTGTCACATTATCTATTGCACTGAAATACTCTTGTATGAAGACCTTCTGTCTGTCTAGAATCTGACATGAAGAGCAGCATCAGAGAGGAAGGCATTTTCTCATTGATGCCTATTCTTCCATTGGATAAAGATGTACATACAATAATATACAAGGATCTCTGTGAATGATGATGGGTGTTTACTACTGACAGGTAATGAAACAATAATGAAGCAGACGGTTGGAAAGAAATGTGTTATTTCTCTGTCCATAATTCTATATTTCAACATAACCAACATTCCAAAGCACTAACATGGCTTAATAAATGTTTAAATGCATAGAAATATCATCTGCATTTAATTTACACTAACCCAGTTTTCGGGAAGGGGGAGGAAAGAAACATTTTAAAATGCCACAGTCAGTTTTGATAAATTGTGCTAAAATATTCAGTTGAAATGCATAACATCTCTTTAAAAAATTCATATGGAGTCTAAAACAAACTACTGACTTTTCAAATTCTGCTAATACCAGTACTGAGTTCACTAAAATTAGTCCCATGACTAAGGCAGACACAATTTGGACTGGACATAAGACCAGAATAGTATTTTGGGGGCAGATTGTACTACTTGCCATGTCACCAGCTTTCACAATTTTATCACAAGTCTCATGCTACTTGGTGGTTTTCTTCAAGCCCCAGCTCTTGGAATCCTGTGAATATGTGAGAATCTGCTTTCATTTTTTAAAAAAAGGTGGGGGGGGGGGGGCTTTACAAAGAAAAATGATTGCAGATGAAAGTTTGAAAATGTGGCTTGAGTGTATCCTAATACTAAAGTATGGCAAATTTTTAAAAAAACCAAAATTATTACCAGTTAGGACATGATTTTAAGCCAGTTTCATGACTGGGGAGAGCCTGTTGCATTATTTTTGAATGCTTGGCGTTGGCAATATTGCACTTAGCTCCTCATGCAAAGGAGGCCCTCGTGTGGACGGGGCTTTGTGGATTGCAAGGGTAAGGCTAGGATGGGCCCCATTCCCAATTTTGCAAGAGATCCATTGCAAAGTCCATAAAGCCTGCAGGTTTCACAGTTTTCTGCTAAGCCCCTTCTGTGCTGTGGAACACTCCTTTAGAAGATGGCAGGGGAAGAGCTCCAGGAAGATGGGCAGTAGTAAGCTTTTGTACAGATGGCCCCGGCCTCCAGTGGATTCCCATCACTCCATGTAGGTCATCTGGAGCTGAGCCACCTGACTGTTCTGTGGGGGAGGCTGAAAACCTGCCCCAGCTCCCATGTTGGAAGCATGAGTAAAACTCCCTTGCTGACCTTTCCTTGTTGTGGGTGTTTCTGTAAGATGGGGACGTCGAGCTCTCTTGACTGTGAAATAAATATTTCTGTTGTAAACTTTAAGTTATTTGGTTTCAGCTCACTGCTGTCTGCTTCCTAGGCCAAGCAGTTCTGTGCCTTATACCAAATACATTTAAAAGACAGGCAGCATACAGTACGTGAGTCACAGACTTTCAAGAATTGAAGGCGAGGCTTATTATAGCAGCAAAGGCTCTTTGTAGCATCACTGACAGGGTATTTTTCGCTCTGTGTTGTGAAACCTGCATGCGAGCTGAGCTTTAGAAGCAATTCCCTCTGAGAAAACGTGAGAGTCAAAGTTCTACAGCCAGAGACCAGTGCCTCTTTCAGCACAATTTCATTGGTGTCTGGGCTGTAGCGAACCATGGTTCCGTTTATTATACAGCTGCATACTAAGTAACCAGACATCCTCCACATTCAGCAAGTCATGTGACAAGGCAAGAACTGAAAAATAATGAGAACATGTCTTTTTAATTACTCATCTCACCTCCGAGTCTGGAGGACTTTTGTTCAACATGAGCCAAGAGGAATAGAGTTTTTTACTGATATCAGTTCTACAAAATAAAGATTAACCTTTTCCGTACTGCTAACAAAGGCATGGGGGGGGAGAAGGGGAGGGACAGGAGGAATCACCTTGTTTGCAGGGCTATCCCACATAATTTGTACTTAGTATGCCCTTACTGAAGTGCCAACAGAGAAGAATGCCACCACACTGCAGCTGATCCCAGAAAAGCAGATAAAGCTGGAGCAAATCAGGAAAGGGGGATGGGTGGGAGGGTCTTTGGGGCAGTGTAATATGGAGGATCAGAAATCAGGCCCTCTAGGAGTGGGAACTTGCTCAGTCTGTTGGCAGAGGGGGTATCTTGTTCTCATGCTTTAGTAACTTACGCTGGCAGATATGAGGGTTGGCCAGTCCCAGAGAGCCATCTCCATGTGTGATTGGGTGAAGTATTTAATGGTAGAGAGCAGAATGTACAAGTGGAGAAGGAAACCTCAAGGCTCTGAAGGAAACCCCCCCCACAATATTTGGTAGGAAAAAAAAGATAATTAATAGTGAGTTTTATTTGCAACATGGTTCTATGAACACTGGCTGTGCGTGTCTGAAAGTTCCATGAGCATCAACCATGAACATTTTCTATGCCGCATCAGACCCAAGGAGCCTTCCTTTCTGATGCAGGGGATAAAATTGTCTCCTTTTCTCAGTATAACAAATGTTGGTGACTTCTGTCACTTGTGAAAACATCAAGACCTGCCTTCCCCTCTTGCCCAGATCTGGAAGAAGCTCCAGTTAGATTCTCATTCGATGTTCAGGGAACCTACAGCTGATACACCTAGTGGTAAAGGAGTATTAAATGAAACAATTTCAATACAGTAATATCACTTGAAAGACCTTCAATACACGTTATTTTAAGAGGACATTGTCAAGGAACTTTTCCCACCTTTTAAAGTCTTTTTTTTTTTTTAACTCATGGTTTACAAAAACTCTTCGAAATTCAACCACTTTGTATCACAGCACAGTGGTTTTTCATGGCAGGGTCCATAATAATGCTGGGTGACTGGCACTAAGTGAAGAAAAACAAACAAACCGTGTAGCAATAATTTGAAAAATAGTCACCTAGGAAGCATTGCGTGGACTTTGCAGATAGCTAGGGTAGGTGCAATTTTTGGATTTACCATCTTTGAGAGCATCCCTTTATGTCAACTTCACCACTAAATACTTCTCTGTGGCCTGCGGGAACCCATTCCCACAGCTCTTCCTGCAGCCCTCGTGAGTTTTCTGTTGAACATCTCACCCAGATTCAGATGAAATAGCCATTGCATTCTACAGCTGCAGAGTCACAAAAGGCCAGGGGGATTATTGCTGATGAAAAGAGCTCAGTGTTATTCCCGTGACAATATGTTCCATTATTACATGTCACTCCTAGGTATTAACCGGGGACAGCTATCATTACATTGTCAGAGGAGTTTCACTAAGTGGCCCATGGCATTGTGCTTTGGAGTTGTTTATCCTCTGTTTAATTCACAATTCAAACACCCACATAATTTCTTATTTTGAATATTCAGCCCACCCACAAAGAGAAAATATTGTTATGATTCTTTTATTGAGATGATGTCAGTCTGGAAACAGACGGGCAGATGACAGGGAGAAGAGAAAATGTCAAATTAATAAGGGTGACACGTCTCATCAGTCATTTTCAAGATGCAATCTGCTACATACTGTAAGATTTTGTCATTCAGTTCATCCAAAGAGAAAAATCCTTCCAACATGTCCTTAGACCATCTAAGCACTTATCAACACTGTGACACTAATAGGAATTCATCCAACTGATCCATGTTCATGTCTTAGCAGCAATGCAGTGAATATGTGCGGAGTTCCAACACAATGCCCAAATCCTCCATTCCTGAAAGCGGGTGGCCTGTTGCTGTGCATCAGAGCAAGATGCTCTTCTCTAGGATCTCCAGCTGCTCCTCAAGAAATTTAATCTGCTCCTCAAGGTCTTTCTGTTCAATCAGTAAAGAGGTCTTCACTTGAACAAAGTGTTTGTAGTCCTGGAGTTGCTTGTCAGTCAGGTATTTGGAAAGGACACCAGAAACCACTCTTTCCCTGCGATCCAGGTTTTCTTTCAGATCTTTTGCATCTTCCCGCTGTCTAGACAGGAGGTTGTGCCGTTCATTTAATGATTGCTAGCAGGGAAAAAGCAAAAGCAGCATACACCATGAAAGCCAATAATTTCTGACAGACTCTAGATCTTCATTCAGGAGCCACAGTGTATTAAACTTAATTACTTCCCCTTGTGGCTTTAGATTCTGGATGGCTTCTCCTAGACTGAATTACTCTCCCTTGTAGCTTGCAAGGTAAAGGCGGCTGGCAATTCCCATCAAGATTCACTTCTTTCATGTTGTCCACAGGAAGCAAGTCAAAGGTAGTAATAATAATATATTTAAAATCCTAATCATCTCAGTATGTCCTGTCTACCCTGCATCTGTCTTGTGTAGATTGCAAAACCTTTAGGGCATAAAGTGTTTGTATTTGTGGCCTGAACAGAGCCAAACATAGTGTCAGTGCATAACAAATTATTACTAATAATAAACTATATAAAAGAATAAACTATAACTATTAATGTACCTGGAAGTAACCTGCTAAACAAGAGTAGCTACTAAGCGAGGGTGGCTTTTAAAACAGTTTATATTAATTTGCTTAAGCCTGGCCTACATTAGGGAATTTTAACATTTCCCACCATTGCTAACACTAGTTCAGCTGGACTGGTTTTAGTAAAGTTAGCAATGTGGGAAGTTCTCAGTTTTCAGTACCATATCAATTAAACCTGCTCAGAACAAGTCTAATCAACTCCATGCTAAACAGGGCTGTTTGAGCCCGAGAGGTGAGGGCTCCCAATGTTGCTAAAGCTTGTGCAGCTGAATGATTGGAGATTTTGGTAAAAATTCCATAATATAGACAAGGCTTTAGAGCACTTTATCCAAAGTCCTGAGTAACGTACCCTAACTAACATGAAGAGCTCTCAGTGTAGCTGGTTTAGGGGAACTACCCCACTAGAAATTAACTGTTCGCTGGGAACATCTACAACCAGTTCAGCGAACAGCTTAAATGTGCTTTGGCTGAAGAGTAGAGGCCAGGCGTCGCCTTGTTTCAAGCTGTGTTAGCCAAAACCAATTTAAAATATTGTCTAAAACCACTTTTGCTACCATGAGCTCAACTCCAGGGCAGACAGATGCTGAATCTCCAGGAGGCATCACATGGTAAGATTCTGGTGGTGAGTTTCTGAATTTGGATTGATTCTATGCATTTGATAATGTAAAGGAAAATGATCCACAAGAATACAAAGCTCTGCACACAAGGAGCAGCGCTGCTCATGGGGTTAAGATCACAGAGGAACTCTGTGCTCAACTTGTTCCTCATTTGGGAATCAGCAATGTGGGTGGTATTGTGGAAAGGGGCATGTCTTATATAACAAGGACAGCAGAAAAAAGAATCATTCTTAGGACATAATGGCTTTGTCTACGCTATGAAAAAAAAGCTGTGTTCCTAACTCGAGTTAGCTAACTTTAAGTTAAATTCCTATTGAAGACAAGGCAATTTGTGGTGTTCGCATGAGTTAGCAGGTTGAGTTAAAGACTTTGGGGGATTTCACCTCCAGTTAGGAACACACTTCCCCCCCCCTAGTGAAGACAAGGCCATTGTGTTAAATAGGCTTTCCAAACTCAGAAAAAATGATCCTCAGTGGAAAGTATCTGGAATACAGGTTTTTGTTTTATACCAACAGGAGACGTTTAAGCGGCTTCCCAGATCATCAGTCCCATATACTGATAGTTTCAAAAGCCACAACTATAGTTCAGCATCTACACAGTGCTTACCTGTTCCTATCACCACCTTGCACTCCTGCTGAAGGCAGAAGCCTAATTTTTCCTCCACTGAGCAATTATCGTTCGTGTGAGGCTCACTCTTTTTCTGCTATGGAAATACACCAAACCAATTATTAACTACTACTGGCAAAGCCAGCCAGGGTTCAGATCTGGGTCTAATTTTATGCAGAACTCTACAGTTCTGAGACAGAGAAATGGGTCCAGTGAAGGTCTATCTTGAAAGATAAGTGTGAAAGAAATAAAGCAGCTAAATCTCCAAGCCTCTTGTGACTCACCTTCTCCTCAGCATCTGTATTCTCATTGATTTTTCTCATGGCATTTTGGACTCGAGCGAGGCGGCTGGACAAACAGAGCAGCAGGCTCACTACCTTTTCCAGATCACCAATGAACATCAGGTAGCGCTCATACTCATTGGGCTTGCAGACAGCGTGTACCATTGCCTCTAGCTCTTTGCCACGCAGAGCATACTCCTTGGTTTCGGATAGGACAAGTTCCCTTTCTTCCCAGAGGGTCTGCAGTTTTGATTGAATGCTAGAAATAAGTTCCTTCTGCAGGGGAAATTAAAAAAATTGGAAACTTTGTTACTAACTCCCAGAATCCAAACTGCTTACAGACACTGGCTTTTTCCACAGATCGCCTCCCCCAGTTTTTAAACTTTTTTTTAATACTTTCAAGTCTGTACAAAAGACAGTTACAAACAAGTTCCAATGACTTTATAAACTATATTATTATTATTTTCACCCCCAAGAGTGAATGTCTGGTAGTTGCCTCAGTAAAGTCAAAGAGTTTGCATAACATACCTGGCAAGGGTAATTAACAGGGAAAAAAGGGAAGGAGGAGAAGGGTTATAGTATTAAGATCATGTGGTTACTCAGTAAGACAGGCACACAGTGTGATGGTTCCATTAAAAGCTAATTCAACTCACTTCCTGTTGTCAATATAACAGAACTGAATTCTATGTGGGGGATTTGAAAGAGGCAAGGGAGGTAGGTTGGTGAACAGATTTGGGGAGGGTGTTCCATGCATAGTGGGCAGCATGAAAGAAGGCTCAGAGATGAGAGTGGGAGAAGGATCACACCACCTTTCACTGAAATGCAGCCAACTCTGACATAGAAGGGAGCAGCCGCTAAACAGTGCGGAGGGAAGAATACCACCATATCCACTGTAGGAAGAATTTTAAGTAGGCAGATTATAATTAATTTGGCCACGTTTCTACAACTAACAAGCTTAATTATTTTGAAGAGTGATGTGGGTTATTTTTAAAGAAGCACAGTATTTCTGCTTTAGGAAGTATAGTCTAAGCTTATCTTTTTCTCTCTACACATGTGAAAGCCAATAGGCCGATGCTATCAACAGAAACTGCTGCCAGTTCTCTGAATGTAAAGATCATCTTTCACTTAGACTGCCAGATGTCATCAATTTAGGGTTCAGAGCTGGTCTCAAATACTGTAGAACTGTGAATCAGCTAGTGCACAGAAGCTAGTTTTGCAAGGAAGTGTTCAGCTCAGAGTCTATCCCTGATCACTCCCAGGGCCGGCGCAACCCATTAGGCAACCTAGGCGGGGGCGGCATTTCGGGGGCGGGACCTTCCGCTGCCTAGGGCGCCGAAAAAGCTGGCGGCGCTCCTGATCACTCCCACAGTGGATGTCTTTGGCAGATGAATAAAACAGGACAGAATTTAGACAACACCAGTTACAATCAATATACCAAATTCATCATGACTTTAAATGGAGTTATAATAAAGATGAATTTGGCCCAGAAAGTCTCAATGCACTTTGAAGTAATGATATTGTGTTAAAGTATGTTGATAAAAGTGCTTTCCTCTAACATGACACATACCAAATTTATGATGATATCTTCGTTACTGTAAAGAAACCCACACAGTCCTTTTCACATTCATATACCTACTTTCTTGGAAGTGATGTCATCAAGGTCATTTGAGCCATCTCTGTTCTTAATCGGGATTTGGTTCATGTTAGAACTGGGATCTTCTGTACTCTGACCTGCACTGTGTTCAGCTTCAGAACATGGTTTTGTTGGACCATCAATACTTTTCCTGCTACTGAAGCAGAAAATAAATATGTTAACAAATGTTTAGAGCCTAGTTCATGAACAATGTGGTTCCTATTCACATGTTTCTAGACTATCCAGAATCATTTCCCCCCGCCCCCCAAGCAGGGATGCATCTAACCTTTGAAAATATCTGGAGCATAAGATTTCTGACAGCCAAGAATTATCATGTTCCCTTCTAATAACTGCAGAACTACTTTGGGATCTCTCACGAAAACATTTCCAGTCTGGCACGTTGCATGTGATACACAAAAGAAATCCAACCAGGGCACTAGCATAGCTATTCAGGGACCTATTTCCCAGTCAGAATCCTACCTCTCTTTCTTACTATTTCCTTAGACATTCCTTGGTGTGCCAACCAGAAGATGGGCCACAGAATTTGTTGCGGATTTAAAAAACAGAATCCCCAGGTATTCTTAGCTCCAGTGAATGCATGAGACAAATAGACATTGAGACAGAAAGGAATATGTAATCTCAAACTACTTACTCGTTTTCCAGGACAGGCTGCACCTCTTCTCTCATCCTAGCTCCCTTATTCCTGTGTGATCTGTCAGACATTGAAATGTTAACAGGAAAAAGGCCCTCCAGGAGGTCTAGAGCAGTTTTTCTAGTAGGACGAGGGATGAGGATATCAGCCAGAGAATTGTCTTTGGCAATGATCTCCATAGCAAGTTCTTCATATCTCTGGTCTTCAGGGGATTTCAGTCTCCTTTTAGGAAAGTCTGTCTCCTTTTCTGGCAGGACACGATTCTGGCTGTTGTATGCTGATTTTTCATTTAAGGATGAACTACTGATTTTATCTCCTTGCTCGGACTGAGCTGATGATGCTGTGTGGCAATTTATTTTTTCCTGGGAAAGTGCAATATCATTTGCCTCTAATTGCTGCCGTGGGGTTCCCTTTGAAGCATTGCCAGCCAGAGATCTTACTCTGCATTCTTTTTCCACCTGAGTCTCTTCATTGCCTCCTCTTCTGGGGAACAGAATAGGGATTTCAGGAGTTAGTTCCTTGACATCTGGACCACATGAATTCACAACTGCTCTACTGTCTTTATTCTCCTCATTCCTACCCCCAAGACTGGATTCATCTTTCTCAGGAATCTGGAGTCTACAGGAAAGAAGAAAGAAGTTGCATTCACTGTGGACATTCACTGCTCCACCAGAAGTTCTGGCAGATCAGGACATAGATATTTTCATGGCTGCCTTTTTTAAAGTCTCAGAGCTTCTGAATCTGTGAAAAGTGCTCACTTTGCTTGTGGGCCGGAGGGCAGGGCCAATGCTAGATATGTGTTAAATGTGCAACTGCACAGGCCCTCACATTTCTGGGGTCCTCACTTAATCTGCAGTCTCCCATTTCCAGCTCCATCCCCTTGAATGACGCCTACTTTGAAAACATTTAAAAACCCCGTTGTACACTGACACCTTGAGATGAATGCATAATACACAAGGAAGCAGAGCCACTGCAGCACTGCTTGCTATCATATTGTGCCAGACTCCACAGGAAGACAGACAAAATACCAGGAATGTGGTTGAACTAGGGCACAACTTTATTGAGTAACACATCTGGGAACCATCTGCAATGACCAGTGCAGGTCATTTTTTCTTTGCACCACCTGGTGGAGGGCTGCTGTCAGCCCCCACAACTCCTTTAACCTTGTCCCAGCACTATTACTGGGACTCCATTGCCCTCCCCTAATATGAGGGTTAAGAAGGTGGAGAAGAAGGGGTTGTCTCCTCACTGTACCAGACATTAGGAGCCCAACCCCATTCCCCATCTTCCTTAGGAGCTCAACGAGGGTGTACATTCCCATCGGATACATTGATGATGCATTTAGTTGAGTATGGTTTTTCCTTCAGAGCACTTTTGTTGCTTTGTTCTCACTGAATGTCATCAGCTAGAAATTTGGTCCATTCATAATAGTTTCACAGGCACATGTAAAACACCCCCAATTTTACTAATGTCTTTGTGAAATCTGAAAGCTTTGTAAAACTTGATATTTAAATATCTGAGAGCTGCAGTTCAGCTGAGTGCCCAGCACCACAGGGTTGGAGCTAAATTACTGCTGACCTCTTAGGCTCTGTAGTGCTGTTGCTTTGCTCAGCTCCTAAACGCCACAGGAACTGACTGGCAATGGAGAGCTGCGCCTGTAATTGAGGAATGGCACTTCAAACAGTGCAGCCTCAAGAGACATAACTGAACTTATCCAGAGATTTGATTCACCAGAGTTCAGAAAATCAGGATTAGACTTTGCCCTCTGTAGTGAAGGGAACCTCCCCTCAGCCCCCAAGTATTTTCTCCAAAACAGTTTTTGTGACCCAGCTACAATATTGTGAATGGAAGAAACTTTACTGTGTACCTTCTGTTTATTTCTACAGCAAGTGCCCTCTAACCTAGGAAACAGGTTTCAGAGCGGTAGCCGTGTTAGTCTGTATCAGCAAAAACAACGAGGAGTCCTTGTGGCACCTTAAAGACTAACAGATTTATTTGGGCATAACCCAGGAAGTATCACCTGAGTTTAGGTAGCCACTCCCTCAATCTGTTCTTCACAAATAACACTCATTTTCTCATCTCATTCTTTATTAAAAGAGAGGTATAACAGCTGACCGTTTAATATTTTTCTCTTTTTAAATGGGCTGAATACAGATATGGAAGCAGAAGGCATTAGGCAAAGGGGAAATTGTTCAGTGTAGCTGAGCATGCTGGCCCTTTAAACCTGAAAGGGGCAAGAAAACCCTGTTCCAGAAACAATGAAACAAAGGCTCAGGAAATGGTCAAAGCAGTAATGGGGAATTAATAGTTGGATGGGAGGAAAAACCCAGGACACTGTCCCTTTAAGGGCCTGGGACCAGGAGCCCTGTAGTGTAGGGCGGGGCAGGGCTCCCCTCTCTCCCAGCCAACTAGGAGGAGCTCTCTGAAAGCGGGCAGTATATATGCTGCCTTCTCCCTCAGAACAGGGGAGATGCTGACAGAAGAAGGAACCCAGGGCCAGAAGGCTGTGCTCCTACTGAGAAGGGCCAAGAATGAGGACTTCATGAGGGGCAGAGTGGGATATAATAGGAAAAGAGCTCTGTGTGGTAGAAGGGCCAGAGCTGAGTATAAATGTTTGGGTTGGGGAGATGGGCTTTATTTTGAACTCTATTATATACTAAACCTCAGCCTGGGGGTGTTAGCCACAAAAAAGACTGTGTGGGAGTCTTAAGGGGACTGAAGAGGGAAACCAGAGGTAAGCTGCAGTGGAGCCTCTGCTGGTACATTCAGCTATTGAAGTTTTGTGGGTTGCTGCTGCTTTTTGCGGGGGAGAGGTTGGGGGGGGGGTAACACTTGTTTTAGAGATAAAAGCGAAACATTTATTTAATCCATTCAGTCAGTAGTCTCAGGAGTCAAGGCTTCTCTTTTTGTGCTGGTGTCCTCCTAAAGTTTTGGGCTTTGATGCAGCACTTCAAACAGAAGCTTTGATGGCAGAGGCTACTGACTATAGGGAATAAATCATTTTAGTCATACTGCATTTGCTATATAGAATAACCACATCCATCTTTTTAAAGTACCTTTAAATCCAGATTTTGTAACAACTTAAGTGCACGGATGAACACACAAAACCGGTGTAGTTTATGCAGACAGTTTGCTTGTGCAATTACGGTGTTTGTTTTGTGTATGCATGTTATTGCACATCCAAGTGATCACGATATTTGCACATGCAATTATCAAATTCATGGTTGCATTATTGCACAAATGAGTAAGCGTGTAAATGACCAAACTATCTGGATCTCTGGCCATTCAAATTTCTTAATGAGTTTATTATATACAGTGGCTTTTTCACAGTGACTATTTTTTCCTCTACCTAAAAATCTGTGATAACTGAATGGAGTCTTATGAAGAGGGAGCATGGAGGAAGGCTGTAGAGATAGGACAGGAGGCAATATCTCTATGCCTTTCTGCTTGGTATGGTTTTGTACTTGTGATTATTTTGAAGATCACATGTCAAATTATGCACACACAGCAATAATTCAGGAATAGAAAGGTTACCTGGCTTTTTGTTCTGCTTTACTTTGCTTTCCCTCCAAGGCAACTTGCAAAGACAATACAGTCAGGAGAGATTCTGGCATGTCTGTCCTTGAAACTAAAGTATCACTTTGTCCATAGAGACAAGAAGGCTTTGACGTTGTTTCTAAGCCATTAGTGACAGAGTCATTGAAGAAAACATTGTCTTCTTCCACAGAAGACAGGGCCAGTGGAGAGTGAAGAGGAGACTCTGAATGTACTAGTGGAGATTGCAATGTGCCCAGGGAGGATACACACCATGGGGGTAGATTTTCAGTACTTAAGGAAATGCCATAGGGCTTTGTTGTGCTAGGAAGCCTTTCAAGTTTTTGGACCGTTGTATCTGATCTCTTGAGCCCCACAATGTCTTCAGTATTTGTTTGTCTGGGCAGATTTCCTGATACAGACTTGGTGCTGTGCAGATCACTTTGATGGTTTGCAGCTGAGCTGTTTTTACCACGTTCAAGTCCAGGCACTGGCAAGATGTGCAGGCTTTTCATGTGATGAAGCTGATCTGTGCTTTGGCTCAACAATGAAAGTCTTACAGTTTCTGAAATTCCAATTTCTTCCATAGACTTTCCCCTTCCTCTGGCTGTGCAGACTCGCTGCTTTTCATCTCTCACACAGTCTTTTTCCTCTGCCAAGTCGACTTCATTCTTTGATGGGAAGCTAAAGTTTCAAATCATATTTCACATTAGCTAATTACTAACACCACCATTTGGAAGCATTTTCTTTATTATATGGAAGTATTTAGTGCAGGTAAAATACAAACCTCACATGACCTTGAGCCGGCACTTGTAGTCTAGGCCCACCAATGATACTCAATTGCTGGAAAAATCATTTTGTCAATCCGGGTTGAAGAGTGTGCCATAAAATAGTGACAGCCGGACATTGTATTGTCAAGTTTGAGTCATGGCATTGTATCAGTGTGATGCTGTTGTATTATGACTCAGCATGATCTCATATTGAGACAGCATCATGACGGGATGGCACAATTACTTCATCCCTTTTGTCCCACAACCTGAGGGTGTGTTTACACGGAGACGTAGCACACAGCAAGCTGGGGTGTAAATTTACAGCTATGTGGACCCTCCTGGCACACACTGAAAATTCCACCGTGCACTTTGACGTACTCCATGTAGTGTGCAGCAGACTAGTGCACTGTATTTTCACAGCCTGGGTTGCCGTGCACTAAGTCTCTGTGGAGACAAGCCCTAAGAAAAGCACTGTAGACATGTCAGAGACTCCTTGGGCCTGACCGACAAAATGCCAGAGTGAGACCTGGACTGCAAGGTAAATGCAGCAACTGTAGTTATTAGGGGGAGAAAGTGGTAGGTAATGGGTAACAATAATGGAGAAAAAACAACTTCAAATGGGATTACAAAATAGAATGGTTACCAGAACCTGGGTAACTTCTGGATAAATGCCTTGAAGTTAGCCAGTTCCTGTCTAGGGGAATGAGATCCTTCTTGCCAGTAGGGTCGGTGTTGCATTAACACAATACACACATTGGAACAACTGGAACTCTCCAACCAATAGTAAAGGCACATATGTGAGGCCTGCAAGATACTCTGCTCCCATCTTTTGGAGCAATTAATATCCAAACATAGTAAATCTGCACCAATTTCACTGACCGGTTTGGATTTGCCACCAGAGTTCAGCGGAACACAGCTACAGTATTATGTTGCACAGTAGCAGAACTTGGTGGGTAGAGGGAGAGATTATTGTACAGTAGGCGGCTTTGGCTTCCTCTATAAATGTAGCACAATGAAACCTGAACTTACAGTCACCTGCATTAATAGCCAGCAAAATCTGTCCCTACAGGATTTCCCTTCTCTCCCATATTCACTTGCCCTGTATTAAGAGGTCACCTGTGAAATGTTTCTGACCATACATGGACTCACCCACACTTCTAGTTGCATCAAAAATGACCTGCTAACGTGAAGCTGCTCCACCTGAATCAGGAATCTCAGACAGACCACTGAAGGCCTGCTGAGACAGACTACCCTGTATCAAGCAGCCCTGCTACTTAGAATGGCCAAAACAATGGGAGTCCTAATGGTGGGTATTAACAAGCAGTTTTCGGTGTCATTTTTTTTGTTGAAGCAAGAATTGATTGTTCCGCTCCCAATTCTTCTGGGCAAGCGATACGGGGTTAAAATACTAGGAGCTTTTCTATGTAAATATTTATTTAAAATATATATAAACTCCAGGCTTTAAGCATTCTGACAGGATCTCTATGTTGTTCTTCTGTGGACAGGTCTGGCCTACCCTTTAGGTGTTGTTTTTAGCAGAGATCAGATGGTGGAGCTATGCACTCAAGTGAGAAAAGAACTGAAGCTATGGTGGTTTGCAATATGGAGTCTTTTACTGTAAAGAGTTCCAGCCCTTTTCATGCATATTTTGTTGTACATTTTACACCTTTTTTTTGTTCCACAAAGAGGCAAAAATGATTTTTAAAGCTACCTAAAAGGAAAGAAACTGATTTGGGGAATAAATAACCCTATTCTAAGGATGTGGGATTGTAGGGTAGAAGAACCAGAGAAGTGCTGAGCACCTGTGACTCCCACTAAAGCTCCACACCTCTCAGGAGCAGGCCCTGAAGTGATCTCTCTTCAGGTAAAAGCCTTTAGAGATGGCAGATGCATCTCTGTGAGGCAATGGCTGTATTATGCCTGGCTAACTGACATCATGTGGAGGTTGGAAGTGACTCAGCATTTCAGAGCAGGCTCCCAGGCAACACTGCCTTTTCTGCGCTGCTACAGCAGTCCCTGGTGGCAAAAGCACAGAGTTGCTGCCTTTAACCAACATTTCTAAAAAAGCAACCCCCGTCCCTCCCCTTTGGATCTTTGTAGCTTGGAAATAAGATATAATTATTTCAGCTGTCGCCACGTAGGCAGCACAAAGGCTAAATAAAAGAAGGGTAATAAAAAGCAGAATAAAGACAGCTGTTCTGAAGTCTATTTCCCTACAGTCAGATGCATAATAAAGGGCTAAATCCTGTGGTCCTTACTTTGTTTTCACTCAGTTTTTACTCCGATAAAACTCCCCATAACGAGGTTAGGACAGATTGAAAACTGGATTAGGACCTCGGGATTAGCCAATAACAACAATTTGGCACATGCATAGCACTCTGCATCTCTAAAGTGTTGTACAAATATTAACTAACTGATCCCCACAGCACCCTTGTGATGCAGGGAGGCATTGTGATCCCTCACAACCTCCACTAAAAAACCTCAGACGGAGGGGTAGTATGGATCGGAGGGAAGAGCACAGAGCTGGGGGATCAAACTCCAGATTTCTCTGCCACTGACTCCTTTTGAGGCATTGGCTAAGTCTAATCACCTCTGTGCTTTGGTCTCCCCACTTATAAAACAGAGAGAACATCACTTCTGTACCTCAGAGGTGTTGTGAGGAATAGCTAATATAAGGGAAATGCCTTGAAAATAAGAAGTGCTTTTAATGTCTCCAGTCCTTTTGTCTCTGAACTAAGCATGATTTCCTCTGTGATCTTTATAAAAGATTAAAATCTCTAAATAGGATTTTGTACATTTTGGGCCCAAGAAGTGCTGGGGCCTACAACCCCACTGGCTTCCAATGGGAATTGCAGGTACTCCACACCTCTCAGGATCAGACTCTACATTTACAAGTTTTGAGGGAGATTTCCCCCCACTTCGGCAATTATTAAGGCCATGATGATGCTCTCCATTTCTTTTGGGAATATCCACCCTAATATGACAGCGCTTCCTTGCTGAAAATGCAACACTGCTTTTTATTTGTATTGAAGAGCCTCCTCGAGTTGATGTCAGGTTTCAGTTGAAGCGCTGTGAATTATATGGTACCAGTGTCAGTCTGAGGGGCTATGGAAGTTCATGGATTCATATATCAGACTACTTCACAGGTGACTTAATGAGAAGTCTCTCTACTTAGGCCCTGTCCACACTAGGACTGAAGCCATGCTAGAAACAGCTGTATCTAAACATTGGCTGATGGAAACAGGGTTTTACCAGCTCTTGTCTAACAGAGTGGCTGTGTCTACATTCAGGATTTTCACAAATTCTCCCACTGTTGCTTTAGCACTGGTGCACCTCTATGGCTGTAAATAGCAGGAGGATCATCCAACCCTGCTCTGATCTACACTAGCATTCTCAACAGTTGTTAGCACTAGTAGAGCTGCACTGGTTCTACAGCAATGGTGAGAGGTGTTCACCAAAACACAAAAACCTCATCGTAGACAAGGGCCATATGACCAGGGTTTTTTTTAAATTCTATTTTACGCCTGAGAACTAAACTAGAATTCTGTAACAAAGCCATAAGAGAGACAACAGATTAAACATGTTTGTTAGTAGCCACGTGGCTATCTGGGTGGGGATTAGGCTAAAGCCTGGTTTAATAACACCTTTCTAATCCTTGTGCATGATTGTCAGGGAAACAGTTCTCGAACCCTGCTAGCAACAACTGGGTTTAAACACTGTTGTTGCTAGCTAGCACATGTTTGTTTCCAACATTGGCAGGACCTGTACTTCCAAAAAAATTAGGAAACAACAGACTTCAGTTAGGAATCAATCACACTGTAGGGCATAAAAATTAACATCACATTGAATTTACTGTATTGCAAAGAAACATAGTGAATGTAGTTGCCCACTAGTGTTTGAAAACATTTCTAAAGCAATGTTCATCTGGGGAGGGGTGGAGTAGTTCTCACAACCTTACCTGGGGATGATGGGATAGTTTTCACAACCTTGAATTGATGATGCCGGGAAAGTTGTACATCTATGAAGGTCCTGAAAATGCAGAAGACTTAACTTGAGCAGCATTGTCAAATTTTTATTGCTTTTGTGTATTCAGCACCTCTCCATGCCTACTAAGGTGGAAACTCAGCAATAGCTCAGGTAGCAGTTTACTAAGCATTTTAAGTGTTTGTTTCCTTTCAGTCATGTAATTCCCATCATTCTCTCCCAAGTTAGCATCAGGTTTTTTCCCCTTAGAAAAATATGTTTGTTAGGACTCCTAGATTTACAGACAAAATTGGGATTTTATCAGCACTTCTCCATGACAGGAGAAGTATCAAGGAAGGTACATTTTACATGCCTAAGTAGAGACATTTTACACAGTGCTCAACCCTGCCCCACAATCTAATGAAGCCCAGACAGTCAATAATGTGTTTCATGGTTGTTGAATCATAGAATCTTTTGGATTGGAAGGGACTTCTAGTGAGTTGTCCAACTCATCCCAGTGTATTATAGTGGTTATTACTGGCACTTGGATACTACAGTGAGTGGTATCCTACAGACAGATACATCATAATCAAATTTATTCTATTATCCCTAAACTATCCAAAATAGATGGGTTTTTCCAGGCAGTCAATTAGGCACATACTAGACTAATTATCTATAGGTTCTTCTCAACTGTGTATCAATCCCCTCTGCTTATCAGAGAATCTAGTCTATCCTCCAACCCAGAAGTAACCCAGACATTCATGGCCTTCACAGGTATTGTTCTGGGTTACTCTTCACAAGGCTAAGCTCTAACATGCTCACGGTTTGAAAAATTCAAAGCTACAGCCATGGGAACATGAGGTTGAATGATCAAATAGATTGTCTATCAGCATGGCAGGTGAATATTAGCAATACAGGAGCAAAATATTGACTCTACCTTTGCTTGTCTACAGTCCTGAAAATAGGCATCTTTGGTGAGCGTTTCTTATCTCAGTGGCAGTTCCATTAGCTAGAAGACGCTAATGGGGGAAAAGACTCTCTCTTCTCTTTCCCTTTGCCTCTGTTTATTTTCCTTATCTTTCTTTTACAGAAATATTGACATATATTGTCCTCCAAATTCTGGCACTGAAAGGTGCATATTTCTGCCCTGACACTGGGACAATGTTCGCTGAGCATGTAGGAAATAAAGCAAATGGCCAATTGTACCTGTTCCAGCAGGCTTCTAAAGTGTTAGAGTTTGCCAGAAGCCACATCATCGTATTATTTAAACTCAAGGCTGTTGTGTCTTGAGCAAGGGCAAAAGGAACCATTCATAAAGACTCAGCATTGTAGTCTTTTATGGTGTGTGGTGAGTTCACTGTTGGTAGCCAAGCAGTGTTGTTCTATATATGTAAATATCTACATCACATGCTCTTCACGACAGTATCTGAGGTATCAGATGAGAACCACTGTTTTATTTTCCTAATTGTGGTACCATAAGTAGCCCAGAGACCTTCTTGCTATCCCAGAATGAGTAATTTTGAGATCTAAGTAGTGTGTGGGAAGCCGTATTATGAGAAGAGATGGATCCATGGAAGGTTCTCTCTCTTCTACCAAATGGAGAGCCACCAACCTAGGAAACAGAAATCTCAGTCCTATAAAACAGATTGCTAAATAAACAGTGATGAACACATATTCATCCTGTGCCAGTCTGCAGTGTCCATGAATTACTTCTACCTGAGAAAAGCAGGAAATCGAATTTCATCAGGGTAACTATCCAAAAGTATCTGTTTAGCTATTTTCAGTTTTGTAAAGTGGCTGGGTGTGAGATTTGAGAAAATTGTGAAGGATGCACAGTTGCAATGTATAACTAGACAAAGCTCAGCGGTTTCTGCTGAGTTTTACTTTGAAAATCTGGGTTCAATTAAAAAAGTCAAAAGTGAAACTCAGGTATGGGAAGAAGGACTTCATAAGAGCCAAAATAGACAGACAAACATAAATAAATACATACATAAATAAAATATTTGCACTAATTCTGTCAACTGAAACCCATGGATTTCTATATGGCTTTGCTTTTCAGGCCAAAAACCACTTATAAGGTGTTCCCTCAAAAGACTTACCCGGGAGAAAAAAGTTTCTTCTGGTTTCCTCATGGACACTTGGGATACAGCAGGTTTGCAGGCTACCCCCCTGCCTCCTTGGCAGCCCACCCAAATTCCTCTCCTAGTGATCAAATCAGGCTCAAAATCCAGAAATCTATCCTTGTGGAGTTTTCACATGAATTTCTACCTGCCCTGTTTGTTTGTCCCTGAAAGAGTATGTAATACCTAGCATGTAAAAGCTTTTAACTATGGCAGTGCACTTAAGTTTTCAACCTCCAGGCATACTTATTAGCAATTTGTTTTCCATTAAAAAATGAAAGTCTACAGTTTGTCTGCAAAGCACTATGCATGCCAGTAATTAACAACCATTACTGTCATTAATTAAACATAATATTTTAAAACATTTTTGGTAGGCTTGCTTTTAGAACTCCAAACAATTAATTGTATATTCTCTCTTCTAATCTATTCCTCCAACCAAACTCCAAGGGAGGTATGCACATAGGGTTTGCAAACAACTGTGATGTTTCCTATAGAATAACAAACACATCATCCTCATTTTTTTTCTTCCAGGTTACAAAAACAGGCTATAGCTCACTAAGGGTCAGATTATTAATTCCTTACTTCCATTGGTGAGCAATGGGACTACTCATGTGAGCAACTACTCACCAGTATAAGCAAAGGGTTCACAGTCTGGCCCAAAACTGTAAATTACCTCGTAATATCTTTCTTACCCGTGCAGGAGAAGGAGATGATTTTGATCGTTCTCGATCTTTGCTGGAAGCAGAAACCCCTGATTGAAGGAGATTTTCAGCTGGAGCACATTTGCCGGTGCAGTTTCCATCTGTCTCCCTGACAGCAGACTTGGGTTTTGAATGTACTGTCTCAGTAGCAGAAGAACTAGCACTGTGTCTATTGGTCCAGATCCCTGTGGTAATTAAAGCAGGAGAGGGTTCTGGAATTCTTTCTGGAGAGAGAAATTGACAGATTATCTCATTATTTTGGGTCTTTCTGCTAATATCTGGGTTGGAAGTCTTGCCCTCAGGAAGCCTCTTAGCATTGGAAGGCCTCTTCTGCAGGGGCGGTTTGTGCAGAGCACTAGCGGGCCTTTGTGCAATCTTTCGTTCCATGTATTCAATAAGTGCAGTATGCTGGATTTGCTTCAACTTGGTCTTGGAGAGATTGGAACTGGCAAGCGCACTCCCTCGGTTTTCCAGAATCTTTCTTCTGCCTGCCATTTCATCTTGTTCATTAATTTCATCCGACCTGACCCCTGTGCTTTCTTCCCTCCATGGTACACCCTGATCTTGCTGATCATCCAGTTTATTGAGCTTCTCAGGTTCAGAATAGCACAATTTCTTTTGTTCTTCTGTTATCCTTTTTCTTCCTCCTATTCGAGCAGCTTGTGGCCTCTTTGTTTCTTCATCTTTGCTGCTGTTTTCCAGAGACTTGGGAGGAGGAATCAACTTAGCATCCTCATTTGCACTGGATAAGGACAACGATCTGAGATGTTCAATTGAAGGTCTTTTGGAGGGTTTCTGCTTCAGCCTTATAGGCAAACTCATCTGTAAATCCTTTCTTTTGAAAGATGTTTCTCTCAGGACCTTTCTTTGAGCAACTTTAAGTTTTTCCCTGTAATCATTCTTGAAACTCTCATCCACCGATGAAGCAGAGCTCCCCAGAATTACATCACCAGTCTCATTAATGGTATCATCCCCTGTGCACTGAAAGTGGTGTTTGTTCTTTTGAAGCTGGTTAATTTCTCTTTGTATCTCTATAGGTTGTGCGGAAACAGGGCGATTGCTCCTTGGAGAGGTCTTAGGCAAACTCCCCGAGTCCTCATCTTGCTGAGTGTGATTTTTGTGACTCAGAATGTTGGTGTTTTTCCCACCAGAAAGGTAATAAAGGAGAGGAGTTGTCTGCCTGTTTATCTTTTCACTGGCAGAATCATCCTGAGGCTTCCTTTCAAGCTTCTTTTGAAATTCAAGTTGGTGTTTTCTATGATGAACAGGATTTAGGATGTCCTCTTCCTTTGGGTTCATGCTAAGGTCAGGACCGCTATTGCTAGCTTGTGTTTCTCTCTGGAGTCCATTTAGAAATTGGGATGGGGAGTCATCGTTTGGTCTGTAATAAGATGTTTGGTCAGCACTATCAGAAAATTGCTTATTTCCAAAATCCAATTCCCCATGGTGAGTAGGCTCTGTTTCTACACCATCCAAGCAGTCGGACAGTGGTGATTTCTGCATTTTGATATGTTGATTGAGAAATAGTTCCCAAACATCATTCCTGTTTTCTTCTTTGGAGCTGGAGCACCAATTCTTGTCCTCAGAGCTGTTCAGTTTCTCAGCCACATCTTCACTTGGAAGAGGACTGTCCATGTATTTTAAGCCTGCACTACTCTCCAATACATCCTGATCCAAGTTTGAATACTCTTCAGTCCAGCCTGGGCACTGAATGCAGGGAAACTGTCCCTCTTGTTCGCTGGATTCTGAGACTCTGCTTTGCAAATCTGCTTCTCTAAAGGGTGGTTTGTGTACACCACAGGCAAAAAGATACTGTTTGTTCTCTTGTGTATCATTAACAGCACTGAGGTTGGTATGCAGTGGATGAGAGGACTTAGAGTTCATCTTCTCAGGAATTTTATAAGCTTGGACTGAATTCTGAGTACAGAAAAGATTTGAGGTCTTAGCCAAAGAATCAGACTTTAAATATTCTTGAAAAATAATAGACGAGGGTCTGATGAAAACATGAGGCTTGTTTTGCTTTGTGCCATCTTGGGATGGATCCCTCTCTTCGCTTTCCTCAGTCATTACCCCCTCATTCTTTGACCTGGATACCCAGTTTGTCCCTGAATCAGAGGGGAGAAGGACATTGCTAATATCCTGAGCACAAGTAGCTAGTTGCACACTATAGTCAAAATGATTTCCAGAATTAGATTTCCCTCTTGTATTTTCAAAATTTCTGGTAGCTTTATAGCTATGAAGTCGTGATGGTGGATGAGGGGGTAAAGCCAGAGGTGATGGTGGCTGATATAAAGTCCCATGGGTAGGAGTGCTTCTGTATTGTCCACTGAGCCCAGTATTGTCAAAGTTGTGATGACTACTCAGCTCCAGTGACTTGTGCTGATGTGTGGGTTTAGGATCAGAGTTTATTGCATTAGGATTATAAATTCCTCTTACATATTCTAAGTCCATATATGGCAATTGCTCTAAGGGCAGACAATAGTTTTCATTATAATATGATGGAGAATGATATTCTGGAACATTTGAGCCACCAGAGAAAGAGCTGTAAGCAGAGTCTAAGAGGTGGTCTATGCTGCTGATGGATTTAAGTGGCGAGAGCCTGTTTCCATAATCAGGTGAGGCCACCGGCTCCAACAGTTCTGCAATTCTGCCAGTTTGCTTGAGGTTCCATCTTTCTATCTCATTCCCATAGGAAGCCATATCTACGGACAACCAGCTCCTCCAGGAAAAGAATTCAGTTTAAGTCTCCCTGCTTGTGACTCAGCACATTTTATTGTATTTAGCACATTTCATGTGTAGGTAGATGATCCTGGAGAGAAAAAACAAACATTTGAAACACAGCCATAGAGAATGATGATTACAGATTTAGACAGAGCCGTAACTAGGCATTTTAGCACCCCGGGCGAGCAAGCATATTTGCACTCCCTACTGGTTTTTCCACTTCATTTCTCTGCCCCATTTTTCCACCCCTACGGCTTTCAGCCTGGGCAGCAACCCCGCTCACCCCACCTCGGTTACAGCCCTGGCTTTAGAGACTATGTACTAGATCCTCAACTGGTGTAAACCAGTGTAACCACATTGAACCTGAAGTAAATCAGCACAGCTCTACTGACATCAGCTGAGACTCTGGCCCTAAATATAATCAATGGGGTATGAGTGAAAATTTTACATTCCTCATATTTCAACCAAATTGTTTTCATAAAGGAGCACAGATAACATATGACCTCTAAGAAGTGGGAAAATCCTGGGATTCCATTCTCTCTCTCATTATATCAGCAATATCCGGTGTATGTTTCATGTAGTCCTGGGGCGGGGAAAGGCCTTCATTAGTCACTGTGAAAGAGGGAGTCCAGTGATTTAAGCACAGGCGTGGTAGCCAAGAACTCCTGAGTTCTAATTCTAGTAGCTTAACTTTTAAAAGTAAATGTTAATGTCTGTAAAGTGTGACTGGAATGTGAAATGTGTGTATTTAAATGGGTTACATAGAAAGAAAACACGTGCGATGCTTGCTTCTAAACATAACTTTGGTGCTCCAGCGCCTCTTGAATTCCACTGCGCAGGAATGACATTTTAAAAAATAAAATAATTACTCCCGAAGAGATGAATACTAGATTTCAATCCATTTTTTAGAACCCGATCCATGAATGGCTCCAGGTTCATGCTAATGCTTGGCAACTTTATCCAATATTTTCCATGAACTGGTGCGTAACAGGAAATGTACAGGGGGTCATTCCATGCAACACTGAATACAGCAGTTGTTATAACAGCACAAGTCAACTCGTCAACTCTTTAGGACAGAAAGTGAAGAATATCTTATTCATTTGAAAACAGAAAATGTAGGGTGGCGGAATGTAATTACTTGAGCTGGAATTTTGGCAGGATGCTAGGCTTATCATCCCAGCTATCACAAAAGTACCCTGGGGTCTTTTGGATAAAGCAGAGATCCAGACCATTTTACCATTAAAGACTGCACCTGCAAGTGGACAGCTCCCCCAATACCAGGCTTGGACATCAATTCATTACTGACGCAAAGGGAAAAGCACCTCCTTCTAAATCACGAATATGTTTTCCTGCTAGTAGCTTGAAGATCTTTTAGGGTATGTCTACACTGCACTAGAAAGGCCCGCGGTATGGTTGGCCTAGGTCAGTTGACTTAGGCTCATGAAGCTCAGGCTGCGGGGTTACAAAATTGGAGCCCAAGCTCTGAGACCCTGGAAGGTGAGACGGTCTCCGAGCCCAGGATCTAGCCCAAGTCTGAACATAGACACTGCAATTTAATAGCCCTGCAGCCTGAGCCCTGCAAGCCCGAGTCAGCTGATCCAGGCTCTAAGATTCGGTTCCATGGGTTTTTTCATCACAGTGTAGACATATCCTTAACCAGGCACTGACCTGGTCTGATGTGGAGTTTGTGAGGGCTGGTGGGATTACAGTGCAAATTGGTCTGGCTGCAGGTGTACTTGCCCTATTAACCTTTTAAGATGCGTGTTTGGAGCCTGGAAGCTTGTTTGACCTCCTGCATATTGTAGCTTTATAAAACTGAATCCGTTACTACATTTAAGGTATCATTTATCTAGATCAGCTGTTTGTTCAGCACTGAGTTGAGTCTGAGTCTGACGTTACACAAATTTTACGCCAGTGACACTCCAGTGGCATTATTCCTGATTTACACCAGCATTCCTGAGAAAAGAACCAGGCTCATTCTCAATGTACCAAACTATAATACCTCCTAAATCCTTTTCTTTTTGTCCTGCTATGCTTGTTAGTCAAATATACTATCTGTAAGGAGCTGGTTTCAGATTAACTGAACAGAATTGTTTTATAGGAAGGAATAATGATTAATCACCTTTATCAGTATAACTGTCACTCTTCTTTCTAAGTAAGTAAATCCAAGCCTGGCTAGCACACCAGCCCCAATCAAATGAATGTCTTTTGTCAGTATCTGGGCTTTACATAAAGATTTACTGTACATCTGGTTCGCATGTCTCAAACCCTATTCTGCTGTGTTAATATTTAGTTACATTAGCCACACGAAAAGACATTGCTATATAAACAAAAGGAAACTAATGCAGATTTCAAGAGGTTCCTGTCATATTTCTAGGTGTGTTGATATTTAATGGTACCAGAAACTGCTGACATCCGTAGTGGTAAAAAGTAATTCACCAAAACTCAGCAGTCATCAGACCCTTTGAAAAATGAAGAGTCCAATACTTTTGCACAGATCATGTCCATTATTTCTGTTCCTCAGGGCTAGTCTTCATTGGAACAGTTACTAGAAGGATCCTAGTAATGCAGTGGGAATGCAACAACAGGCTAGAGCTCAAGTTAGCACCACTCATCAACTGCTGATCCAATCGCTCTGTGGGTACGTCTGCCCTTGGCAGAGGAGGTGTAAATTCCAGCTCGAGGAGACATACCCACAGTAGCTTTGGTAGAGCTTGCACCCTAAAAGAGTGTAGCTGCAGTGGTGTGGGCTAGCCACTCCAAGTACATATCCAGGACCGCTGACGGGGGTGGGGGTGCACAGGGGGCAAATGCCCAGGAGCCTGGGTGACTTAAAAGGGCCTGGGGGGCCCTGGCCACCGACACTCCCGTGGTGGCGGCAGCCGGGAGTCCCGGGCCCTTTTAAATCGCCCAGGTGGGCCACAGGACTCCTAGGCACGCACGACCACTCTGGGGCTGGGCCCCGCGGGCTGGCACGGGGTCAGTCCTACAAGTGACGGGATGTCCCGGAAGCGATGGGTTCATCGCTTCCGCCCCGGGCCCCACCTAAGGACGGCTCTGGCCCTGGGGCCTGGAATTCCTGTCGGCGGGCCTGTACATACCCATCCAAGATGCTAGGCATGTACTCAGGCAGCCAGTCCATCCTGCCACTCCTGCCACCACAGCTACACTCTATCTTAGCATGCTAGTTTGATCAGAGTTAGCAGAGGTATGTCTCCCTGAGCTGTAATCTACCTCTCCAGCTCCAACGGTAGACATACCCTGCGCTGCTAATCCAGTCACTCGGTGTAGCTCAAGTGTGGTTTGCAGTGCTAAACTGTGGTTTGAACCCATTGTCTCTTGTCCTGCCCTCTGTGGCAAAAGAGAACAACTTTTCTCCATCTTTTTTATGGCAGCCTTTCAAGTATCTGAAGACCGTATTGTATCCCCTGTTAATCTCTTTTCCAAAGTAAAGATACCCAGTTCCTTCAGCCTTTGCTCATATGGCTTACATTCCATCCCTTTGATCATCTTTGTCGCTCACCTCTGGATCCTTTCCAGTTTCTCTACATCCTTGTACACATTGGTGATCAAACTGGACACAGTGCTCCAGCCGAGGCCTAACCAATGCAGAGCATAGAGTGGTACTATCACCTCCCGTGACTTGCATGCTATGCCTCTGTTAATGCAACCTAAATTGCATTTGCCTTTTTTTTTTTTTTTTTGGCAACAGCATTGCATTGCTGACTCATGTTGAGGTTGTGATCAACCACAACTCCCAGATCCTTCTCAGCAGGAATACTCTGTATTTGTGCATTTGGTTTTTCTTCCCTAAGTGTAGCACCTTACATTTGTCTTTGTTGAATTTCATTTTGCTGTCAATAGCCCAGTTCTCCAGTTTATCAAGATCCTTCATATTAAGCATGTTCTTAAGTCTTTTGTGGGTTTGTATTTCTAGGACCCTATCCAAAGTCATCTGAAGTGGTACTCTTTCCATTGACTTCAGTGGGCTTTGGTTCAGGCGTTTAATGAAAAGAGTCAAATTAGGGTCACTGTCAATAATACATTATAGGCTTGTCTTCACTGCAGAGTATCTCAAGGTAGAACTCAATTATTGCCCTTAACCTGACTCCACTCCACATACAAAAATCTCTCGCTCAAGTTTAATAATACGTTAAGCTCTAGCGAGCTGGCCCATCTGGGGAAATGGATTGAAGCTTGAGTGCTGCTAACTCTGGAGCTGGTAATGCTGTGGGGAGGCAGCTACATGGTATAGGGTGACCAGACAGCAAGTGTGAAAAATCGGGATGGGGTTGGGGGGTAACAGGAGCCTGTATAAGAAAAAGACCCAAAAATCGGGACTGTCCCTATAAAATCGGGACATCTGGTCACTCTAACATGGTACAGCTTATTAGCACCAGCTGTTAATCCGATCACTCTGTGTAGCTCCCCTGCTATTGCACAGTGTGGCCAGACTCACTCTTGATTTAATGTTAGCTGGGATTGGTTTTAACATTTAGGGGGTTGTGTATGTGTTTTTAAAATCTGTTTATCTAGGAAAGACAACGTTGTTTTTTTTAAATGTGCCATTGTCTCAAAAGTCAAGAGAAAAGGAGGGGATAGAGTGAGGAGGAGAAGGGAAGCAGAGAAGAAAAGCAAACTGAGCAGAGGAAAAAGTGAGGAAAACAATGTGATAGAAGGAGAAAAGCAGAGGGTAACTGAAGTGAAGAGGAGGAGGAGATGGAGAGAAAAAACAGACAAACAGGTATAGTGGAGTAGAACCCAGGAACAGAGAAAAGGTGAAGATACAAAGACAGAGAAAAGCACAGAGCAAGAAAGAAAGGATAGGACAGGGAGAGAAGCCAAGAATGAGATAAACGGGGAGAACAAGAATATGATTAAAAAGAGAAGAAAGGAGGTGGGTTGACATGAGACAGCTGGAGCATAAAACAGAATAAGTTGTCCCTACATAATTTCCACCTAGTCATCTAAAAGGAACACGCACAACTGATAATTTTTCATGGTACCTCTTACAATGCCAGTGTCAGAACTGGATATGTTTTTTTACATTCAAAATAAATAAAACTAGAAGGAACTAGATTACTCTTCAGGGACTAACCCTATGATACCAAGACTATCTTCTCTAGTCTAGGCCACTAGTTTGAATCCAGCACAGGACAGTAATGAGTCAACTTTTGCATATTAGCGTATAGCTCAGTGGTTTGAGCATTGGCCTGCTAAACCCAGGGTTATGAGTTCAACCCTTGAGGGGGCCATTTAGGGATGGAGGGGGATAAAAAAATTGGGGATTGGTCCTGCTTTGAGCAGGGGGTTGGACTAGATGACCTCCTGAGGTCCCTTCCAACTCTATGATCACAAAAAAACGGCATCAATTAACAACATGTTGCTAAGCTCAGCAGAGGCACTATTGAGTGAGCAGTGTGTCAGATATGGTCAGGCTCCTCTGATGGCTGCCCACCAGATTGCTGTGGCTGGAATCCCATCTCTGGTTTCCCCTGGTATTTTAAACTTCCCTGGGTCTCAGCAGGTTGCACACCGTTGCCTCTCTGGCACATTACTGGTGCACCAACTCTGTTTTGTTTCCTCTTCAAAGAGCCCCTCAACCCACTTGCCTAGGCCTCCAGAAGGAGCACTGATCCCCAGGATACCCCAGTAGCTTAAACACACCTTCTCCCAGAATCTCACTGAAGGTGTGAGCCTTCTGGGTTCCAGTTTAACTCTCTTAGGAGGCACGTTGTGGCTGTAGCATATAATACACAGACACTTTGCCCAGAGTTCTACAACGCAGTTGCTCTTTACTAAATCACACATGCAATATCCATACAAAAAATAAACTCTACACAAATTTTCCCTTTCTAGCTTCCCTTGAAAGAGCAAAGGCCACTTCTGCCCATTATAAACTTCCAGTCTCTTCTGTCAGGTGACTCCCTGGGCAGCATGAGCAGGTGACCACAGAATCTTCCCAGGTGACTTCATTGTTAGGTGACCTCTACCCTGTTAAACCACTTCTCCTGGTTGGCAGCCAGTCTTTTGTCTAGAACTATTACATTTCAGAGGTATGGCAGGCACATAAATTAACATTAGCCCTCTTTTGTTAGCCCTTTGCCGTCCACCGTGGAGGCAAAGGGACACTAGAGAAGGCAAAATGGAGTTTGCAGCTTGGCAAAGATACATACAGAGAGTTCATAATCTCACACAGAATTCACAAATTACACCGACAGTTTTCCCAAATTGACACTGAGCCATGAAGACTGAACTGTTCACTCATGCAGTGGCAATCCCTCTCGGATATGGTTAAGGTGCACCAGCAGCTGCTGTCATTCCCTGTGCTTTATCTATTCTGAGGCTAAACAGAGGACTCTGGCCAATCTAGCACTTTTCACCTGCACTAACTTCACTTTAAATAAATAAATAAAGCTACCCAGCCCAAAGCATTATGGGCTGGCTTTGCTCACAGGCTTGAAATACATGTTGAGTAAATCGTTTCTAATGCAATTACACAACACAAACAAGGGCCAGTGTACTGTCCAAGGGGAAACACTGGTAAGTTGCTTTTTGAAAGACCTCCACAAAGACTCATTGAGAAGCAAGTACTAGCTGATGCCTTGTTTGACGGGTGTAATAAAAGCTGCTCATTGCTTCAGTTAAGCTTTCATGCCACTTATCCTCTAGCTCAAAACTATACATCCTGTGAAATCTCTCTTAACTGATAGCAGAGGGACCACCAAAATGAAATGCTGCTAGAGCCTCAATCTGTCTTCACAGATTGTGCTGTCAGTAGCAAGATATACATCATAAAGGCAGGCAAATACTTTCAGCACTGGGAGCCTAAGAACTCCCTTACAAACACTTCAATGCAATGGAAAAAGCAGCAGTAGCAGCTAAGAGTTCACATATAATAAATGTACTGTACATGAGTGCAACTCTGCCAATTGTTTAAAAACCACCCTATGTTTATAGGACTGAATATGGAGCACCTGACATTTACACAACACTCTATTATTATTTATGATGCATGGGGATCAAGTAAAATGAGCAACATCTCTGCAAGCAGTTCACTTAAGCAGATAAAGCAAACTGGCTAAAGACATTTGGAGCTCTTCAACATAACATAGATATTCACACCAGCTAACCCACCTCAGCACAGAACCTCTTGGATGTATTCACAGAAGGTACTAAAGCTTGGCAGAGTCAAAGAGGGCCCATCCAGTGACCTGATTCGGTATTTCCCTTTAAAACTGCACTTAAACCTGATGATCGCAGTGATTTTAATTAGTTACCAAAATAAAAAGAAACCAGATTCTTCGAAAGCTTCAGTGCCAAGCTCCTTAATACTGACCCACTTTCCAAAGAGATTCAAATTGTATCCAAACCCAGGCAAAGTTACAGATGATTTTTTTGCAAAAAGGAAGAACTCACCAGAATTTTAATCTACAATCCCCAATGATGCACAATTCCAGCTGGCAGGGGGAGAAAGATTTCACTGGTGATGCTGCTGTTCGAACAAAAAGCCTCACATTCCTGGCTTGTTTCAAAGACAGTCTTGGTATCATTCATTTTGAGCCAAGGGAGAAGGTGGAGAGCAGCCAAGCAGAGGGGCAGCTACAAGTTAATTTATAAAAGGAACTTGGACTTGCAAGGCACAGTAAACAAATTAACTAGCTTCTGGGAAAGCTACAGAAGAGCACCAGCATAGAGTGGAAATTTTTGCTGGGTTCTTTGGGGGATAAAATTGTTTTCATGCAAAATAATGCAAATGAGAAATGGAATTAACCGAACTATTTTTAAGTCTGAAAGATCTACTTGACTCTTGGAAGAGCGCTCTCTTTTTTTTAGAGACAATCCAAACAGACATAGAAGTTAGATTCTGGCCCTGAATAAAGAGGCCACTATGTGAAAATGCCAAGCATAATAGGTTTACTAATGGCAAAACTCCCATTGACTGCAGTGGGGTAGGACTGGGGCCACATTTAAGAAGTTCAGGCAGATAAACACTGGGTATCTGGCAAAGAGCAGAGTCCTGGAGCTTTTGAAGCTGCAATAGAAAGACAGAAAGTTTGCTTTGGAATTAGGGGAAGTGATAGCACTGACACAGTAAGGACATAAAATTAGAATCAGAATCTAATGCATTTACCTTCATACCAGTGTTAGATACATTGTTTACATTTGTTAATTTAGCAGACTAGGAACCTTTCATATGGTGCTGACAAAGTGCACAAGAGGGGAATGATTTGTAAAGTGCACAATTGTGCTGCACTCCTAGACCCTGCTGCAATACTCTAAAAGATATCTAGTTTGTGGTGTTGTAGTTCTGTTTGAAACTACATTGGGAGTTGGGCTGTGATGGCCTAGAAGACTTTAGTACAAACTCTTAGGGCAGTGGAGAGGCCAAAGGGTAGGACACAATGCTGGTAGTGGGCCCTGACAACTACAAAATGTAGGAAACATCTGTGAGATGGGTGCATGCCTATATGAAAATAAATGTCCGGCAGATCAAGAGAGACAAACCAATCTCCTGAATCCAGGAGGGTAACTCAACTCCAGAAGGTAAGTCAGTACTAGGGAGGAATATCTCTCAGTACCACTCAGCAAAGATAACTCAGGTTCTTCAGGATCCAAAGGTCTTGTGGGAAAAGGATGATGATACCTGAATGATACCAGGAAGCCTAGATAGTACTGAGGGGCAGTCTGGCCATGCACTCTCCACCCATGGTCTGAAGACAATTTAGCCTTGTTCATAGAAGAGTCCTTGTGCTTCGGAGACACTGAGTCCAGTATTGGTGTCATAAGAACATAAGAATGGCCATACTGGGTCAGACCAAAGGTCCATCTAGCCCAGTATCCTGTCTACTGACAGTTGCCAATGCCAGGTGCCCCAGAGGGAGTGAACCTAACAGGTAATGATCAAGTGATCTCTCTCCTGCCATCCATCTCCACCCTCTGACTAACAGAGTCTAAGGACACCATTCCTTACCCATCCTGGCTAATAGCCATTAATGGACTTAACCTCCATGAATTTATCCAGTTCTCTTTTAAACGCTGTTATAGTCCTAGCCTTCACAACCTCCTCAGGTAAGGAGTTCCAAAAGTTGACTGTGCGCTGTGTTTTGTTTTAAACCTGCTGCCTATTAATTTCATTTGGTGACCCCTAGTTCTTGTATTATGGGAATAAGTAAATAACTTTTCCTTATCTACTTTCTCCACATCACTCATGATTTTATATACCTCTATCATATCCCCCCTTAGTCTCCTCTTTTCCAAGCTGAAAAGTCCTAGCCTCTTTAATCTCTCCTCATATGGGACCCTTTCCAAACCCCTAATCATTTTAGTTGCCCTTCTCTGAACCTTTTCTAGTGCCAGTATATCTTTTTTGAGATGAGGAGACCACATCTGTACACAGTATTCGAGATGTGGGCGTACCATCGATTTATATAAGGGCAATAATATATTCTCAGTCTTATTCTCTATCCCCTTTTTAATGATTCCTAACATCCTGTTTGCTTTTTTGACCGCCTCTGCACACTGCGTGGACATCTTCAGAGAACTATCCACGATGACTCCAAGATCTTTTTCCTGATTCGTTGTAGCTAAATTAGCCCCCATCATATTGTATGTATAGTTGGGGTTATTTTTTCCAATGTGCATTACTTTACATTTATCCACATTAAATTTCATTTGCCATTTTGTTGCCCAATCACTTAGTTTTGTGAGATCTTTTTGAAGTTCTTCACAGTCTGCTTTGGTCTTAACTATCTTGAGCAGTTTAGTATCATCTGCAAACTTTGCCACCTCACTGTTTACCCCTTTCTCCAGATCATTTATGAATAAGTTGAATAGGATTGGTCCTAGGACTGACCCTTGGGGAACACCACTAGTTACCCCTCTCCATTCTGAGAATTTACCATTAATTCCTACCCTTTGTTCCCTGTCTTTTAACCAGTTCTCAATCCATGAAAGGACCTTCCCTTTTATCCCATGACAACTTAATTTACGTAAGAGCCTTTGGTGAGGGACCTTGTCAAAGGCTTTCTGGAAATCTAAGTACACTATGTCCACTGGATCCCCCTTGTCCACATGTTTGTTGACCCCTTCAAAGAACTCTAATAGATTAGTAAGACACGATTTCCCTTTACAGAAACCATGTTGACTTTTGCCCAACAATTTATGTTCTTCTATGTGTCTGACAATTTTACTCTACTATTGTTTCGACTAATTTGCCCGGTACCGACGTTAGACTTACCAGTCTGTAATTGCCGGGATCACCTCTAGAGCCCTTTTTAAATATTGGCGTTACATTAGCTATCTTCCAGTCGTTGGGTACAGAAGCCGATTTAAAGGACAGGTTACAAACCATAGTTAATAGTTCCACAACTTCACATTTGAGTTCTTTCAGAACTCTTGGGTGAATGCCATCTGGTCCCGGTGACTTGTTAATGTTAAGTTTATCAATTAATTCCAAAACCTCCTCTAGTGAAACTTCAATCTGTGACAGTTCCTCAGATTCCTACAAAAGCCGGCTCAGGTTTGGGATTCTCCCTAACATCCTCAGCCGTGAAGACTGAAGCAAAGAATCCATTTAGTTTCTCCGCAATGACTTTATCATCTTTAAGCGCTCCTTTTGTATCTCGATCATCGAGGGGACCCACTGGTTGTTTAGCAGGCTTCCTGCTTCTGATGTACTCAGGGTTGTTTACCAGATGGCTTCTCAGAATCTGGCATGATCTTTTTAGCTGGTGCTGGGGTCTTGGTACCAGAGGAAGTAGAAGCCTCAGCAGTACCTATGCCAGGACACAAGGTCTCCTTAAACCCAGTCTAAGAGGGTGGCTTTCCCCTTCTCTTGGATTCTCATTCTAGACTATAGGGTCTCTTCTTTTTTGGCAGTCTGGATGACTCTGAAGGCACCCTCTCTCCCTGGGTCTTTGCTTACCACAGCAGGAATGGTCATTGGGTCTCTCTGAGCAGCCGAAGTCAATGTACAGGAAGGAAACTCAGACCCCACAGTTCTCGGAGAACACTCCATCAACAATAGTTTTAGTCTCCGTCCTCCCTAAGTTTTTGAGACCTGCTTTGAAACCTGAGCAGACCTTACACTTGCAGGGAATATGAGTCTCTCCAAGGCAGCAGAGGCAGCTTGAATACCTGAGGGGAAAAGACCTGTCTGACAGGGCTTGAAGCCGGGGGCTTGGGCATAACCTGTTAGAAGAGGCTGCAGATTGAAGCCCGAGATAGAACAAAGGCCCAGACTGGGCAAAATGAAGAAGGGAACAGGGGAGGGAGGGGCGGGGGGGGAGCGAGGTGGAGCACAAAATTGTGCCAAATTAACCACCCCACCCCACCCCAAAAAGGGAAAAGAAATTACTAAGAAAAAATAAAGAACAATGAGAGAAAAGTCAGCAAGAGGCATGGCTGGCTATAATGGACATCACAATGCTCTGTCTCAAGCTGCAGGCAGTTGAGAAGGAACTGGAGCAGTGGCAGATCCACTTTCCCCCCATGTACACTTGTACATGCTGGAGCACAAGGATGCCTAGACTCATGGACACTGCTGACAAAAATCTCCAGTCAAGAGTGCACAGGTGGTGCCACATCTTGAAGTGGAATACCCATAGGGACAATAACTGGAAGAAGAAGAACAAGAGGCTTCTGGTTTATTCACAAAACTTTAGAAAATACCAGTTTGTTACTCTAGAGCAGGGGTAGGCAACCTATGGCACGCGTGCCAAAGGCGGCACAAGAGCTGATTTTCAGTGGCACTCACACTGCCTGGGTCCTGGCCACTGGTCCGGGGGGGCTCTGCATTTTAATTTAATTTTAAATGAAGCTTCTTAAACATTTTAAAAACCTTATTTACTTTACATACAACAATAGTTTAGTTATATATGATAGACTTATAGAAAGAGACCTTCTAAAAACGTTAAAATGTATGACTGGCACGTGAAACCTTAAATTAGAGTGAATAAATGAAGACTCGGCACACCACTTCTGAAAGGTTGCCGACCCCTGCTCTAGAGGAATTTACAGGTAAAAACATCTGGCTTAAACAAACTAGCCAGCACTGAGTGGGACAATGCACATCCATGCTATTTGTCTGAAGCCGAACCTTGTCATTTCACATCTTTGAAGTGGCAGGAAAATGATAAGAGGACCTGGAGTGATGTCATAGTGTCCAAATACCACCTCCAAAATGTAGATGTTATGGTAAATGAGACACCTGTTACACTTTTGGGCTTTTTCCCTAAATCCTGAAATCGGAAACTTCAATCTGAATGTGTTTTAAACAATTATGTGGAGCCAAAACCCCTTTGCATAGGGAAAAAGGAAACACATTCAAAATGCAACTGATATTAAAATGATGCTATTGTTTTCCTAAGCTGCTAAGTGGCTAAGTAGCCACGTAGAATGCTGTCTCTGGGTCTTAGACATGTCCCAGCAACCTTGTAGTACACAGTTCTGGAACAATGTACACATTCCAGGCATGCAGCCTATATTGTCTTTTCCTTGTCAGAGGATTACAATGACATGCATTAAATTAAGAAACGCAAGAAAAACAGCAGATGGAGTCAAGTGCATTAGTAGTGTATCATTCAAAAATCTAAGGAAGAAATAAAGTCACTAACCATTCAAGGTACAAATTTGATATGGAAAATTAAAGCCAACTTGATTTCCATATGGTTATTATTTACTGTATGTATTACAATAGTGCACAGGGACCCCAACTGAGACTGTGGCCCCTTTGTGTAGGGAGAGACAGTCACTGCCCTGAGCAGGGCCATCTCTAAGGAGGTGCGGGCCGTGGGGCCCGGAACACACACACACACCCTGCCCCAGGCCCCGCCCCCACTCCACCCCTTCCCCCAAGCCCCTGCCTCTTCCCACCCCGCCACCACTCCACCCCTTCCCCCAAGCCCGGAGAGTTTACCATCTGAATAAATGAGAAGACAGAGGGTGGCAGGGGAAACAGAGCCACAGAGGGGAAGTGACTTGCCCAAATGTCACACAGCAGATCAGCAGCAGAGCTGGAGTAGAACCCAGGTCTCTTGAGTCTCAAGAGAGTGCTCTATTCACTAGACCATGCTACTTCTGAATTGACCATACAATGCTTAGCACAATGAGGCCTTGGTCCTTGATTAGGTTCCTAAGCACAACAGTAATATCAATAATAGCAGGGCAATGTAGGGAAGCTTACACTGCTACTGTCCATTCTGCATCTCTTCTGTGGACAGTAACTCTGCTCAGATCAGGTATGGATAACATGGTGATAAAAACATGTACCCTGTCTGCATTAGAACTCCCACTGCCACTAGTGAGAGTGTAACAATGAGAGATCTCCTGAAAAATCCTACTGAGTATACTTGTGCAAGTGATTGTCTTGTGAGTAAAGGTTGCAGGCTCTGGCACCAGTCCTAAGGCATAGTACAGTTATTCATGGAGTACTCTACTGCTGTTAAAATATTAGCAGCCCAGTTAATAGGCCATAAAAACATTTTAAATTTCTGGCAAATATCTCTGTACAGAGGGAGAATGGTGACCCTAAGCTGCAGACAATTAACAAGGACAAATCTTATCCTTCCTTTAAGGATAAGTTTTCTTCCTCTCCTTAATTTGATCTTGTTTGGGGTGACCTTCTTTAGATTATGTTGGTTGCTGTTAATTAATCAATTAACTTTCTTGGCATTCTGTACAACACTTGTCCAGACTAGACCAAGGCCTGTCTGAGTAGCAGAGATTTTTTTTATCGTGTCTCTAAATTCTCCTGACAATCCAGGGAGAACAGCTCTCTTTGCACTAAACAAAGCATGCAGTGCTGCTGGTTTAGTTACATTACAAATTCACAGGCACAATCTTTCCATCAGTGCAGCCTGAAGCAACACTTAATAAATATGAAGCATGGTTTGAACCCCTGGGGCAGATTTCCCCTACGCTGAGTGATTCATGCCTGTGAATAGGTTTAGTAATTGTGGGACATCTATGCTCACTTTGGGATGACCATTTTAGTCTTGGACACTCTTACTTTGGAATGGACTTTTCCAAAGTGAAACATGAAGTCAGTCTATAGCAGGGGTCAGCAACCTTTCAGAAGTGGTGTACCGAGTCTTCATTTATTCACTTTAATTTAAGGTTTCGCGTGCCGGTAATACATTTTAATGTTTTTTAGAAGGTCTCTCTCTATAAGTCTATAATATATAACTAAACTAGTGTTGTATTGTAAAATAAACAAGGTTTTCAAAATGTTTAAGAAGCTTCATTTAAAATTAAATTAAAATGTTGATCTTACCGCTCAGCCCGCTGCTGGTCTGGGGTTCTGTTCACCTAGGCCGGCAGTGGGCTGAGTGAGGCCTGCGGTCGGGACCCCGGCTGGCAAGGGTCCGGCAGCGGGCTGTGCGGGGCCGGTGGCTGGGACCCCAGACCGGCAGTGGGCTGAGCAGCTCAGCCCACTGCCACTCAGGAGTTCCATCCGCTGGCTCCTGCCAGCCGGGATCCCGGCTGCCGGACTCGCTCAGCCCGCTGCCGGTCTGGGGTCCCAGCCCTGCCCACATACAGTGGGTACCTTCTCCCTGGTTCTGGNAGGTGTGGGGGGGGGGCTGTGTATGTGGGGGTGCAGGTGTCAGGGCAGGAGGTGGGGGGCTGGGTATGTGTGGGGGTGCCAGAGTCAGGGCTGGGGTCATGGGGGGGGGGTGAAGGAGTCAAGCAGAGGGATGGATGTGTATGAGGGGAGTACAGGGCTCAGGGCAGAGGGCTGGGTGTATGTGAGGGGGGGTTAGGGCTCAGGGCAGAGGGCTGGGTGTGTGTGAGGGGGGTCAGAGCAGGGGACTGGGGTGTGTGTGCCCCTATTCCACCCACACACCCCTTCCCCAAGGCCCTGCCCCCGCTTCTTCTCCCATGCCCCATCCAACCCCCCCTGCTCCGACTGCCCCCTCCAGAGACCCCCCCGCCCCTAACCACCCCCTGGGATCCCACCCCCTATCCAACCCACCCTGCTCCCTGTCCCTTGACTGCCCCAACCCCTTATCCAACCTCCCCCGGCCCCTTACCATGAGGCTCCTAGCACGCCCCGCCCCTCAGAGCGCTGCGCGCGGGGCAGCATGGCTCCAGGGGAGGGGGGAAGGCGGGGGAGGGGCCGGCAGCTTGCTGCGCTCAGCCCAGCGCTCTGGCCTGCGAGTGCGGACCCCACGGCTTGTCGCGCCGGGAGAGTGGGGCCATTTGCCCCCTGCCCCCGCAGGGGAGGGGGGCGGAGAAGAGCGGGCTGGCTGGGCAGGATTTTTAATGGCACGCTGCTCCGGCCGGCAGCAGCGTGCCATTAAAAATTGGCTCGCGTGCCGTCTTTGGCACGCGTGCCATAGGTTGCCGACCCCTGGTCTATAGCATCTGGAGTGGGTCAAGTCTGTGGGAGAGATGTCAGCCCATCTCCCATCCAAAAATCAGGGGAATTACTAGAAACATCAATGATTCAAAGTGTATCTAGAACAAGCTTTCTGGAGAGGAACAAGGGGTCTCTGGGTATTTCCCTCTCTCCCTTGCTGAGAATCTCTCTGTGTCCATGTTTTCTTTCAGACTATTTGTCATATTTTTTATCCCTTTTTAAACATTTCAGTTTATCCCTCATCACTTCTCTCACCTCCATTCCCCTCTCTGTCCCCCTCTCCCCTACATTTTCACTTCCCTCAGACTTCTAGCCCACTTCCAAGGAGCACAGGTCCCACTGGTCCTCCAAATGCAGCTAATATGATGTGGACAGGTGACAAAATGAATGTTTAGGGGTCACCTTCCAGCTGGAGGTGAATTGATGTCCCTAGCAGTCAGTAATTAAGTACTCCACACACTGTGTGCACAATCAAAAATAATTCATCTGGAATATTTAGCATCTAACTGCATTTCAGCTAGGTCTGACTCCAGCACCATAAACAGTGGAACCTTATTACATTTGCTTCTAGGTGATCAGTGGGAGTTAAAGTCACATAATAAGTGCTGTAAGATTGAGCCTTATTTAGTTAAGTCATTTTTTTTCCTACTGACCAGCTCCATTCTGGACCCAGTCCTGCAGCCGTTATTAATATGAGTACTCCTCTTGACTCACATAAACAATGGCTGCAGCTAGGATCAGGCCCCAATCTAGGCAGAGGCTTGCATGAACCAGAATAGCAATCTACACCGTATGATGCACTGATACACATGGGCTTTTCATTCCTCTTCACTGCACACTGAGTTACAGTATATGAGAATTTACTCTAAACAGATTGTAAATCTCTTGATCAATGGAGTAAAATCAATCACATCTGAATGAAAGAAATATTTCTAGTGGTTGAGACAGGGAAAGTTGAGGAACTGTTTGCCCCATCTCCAGAGTAAAAAGAACAGGAGTACTTGTGACACCTTAGAGACTAACAAATTTATTTGAGCATAAGCTTTCGTGGGCTACAGTCCACTTCTTCGGATGCATAGAATGGAACATATAGTAAGAAGATATTTATACATACAGAGAACATGAGAAGGTGGATGTAGCCATACCAATTGTAAGAGGCTAATTAATTAAGAGAAGCTATTAACAGCAGGGGAGAAAAACTTTTGAAGTGATAATCATGATGGCCCATTTCGGACAGTTGACACGAAAGTGTGAGGCTGCTTCAACATGGGGAAATACGTCCAAAATGGGCCATCATGATTATCACTTCAAAAGTTTTTCTCCCCTGCTGTTAATAGCTTCTCTTAATTAATTAGCCTCTTACAGTTGGTATGGCTACTTCCACCTTCTCATGTTCTCTGTATGTATAAATATCTTCTTACTGTATGTTCCATTCTATGCATCCGAAGAAGTGGACTGTAGCCCACGAAAGCTTATGCTCAAATAAATTTGGTAGTTTCTAAGGTGCCACAAGTACTCCTGTTCTTTTTGCTGATACAGACTAACACGGCTGCTACTCTGAAACATCTCCAGAGTGTATAGCTTGGTTTTTTTGCCTGTATGTGCAAAACTGTCCATATATGTGCATGTGGACTTCTTTAAACATATGAGAGTCTTTGGCAAGCTTAGTTTTATCATTCAAGTTGAAAGTATAGGAGAAGTGACTTACTCAACAGTCAGTGGCATGTTCCATAGGCACTGACTCCTTGGGTGCTCTGGGGCTGGAGCACCACAGAAAAAAATAATGGTACTCAGCACCCTCCAGCCACAGCTCATCAGCGATGCTGTCAAACAGCTCATCGGCGGCTGGGGGAGGGGTTTGGGGAGTGCAGAAAGCAGCAAGCTGGAGGGCGCCTCAGGGAGGGGATGGAGCTGCAGCAGAAAGAGGTGGCGTGAGGGCAGGGCCTTGGGGTAGAGGGGCAGAGCGAGGGCAGAAAGAGGTGGAGTGAGGGCAGGGCCTCAGGGTAGGGGGTGGAGTGGGGGTGGGACCTCTGGGGAGAGTGGGGATGGAACACCCCTGGGGAAAAGAAAAACTCAGTGGCTATGGCCTGTTCATCTTGTATTGTGTATGCACAGGGCCGGCGCTCCCATTAGGCGACCTAGGCGGTCGCCTAGGGCGCTGCTCTTTTGGGGGCGCCGGCGCCCCCGCCGCCCGTAGAAATTTGGGGGCGGGGCCTTCCGCCGCCGCTGTTGGGGGCGGGATTTCGGGGGCGGGACCTGCCGCCGCCTAGGGCGCCGGCGAAGCTGGCGCCGCTACTGTGTATGCAGAGGAAAACTGACCTATTTTAGGGCCCAGTCCTGCACACTGCTTGAGAACTGAGTGTTCTCAGGTCCCACTGAAGTCAAGGGCTCTTCCAACAATCAAGCCCAATAGCAATAAAACTTCTGAAATCTCATGTGGCTGCTCAGGTTTGGCTTTCATTAGATAGAAGCAGGTGGCAAACCATGAATGTTTTAATGGACTCTGTAACCCCACTTGATTAATATCTTTCAACCACACCTTTTCCCCTTCTAGCAATTAAATATTTAATATTTTCAACTTTAATCTAGTATTTCATTAATTAATAAAATGCTCATTTCCACCTAGTGTGTTTTACAAAGTAGGAAGTAGCAGCACTTGGAAATGAGAGCATTTGTCCCAATCAATGAGTAACCAATCCAACCAGCAGCTACATTATATAAACTCTAATCCCTGACATATTTGGCCTTCTCTGTCTGTGCAATCTTATTGACTTTAAAACACAGCTGTGTCAATCCCAATATAAAAAAAACCAAAGTGCAGTTTAATGCAGTTAAACCTAGTGGCAAAAAACCCATTGCAGACAATGAGCATGATTCTCCTTGGCTTCAGTGGCATTGCACCTAATTCCCACCATTGTGAGTGAGAAGAGAATCAGGCCCAGTAGTCCCAGAAATGACTACAACAGGCTCATTGTAACTGAGCGATTAAAACATTTTTAAACCCACCCAGACACCTATCCCCCATATACTGCAACACAGAGGGGAGGGATAGCTCAGTGGTTTGAGCATTGGCCTGCTAAACCCAGGTTGTGAGTTCAATCCTTGAGGGGCCCGCTTAGGGATCTGGGGCAAAATCAGTACTTGGTCCTGCTAGTGAAGGCAGGGGGCTGGACTCAATGACCTTTCGGGGTTGCTTCCAGTTCTATGAGATAGATATATCTCCATATATTAAAACTGAGTAGCATTCAAGAAACTTTCTGGTGTTTCAGTATAAATGAATTTGAAAGAAAAAGTAGGTTTTCTTTTCCTCTAAGAGCACACACAATCTATCGGGGTCTGATCCTGAGAGCGCTCAACTCCCCCTGGGTAGTCAACAGAGGTCAGGGGCAACTACCACCTTGCAGAAGGCTCTCAACACCAGGTAGTATTGGAATCCTGGTTAGCATAATGCTTCTGCCTTCTAAAATACAGGCCTGATCCTGCAGACTCACAACGCTGGGCCTTTTTACAGACTTCAATGGGAGCTGAGGGGCCTCAGAACTTCTTTAGAGACACCTGCAGCTCCTATGGAGTTCAGTGGGAGTTGCAGATGCTCAGCCCTTAAGTATCAGAGGGGTAGCCATGTTAGTCTGGATTTTGGAAGTAAGGATTTTGCTCTCAAATGGCTTCACTGTTGTCTTCACTGAGCTTGATGTTTAATAGCACAAAAGGCCATATGGCCAGCATCAGTGAAAGCAATCAGGACATATGGGGGAATTATTCTAAAACTCTGAAAATGGAAATCCCAACAAATTGTCCATTCTGGGAGGGGCTTAGTGGCCAAGCAGAAGTAGCACAGGACATTAGATACCAAACAGATGGAGCCCAGTGATCCATGGGAAATCCTGCCCCTTATGTAGCAGATTTAGGATCATCCCTGCAGCATAACTTCCCCATCCATCCCACTCTCCAGTCCCTCTGCCTCCAACAGCATGACTTACCACTGATTCATACTGCTATTGCCCCCCCCTCCTCTCCGCACTGTGTTGTGTACTCCCACTCCTTTTGAAGGAATAAACTTAATGGAGTGGAAATTATTGATGCTCTGAGCAGCATTAGTGTTAGTGAACTTATCCATCTGAAAATACAAAGTTTCCTCAGGGCATCAGGAGACCATCTCGAGCAGCTGCTACCCTCAAGCCAAGCACAGCTCCTAACCCCAACAATTTTCATGGTGTTCCTCCAAAACAACCGCTGAGATCTCAGGAAAAGGGCGGAGGATGTAGTGCAGCCTTCTGCAAATTCCAGCTCTTTTTTACTAGGTTTTCTGGTCCTTTGCTCTCCTGTCCTCTCCATAGTGCACAGCACGAGGAAGCACACAGCCCATAAAGTATTTGCTGCAAAAATATAATCATATGGTTTTGTCTCAGTTACCAAATATGGCCCTAAACTCATATAGCATGAGTTTTTGAGTATTACAGAAACTCAACTACATAGACACTCAAACTATAATGATTAAAGAATCCACCACACACACAATGCAGTAACTGAGACACTGCTCAAACACAGTAAGTTTGTTTTATGCTACTGTATTCATTAAAGAGTAAATGGCTTACAATAAGCAGAACAGAAAATGATCACATCCAATTCTTCCCTTTGTTTTTGTCACTAGCTACGTACACTGTGTCTGAGAGAATTACATGGGAGGGGAGGCATGTGGAGAGGGTAGTTCATAGCAACTCAAGTTTGCTAATCTGATTTTCTGCCCTGACTGCCACATTTGAAGTTAAAATTATAAACCGCCATCTTCAAGCATGTGAATACACTGTGTCTGTCGGCCAAGAACAATGCATCCTGACAGTCTGCAAGTAAAGTACATTATACTTGCAAAATCCTTCCCTGCCCAAAATGGTTTCCTATTTGAAGTAGAACTGCAGAGTAACAGACAGATTTCATTGTTCAACTAGCAAGACAAACATAATCAGGTTAAAAATTAGCGAATGCTAGACAGTTAAAAAAGCTGCCCCAATAGCCTTCAACACAATCCACAAAGCCAGCCCCATGTTGGACAGCCAGTCTTTGATTAACAGCATTTTTTATTACTCTAATTTATTAAACATTGTTGCGTGTTGAAAGGTGCTATATAAATATCAGTCGTTATCCTTAAGAAATGTAGACTAGAGAGTTTAGCAGTGGATTTGGATTCAGGACTCCTGGGTCCTATCATAGCTCTGGTCCTCCTATATGTACTGTATATCTGCTGCTGTTCTTTAGGGAGCTTTATAGTGGTAAATTTCATATTCACACCTGAACATTTTATTATATATTGTTCATGCCTTTCAACACCAGAAAAGAAAAAGTATCCTCTAAACAAGTGTCCATCACTTGATGATAGATCACTGTTGGGAAAAGAAACGCCATTGGAATGGCTGGATGATCTTGGCAGGGATTCAGAATTCATATCTCAATTGTCATTTCTTATATCCAGGTTGAAATTATTGTGACAGACACAGTCCATATGTCAGAAGAGAGAGGGAAGGGGATGGCTTGCACATTATTCATGCTACAACTCCTCATTCTGGGGTATCAATCCCATAGCTCTATGATCATCTTCTTCCTCCCACTGAGAAATAAAATAATAATCATGATTAAAGGAAGCACTGCAGTCTTGTTCTGAGAGATTTGGATGTACACCTCTACCCCGATATAACGTGACCCGATATAACACGAATTCGGATATAACGCGGTAAAGCAGTGCTCGGGGGGTGGGGGGGGAGGCTGCGCACTCCGGCGGATCAAAGCAAGTTCGATATAACGCAGTTTCACCTATAACGCGGTAATATTTTTTGGCTCCCGAGGACAGCATTATATCAGGGTAGAGGTGTACGTATCTGTGTACAAACAAGTTCAAGAAAGAGAGAGAGAGGCTGTGGGGATAGGGTAGAAAAGAGAATGGTTTGGTGAACTGTAAACAGCTACGCTTACACTAAAAAAAATAAAATAAAGCACTACAGTATTTAAGAGTAAACACAGACAACACCAATATGCTAAGCTAAAATGGAAAGAGTTTCTCGCTGTTTTGAAAAGAATCCTTTGTAGATAATGGAATTCACCCTTGAAGCAAAGCCTATAGGAAGGAATTTTAAAAAATTCTTTCAGCTCCTCCAAACAATCTAGTAATCAACATTACATTAGTGAAGAGTCCCTACTTGTCTCAGACAAAATTCGATGTCACTGCTGAGACGAAGGCACATATCCTACAAACACTTAAACATATGCAAAACTTTATTCACATGAGTACTCCTACAGGGGTCAATCTGTTTGCAGGATGAGGACCTAAAACTGTAGTGTGACTCGGTAACCCATAGTTTGAGAAAGGGCTCTTGGGACGAGATCCACTTGTAAAGCAACGTAGAAATTGGTTTCTTGTTTATCAAGATGATCAGAAGTATTTGTTCATATTTTGGGAAATACAGGAAGACTTCAGGCCAGATTTTCAGCTGATGTAAATCCGGTGTAGGTTCTCAGTTGATGTAACAGGTTTTACTCCTGGGGGAATTCTGCGACACTGCACAATGCAGAATTTTGAAAAAATTAACACTGTGCGCGCAGAATTTCCTTTCCCCCACAGAAATGGGCTGCAGTGCTGCTAGCCACCACTAGGGGCCACTGGACTCGTCCGAGCCCAGCTTGCACATAGAAGACGCTGCTGGGGGGATGGGGAGGGAGCTAGAGGGTTCCTGGCAGCTGCATTTCCCAGCATGCCCAGAGGGAAGGAGAGGGCACATGCAGGAAACTCCATTCAAGCCTGGGACTGAGCATCAGGTTGTTTCTCCCTCTGGTTCCCTGGGCTCGGGGGGAGGGGGTATGGGTGTCTGGGGGGGGGGGGGGGGGCCGCAGCTGAGCTCTGTGCGGGGGTTCAGGTGTATTGACTGGGGGGCCTGCAGGTGGGCTCTGGGGGTCTGGCCCCCCAGCTGGGTGGGGTGGGGGAGATAGGGGGCAGAGAAAGAGGAAGTGGGTTGTCATTGGAGTTTCTTTAACTTTCTACTCCTGGGGGAATTTTTGTGTGTGTGTCTATATTGTTACAGGCATACTTGCCAACAGGTATTTTGAAATAAATTACCAAAATATTTGCAACTGGCATGATTACATAGTGTTATTTTGAGAAATAAAATTTGCAGAATTTTAAAGTATTGTGCGCAGAATTTTTAATTTTTCAGCGCAGAATGCCCCTGGGAGTAAGGTTTACACCAGCTAAGAATCTGGCTCTTCATGTTACAGTTGAGGAATGTACTGAAAGATAACACATATTAACCAGGCAAGCAGCTCAAGGTGGAGCAGTGGTTTAGGGGAAGGGAAATCAACTGTTCCAAGCCTGGTTAAGTTTAGGGGTTGGTAGCTACTGTATAATCAAAGTGCAAAGCCTTTACAAATGCTGCAATAAAGTCAGCCTGTATATCGTAGCCAAAAGTCTACCTTAGTTATTCTCTGGTCATTATAAAGACTCTGTGCTTGATTCTTCCCTCACATTGATGTCAATCTGCAGTAATTCCCTGAAGCAAGTGGAGCTACACAGGAATCAAAGCAGTATAAGCGAGAGGACAGTCAGGTGCACTGTTTCCCATGGAGAGGGACGTCAGAGGGAATAAATAGTTGTTCAATACCAAGATTTATAGGGAAATCTGTTTGCAGTCACTGAGCAAAAGATTATTGCAAATTTCAGCTTATTTCATTGGTGTTTGGTGAATGTTTCCCCACATACTCATGCAGGTTTGCTGTGGCATGCAGGTACAATGTTATTGGTTAAAGTTAGGGAAAGGCACAGCATGTCAGGGATTCTCAGCCCTTTCTCAGACTGCAAACTCTCTGGGGCAGGGATTGTCTTTTTGTTCTGAGTCTGTACAGCGCCTCACGCAGTGGGGTCCTGGTCCATGACTGGCACTATCGCATTACAAATAATAATATAAATACATGAACAAAAAAGAAAGGATGTTGAAGGATAAGATTGCCTTTTTAAAACCAACTCCTGGAAATAAGAGAAGAAAGAAAATTTTCCTATTCATCTGCATAAAGTCACAATGTGCAACAGACCTCAGAAGAATGTGAGCGATAAGCGCGTGAAACACAAAGCAAACACTGTTACTAACCTGCCCACATTGTGTCATATACATGATTGTGAATGACCCATTCCTTATCAAGGGACAAATACCCAGGGTAAATATTAGACCAAATTCTTCAGATTCCATTCAGTTGCACAGTCTGCAGTAATAGGTCCGTGTGTCTTACAGATAGAGGCGCTGTTAAATACAGTCACCAGTCACAGGACAAAAATCACCATCACAGTTGATACTAGCTGACGATCTTATTGGAAATCTCAGCCAAGAGGCCAAGGACTCAGGGCCGGCGCTCCCATTAGGCGACCTAGGCGGTCGCCTAGGGCACTGCTATTTTGGGGGCACCTGCGCCCCCGCCGCCCGTAGAAATTTGGGGGCGGGACCTTCCGCCGCCTAGGGCGCCGGCAAAGCTGGCGCTGCTACTGCAAGGACTGAATGTGCTCAGGAGCCTTCGCTATCACAGATTGCCTGTGCAAGTCACTTGTATACCAGTTTAGATTCAGCTTCTCTGAAAATCAGGACACAATCTCTTTGCCTCTTAGTTTCCACTTCAGTAAAAAGGAGATAAAATATCTAAACGTTGCTATTGCTTTTATAATCAAGGATATGAACCTCCAGGGCCTTCAATTTCATCAGCGGCAAATTGATTTAAAAATTTGAGGTAACATAAGGAAATACAGCTGATGATGACACCTACTCTGGAAAGGTATATATGTTCCTTGCCAATTATCCATATCTGACATGTAACATTGTCATCTGAACATATTATACAGTACATCTGGCAGTTAGTGAGATTTCCAAACCTATGTTACAGTTAATTACCTATAAGCTACTCTCAAGGATGAAAGATATCAAAAGCTGAGGTGAAACATTGCTAGGTTGTAACATACCAGCAGAGGTGGAAATTCACCCATCTAAAGAGAGCCAACAGAAGGCCTATGCACCACTTATGTCCCAAAAATAGGGCCTATGTGGGACTTGAGTGGTGCACACACCTTGTGTGGGGCTTCTTCAAAGGGGTGAATTTCACCCCATGGTGTGCAGGAACAAAGGTATTGCAAATCTGCTGCTTTCACTGCACTCTCTGAAGTCTTGCAAATGTCTTGTCCTTTTCCAAACTGCTCAAGACCAACGACTGATGTCCAGATCACTTCTACTTTTTAGGCCAAATCTTGGCTATCCTTACTCAAGCAAGATTCCCGCAGACTTCGGAGGGAATGGTGCCTGAGCAGTGATGCTAGGATGTCCTTAGGGCAGCTTCTTATCTTGCATAACTTGATGACTACCTGCTGGATAAGGAGGTGCCCGTGTAAAGGGTTTGGTGGCTAGAACAAGATACCTTTTGGGACTGAAGATCATGGGTTTGATCTTTGGCCACAGATTTAACAAGGAGGATCAGAACTCGCCGCTCACAACAATGCTCTGAGAGAGCAATGCTCAGCATCTAGTTGAGTTTGATTTTTTAATAAGAACAGTCTCCCACCATATACATCTCTATCATCGCTGACTTCAGTGATATTCCTTATTTGGCCTCACAAATTTCTTGCGGCTTCAATTATCTTGATTCTTGTCTGCACTAAACAGTTTCTTATCTCTGAAAACACTTCCACAGGGGAATGTTCTAGTAAAATTAAAATAAATAAAATCAAATCTGCTCCTTTCCAAATGCTCCTGTCTTCTTCTTTACATCTTTCCCACTCCATCCCTTCTTATCTCCCCATTTTGACTCCCACCCCATGTTCCAGATCTAGTTCATTTGATCCTGTAAATTATTCTTGTCATGATTTTGTGTTTTATTTTTCCAGGCAACCAGAATAGACTCACTATGAAAACATTCAAGAGCATTTTTTAAAGAATAGACTCTTGAAATGTCAGATTGAAAATAATTAATGATCATGTATATGTTTAGATTTAATCATGTTCAGTCTGAATCAAGAATTTTTTAAATCTAGTATCAGGGAAGAAATGTAAACAAAAACTCAAGCTAAAGGAAAAAAAAAAAAAAAAAGACTCCCACCTTTAGATGACTGACTCCCACTGATTTTCCCCAAGACTTCCTGTTTCTGATATTCCTAAAGAATTTCTCCTTCTACCTTAAACACTACTCAGGTAAAATGGTCACTAATAAAAGGAACATGAAACTTCTTACGCCTAAATCTCCACTTGCTACACTGGCATAAATCAATCGTAACTCAGCTTAAGTCAATGGTGTAAAACCAGTGTAAGTAAGAGGAGAATCCGATTTTCTGTTTCAAAAATCTGCTTTGAAAAATTATGTGCATCTAAGAATCACCTCTCTCCAGACCAGTCTGGCAAATTAAAACCAGTGTTGCCATAATGAAACACATCTGTTTAAGAAAACCAGGCTACAAAGATAAATTTGTTGGCAACACTAACTACAGCCGAGCCCATTTTGTTTTATTTAACTTATTGGATTGTGCAATGCCCAGGCCTGACTGCAGAGCTATTATGTTTGAGATTGGATGGGAGCAATTAGGGACCTTTGCTTCTCCCTCCCTCTCCCTTTTATGAAATTTCTGGATTCTATTCTCAGTTACCTCCTGTCACCTCCTCTAAGGACAGAAGTTGGCCTCTTCAGTGCAACAATACATTTTAGTTTTTTGTTCACTCAACTTATTTACATGGCCATTCGAAAAGAGGTGAAACTGGGATAAATCCAACACGTTCAAAGTCTGGATTTTACTGATAAGGGACTTCTTTTTGACCACATCAGGGTTATATTTCAAAATAATATAGAGTTCAGCATCAGCACTCCATAACCTCCCACTGGAAAGAACCCGATGGTATCACATAAGTGACATTTTTCATCTGGCTCAGTCCTCAAGCATGCTCCAGTGGGTGACCACAGAACCCAGGTGGATGCCTACAGAGTATATATCACACAGCTGCCGAAATGCAGGGCCGTAATGTAGCTGGTGATGTGCAGTAAGAAGGGACAGGATAATAAAAAGGAACTGGAAGCCCAGAATGAAAAGGTGAATTTAAGACCAAACGATCCCCACCCAAATCTGTGCTTTGGTAATAGGTGCCTTACATAGATCTGGCAGAAGGTTTAGGGAGATAGACATCTGAGTGTAGCCATAAACTCCTAAGACTCTCAAAAGCAATCTTGCCCTGAGCAATGAAGCCTGAGCATTTGAGCCAGCCTAACAGCTCTTAAATGGTTGGTATTCCCATGGAGTTCTTGTAATACACACTGGCATCGTTATTTCCCAAATACAGGTCTCCATTTTATTCACTCAGCAACTGAGGTAATGAATACATGCACTGACTTCATCCATGGTTCTGCTCACAGTCAATTGTCCTGACAGGTTGGCTTTGCAAAACAGATCTCAGTAACTGTCTTGTTGCCTCTGCTCATAATCTTGACTGAGTACAACAACTAAAGGAATCTTGCAAGCTCTGTTCTCTTAATGGCCTTACCCTAAAAGATCATTAGAATTACACTCAAAGGACTATTTTCTCCTTGATGCAGTAGTATAGTTCCTGTGATGGGTTGGATCACAGAAACCCCCTTGGGAACTGCCAACTGATGTGCCAAGACTTCTTCCGCCCCTGCTTTCCCTGCCAGCCTGGGACTCCAGCACCCTGTCTCGTTGAGCCAGACATGCCAGTCTGCTCCAACACAGACCCAGGGTCTGAACCACGTGCCCCAAAGCTGCAGACTTAACTGAAAGCAACTTACGAAGTGTTCCTGTCTTTAACACTCAGATGCCCAACTCCCAATGGGGTCCAAACCCCAAATAAATCCGTTTTACCCTGTATAAAGCTTATACAGGGTAAATTCATAAATTGTTTGCCCTTTATAACACTGATAGAGAGATATGCACAGCTGTCGTCCCCCCCCAGGTATTAATACAGACTCTGGGTTAATTAATAAGTAAAAAGTGATTTTATTAAATACAGAAAGTAGGATTTAAGTGGTTCCAAGTAGTAACAGACAGAACAAAGTAAATTACCAAACAAAATAAAACAAAACACACAAGTCTAAGCCTAGTACAGTAATAAAACTGAATACAGATAAAATCTTACCCTCAGAGATGTTTCAATAAGTTTCTTTCACAGCCTGGACACCTTCCTAGTCTGGGCACAGTCCTTTCCCCTGGTATAGCCCTTGTTCCAGCTCAGGTGGTAGCTAGGAGATTTCTCATGATGGCCGCCTTTGTTCTGTTCCACCCACTTATATATCTTTTGCATAAGGCGGGAATCCTTTGTCCCTCTGGGTTCCCACCCTTCCTTCTCAATGGAAAAACACCAGGTTAAAGATGGATTCCAGTTCAGGTGACATGATCACATGTCACTGTAAGATTTCGTTACCCACTTGCCAGCACACACCTATACAGGAAAAATTACAAGTAAAACAGAGCCATCTACAGTCAATCGTCCTGGTTAATGGAAGCCATTAAGATTCCAAACCACCATTAGTGGCCCACACTTTGCATAACTACAATAGGACCTCAGAGTTATATTTCATATTCCTAGTTTCAGATACAAGAGTGATACATTTATACAAATAGGATGACCAGACTCAGTAGATTATAAGCTTTGTAATGATATGCTTCATGCAAAAGGTCTCTTGTAAGGTATTTTAGTTACATTATATTCACACCCATCAGCATATTTTCATAAAATCATATAGAGTGCAACGTCACAGTTCCCATATACATTAATGTGCAACAAGGAGACAAACCTATTGGTCTTCAGGGAGAGAGGAAGCTGCATCACAAGTGACTCTAGACTAGAGCACAATCTGGAGGATTACCAGTAATAGCAGTCTCAGAAGATACTGGCTGATGGCTGCCTCCTCACTGGCAAGCAGGCATGATTGATATGGGAACGTCAGGAAAGGCTATGAAATTCTCACAATCCCTCTGAACTAGTCTGACATCTTAATTTATTGTACCGGGATCCCCACTGGATTATGTATTAAGGCAGGACAGTGGGGGAACAAACAGGCCAGGCTTGAACATGTGGAGTCTATGCAGCCGGTTGAACATTCCCTTCCATTGACTTGACTAAATATGCTATTTGGCTCCAGGAAAATTAACAACAGTAAAGATCAGTCAGCACAGCCTATGCAGAACTCAAGAGATGGATTGCAAACCATGTTCATTAGAAGCAGCGTATGTTATGTAACTAACAGTGTGCAATCTGCTTGTACCGGATATGCTATCACCACCACCATCCCCAGGCATATTTCCCAAACCAATCATAGCCAAGACATAAGATATAATAAGCAGGATCTTGGATTAGAACCAGTCTTTCTGGACTTTTACTAGAGCTTGGGGTGAAGAAAGAAGCTTTCTCAAGTCTATGGGAGAGAGCAGGCAAGCAGAGAACTGGAATAAAGTGATCTGGTTTTATAAAGAATAGTAATTTTCCAGCAGCTGTGTATATTTTCTTTAGTTGGAACAGAAAATTACTCTGAGAGACTTAACGACTGGCTCTATCAGTCTGAGAGGCCCAGCAAAGAGGAGGTTGCAGATTTCAGCTTCTCCATATTATCATTATCCTTTCCATAGACAGAAACTGCCGTCAAAACATAAACATTCTTCTCTCCTCCAGTTTCAGGATGGATTGATAGAAACACATTCACCAGGCTGATTATGCATAGTGTCCAATTTCTTTAACAAAAGTCCTGTTAAATCAAACCACTGCGGCCCTGCTCTCACCACAGATTCCTACCACATGACATCCACGGTTACTGAGGAACTACTAAAACCATGGCATTAAGACTTGATAGAGATGTATTATGGGGATGATCCTACGCCCATTAAAGCTAACAGGAGTCTTTCCATTGACCTCAATGAGGTTTGAGATTGGACATTATGAGCTTCATTAATCTGGACTACAATGCATGAGCAGTCACACTGCCCTGACTCCACTCACAAAGGCGTATCCTATCATACAATGGGCTTAATGTAAAACCTGGGATAGAGTCTTTTGTTTCGTTATTCAAAAGTCTTGGTGCCTTCTGGAATCTGGGGAGAATGTCCCCAAGACATTATTTCCAACTTATTTTAGACAATGGATGGGATGGTAAACACATGTGACAGTTAGTGGATTCTATAATATCTGATGTGGGGGGAGGAGAGAAATGAATATATATATAAAAAAGAGCAGAGATGTGTGAACACATAGTTACAGCTAACAGAATACAGCGGATGCCGCTTATTAGCAACTAGTCAGTTCCCAGCAAAAGGTTGCTATTATCTGAAAGTTGCCAATAAGCAAAAGGCAGGTTTATGTGGCTGAAAGGAAGTGCTAAGACTGCCTGAGACCAGTGCTCAGCACATCTCAGCGCCTCCTTCTTGGGCTGCAGCCCCACAAACCTTCCTGCAGCCAGGGCCTTTTCCTTTTTTGGAAAAGAGTTGTCAATAAGTGGCATGGCAGTTGCTAATATCCAAAACTTGTTAATGTTAAAGTCAATGGGATGGGACTAATTCTCAGGAAAAATGTTGCTAGTAACCGAAAGTTGCCTTTATCAGGACTGCTAATAACCAGAGTCCACTGTGAAAACTAACCATTTTAGTCACAGCACAGAAGAAGACACTAAGGATTGGGGTTTCGATGTGTGTGATTTAGGAAACTGGATATATAAACCAGGTCTGCTGAAAACAGTTTCCTGTCTGCGTCTCTCTGAGGTTTTAGTTTGCACCTACGAGCACTGCTCACAATAATATATAATACATTGCCTTTCTACAGCACCTCTTCTCAGAGGCTCTCACAGCATTCTACAAACAGACATTGAACAAACCGCACAATCCCACAGTGAGGACAGTACTATCATCCCAGTTTTTCAGATGTGGAAACTGAGGCAGAAAGAGGCTAAGGCCCAGATCCACAAGGGTACTTAGGCACCTAAATCCCAGTTTTAGGCTCCACAAAACTCCTGCTCGGCTGCCCTGCAGGTGCCAAAACTAACTCGGCATCTAAGTGTTCAGAGTAAAAGTTCCTTAAGTTAACCTACGTGCCTAAGTTTCTGCCGCTGAGCATGCCTCACTCTAGACATCCAGATGCTTGTCTCCCACCTAAGCCCCAGAGCGCTCCATGAAGCCAAGGAAGATAGGTGGGCAAACACCTGTCTTGCCCGCGGAGCCCAATCTGGTAGGCAGGCTCAGAGGACACCTACTGGATCAGATCCCATTCAAAATCTGGCTGAGGGAAAAGGTGGCAGTGCTGCCACCCACCTTATCTTTTAGCCCAGTGGTTAAAACACTCACCCGGGATGCAGGAGACTAATTCCCTCCTCTGCCAGAAGGGGAGAATGGATTTGAAGAGGGGTCTCCCACCCCTTAGGGGAGAGGGCTCTAACTGCTGAGCTATGGGATATTTTGATGTGCGGCTCCCTCCATCTCTCCTGTTGAAGCTGTCCCCCTGTGGATAAATAATTAAATAGTCCTTTGTGCTGGTGGATTGGACCCTGGGTGTCCCAGGTGGGTGCCCTAACCAGCAGGCTATAGAGTCACTCTCACACTGTCTCTGGGGAAATCGCTCTTTCATTACTTACCCACAGGGGAACAGCTACAACAGGGGAGACAGTCGGAGCCTCACATCAGCCTGCCCCTTAGCTCCGTGGTTAGAGCACGCTGCTGAGAGGTGGGAGACCCCTGTTCAAATACTCTTTTTCCCCTTTGGCAGAGGGGGCGAGTGAACCTGGGTTTCCCACATCCCAGGTGAGTTCTCTCTCCACTGAGCTAAAAGTTATAACGATGTGAGGCTGGTGCCCAACTCATTCTCACATGAAGTGACTCAGCCACCTGACTCCAGGAGAGGGGTTTCCAATTGTAGATCGCTAGCAGAGATTGGTGCGTCCCTGCAGCTGGGACACAGACACCTATCTCGGAGAGAGGGACAGGGTTTAGCATACACCTCTCTGGCTGGCATCTCCCTCTGGCTGGCTTTGTGGATCAGTCTATAAGGCCCCCCCCTCTCTCCCCATTCATTATACTGGGAGCCCAGGCACCTAACTCAGGCTTTGTGGATCTCTTTGTTGTTCCAATGATTTCCTATGCACCTAAACATTAGGTGTTGTGATGCTCAGCATCCCTTTGTGGATCTGGGCCTAAGCAACTTTCCCAAGGTCGCAGCATGAAATTACAACATGATTGGAAAGAGAATTGTAGCATGACTGGGTAGCAATCCCTCCTTCCAGTCCTGTTCTTTAACTACAAGACACTTTTTGTATAATTTGGTAGCCACACAGTTGTATTTGACTTGTTCTTTCAAAGCCAAGTTGCCAGCCTACAAAATGCAATTATTAACAATAATATTGAGCACTTATATACTGCTTTGTACACATTAAGAGCAATGAATAAACATTATCTAATTAATCACATTTAATGCCTAATGGAAACTAATGGCTTACTAACAACCTCACTGTTTTGACAACTACCCCTTTCCAAAGTCTCTCTTTCTTCAATGTATTTCATCCAGTTGTTAAACATCATTATACATGTACTTGGACAAGAAACTAGTGTAATTATCCAATGTCCTCTGAACATTCAGTAGAGAAAGAAAACAAAACAACCAAACCCAAACCCAGATACACACACAAATATTACAATAGAATGGTACCTGAGTACAATACTTATCAGAGGAATGTATTTTCCCACATCCCTCAGTTCTGTAAACTTCATAATCATTTATACTTAATCTCTTGCTACACATTGCTATCACTGGTTTCCACAAGAGTAAATGAAACAAAGTGTTCCACTAGTTAAATCTAGTATTAGCATATCAATTAGATATGACAATGCAGGTTTAATAACAGGCTGTAAATAACAACTCTACAGCACCGGCTATAACTGAAAACCAGGATGAGACAGACAGAACAGTAAAGTAAAAAATAAAATTAAATAAACATTTTAAAATGTGGGGGTTGGGGGACAGAGATATCTGTGAGTGAAATGTAGGTGTGTTACAATGTAATTTTGGAGCTTCACTGGAGATTTGCAATAATAAGGGAGACTGCGTGAGTTAGCTAAAGCCTAGTCAGTTGGCCTTGCCTTGCTTCCTAGAACATGAGAGTTTTTCAGTAGACAGAGGTAGGGGAAATCTCATTCATCCATTCAGGTGGTTTACAAATTAATCTCAGAGGCAACCCAAGACATTTCACTCCCAGTAATACTTTACACTGCTGTAGCAGCTTCTATCCAAGCATCTGAAAGGACTTTACAACCATTAATCTAGCCTCACAATACCCTGTGAGATCAGGAGCTATTATTATCCCTATTTTAGAGATTGGGAAACTCAGGCACAGAGAGAGTAATCCCCAAGATCACACAGCAAAACAGTGGCAGACATGAGAAAACAACTCGGGTGTCATCACTGCATAACCAACCTATGAAATGGAAAACATCACCCTCTGCCTGACATTTCAATATCAAGACTTTGCAAGATAAGGAGCCCTCACTACTTTTTTTGAAACGTTTTTATGAACATTTTCAAAATTCTTCCTCTCCAAATGTACCAAGTTATTTCTGAGGAACTTGCATTCACCTTTATTTTTCCAACTGCTCAAACACTACAAAGGGAAATTCTCAGATTGTTTCAACTATAACCAATGTTTCCTGGAGCTGGATTTTCTATGAGCTGAATTCCCCTTGTGCGCCAGTGCAGGGGCTAGGGGGCAGACAAATTGCACGTCCCTCATCCAGAACCTGCCCTAATTTATAGCTCAGTTCTCATTGCTCCTTGCAGCAACTAGGCAATAGCTGAGGCATAGGAATTCCCCAGCCACATCTCCTCCTGCCCCCAGCACATCTCTTGAGGCAGTGGTTCCTGGGGAGGTTGCAAAACCAGCTTAGTGCTTACCAGAGAGGCTGGGGTTATTCCCAGCTACTTATACTGGGGTTATTCCCCATAGGGGCTTTATAGCTGCACTGCAGCCTGACTGCAAGGACACAGCTAGCTACAAAGGTGCTGTAGGGCACTGATGAATTGCTCTCCATACAAAACAAAGTGTTTTTAACCCACAGTGTAATCAGCCCTTGTGGGTTCCCTTGGGCATGGCCTCTATGTTTAACCTGTTTTATAGAAAGTTTCAAAAAAATACTCATATGCCTCCAGCTGCCAGACCTTCTCTTCACTATTTATCATGTACCTGGATTCCTTTTACCATGCAAATAAATGCATATTCTCAGATTTAGGCCCAGCCCTGCAGGCATGAGATGACTCCCAGTAATAAAAACCTGCAAGCAGAGCTCCTGCGTCTGTACTAGATTGAGCAATATAAGAGATAGAAATGCCCTATTAGATCATCTTTCTCCACCTTGTGCGCAGGATTGTTCCCTGCAGTCTTGGGTTCATGGAATAGTGATGGTTTCAACAACTCTGAAGTTTAATTTTTTCTGGTAAATTTCATTCTAGCCTTGTGAATCTAGTCCAATCATTTGTCATTGTCACATGTTTTCCAGTGAAAAAAGTCAAGACTCTTGTCATCAACAGCTTCTGCCCCCAAGTGGGTGATGCCTCCTGTGATTACATGCCCCTAAAGTCAGCCTTGCTCTTGAGGCAAAACACTTCAAAACATGGTTTTAATAGTTTCCAAAGTGTTTCCTTGATCTGTTTTCCTGTGGGCAGCCCCAGCAAAGCTCTCTTTGAATGGTAGCAAATGGATTCTGGCAGCAGGCATACTGGAGGTTATCAGAGAGCCAAGTTACGCCTCAATGGGTAATGTGGATAAGGTACTTCTACAGAAAACACAGTTTCCTTTTCCCTTTTGCCATTCTCCCCACTCTGTCCTTCTGTCGCAATGTCTCTGTAATTACCCCATTACTCTGTCCTTCCTAGGGTGGCATCACAGGGGCCCCCAAACCTTTTCACCTTATGACCTCACAGAACCACCACTTTCTCCCACAGACTATGAAGGAATCTCTTAGGCCCTAGATCAGCTGAATCTTCACTCTGCCCAGATTCACAGCAAATGAGACACTGGGCAACATGGAGTAACTGGAGCTCCACTTTGTTATTCAGTGTCTGCACAAAACAGATAGGGATGTACATATCATAGTGATTGATGCATTCTAAATAGAGAGATTAGACAAGATGGAGCCATCCAAAATACTCATACACACACTACACTGGTATCTGATTGACCTGCCTATGGTGAATAATGGACTGAATTAACCCTCTCAGGCTTTGAACCTTTGGTTCCAGGGAATCTAGATTGTTCAAATGTTATAACCTCCAGTCTTTCACTTCAAAATACCGAGGTAACAAATTATGGTCATAGTCCAGCTTCAGCCTTTGGAAAAGATCTGAAAGACTGTGGCTGAGAAATTCTAAAAACAGGACCCAACACACCTTTCAAAGGGATTCAGATAGGTGTCAGGGAAGTAGCTTCCTACGCTGTCATGTGACTTGGATGTTTCATATAAGCAGGACAGCACTATGCAGTTTACAGAGATTAAATACCATCCAGCTTCTGAAGCCATTTTCTTCTGTAATTTGTCTGCTCAACAAGTGGAAACTGTTCTTTGATTGATTACCTTCCACCATGCTCAGTGTTGGTGCTGCATTGGAAAGGCAAGGAAAGCAAACAGCAACCACGGATATTTCTTTATCTTGCTAGTCAATTATTAATTAGAGTTTCATTTTTGGCCATCCATTTGACCAGTGATCATAACTCCTGCACTATTTGTTGCTTTGCTGTGTGAACAGAACTGAAAACTTCCATGAATCTGGGAACACATCAGAAGAAGCAGGTGGAAGGGACACTCATCAGGAGCTAGTATGCAGAGGTCCTATGTGTTTCCCATAGAAATGTAATTACTCCCCGTGATGTGGTGTTCAGGTCCTTTGTCACTCCAGAGAGAGGACACTGAAGATCTACCACCCTTGTCCCATGGTTTTCCTAGGAGGAGGCTGCACCAAGCCAGCCAACAGGTTTGGGTTTCAGGAATCTTTTTCCAAGGCAGGGTTCAAAGGCAGCCATGGGAAGCATTACTAGCTGAGAGTTAATTAAATGCAATTGAAAGTATTCCTCAGCTCCTTAAAAGAAGAATGTGCTACTCTCTGGGATGAGGGGTGGGGAGGAAGGGCAAGGGACTGTACATATGTCAGGACAGGATGCTCTGGGGAAACATAATAGCTACCCTCTATGATTTGCCTTTTTTTTTTTTTTAATGTTTACTGTTTGTAAAACTGTATGGAAGGAATGCAGTTAGAAGCTTGATTAAATCAGAACTCCTGCAGTAAAACCCTAATTTTCCACAGCCAGTGCATACATTCACTCAAGAGATAGACAAAAGAAAAACAATTCCAGTCCAGCACTATATTACACAATATAGATTCCTACTCTAACAGGATGAAAATGTCACACTTTTAGGTAGAGGCCATCCATAAAATAACCCAAAATAGCCAATCCAAGAGCACTATGACTCCTACTTGAACTGCCAAATGGTTAATTACAGAACCTCCTGGGCAATAAGGCTCAAATTGTGAAAAGCACTAATGTCCAGGGAAAACTGGAAAAGCTTTTTAAACATCCTTTAAACGTTCACCCCCTTTGTGGCTAGATTTAATTTTTTATAAAGGGCGCCCTGGAGCAATCCTGGTCTTGTTTTTAAACTGACTTCACCACATTCTCTGAGCAGGCGATGGTGAAGTCACTACAGTATAGATTGAGAAGACTGTTTATAGTTTAGTGAAGAGAAAAAGCAGTCTGAGGATGTGGGTTATTTTGATGAGTAAATCATGCTGACCTCTGAAACTGCCTGTTTGAGTGTAAAGGGCATATAGGAACTTCCTGATTACAGCCCTGGGTTTGTTAATTTGAGATTTTTCTGGAAGCAGCAATCCAGGCTCTTTTAAAAAAATAAAATAAGTCACAAACTATCATAAATCTGTCTCCAAACAGCCACAATTTATTACCAGTAATTTTCAAGCACCTACAACAGAGATGATTGACTTGTCAAAGCTTTGAAGACACAAAGACCCAGATCCTCAAAGCTATTTAGCTGCCTAACTCCCACTGAAATCAATGAGAGTTAGATGCCTACATACCTTTGAGATCTGGGTCAAAGGCCTATCCTACTCCTGGACCTACCTGACTAAAGAAGGAATAATATACCCAACAAAGTGGAGCTCATCATTTTATAATGTTAAAATCTCTCTTCTGAAGGCTTTTCAGGAGTATGCACTGACTGAGTCTATGGATAGATCAGTAGTCTGGCACCATGTTGGGTCTTGGGAGAGGGGTTCAATTCTCTGTCCTGCCATGAGCTTCTAGGTGCCCTTCAGTATGTCACTTATGGCCAGATTTTTACAGGTATTTCGGTGCTTTTCTTCCAGCACCAGGGATGAAGAACAGCCTCTATGAATGGAACAAACGGGAGCTCTGCTCGTAGTTTCCAGTTTGTTCAGCACCCGATCTGAGCAGGAAGGCTCTGAGGGTGGACGAAGTGCCGCCTCCATGGAAAGGAACTTGAGTCTGGCTGCTCTGTCCTTTTTGGGACGGGGCTTAAAACCCCTACGAATGTGACATCTGTCACTAACACGTGATTCCCCCAGGCATTTAAGACAGGAAGGGTGCAGATCACTCACAGGCATAAGTCTGCTGCAAGAGAGACAAGACTTGAAACCTGGAGACCAAGACATGACCCTGGCACTGGCACCCAGTTCTGGGGAAACCAAAAAGTCTTAAAAACTAAAACCTAACTTTCTAAATATAACTTTACATGCTCTAAACTAGGCAAAAATGGGTGCTATATATAAGAGGAAGGAGGAAAGGACTTGCAAAAACACAGGCTCCAACAATCATCACAGGGAGTACGAAGGAACTGAGGGGGCTCAGTGAAAGCTCCACCCTTATACCTTCGCACAGTAGTGTGAGGCAGCAGAGGGTGCTCATGCCACCTTGACAGACGCTGCTGAGGGGAAAAAAATATCCAACAACTGTGCACAGGATGTGCACACACCTACAGTGGAATGGACATGGGCAATGACTCGGAGAGGAACAGAATTTCCTACCCCTGGTGGAAGCTCTGGGGAGGATAGCAGTGCAAACAGTGCAACAGCTGGCCCTCCTGTGCAGAATCCTGTCATTTGTACCTGTGCACCAGTGGGATGAATAAAGCCAAGTCTTGCCACTAAACACAATGGCAGCATTTGCCAATTACAGAATGATTCCAATATGTAGACCAAAAAAGAAATACCTGAAATTAAAAAACCAACAAACATTGCCTATAGGGCTGTCGATTAATCACAATTAACTCATGCGACTAACTCAAAAAAATTAATTGCGATTAAAAATGTAATCGCAGTTTTAATTGCACTGTTAAACAATAGAATACCAATTGAAATTTATTAAATATTTTTGGATGTTTTTCTACATTTTCAAATATATTGATTTCAATTACTACACAGAATACAAAGTGTACAGTGCTCACTTTATTATTTTTTATTAGAAATATTTGCACTGTAAAAATGATAAACAAAATAAATAGTATTTTTCAATTCACCTCATACAAGTACTGTAGGGCAATCTCTTTATTGTGAAAGTGTAACTTAAAAAAACGCCACTACGTTTTGTTACATAACTGCACTCAAAAACAAAACAATGCAAAACTTTAGAGCCTACAAGTCATAAGAACATAAGAAAGGCCGTACCGGGGCAGACCAAAGGTCCATCTAGCCCAGTATCTGTCCACCGACAGTGGCCAATGCCAGGTGCCCCAGAGGGAGTGAACCTAACAGGCAATGATCAAGTGATCTCCCTCCTGCCATCCAGCTCCATCCTCTGACGAACAGAGGCCAGGGACACCATTCTTACCCATCCTGGCTAATAGCCATTATGGACTTTGCCACCATGAATTTATCCAGTCCCCTTTTAAACATTGTTATAGTCCTAGCCTTCACAACCTCCTCAGGTAAGGAGTTCCACAAGTCCACTCAGTTCTACTTCTCGTTCAGCCAATCACTAAGACAAACAAGTTTGTTTACATTTACGGGAAATAATGCTGCCCACTTCTTATTTACATTGTCACCAGACAGTGAGAACAGGTGTTCACATGGGACTTCTGTAGCCGGCATTGCAAGGTATTTACATGCCAGATATGCTAAACATTTGTATGCCCCTTCATGCTTCGGCGACCATTCCAGAGGACATGCTTCCATACTGATGACGCTCATTAAAAAAATAATGCATTAATTGAATTTGTGACTGAACTACTTGGGGATGAATTGTATGTCTCCTGCTCTATTTTACCCACATTCTACCATATATTTCATGTTATAGCAGTCTCAGATGACAACTCAGCACACATTGTTCATTTTAACATTGCTGCAGATTTGACAAAACGCAAAGAAGGTACCAATGTGTGATTTCTAAAGTTAGCTACAGCACTCGACCCAAGATTTAAGAATCTGAAGTGCCTTCCAAAATCTGAGAGGGATGAGATGTGGAGCATGCTTTCAGAAGTCTTAAAAGAGCAACACTCTGATGCGGAAACTACAGAACCCAAACTACCAAAAAAGAAAATCAACCTTCTGCTGCTGGCATCTGACTCAAATGATGAAAATGAACACGAGTCGGTCCACACTGCTTTGGATAGTTATTGAGCAGAATCCGTCTTCAGCATGAACACATGTCCTCTGGAATGGTGGTTGAAGCATGAAGGGACATATGAATCTTTAGTACATCTGGCACGTAAATATCTTGCAACACTGGCTACAACAGGGCCATGCGAATACCTGTTCTCACTTTCAGGTGACATTGTGAATAAGAGGCGGACAGCATTATCTACTCCTACAAATGTAAACAAATTTGTTTGTCTGAGCGATTGACGGAACAAAAAATAGGACAGAGTGGACTTGTAGGCTCTAAAGTTTTATATTGTTTTATTTTTGAATGCAGTTTTTTTTGTACATAATTCTACATTTGTTCAACTTTTATGATAAAGAGATTGCACTACAGTACTTGCATTAGGTGAATTGAAAAATACTATTTCTTTTGTTTTTTACAGTGCAAATATTTGTAATAAAAATAAATATAAAGTGAGCACTGCACTTTAAAGTGGGCACTTTGTATTCTGTGTTATCATTGAAAATGTAGAAAACATCCAAAAGTATTTAAATAAATGGTATTCTATTATTGTTGAACAGTGCAATTAATAGCGCGATTAATTTTTTTTAAATCGCTTGATAGCCCTAATTGCCTATTAAAAAAATAAAACAAAACAGAAAAAAATAATAAAAAAAAACTGTGGCACTTCTCTAATATTTTTCACCCAAGGATGGAAAAGTGTTTCACGAGTATTAACAAGTAAAGCCCAAAACATCTTTGTGTTAGCTCCAGTCAGTAAGAGTTACATAGAATCACTTCAGTCACTCCTGAAATGCAGCCATCTCTAAGACAGAATGCAACAGCAGTTTATCATAAAGTTGTTTAGGGCAGGGAGTAAAGAAGAATGACTTCCTAGGATGCGGACATTAACCATTCCCCTGCTCTTACAAAAATGTCACAGCATCTTTAACGACCCACCAATGGTCAAGGTGTCTGTCTTATATCTTATCCTAAAAGGACAGTACTTCCAACTGTGCAGCACCTGCTAACACTGCAGAAGCGCTGGTTTTTAGTGCCAATTCAGAGGGAAGAGTACCACCTTTTGAATTATCAGCACTGTTTCCTGCAGCAGCTTGGCATTCCTGGGAGGTGAACCCACCTCAGTGAACCCCAAGGGCTCAAAAATCATGGGTCAGGCCCTAAAGATCAAGAGATTGGCTTAAAAACACATGAGATTTTGTACGAGTAATATATTTTAGGTTCTTTTTATTTCCCTTAGGGTTTCTGACCCTTTAGAGTGCCCTCGCGTCACGTTTTCAAGTTTTTCTCTATGATCATGACAGCTAAAAATTAGATTTTTTTAAAATGAAAGCCAAGATTCTCAGGCAATCTTTTCATTCCTGCAGCTCAGGCTTTAAAAAACAACACATGAAATATCACAAAGTTCGCAATAAAAATTGCAAGACCTGGCAACAATGCATGTTTACTTTGTGAACTCTGACAGGATCACAGCACCACAAGGTGGTATGGCAGTATTGCAGTATTACTACAGGCCAAAAATTGCCTCTTCAGTCTACATTATAAATCTGTTACCTGAACTGTACATCTTTAGTATGTATTCTGCACTCCTACTGTGTTACTTAGAATGACACTGACCTCCATTGGTGGAAGGAGCGTAGAATGTGCAATAATGGTGTACAACTGCTATAGGAGATGAGATTTTGCCCGCAGTACTAGCACTTTGCACTGTGAGGTAGTTCTTTATTCTATTCTTTATTTCAGTCACCTCTGTTAAGTTTTCAATAATTATAGACGTCAGCCAAATTTTAAGTCAAAATGACTCCTAACAACGTGGAAAATTTTTCCTCCTTCACTTCAAACACAACAAACTGGTTGCTACCCAGCCTGATGAAGAAGATTTTAATCAAGCATAAAGTGAAAAAGGAGCAGGTAAAAAGAATTAACAGGCCAGATGGGCACATAACAGGAGAGATTGTGAAAATAAATGAATGAAAAAGATAATCCACTAAGTACTCTATTCACGATTTTTTTTCCATTATCCCATAACACTCAAAATCTTATGCACACCTGGCTGTGTAGCCTGTTTTAATGTATGCTCAAGAAACCAGAACTCAAAATGAGGGTAAAATGTTGCAAACACAAATACCAACTGCTACCTGTAAAAACCTTAAATCACTGGGGATATTACCTTATAATGTTATTTTCATTACTTGGCACCAGCAGGGCTACAGATGGCTGCTGAGAGTGTTGGTTTCGAAAACTAGGTCAGCGGACGCACAAATGCAGAGTAAAAATAAAAAATATTTCCTATTTTCCCCCCAAGATCATCCAAACAGCAGCAGCCTGACAGGCACAGAATAACACTGCTGGAAAACGTCTCCTAATGACAGACGTCACAGATATGGTTACACTGACTAGTAAATCAACCTAGTTAGTAGGACGGAAGATTGAAATACTGATCTCACAGACATACTTATTCTTTTCTCATTGGAATCCTTCCTACTCGAGTTAATCCCCGATCACTGCATTAAAGCAGGAGTATGTTGTGGTTATTCAGTATTTTCTACCCATTAGTTAATGTTTTTACAGGACTTTGTAGATGTATGGCAATATTAAATGCCCATTATTTTAACAAGCCTTGCAAATGCATCATGGGCCAAATCCCAAGGTTCTCACTAGGTTTTTAAATCATTCTTCACTCAGGCAAAGCTGCAAGGAGAGTTTGTCCCCATTAAAATATACTGACACAGACACAAAATCTACTCACCCGCTTTGACTGTAATGATGACCACTACAACAATAAAAAGAACGATGTTATTACAATGGTGACTAAATGCCCCACTTGAGATAGGGGCCCGATTTGCTAGCCACTACACAACCATATAGGGTATGTCTACACTCACACTAGGTCTCATCGAGCCAGTGTGCTAAAAACAGAAGTAGTAGCTGGGGTAGCACTGGCAGGAGCTAGGGGTGGCGTGGACTAGCTGCCCTGAGTACAGACCCACTGGGTTCAGGCAGGTTTGTACTCAGCATAGCTAGCCCATGTCACCGCTTGTCACTGCCCATGCTAGTACTACACTAATATTCTTAGTGCTCTAGCTCAATGAGAGCTAGTGCGAGTATGTACGAAAGCTGAGAATTACACCTCTATCTCCAAGTGTAGACGTAGCCATAGACACACACCCTGCCCCTAGACACTTTAAAGTTTAAATGGATGAAACAAAGGTTGAGAAGAGGAAGAGAGGTACGGAGGGGGGAAGTGACTTGCTCAAGGTCACACAACAGCTCAGAGCTGGGAACAGAATCCAAGTCTCTTGACTTCCAGGAGACAGTGCTGCCTTCCTTTCCTCCCCGCAGGTGAGTATTACCCAGGCACATGTGTGTAACTGAGAATAGGAGTGTGGGTTTGCAAATGCATAGAAAGTCAACAGAAGAGTCTTTTGACCTGTAAGACCACCTAGAACTCTGAGATGAAGGCAGAGTTGCTGACTCTGCTCCTCTGGCTGGCACAATGAAACTCTTGTCAATAAGAGTAAGGTTCATCTGTGTGAGGGACAGAACTTTCCTGGGATTGGTCAGACTGTGGAATGAACTGCCCCAGGAACAAAGGACCATCACAAACCTCTCCACCTTACACTCCAAGTGCCAGGTGCATTTGTTCACGCTTCCTTCTCTAACATAATCACATAGCAAAGTGACGTTAAAAAAAACCCACCTTGTTAACCAAAACACTCCACTGCATACACAATTCTTTCACTGGGGAGAGGATGAGAGAATAAGCCACAAGAGACATATGTCAGGATATGTCTGTACTGGGGCTTGAGGAGATATAACTGCACTAGCTCTGGTTGAAACAGAAGGATATAGGCAGCAGTATGAGTGATGGGAGGGGCTGGCGACCCTAAGTACAATCCTGGCCAAGACCCGTACTGGGGTGGCTAGATCGTGACACTGTTCATGCCACTTCTATTTTTAGCTTGATCAGAGCTAGTCCGGGTATCTCTCCTCGAACTGGAATTTACACCTTCCAGCTCCAGTGCAGACCTACCCTCAGACACATCACTAAATGCACTACTGGAAGGCGCTCAGATACCCTGGTAATGAGCATGGTATAAAAACCTACATAGAATAGAACAGACTGTGACAATGATTTTATGAAGTCTGCAGATAGGAATGTCCCTTTACCTCAATTCATATTCAACCGAGTTTAAATCTGGTTTTCTAAGAGGACACCATTTTTAAAACTGAGTTGGGTTTATCAACCAGAACATGAGCACCAATTCCTTGTGTTGTTTTAAATACTTGTCTGGTACTGAAGTAGTTCATGAATCTTTAAGTCTGAACAATCAAGTCATATTTCAACGTCCCATTAGAAAATAAAAACAAACATCAAAGAAGTTTCCCACATGTTCCCTTTTAAGGACGTACAACTTCTGTTCTATTGAAAGCAAAAACCTAAACTTATTAATTCTTGAATAGCTTCAGCTAAAGAGGCTGCTCATTCCAAAAACTGCAGGACAGTGTTTTATACTTTAATATTAGCCCCACAGCCCTGCCTTCATTGTTACAGAAGACAAAAAGATGAAAGAAAGATATTAGAAAATTTTACAGCTTTAGGCTGCCTTAATTCCTAGTCTATAGGCAGTGGAGTAAATACTCACATTTGAAGATGCTGGGTAGAAGCACAAGGTTTGGGATAGTATATATTATTGAGTTTGAAGTGATTTGGTAAAACAGAAGCCACCTGATTCATCAGGTGACCAAAAGATCAAGGACATCTAACAAATTACATTTCAGATCATCTAACCTTGAAGTTGTTGCAGCTCAGAAAGTGTAGGGTCCCCTTAACTTTCCCATATGGTAGCCAATAAAGCTAATACTTACCCGCAATGAGACTGCTGGAATATTATGTGCAATTCTGGATGCTATGTTACAAGAAAGAGGCCAATAAATTAGAGGAACTTCACAGAGCAGATCAATAGAATATTCATGGTTGTGAGGGATTGGTTTATTAGATATGATCAAAAGAATAAATTTGCCTACATGACGACTAAAGGAAAACATAACTAAGTACAAATGTTTGAAGAGCTTAAATCCTATTAAAGAGATCAAATTGTTTAAGCTGGTCTCAGGAGTTATAACCCATGACACTAGGCAAAGGAAAAATTTAAGCCTAGAATATGACAAATTCCCTTTTGAGGGAATACATCATATATGAAATATCAGGCATTACATTTCATTTTATACATACTGTGAATCCGGATAATCATAATTTGTAGGAGGAAAGTGCCCTATTCCAACAGATGTGATTTACCTTGCTATATGGATAGTTTGTATTCATGCAGCACTACCTGAAGGGAGAAAGGTGGATTATGAAGGATAAATTCATCCTGATATGATGACTAAGGGCATAAAGATAGAACACTGTCTGAATGAGAGAGTTGCAGCTGTAGCTAAATGTGGACAGGAAATCAGACCAAAGTTCCCAGAGGAGGCAGGTAGCTTTGAAATTATGTAATTTGTGACTTGCTATAATTTGTTGTAATTTTTAGGAAATCTTTCATTTTTACCTTTGGCCTCCTCAGGATGGGCCTCAACCTGCAGCGTGCTAAGAGCTTCGTGTGAGGTGCTGAGACTGTCAACTCATTTTGAAGCCAATGGGAATTGACATCTCCTACTGCAGCACAGGAGACACTCAACGTTTTGCAGGATACGACTGTGTAAGAGCAAGGATTTTGCAGCTTTGTGTCGCCCTGTATGAGGCAGCACCATTCAGCCAAGCTGCTTCTTTTGTGGCAGCTATCTGCTAGTGTGCACTTCAAGGGCTCAGACCGATGGTATTGGCTCTGGTCCTCCAACAGAAAGAAAACAGATACATGTTACATAAGAACATAAGAACGGCCGTACCGGGTCAGACCAAAGGTCCATCTTGCCCAGTATCCTGTCCACCGACAGTGGCCAATGCCAGGTGCCCCAGAGGGAGTGAACCTAACAGGCAATGATTAAGTGATCTCTTTCCTGCCATCCATCTCCACCCTCTGACAAACAGAGGCTAGGGACACCATTCCTTACCCATCCTGGCTAATAGCCATTAATGGACTTAACCACCAGGAATTTATCCAGTTCTCTTTTAAACGCTGTTATAGTCCTAGCCTTCACAACCTCCTCAGGTAAGGAGTTCCACAAGTTGACTGTGCGCTGCGTAAAGAAGAACTTCCTTTTATTTGTTTTAAACCTGCTGCCTATTATGTTCCTCTGTGATTTGTTTTATTTATACTGTTTCTGTACTTATAGGGCCAAGACTTTCAGAGGGAGTTGTGTTCATTATCACATATGCATACACAACTGTACACACAAATGAACACAGACAGACCATGTGGTGCTTTCTAGTTCTCAATCTCCTACACTAACTAAACAGCCTATCCTACCTAAAGTAACCACACAGAATCTCAATAGTCTTCCAAACGGAGTAGAGAAAGCCCCATCATTTAAAACTAGCCTGGGTGAAGGTGTCACATGGATAAGCAAATTTATTCTTGCAGCCTCATTAACATGCCTCAGTCCTGAACCAGTGGAACCATTGAGAGAGGTCTCCGTGGCATCCAAACCATGGCAGCAGGGATACCAAAGTAATGGCAGTTGTACTGATGATAGTAGATGTTGTGATGTGACCACTGATCCATTGGCAATTGGATGAGACCACCAACTCGAAATGCAGTTTAGGGCTAGGTTCTGCTCCCATTGACATCTAGGGTCAGGCCATTATTAGGTAAGAAGCACTGACAGAACTGCCAGCCAGCTATAGGAAACTGTTATTGCCTTAACGTCTATTGCCTTCCCCTCACCATCCCACCTTCTTCTATAGATAACAGTATTATATGTCTGGGACTTAAATGTAATAATAATTCCCATTTAGGAGAGACAATCAGGAATCATGTCTGTAGCTAAGTACTGATAAGAAACAGTACTGCAAAACTCTAATAAAACACAGTCCCCAGCAAACTGTAATCCATTTGTTTCTCTTTCAGGGAAAAAAAATGAAACAAGTAAAACAAGAGAGGGATGTTTAGTTCCCAGGAGACAAGGACCCAGCTGAAGAGGCGCAATAACAGCTAAGGCCTGCTTTTGTCATCAGGTATGCATTCCTTTGTATACTAAAAAAAATAAATAAATAAAGAGGGCTTCTGTTGGTGTGTTGATATAGTTACACAGCAAGGGCAGAGCCCAGCTCTCTGTTTTCTCTCACAACACTCAGGCACAATGGTGTCCTTATTACAGGGAGCCTAAATAAATAATACAGCCGTCAGACATAAGAAAGGGAAGGAGCATTACAATATTAAGTTCTAAAACCAGAATGGGGGACCTTTTTTCTACTGAACAAACAAGACTTAGCCTAGTATGATTTGGAAACCTATCAACTTAGACAATGGTCTGATCTAGCAGTTCTTTCAAAGGCAAAAATTCCATTGTCCCAATAGGGTTACACCAATTACCCCAACTGAGGATCTGGCCCATTTGCTTGAATCCAGGGTACTGACTGAAAGCAGAAGTTACTTACCTTACATATGTTTTTGTTGGTGCTTCCTTGACTTCAATGGGAGTTTTGATTGTACAAAGACAGCAGTATCTGGCCCAATCTCTCTCTCTTGAATGCAGATCTGACTCATTAATCTTTTGAGGACTGCAGGCATATCTTCACATTCTGCTAAGCATTCATTTGGCTGGTAGTCTGGAAAATGCCAGTTAATCATTTAAAGTTTGGAATCTCTCTGAACTTCAGAAGACATTGGGAGGGCAGAACAACATATAAATCCATTAAATTCCCCACTTGCCATCTTTGTGACCCTGACCTTTAAAATGGGATTTTATGTGTTTAACATTTATATTTTACTAGGAAGAATTTCTTTTTACTAACTAAAAATTTCACTGCCAGCCAAGTGCCTGATCTAGTAAGAGTTTTGGGTGTGGAAGAAACACAAGATTAAGTCCGAAGAATGTGTTAACACATGGATGGTAAAGTTATAAATAATGAGGAATAAATAATATTAACAGAAAAAACAAGAGACATAAGGTTTTGACTTTTATGGACATTATTTCTTACATGTCCGAAATGTAAGACACGTTATAATTGATTCACTGTATTTTTAGTTTCATAACTTAATATGTCTGAGACTAATTATATTAACAAGAGAAGGAACACTACAGTTCTCTAGGAGATAGATGAGGAAATTAAGGTTGAAAGCCTCACTTACTTTCTCATGTAATAACAGACATAATGACTGAAGATTTTACATCCAATTGACACACCTGGCTAAACTTGTAAGTGTTATCAATTAAGTGGAAAGAAACAAGAAGGATTTGATCAGATTTAGTCCAACTATCTTTTGTGGAGGTTTATGTTTAATACATTTCAGGCAAAATTTCCAATGAACACTTCAAAAATGACCTGGGATTAAAAGTGATGTCCAAATAATTAATAAATGTATACATTTTGAAATGTAAAATTTGGCAAGGACATCTGTTTGCAGGAACAACTTGAGGTTTTTACATGTGCACATGGATAAATATAATAAAAATCATACTTTGTACTTAAACAGCACTTATCTATATACCTTAGTGCACTTATATTACACAGGGAAATCTAAATTCAGAGTTATAAAATAATTTGTCCAAATACAGACAGTGAGTCCGTGGCAGATCTGGGAATAGACTGCATGCCTTCTAACTCCCAATCCCATGCCCTGTCTACATTGTTTCCTCCTAGACCAGGTTACTATGTTGCATACATTTTGTGACAACATTTTCAGAGGTCCATTAAAAATAAACCCAAAATCTTCAGACTCAAGAGACTTAAGACCGAAGCACTCAAATCCATATTTATTTACCTAAATAGAGAGTTTTCAGAGGTGCTGGGCAAACTCCCACTGAAATGCTATTGAAGCACTGTGAAAAGTCACACCACTTATTACGTGCCTTAATATGGATTTAGGTGCCTAATTATATATCCTGTGTCTGTGGAAGGGCTTCCATATGTCTTCCACATTCTATGGCATGAGGTCTGCCATTTGGAATATGAGAACAGCTGGGGAGAGAGGAAGGGTTGAGGAGGAATAGATACATCATTGAATCATTCTCACCCATGTAATTCTAGGCTTGGTTATGTCTCTGCATCTGTCTGCTGTGTGTGATTCCTCATCCCCTGCTGGAAAACACCACATGACTGCAACAGGAGACAGTCTGACTGAGTAGCAGATGCTACTTGTAGAAAAAATAACATTCTCTGGCTCAAACAGCTTATTTCATTCAAGATATTGTGAGCTATTCTCAAAAGACTTTGGCCAAAACTATGGAAATCAGCATTGATATAATATACCTGGACTTCTGTAAGTCATATGACTAGGTATGACATTTTGATTAAAAGTCTAGAATGATACAAAATTAACATGGCACACATTGAATGGATTCAAAACTGGTTAATCGCTAGGTCCCAAAATGTAGTTGTAAATGGGGATTCATCACAGCGTTTCTAATGGGGTCCCACAGGAAGGAATCGGTTCTTGGTCCTACGCTTTTTAACATTTTTATCAGTGAACTGGAAGAAAACATAAAATATCACTGACGGATGGACACAAAAATTGGGTGAGTGATAAATAATGAAGAGGATGGGACACAGTTACAGAGCAATCTTGATTGCTTGGTAAACTGGGCACAAGCAAACAATTTGTGTTTTAATATAGGTAAATGTAAATTATACATCTAGGAACAAAGAACGTAGGTCATTCTTACAAGATGGCGGACTCTATCCTGGACGGAGTGACTCTGAAAAAGATTTGAAGGTCATCATGGACAATTAGCTGAACATGAGCTTCTGATGCAACAAATGACAAGTGAGATCCTTGGATGCATAAACAGGGAAATCTTAGTAGGCAGAGAGGTTGTTTTACATCTGTTTTTGGCACTGGTGCAACCGCTGCTAGAATATTGTGTCCAATTCTGGTGTCCACTATTCAAGAAGGATGTGGATAAATAGGAGAGGATTCAGAGAAGAGCCATGAGAATGACTGAAGGACTAGAAAACCTGCCTTATAGTGATAGACTCAAGGAAAGAAGGTTAAAAGATGACTTGATCACAGTCTACAAACACCTACATGGGGAACAAATATTTAATAATGGGCTCTTCAGTCTAGCAGAGAAAGGTATAACAGGATCCATTGACTGGAAGCTGAAGCTAGACAAATTCAGACTGGATATAATGCATACATTTTTAATAGTGAGGGTAATTAACTGTTGGAACAATTTACCAGATTCATGGTGGATTCTCTATCACACACAATTTTTAAATCAAGATTTTAAAAAATAAAATAAAATGCTTAGTTCAAAAAGAATTATTTGTTTTCGGAAGTTCTCTGGCCTGTGTTATACAGAAGGTCAGACTAGATGAGCACAGTGGTCCCTTCTGGCCTTGGAATCTATGAAACTGGGTTAAATTCAGGGCAATCACATGTGTTGTGAACAAAAGAGATTTTTATTTGTTCTTACAAAGAAAAGATAAATATTTGTCACTCTTCTGGGGGGAATTGAAAATAGTTCACTATCCGTCGCCCCTTCTATCTTTTGCCTCTTTGCTGAGGCTGACCAAAGAAAAACCAGTTTTTATAGTGACTTTTCCTAATCCCCTGTCCATCCAGTCTTTATTCATAAAAGTATGCTGAACACTTGGGACAAAGTTCTCCTTTCAAAACAGATTTAGTGTGACATTCTTAATACCTTTCCCAGACCCGAAGAAGAGCTCTGTGTAAGCTCGAAAGCGTGTCTCTCTCGCCAACAAAAGTTGGTCCAATAAAAGATATTACCTTACCCCCATGATTCTCTAAATTACATATACACACACATTTGCAAGAACAAAAAGCACACAAACTCGGGCTGTTGCCAGGGTCCATGGCAGAAGGCTACCCTGAATAGCTCCATAGCTGACTACCCTGAAAACATGCAGAGATCTGACTCTACAGGGCCTCTAGCAAGAATCATGGAAGGGTTAATGAGGGATGGTACACATTCTTATGCAGCAATACTCACCACTCTATGGCCTCTACACACAGAGTCCCGAGCATTTGACTCCTACTCTCAGAGGAAGAGATTGCACCAGGGAACATGTTATGCAGAAGGTCAGACTAGATGATCTAATGGTCCCAGCTGAATCTATGGCGGAGTTTGTAAGAGAACAGGGGGCTTGGCCTTTACAGGTTCAGATAGCAAGACAGACTCTAGTCTTTTGGATGGATGTATTTCTGCAGGCTGTTCGCAGCCGGAATTTGGACTTTTTTGGCAGCACACCTGGGCATGTTTGGCACCCATTTGGGCAGAATCACACCTGTTTTCGGAATGTGGCCCATAACGTAATTTTCATTCCATGAACTCCAAAGGAAGTCCAAGCATGGAAGAAGTGCAGACATCCACCTTGTGGCTAAGAGATCTATATGTGGATCAGAGCAGAGCCTTCACATTGCAATCAAATTGTCTTACAAAGAGTCATGTAAAATGGCCTTCTTCAGCAGCAGAGAGGGATTTGAAGGAGGGAAAGTATGGACAGGTGCAAATTGAACATTTGCCATTAACAGAAAGACCACACTATTTGTGGATTAGACAAAAACATGAATAGTATGAGCTCAGCTGATCTTTAATTGGAAGGGCCCTTAAACATAAATCCCCCAGTAATGTGGAGCATGTGCGTACTGCTATTGTGGGGAATTAGTAGAGACGATCTTTTAGACTCAATGAAACAAATATTCCTGATGCAAGCTGAGCTGTTAGTTTTTGAAATTCTCATTGGGCATACAGTAAAGCAGAGAATTTATGTTCTCTTGAGATATCACACAGCTGATGTTCTGAGGTGCCAAAGTGGGGTGGGTACCACATGCCATAGTCTGGATGAGTCTCCTTATCAGACCAAGTGGGTATTGGCAATATTGTTTCCTTAAAAGATTTACAAAGGTGAAGAGCCAGTGAGGTCAGTTTGGAAAATTTAGAAATGGGTTGATTCTCAGAACCCCTGTTTGTTCAATGGGATAGTGTCAATTATGTACAAAGCAGCACAGAATCTTTAAATTCTTGTTTCTTTGCAAAATACGATCTTAACTGGGTCATGCTGGCTAGTAGCATTTTAGACAGCAAAACATTGATCAGTAGCAATAAAACAATCAAAAACCCCTCAGATGAACACCACAGACTTGGACAGCAGTCAGAAATCCAAACTCAAATTTTACAGATTAAACGTATGCTTATAATGGGCCAAGCCAGTTAGGATTTCTTGGCTTGTAACATAGTGGCTAATTTTCTTCATTTTATCGTTGTCATCTAAGGGTAGTTCTTTCAATGCTGTGGGGAGAGGAGGGGAAGGTCACATTTTAAATTAAATGTAACACAAATCTGCAACAATGGAATGCATGTGGTCAAGTTAACCTAATTTGTGTATGAGAGAAAAATGAGGTATCAGTTATATAATGCCATATGCATGGTCTTACACTGTGTGGCAATCAGAATTTATATTTTCTATCTTATGATACCACCCAAGAGCATATATAGAACTGAACTGGGGCATTATATACAAAACAGCATTTCATTTTTTAAAATTGTTTATTTGTAATTCTAGATTGATTTGGACTGAATGACAATGACAGCTTGGAACTTAAAATAGTGGGCCAGATCCAGGGCTGGTGTAAATAGATGTAACTCCGTTGACTTCCAGTTTGCACCCGCTGAGGATCTGGCCCAATTCTCAACATATGGAACTATTCAGTGCCAAAAATGCAAACACTTTATGGCCATAACATTACCATTCTGCTGCCAGTTAAGGATTTTCCAGACCACCAACAAATGTGCTGATCAGGCTATTTATATAGCACTGGACCATGTTAATTTATTTATTTTTAAAATATAGATGGCTTTTGCCACAACAAAATTAACATTTCATTGTTCTGGTTTTGTTTTTTAAACTTTTTATTAAGGCAAAGTTACAATACAATGTTTAAATATTCAGTGTAGTATGTTCTTATTCAGGATCAAGTTATGTACAGAGAACCTGACTAAGGATTCTGGCCTGCTGACTGGGTCCTCCTCAAAGTATGGCAGAAAGGGTGACCACATTTCTAAATAACTACGTAAGTTTGAGGTTCTACTGGACACCTCGGGGATGGAGGTTGCCTAACTCTGAAATGTCTGCAACTCTGAACTTCAGCCGTGGGGGCGGGGCGGGGGGGGTCAGGGTTTGTGACCCTCCAGAGCACCAGGGCTCAGCTTTAGATCCGGGGGGAAGTGCTGGTGCTCGGGGCTTCAGCCCCATGGCTCCATTCCGGGCTGAAGCCCTGTGGGGGGACACCGGGGCTCCCCATGGATCTGCTCACAATTTCAGTGGGAGGCATCGGAGCCTGGGGCTGAAACCGGCGTTCCCCTTGAAGCTAAAGCCCCGAGCCCCGGCATCCCCCATGGCACTAAAGCCAGGAAAGGAGCCACAGGGCTGAAGCCCCGAGTCCTGTCATCCCCTGCGGAGCTGAAGCTCTGAGCCGTGGTGCTCCCAAGGGTCAGAAGCCCTGGGGACCCTGAGCCCCACCCCCTGCCTGGAGCCCTGCCCCCCCCCCCCCCGCAGCTGCAGGCCTACCCCCTCCCCCCCAGCTGCACCTCTGAGCCCCCGGGCCACAGGCGCCAGCTTCCTGCAGGCCCCAGGGGTGCTCACCCCCCAGCTCCACCCCAGGCCCCAGCCCCCCCCAAGCCCCCCCCCCTCGTCGCCGCGCGGGCCCCCCCCCCCCCCCGGAGCCCGCCCCCCCCCCCCGCGCCCCCCCCCCCCCCGCACCCCCCCCCGCCCCCCCCCCCCCCCCTGCCCTTCCCCCCCCCCCCCACGAGTGCACCCTGTCCCCGCTCCTCCCCCTAGTGCCTCCTGCACACAGCTGATCACGACAGGCGGGCGGCGCTGGGGGGGGGAGCTGGCTGTTGATAGGGGCTGAGCACCCACTATTTTTTTTTCTGTGGGTCCTCCAGCCCTGGAGCACCCACAGAGTCGGTGCCTATGCCCAAGGCTAAAGCCCCGAGGCAGTAAAGTATTTGCTTGTGTGTGTATGTATCTGTCTGTCTTTGCTGCTGCCTGATTACTTCCAATTCCAGAGGATGTCTGGTTGACTGGAAAATCCATAACTCTGGTATTCATATCAGAGTACTTGGTGTGAAAGCTTTTCCATCACAAAGACAGTCCACATTTCACATTATACCACACTTCCATAGGAGAAGGGGGTCACACATTTCCAATAATCATAGAAACATAGGGCTGGAAGGGACCTCAGAAGGTCATCTAGTCCAGACCCCCGACTGAAGGATTAAGTACACCTAGACCAGGGGTCTCAAACACGCGGCCCGCAGGGCTATTGCATGCAGCCCGCGAGCTCCTCCCGGCCCCCCCTCCGCCCTCCCCCAACGTTTACCTGGCCGACCAGCACCGGGGGCAGGGCAAGCTCCCTGCTTGCCTGACTGCCCTGCCACTGCGCCGCACCAGGAAGCAGCTGGAACCTGGGGGAGGAGGGGCGCAGGGGTGTGTGTGGCTGTTGCTTCAGGCACTGCCCCCAGCAGCTCCCATTGGCCACAGTTCCCCATTCCCGGCCAATGGGAACTGCTGGGCTGACCGCCCCCCGCACTCCTCCTGCACCCGACCCCCTGCCCTGAGTCCCCTGCCGCACCCCGACCCCCTGCCACACCCCACACCCCGCCACCCTGCCCTGAGCCCCCTGCTGCACCCTGCACCCCAACCCCCTGCTGCACCCCAACCCCCTGCCCTGAACCCCCGCCACACACCACACCCCTGCCCTGAGCCCCCTGCTGCACCCCTCCTGCACCCCACCCCCTGCCCTGAACCCCCGCCACACCCCACACCCCGACCCCCTGCTCTGAGCCCCCTGCCGCACCCTGCACCCCTCCTACACCCCTCACCCCAACTCCCTGCCCTGAGCCCCCACCGCACCCCACACCCCTCCTGTGCCCCCTGGGGGCAGGGAGGGGGCAGAGTTGGGGTGGGGATTTCGGGGAAGGGGTTGGAAGAGGCGGGGCCTCATGGAAGGGGTGGAGTGGGGGCGGGGCCGAGGGCGGTCGGGGGGAGGTGTCAGTAAATGCGGCCCTCGGCCCAATGTACTAATCCTCATGTGGCCCTCGAGGTCATTTGAGTTTGAGACCCCTGACCTAGACCATCTGTGACAGGTGCTTGTCTAACCTGTTCTTAAAAATTTCCAATGATTCTACAACCTCCCTTGTAAGTCTATCCCAGATCTTAACTATCCTTGTAGTTAGAAAATTTTCCCTACTTTCTAAACTAAATCTCCCTTGCTGCAGAATGAGCCAACTACTTCTTGTCCTACCTTCAGTGGACATGGAGAATAATTGATTGCCATCCTCTGTATAACAACTCTTAATATATTTGAAGACTTATCAGGTCTCCCCTCAGTCTTCTTTTCTCAAGACTAAATATGCCCAGTTTTTTAACCTTTGAAGATGTATATTCCCTTTCCCATATAGAGACCCACTCATCCAGATCAATTTCTTTGTCCTAATCCCTCTCTGATCATTTCATCTGGGTTGTTTTCTTATCAATATCTTTTTCAATCAAAATTGTGATTATATAAATTCTAGCTTGCTCAACTGTGATTAAAGTTCTAGACAGAACTACCTCCTATCCAGATTTTATTTTAAAATATTTAAACTTGTAAATATTGAAAATATGGGATCTTTATATTATTTACATTATTACATACCTCCTGGTATGATTTCAAATCGGGACCCAGGAACAGCTGTCTGAATTGAGTAATTTCACTCTCAGCTCTTACTACAATGAGTAGTCACTCTGATATTTCCTAGAGAGAAATTTCTGATTGTTAATGCAAGTAGCTAAAAGAGAGGGCTTCGGTGACAGGAATTTAGAAAATTTGTCCAAAGCAGCTAAAATGGCCTGGATGAATGGGTAACTTTTTAGTTTTGGTGACTTACATTTCTTTTTAACCCAACAGTTAGTACAAATAGCTATAACTGGACCTCAGTCATGTTCATGATGTACTGCTAACCCAATTGGTCACATCTTTTAATTGTGATCCATAATATAATGAAATAATAATATGCTAAATTAGGGAAAGCTAGTCTACCCCACTTTGTAGGCTTATAGAAAACTTTAGAACTTTATGTGCCATATGAATTTTAATAGCACATCCTGCCATGTTTAATGTCATGTCACAGATAGAAACAGGAATGCACTGAAGCAAAAAATAGTAATTTTGGGAGGACATTAATCTTTACTGTATCTACCTTACAGAGCCAAGAAATTTGATATTTGTTCCATTCCTCCAAGTCTTTTATTATTTTATTCCACACTGGAGGGTAATTTGCATTTAAAAGATTTTAAAGGCCTGATCCAAAAGCCCACTGAAGTCAATGGCCATCTTTCAATGGACTTTGATAGGCTTTGGATCGGGCCCTAAATCAGCCAGGAGGAAATGGAGAGGAAATATCCAAAGCAATTCATCTTTCACATACTATTGAAACTAATGTATCCCTATTTTCAAGAAAGTTTTACATTTCTACTGATTCTGCTGTATAAATGGTGATGAAAAATGAGCGAAGAATAGTGATGAACTGAAGAAGGTCAGCAGACAGGGAATGTAGATCTCCTTAATTGTATGGTTCCCTGCTACTATAATAAATTCTAAGCATTGGAATCAGTATTTTTGCCTTGCCCTTAAAGTTTCAGATCTTACATGGCTGTAAACTGGCATGATTCCATTAATTTCAAAAGCTGATTTATACCAGCTGAGGATCCAGCTAAACTCTACTGGTGAACAAATTCAAACATTATTGAAAAGTTTATAAAGGCACTGCTTACAAATAGGGGGAAAAGGGTTTATGTCTATTATTTTAAAGGCCTGAAAAGTTTTCATTATGTTAACAGCAGCTCTTCCCCCACCTTTAGGGCCTTAAATTAGAAATTTGGGTCTTGTCTCCCCTGGAAGACTCTATGGCTAATTGGAGAAACAATGAAATTATGACCTCAAATACTAAAGAAGTGAAACCTAGTCACATAAATCAGAAACTGTTTTTATTAAGACTGTTTAAAATGTGTGAGGGATGATTAGACTTGACAATAATGATATTTCTAACCCAGGTTTTTTCCTTTGCAGGTCACTTTTAAAGATACTGAGCATGCTCACGGAGGATGGACTCTTCAGAGATTTTAGCTGCTAAAAATTAAAGAAGTCTCTGAGTACATGCAAACTGCAATTTTCCAAAAAGACTTATAGCTGGCCAATTTGGGCAGATTTTCACAAGGGACAGCAAAAAGCACACCCCTGCCACAAAGGCCACTCCCTGGGGAATTTCAACTTTCTGTTCCAAGGCATGGGATCACTAGAGCTGTTCAAATAAAAAGTTATCAGAATTTTTTAAACACAGGCAAAACAAAATATTTTTTCCCTAGCCTCTTTCTCTGAAACTATTGAGCTGTTTTGGCTGAAGTTAAAAAAAAAAAAAAAAAAAAAAAAAAAATAATCAGCCTGAGGCAGACACAAGGCATGGAAAATTTCAGCCTAAACGGTTAACATTTGGCAAAGCTGTAAGCAAATGAAGACAGGGTCTTTTAATGGGAGGTATCAGGCAACCTTAACAATAGGAGGCACTACCAACCCAGCCTATAATTCTGCCTATTGTGGGCCAGATTCTGATACCTGTACTTAGTAAGGCCACTGGTGTAAAGTGTTACTCAGCATGATAAAGATATCAGGATCTGGCCCTCTGCATGTTATGACTTGTACCTAAACACCAACTAATGCAAAATGACAGCCTCAGTATGCAAAATATTCATAACAAGAGTCTTGAGTCTATAGGTTTTGCATTTTGCCCTCAATTTTTGCAAATATGATCAGTTTTATGAAAGACCTGTGCAATCTTGTGTGTCGTTTCACTTGAAAACAAGACCACTTCTAAGTGGGAGAAAAAAACCCCACTTTCACTCAAAATGGATCTCTTTAAAAATGTCTTGGTACATATTTTTTAAAAAGTTTGAATTTCAATATTTTGTTTTGACATTAAGTTTCACATCAACATGCACAACATTTTGAAATTCTGTTTAGTTTCTTTTTTTTTAAATTACCAGTGTGTGAAAAAAATTGTAAAGGACAAAATAACCTGCAGCTCTATTATGACTTGTTTTCTGCAATATCTTGTGAAGAAATATTTGTTGTTGTTTCCACACAACTCTGCTCATTCCCTGCAATACTGGCATAAAAGGCTGCTATAGAGAGTTATTTCTGAGATAAGCATCTTGTTAATGGGTTTCTGCACAACAGGAACAGAAATTTCAAGGCCATTATTGCCCCCGTGATTTTTACAGGAAATAATTGTGTAGATCAAGACCTTAAAACAAATAATAAAGGTTCAAATCAGCTACTGAAAGGAGCATATAAATAAAACCACATTGCTGCTTGTCCAATGTTATAGTAGTATAATTCCAGCACATTCTGAACTATAAAAGGATTCTTTTCACTTATAAAATATAATCTCAGTATATAACGTCCTTTTTCTAAAACCTCCTCTGTTAACAGACAATATTACATTTTCTGATAGTGCAATTACTCCTTTAATATTGCAAGACTGATCAAAAGGCAATGCCCAGGAAACAAACAAACAAACACCATCTTCCCCTCCCCTTTTTTATTTCAGTTATAGCTGTTTACAATAGGGGATGAGGACTGTGCTTATCATTCAAATTCAACAGGTTGGCTTAAAACATCCATTTTTCCAAACATTCCAAAATTTCCCAAACATTATGAAGGATCATTGAACTTTACATTGTTTCATTACATCCATGGTCTTTCTCCCACCTTGCTCCAGCATCACTAAATTCATCTAGCTCTGTAGATTTCCCTTCACCGTCACAAAGGCAAGTTACCTCCAGAAGTGCACACACATTTACAGCAATTAGAACCAATCAGTGTAATTTATATAGCTGGGGCATCATCATGAGCATTCATCAAATCAGCATCCAGCTTTGTCAACAATGATTGTAAAAACACAACAGCCTGGAGCCCTGGCTGCAAACAACCATAATTACCTGCATCCCACTACTTGACCAGTCTCCCTTTGTGCTTCCCGTGAACGAGCTTGTCTTTTTCACTAACTATTGCAGACAATGCTGTTTCCCTTGCAGTGCCAGCACGTAGCAGAGGCTTGCTATTATTCCTTTACACAGACACAGGCAGTCTAGAAGGAACTCTTTTCTTAGTCTCAGACGCAGATTAAACTCTTCCAGTTTCTGCAGTTCCCCTAGCTACTTTTAGACTGTAAAGGTAACTGGAAGAGCTCCCTGTCCAATCAGATGAAGGGAGGTGGGGTTAGAATAATGAACCTGAAGCTCTGGCGTCAGAGTAGAAGCATTTCAGCATGACCCAGATCTCCTCATGCAAAAGGGGGGAAGAAAACACTGGGTAAAAGAATAACAGGCAGTTTATGCCACTGCTTACAGTACTAGTCAAGATTGAGCTGGCAGTTAGAATCTTCAAGGTACAGAAACAGCATCTAGGACAGCCAGGTATTCATAACACCTTCACTGCAGAGAGGGAGCAGAGCTAAAGGGGGAACCTCATGTGATTTGTCTTTTACTTAAGAAGCTGAGATGGATCCAAACTAAAATCCCCAGAACTGAATGCCCCAGACTTTAGCAATGGATCTGAATTTTGTGGTCTAGCCCCAGCTCTGTTAAGGCGCTGTCTTTACAGCATCCAGTCTGAGCTTGTACCTTCCTACAGAGATTGCTTTCCTTTTGGATGCTGGACAGTTAAGACTTAAAAGAGAAGCAGCCTCAGAATCCATAAACTGTTCTGCTGCTCCACTTCCCTAAAAATGGGAAAGCTTTTTTTTTTTTTTTTTGAAGTCAGCTACAGATGATGCTATGGAAACTCTCCTGGATTTATTACTTCACTGACTATTTGAAGTTACCAATAGGAATTTTTATATTTTAATATTTAACTGCAGCTTGCATTTATCTTACAGATGTGAGATGCACCACAAATCCAATGGCAGAATTGCTGGATTTATCCTCAGATTTGTTATCCTACTAAGAGATAATAAGGCGCATGCTGAATGAAATCAGAACAGAAGAACTGTGACTCTCAGTCCTGATACTGCTAATAACTAGTTGAGCATTTCCCTTTGCTCAAATGAAGGACTCTGTTTTGGGAGCAGTGGGATCTGAATTTATGGCAGAATTTAAGGTAATAGGGAGCATCCCTTGAACACAAGCACATGGATTAGTTAGGGAAATACCGGTACATATATTCTTAGCACATGAAAAACATATAATGTGAATTTACAACCAAGAGCCAATTTTTATAACTGGAATCTACAACAGAAATGCTGACAGACTAATAATATCATTAATGACTCCCAGTCCTAAATTCACTGAGAAAACCTAGAAGATTATTTAGTACAGTGGTTTTCAACCTGTGGTCCGTGGATTCCTGGGGGTCTGCAGACTATGTCTAAGATTTCCAAAGGGGTCCGCACCTCCATTTGAAATTGCTTAGGGGGCCACAAATGAAAAAAGGTTGAAAACCACTGATTTAGCAGAACAGAAGAGTTGCATTGCATGGGTACCGTTGAAGGCTAGTGATATCTAAAAATGAACAGGCAGAACTAGCACAAAGATGTCATTGGCGCCAATTCACAAAGTGGATAAACATCATCCCCCGTGGAGCTTCCACTCCACGCTGGGCCCCGCTTGCAGCTTTTGCCACTCTTTTACATATACACAATTGCTATATCTAAATAAAAGAACTGCTTTCCTTTTTGTGAAGATACCCAGGGGGAAAAGCTCTCAGTCTGAGTCATTAGGGGTTGACAACAGGAAAACAAACCTATGTTGAAGATAATGCAAGTGCTGAAGGAAAAGGTCACTAAGCACTACCAATTCCCAAGGAGTACAATGCTGCATCTTCCAGTGGTGTCCTGTGAGAAGCAGAATAAACTCCCAGCTCAACAACAGGACCTGGCACAACTCCTTCTCCAGCAACTATGCTTAAACAAGGTGAATGAGTGCAATTCTAAACAATCCAAAAGGGCACAACTTCCTCTGACATGCACATCTAATACAGGCCAAGTAACTGGGAGTCTTTGGTTAATGCACTAAGATTCAGTATTTAAGCGCAAACAGGTGAATTGGATGGGTATCTGCTTGAAATTTACTCAGAGTCCTCCTCTTCTACTAGGCTTTTACATAACACTGTAACGGATTCTTTGTGGACCATTCTCTACTTCTGTTGTTCCAAAGTTCTAGGCAGGAATACAGAGGGGATCTTTCCAGAGCACCACAATACCCCGGAAGCACGTTCACCTGTTCTGAGTATATCTAGGACTCCAAACAGAAATATTTGGTAGATACAACTTTTACAAAATCTGTCTTACTCTATTACATTTTTATTGCACACATGTGGAGGGACTAGCACATTTAACTAATGCCAGTTCAGTGGATGAACTACAGACATTTTACTTAGTCCCATTACACTAAAAGAATAACTTTCTATGGGACTGGATGGCCAATGGTATTAGTAAATGTTCACAGAGCCTTTCACCCTAACTGGCTGGTTCAAATCAGTCTAAGGGTTGGTAATGACTGAAAGATGTTATGCTATGTTATTCAGTGGCTTGTGTGAAATGAATCTGTAACCTCAATTTAGTTCCTAGTGGACAGGTGTCCATGTCACCACTAGTTGTTGGTCCTTGCAGACAAGCCAAGGAGAAATGGGCCTGGAAATGTAACTTCTGTATCTTTTTACGCTTTTTAGTGCATGGATCCTATGGGGATATGCAGTCTAGAAATACTTTGAACAGTAATGGTCCCTCCAGGACAGGGACGCTTCAGGGAGCTGGAACTGCTGCAGTAACTGTTGTGTGGATAGAGAACTGTTCTCTGCAGCTGTCAATCTGTTATTTTTCAGAAGCACTAAATTCTCATTATTTTAAAATTAGTATCTGATTCCCAACACTGGAAGAGCTGTTAAATTTCATGTTATATTTGTTTAACAAGCTAAAAATATAGCAGTCTAATGAACTGCCTTACTGTGGAGTATCCCACTGTCTTCCTTAATGAATTTCAATAGTAAAGTAATGTGTAACTGAGATGTGAATTAAGCCCTTGATATTGAAGAGCTCTAAAAACATACTTCGAAAACACATATCTCCACTGTTGTAAAACTGAAGAGGTTTGGTAAAGACAACACACTTATACCCATACTGCTATTGACAGTCTAGTATCAGAGGACAAAGTTTCTTCTGGTTTTCAGTGACTGAAACTGCCAAGCACCTACTTGCTAATCATATGTTTTCACAACAGGATAAAGTGAAACTCTTCCCATGCTATCACTTATTACGTCACTAAACACAACTATTGAATCAACAAAACAATCGATTATTCTGTCCAAAGTGTCCACAAGGTCATTTATTGTAAATGTTATTTTGGTCAAGAATTTACAGTAATTCTAGACAAAGTGACAGGAAGACAACATGGGCTGAACACACAAATGGGCGCCAGAAACCCCGGAGTTCAATCCCAACTTTGCACTAACTTGCTGTGCACCCTTTGGCAAGTCATTTTGCCTCCCTGTGTGCCACAATTTTGTCATATGTAAAGTGTGGAATAATAATAACCCACGATATTTCATGTATCTGTTAATATTTGTACAGTGCTTTCAGTGATGTAAAGAGCTACAGGAGATATGTTTATATACATGTAAATAACACAACAAATTAGAGGAGAGACTTTGCCATTGGTGAGCGGATCCTTATCCAATATAGAAGTCAGTAGACTGTTAAACATGAGGAATTAACTTAAAATCTTATTTTTAATAAATCTAAATATTAGTGATGAAAAAGGACTATTAGCTCATTTAGACCCTGTAACTTTAAGCAGATATATACAGGAAAGAAGAGCTACCGGCTGTGAACAATATAAATTCAACTGTGGCTACCTTATTTGTTAACATTTGAAAAGTCTGTTAGGTACCATCATATAGAATTCTTTTAAAGCACTGGGTAGCAGGTATTTAAGATTGAGCCCTATGACCTCACTTGTTGCACTCAGTGACTTCATTTACCTGGGATAGTAACTAATTGCTCATATTTTAGTGGCCACAAAATCATGCTATTTCTGTAAACAAATAGAGCATCAAAATCTTTTGGTGTTTATGGTAACAACGAGCTGCCATAAGTAACAAAGAATATTTCTCCTTTTATTTCTAAACACACTTTATTTCTAAATTTCTTTGGAAATTGCCACTGCTCACATCTGTATAGCAACAGCATGATTAAGACGTTTGTGGAGATGTAGTAAGTTAAGCTTCTATAGACAATATTAATGGACTCTGCAGAAAGCACCTGACATTTCTTGTGTTTCAAAGTCCACTGAATCGGCTCAGTGAGCTAGAATTAAAACCCTTGTTTATCATGGCATAACAGCTATACCTGTGACTAATGCTTTTGCTGTCTTGTGGAAACAAACAAACCTCAGTACCTAACTACCGGGCAAAGCCGCACATTCCTCAGTTCTCATTTACAGGAATTTAAAAATTATTAGCAGAAGAACTTACTGACCAGTGTCGTTGGTGTGCTTCTTGATGAAAAAAACATGGGAAGACATGGTTCCTGTCCCAAGAATCTTAAATTTAATAATAGACAGAACAAAACATTTAAGATATATAATGCATTGGAAGAGCGGATAATAGTCTAATAATGCTGTGGATTTTTTTTAAAGGCACATGATCGACTCTAATTTGGCTCAGATTTTGAGTTTTATTTAAAAAACTCAAACACCTCAATATCACAAACACTCGTGCATATGAGTGGCTACTCATGTAAGTAGTCCCTTTTACTTAAATAGGACTATTCATTTGAACAAGAGTTAAGCAATGCATGACTGCTTGCAGGGAAAGGGATCCAGCTATTTACGAAACTTCAGTCCAGCAAAATTGTTTCTATGACTGTTCAATTCCATTCTTTTAAAGAAACACACATTCCTCTGTTATGTTTATCATCCAAACTTTTCAACATTGCACTAGTGCAGGAAAACCAGAAACAGAAACTGACTAGAACAAAAGGGAAGCCCACTAGTCCATTATCATGGAAAACCTAAACAATGAGCATAAGTGGCAAAAAGTATTTGAACTTTTTTTTTCAGTTTTAATAATCTAAACTCTTGTTACTATCATAGTTAAAGATGTTTGCACCTGAACCTGCAAATATATAATACGGCCATAGTGCTTACTACCAGGTCTAGTCCCACTGACTTCAGTTGAATCACTCCTGATAAAAACAACAACATTAGTAATAATAGATGTGTCTGCTGGAAGGGACTCAGAGGGTTTTTTAAAAATATTTTTTTAACTTGAGAGTGACCCTTTAATATGGATAGACTTTGAGGAAGAAGCATGTTTCTTACGAGGAATATCTGCTTGCTCTTTTAGAACTAAAATTGTTATAACCCATAAATTCTACCCTTTTCCATTTTCTTTGTATTAAGAGCACACATCTTGCTTCACCTCCATTTCTCACATCCCCTGGGTCAGATGCTGAAAGACTATTAAATTTAAGGGAGATGAAGGAAGTCTTCAATCCAGATGTCAGTGGGAGGAGAGCATAGGCAATACAGTCTGTGATCCCTCTGGGGAGGGAAACTACTAGTTCTTAATCCTCATTCCCCTACAGTGATCGAATATTTAGATATGCATGGATCAGACTTTTGAAATACCTTGTATGTTATTCTACTGGTTTTAAGTTGACATATTTGTAAAGAGAAACTTTCAACTCAAAAGAGAAATTTTCACATCATATGTTGTAAACAAACCTTTCTTCTCCATGTTACTAATAACACCTTACAAGTATTAAAGCAGAAAAAAATACATTTATTATTTTTTTTAAATAGTGTTTTTTAAAATCCTTTATTCTACAGGTCAAAAATTGTGTGGACCCCATGCTGCTTATTTAATTTTTGCCTTTCCCTTATCTTGGGCAAAGAAAGTAATTTGTCAGTATAACTTTTGTTTATAATCAGTTTCACTTTCATGTTCTTTTTGGACACAAACCACATGCAAGGGGCAAACCCTTGCACCCAGGCAGAACTCCATTGACCTTAATGAGGCTCCATTGAATCTGCATGAGTGACAGGAGAATTAGGGCCCTTTCTTGCAAAAGCTGCAGGGCAATATTTCTTTCTTTAAATGAAGACAACTGATGAACTGGAAATTTAAAAAAAAAATAGTGGAAATATTTTTGTTGGGTTCAGTTTTTGTAAAAAACAAACAAACATGTTTTTACAAGATCTTAATCTTCCACTTACTGACAAAGTTAATTATAGTCTGCTAAAGCACTTTCCTCCATGTTTCAATTTTCTTCTCTTAGTAATTTAGTGCTCATGAATGTCATGTCTCCAGTAACTAATCATGCCCTTTTCAGTTAACTACAATGATGACTTTAGTTAGATAAGAACAATAGCAAAATGAACCATTAGCACAAGGAGAGATGTCCTTGCTTTCAAGCTACATCTAGCCTCATGTATCATTTATTATTATTATTATTGGTTCAGTCTCCAAATTCAGCTGCTTCCAGGTGACCAGTCTCTTTGAATCCTGCCTCCAGAATGTTGTAGGTATTTAGGTTGCAGTAACCACAGTCACAACAGATCTTAAAAGCTCCACACACCACAATAAAAAACGCTAATTACCAGAGACTGAAGCCCTCTACTTGTGCACAGAATGGCTATAACGTGGTCAGCAGCAGTGCTCTGCTAATAGCTGACATTCTGTGCTGCACTTCTTACAGAACCTGCAGCTCTGTGGGAGAAAGACCCCTGGCCATTTTGAGACCATCTTTGCTTCCTCTTTCCTGGGCTGTTCCAGGGACAAGTTGTGACGAAGTGGGGTTTTATTCACCTTATGTTGCATGTGAGTCTTACTGTCCTATACTCAGTTTCCCTGTGTATTGCACCAACGCTTAGGTGATGGGAATTGGGTGTGTGACTTTCACTGAGGCCCTCGGGCAGGTGAGGCTCCCCAGCTCTACATGTAGGCAATGGCCGATGCCCTTCATAACCTGAGACCCAAGAGGGGGATGCGACCAGGTGACTCTTTCCCTGGGAAGTGAGACAAAGGCCAGGAGGAGGAGCAACGGGCGGGTCGGAGGTGGGGTCGCTGGAAGCTGGGAGACTGCGTTTTTTGGGACTGAGATGGGGGAGTCTAAGATGGACTTGGCTGAAAGTCACTGATTTCTGTGCTAACAAGTTCTGTTCTACGCTGGGTTCCTGTTGACTAATAAACCTTATGTTTTACACTGGCTGAGAATCACTGCTGACTGCAGAGTTGGGGTGCAGAGCCCTTTGGCTTCCCAGGAGCCCCTCTCAGGCGGACTCGCTGCGGGAAGTGCACAGTGTGGAAGGGGATGCTGAATGCTCCGGGGTCAGATCCAGGAAGGTCGAAGCTCTGTAAACTTCTTGCCCTGGTGACAGTATGCTCAGAAAGCGGAGGCATGCTACCCCAAAGTCCTGACTGGCTCCATATGGAGTAGTTCCAGAGCATCACCCACTGACTCTGTGACACAAGTGCAGCCCATTGGATGAAGTAGGCAATCCAAGGGCTGCCCCCTAAGCAACACTGCTGAGAATGCCTGTGATATTATGGGCCAGATTTTCAAAAAAGCTCAGCTCCCACTTGTGGGGGCTGAGGGGAGACAATGGCCAGACTGTCAAAAGAGTTCAGCCTAGTAGATGTATGCTTTTTAAAAATCAGGGCAGGGAGTTGCTGTGCTCTAAGTGCTTTTGAAAATCTAGTCCCAATTGTGGGTACTGAATACTTGAACATGTAATCCCCAGATCTTTTGAAAATCTAACTCCATGTGATCTAGACCTGTTATGAACATGGTTAGACAACACAATGGTTAAAATGCCAGCCGTTAGTTTATATTCACTGTTGCTGCCATCAATGGAGCTGCACCTTGGGTAGTGCATTGGTGGAAATTAGAAAAAAGGTGACAGTGCAATCACACCATATGGTCCACTCAGTCCATGTCTTCTCTGTTAGGATTGCTAACAAAGGGGCTAGTTAATATACATGGCTTTTGGTGACTGGGACACTTGACCACTGGAAAGGGCAACTTATTTCACACAGGCCACCAAACAATGGCAATTTTCAAGACACCTCTGACTAGGACTAGATTCACACCTGTAACCTAGGTATATAAGCCTCTATAGCTCATTACTACTTCCTTGAGCCATCCAGTCCACCTGATAGATATTTAAAACTGTAGCTCTCTTTTTAATCCCCTCTCATCTCACAGTGCAGTGTATGCATAAGACTATCTGAGATTTTACTAGGATCCGCTATATAGAATTATAGTAAAAGATTTATTATTACCTCAGCATCTAGAAGTTAAGAATTGTTGGAGTGGTTTGATGCTAGCATGTTGGTTGAGGGATGCTATTTAAAAAATGTACGGAAGTATAAACCAGCCCACGCAACAAAACTTTTAAATTTTAACTGACCTCAGAAGTGGTAGTGCTCTCCTCTTATCATAACCTAATCAGATGTGAGCAGGCAAAAGAAACAAGGTTACATTATTCGGGTATATAGATGGTTAGCGGAATATAATCCTACTCAGTTTTATAATTAACCTTCCAATCTGAGTGAAAGTATGCCAGCCTGACATTTTGTAAGTTAATTAAGCTTTCTCTGAGCTAGCACTCCTTTCTTGGAAACAGTGAGATAGGAAAGTTAAATGATGGGGTGACATTTTAGCACACTACTGATAACATGGCTCTAATTAAAAACAACTGACAAGAAAGGAGATTCTCTCAGGTATCCTAATAAAATAAAAAAAATCTCAATTAGACATGGTCAGCAACAGCCAGCTCTATACATTCCAGAAGTAATCAATAGTGCTCTAGCAGAGGTGTTTAGGAGCACATTCCATAGATAGCTGGTAGTGATGGAAAAGCACCCTGCTTATTTGGATGCCTAGATTTCAGATTGGAGGTAGAAGGGCTTTACTTAGGGATTGGAAGGTAATCTGAGGGCACTATACGCACAATTACTTTTCTATTCCATTTCTCTAAGACTGGTATTAGTGTCTGCAGAGAAGTGAAAGGCAAGAAGCATGTTAACAGCAAATGATAGCTATAAATCAGTTACTTTACACTTTAATTAATACTTCTATTGGCACGATCAGGTAGTTAAGGGCAAAAAAAATTGTTTTTTTTGTCAGATAAAGGATTTTTTTTTATTTTGTTTTTATTGTAATTTAAATGAAAAAAACTCTGTTTGGAGTTAAACATTTGCCTTCAGTATTTCCAACTTAGCCATCACAGTGCTGAGCCAGGGCATGAGAGTCCAAAAGGGAAACTGGGAATAAAACTAAAATAGGTGACTTACAAAAAATAAATAGTATCCATGGGGAAAAAGAAGTAAGATTTTTAACATTCATTTATTTTAATTATCTCAGGTATTACTGGTGAGTTTTCTGTTTTGTTTTAAATATATTGGGCCAAGATCAGGCATGGGTTAAGGGGGTCACTGACTTCAGTGGAGTTGTACCCACACCACCCATGTCTGCATTTGTCTCATTCATTATAAACTGACAGAAAAGTACAAGTCTTTTACAGTATATAGTGGAGTACATCTTAGTTGTTTACAACCACACATTAAATATATTAAACTGTTTATTTTATTCCTGTTGATTTATATAATAGTTGCCACAAACACGAGAACTACATTTTAAATAGCTTATTATACCGTCCTATTACAAAATGAATGTAGCTGGAAATATTTTTTCCAGAATCTGCTCAGCTCAGTGAAAATCTCATGTAATGAGAGCTGAGCAGCTTTTATGTGAACTTGCCTGAAGGTCCTGATCCAGTAGGTGTGCACAGATCTTTGGCTGAATGCCTATCTTTCCCAGCTTGTGAATCACTCTGGGGCTTAGTCAAGAGACAGTGTCTTGACACCTATCATAAGGCAGTAGTGCACAAGCTCAGGTGCCCAGAGTGAGGCTGTACATGCCAACAGGAAATAACCTTGGCACCAAGTGATTTTGGGTGCCAGCTGGGTTAGGCAGAAGCTGAGTGGGGTTTGTGGATCACAGTGGTGCCTAGAAACAGGAATAAGGTATCTAAATACCCTTGTGCAATGTGCATCCCACCCTAAATGCCAAAGATCATACAAGAAGTTAACAGGGTGAGTAGGGATAGGAATTCAGCCATTTCTATCTCAGAGATCCATGCTTAGAACACAGTGTGTTCACTTTTGGTCCCTCTCATTACTAGTATACTATCTACCTATAGAAGGCATTCATACTGTGCCCAGAGTGTACCAGAGCAGTTAAACATCAGATTTCAAATTAAAGAATTATTCATGAAGGACTCTTGTTTCCTGTTTCACCCAGTTACTCTGAACCTTTCCCTCTATTTCCTTCTTCTTCTCTTATTCCCGTTATCTCAGCTGTGGTACTGTAAGAAACCCAATTTCAGTCTTTCTACAGGAACCTTTTTCTTACCAGCTCATTAAAAGATTATCAGTGAGATTTTTTTAACAGTTACCTTTGGGTGGGCATCGTTATTGTGGTAAAAACATGTTTGAATGTCACAGCTATGTTAGAATCACAAGTTGCTTTGGGGCGGTAACTACAGCTAGCCAGAATAACTACTATTCAGCCATCATTTCTTGTGGTCCCTTCTGGAAGCTAGAGAGGATAAACATGCTAATTAATTAGCACCTTTCTATAATTAATAATGGCTTCCATGTGAGAGTGGGTAAATTGTGAGAGTGGGGTGCTTGTTTGCCTACATGTGCAAAGATTTTAGCTTGAACTCAAATGGCCACTTGGATTCACTCCCCAGCTGTAGGTCTCTCCCTCTGGTGTAATCAGAGAGATGCTTCCTTCCCACTCACACCTGAAATATATTTAAGAGGCCAGGGTTGGTTCTTTTTCTCTTCTATGATATAACATGTCATGGGGATAGGGTTTTTCTGCTATGACCTCCAGCATCATGGTAATTCCCTGGAGAATCTTCATCTGTTTCTATTACTCTATCAGGTTACTTTCTTCTGTTGCTCTGTGTTCCCCCAGCTCTAGGGATGAGGTCATGTCTGAGAGGACCCCTGAGCTGTTGCTTGTTCCTGAGGATGAGCCCCCTGAGCTACCTCCAGTGTTACTACTGCCACCACGTGTGAGAAATGGCTATGCCCTCCTGCCACCCCTTCTCAAGGTGCTGTCTGACCAGAGACCTCACAGTTGGGAAGGTGAGGCCCCAAGACTCCAACCAGATTCCAGAGCCCTTAGGTATATGAAGCGGCTATATAAGATGTCTGCCACAAAAGAAGGGATCCCAAAAGCCAACAAAAGTCACCTCTACAACACTGTCTGGCTCCTCACTCCATGTGCTGAGTGCAAGCACCACCCCAAGGACCAAATAAAAGGTAGGTGAGGAAAGACCTGTGTTTGGGGGGAGGGGTAATTAAGCTTTTCCCCCTTTCCTTCAATGGGGTAGAATAAAGAAACCTCTAGTCTCTACAGAGGTGTAACTGTTAAATCTACTGAATGACTCTTCCCTTGCATTGAATGGGTTTTTCCATAATCTGCTTCTCCTTAAAGGGAGTTTAGGCCAGGCTTCTCCATAATTTAGGCCTTTGACCCTAGATAATACCCACATCTAGAGCTATATTGAGTAAAACAGGAAAAAAGAAATAATTAAAATCTGTTGGATGTATTTTGTCCTTTTACTGACTTTTAAATTCTGCATTTTACACAGTCAACAAAATCTGCCTCAGTAATGAGATCTTATTAATGATGTGTTGGGATCCCATTACAAGAGGACTTTCCCAAATTAGTCTACTGTTTCCCCTGTACTTTCTACCAGAGAAGAACCACTCCCTTTCCCCCACTTTATGAATATCCATATTTGGAAAGCATGACTTCTGATGAGTTAATTTCAGGGCTGACAAACTGATGCAGCTGCGAAGCTTCAAGGAGAAAATGGTGGGGTGGGGTGGGGTGAAAGATGTGGTTAGATCACAAGACTGGCAACCAGCAATTCTTGACTTCTAATCCTACATATATGGCTGTGGACTTGTTACTTCAACTCTGACTCAGGGTTTCTCCATCCATTTAAAAAAAAAAAGATGTCTGGCTACAGATATGAATCTTCACAATATATTTTAAGGCAAAGTGCTCTGTAAAATGAGATTTAATAAGTGATAAGATTTATTAATTATTTATTAACCTGCCACATAAACTGCAGCCAAACTACTGTTTTTTAGGTACATTGCTATAAAATCCCCTGTGTAGCATGGTAATGTAATGCTTAAAAGCAAAAACTAATTATGGGTGTGTCTCCTTTTAAGAGGTCTTTTATCTTATAGTGATTCAGGTGGCTAAACTTGAACTAACTCACAATCTCAATGTGCAGCTATGCTCAAAAAAGCAAACAATTTTAGGTTTAGCGGAATGGAGAATAGCATGAAATACTATGAGCAGCGACACTAAATCAGTAAAGCCCTCACTTAGGGAGACCAGTACTGCATATAATATTCTATCTCAATAAATAAGGTTGCAGAATTAGAGGAGGTTCAGAGAAGGCTAACAATGATTAGTAGCATGGAAAAATGCTCCAAATGAAACAACTGGAATTCTTTACCTTAGAAAGCAGATGAGTAAAAGGGGAACATGATTAAAGTATTAAACATCACAAATGGTATAGAAAAGATAGATCAGGAGCATCTGTCCTCCCTGTTTCATAATACAAGAACAAGGAGACAGTCAATGAAATTGAAAGATAGCAAATTCAAAGCTGACACAGGAAATACTTTTATATGCAATGCGTAACCAGACTGCAACGCTCATTATCACAGGAGTCATGGAGGCCAAAAATTTAGCAAAATTCAAAGAGGGACTGGATATCTATATGAACAAGAATATCCAGCATTGTTTGTAGTTAATGAAGAAAAATTTGGAAGGTTATAAAACTTCAAAGCCAAGGGGTTAACTACAACAGGTTAGGATGACTTTCATGGAGGTAGATCTTCTCACATCTACTTATTTCAGGGTTTCTTGCACAGTCTTCTGAAGGGCCTAGTACTGGCAACTCTCTGAAAGAATGTTAAACCTATAAACCAGGGGTCTAACCCAGTAGGCAATTCCTGTCTCCCTGTGACTAAGGGAGGATATTGTCGTCAATCTTGTTTGTATAGCTTCCTCCTCACCCACTAGTTTCTAATACCTCTTAAAAGCCTGCAAAGATATTTTTTCTCTGCCATTGCTATCATATTCAGTTTTGCAATTCTTCCTTCCTTAACCTAATAGAAACAGATTTTTGCCTACCCCTTTTTTTATGAAGTATCACTAGTGTTTGTTCACGCAGTTGTGCCATGCGTGGAGCCAGCAGGTCAATCCACCATTTGTTGGCTCCTCCAAAATGTTAATTTGTTTGGTTGTGGTGTGTGTTGTGGGATTTTTTTTGTTTGGTTTTTTTGACAAATTTTTGACAAATTGATGCATTTTCTTTAGAGTAATAAGATTTTGGAATCCTGGTGGACATTCCCTGCCAGACTATCAAATTTAAGTTCAATTGAATTTTGAGGTCTAAATTATTTTCCCCCTTTAACTTATTTCTGTTTGATTATGCACATTGTCAAGTACTATTGAAAATTGTTTAATCTCTACAGAGACTGTTTTCTTTCTCAGAAGACCTTCGCTCAGTGGATCTGCTTTTCAATCTGGATCGTGTTACTGCGCTGGAGCATTTACTCAAGTCTGTCTTGCTCTACTCCTTTGACAGATCAGTTTTTAGTTCTTCTGCCATTACATGCACGTGCCACTTAGCTGTTAAGGAAAATGATCCTTCTGGTCAAGTGTGTCCCAATGTACCTCAGTCAATTACTTTTAATCTGCACTTTGAACTCAGAAGACACAAATGGGTTGAGATTGATGTGACCTCTTTTCTTCAACCTCTAATTGCCTCTAACAAGAGGAGTATCCATATGGCTGTGAATTTCACTTGTCTGAAAGATGATCAACACCACAACTCTAAACAGGGAAATTCCTTTAATACGGCATTGGTGCCTCCTTCTCTTTTATTGTACCTAAATGACACCAGTGAGCAAGCTTATCGTAGGTGGAACTCCCTTGGGTATAGAAGGAAGAATCCAATGTGGTCCAGATGGAGAAATAATCCACTTGCAGATTCCATGAAAGAAATGGGAACAGAAAATATGCAGAATAAAAGGGCATCTCGCCACCGAAGAGATGAAGATGTGAAAGAGAACCCATCTGCTCCAACTTATAATTTGAGTGAATACTTCAAACAATTCCTGTTTCCCCAAAATGAATGTGAGCTTCACAACTTCCGACTAAGTTTTAGCCAACTAAAGTGGGACAAATGGATAATAGCACCACACAGATACAACCCTCAATATTGCAAAGGTGACTGCCCAAGGGTGGTTGGGCATCGTTATGGCTCTCCTGTCCATACAATGGTACAGAACATCATATATGAGAAATTGGACTCCTCTGTTCCAAGGCCTTCTTGCATTCCTGCTGAATATAGTCCCTTGAGTGTCTTGACAATAGAGCCTGATGGTTCTATAGTCTACAAAGAATATGAAGATATGATAGCTACTAAATGTACTTGTCGGTAACATTTAAACACCACTTTACTGCTACTTATTTCAGAATATTTTTCCAATACTCTAAGCCATCTGTAGTCTTGACCAACTGAATGTCATAAGTGTAAGTAACTTCTATTAAATAGATATGCTAACAATTTAGCATGGAGTCAGTGGCAGGTATCTGCATAATGGCATCACTTATTTTTGTAGCCCCTTGTAACTAATTGGAAATATGAAATTAGAAATTTAAGGAAATTGTACTTACTAATTTCCTTTTATATGGAGAAATAATCCATAACTGAAATCCTTTACACTTTTATCAAAGATATAATTCTATTGTAAACTTTAGTGCTATGGATAAAAATAAGGGGAATAAACACCTGTCATGTCATGGCATTTGTGTGGTTCTTGTTCAGTCTTGCTTGCATCCAAAAGACACTTTATATTTTTGGCAAGTGTCTGAGCACAGAAGGAGGCTTTAGTATTTCTGACTTTCTCAATCACTCAATTTTTAAATATGCTTTTAATGATTCAAACCAGTTCCCTCTCCTTTACTATGACAAAATTCAAGGTTATCTCAGGTAAATGGACAACCTGTTCTGTCAAACTGTTAGGGCTTTCTTAGAGGTTGGTGGTAAGTGAATATACTATTTATCTGGAGACCATCCTAATTTTGTACCAGGAATTCTAACTACATTTCTGGGCAGTAACTAGTAAAAATATTCTCATTCAAACATTTAAGAGAGTTGTTTCTACAGTTTCCAGGAAAAATTACACTCCTTACTGATGGGTTATTTAAAACTGGCATTTAGTAACTTGTTTTTTTTAATGCTGCTGCTTTTTCTATTCTGGCCAGCTATGAACAAGAAATAACTGTTCAGACTGTGAACTAAACTTTAGAGGTGAAACCATACTTGGTACAATGAATTTAAATATACAGCATCCAGCTTGAAAAGAACATTTCAAAAAATAAACAGTTCAGTCACACTTTCTGCTGAAGTTACATGTCACTTAAATAAAGTAGAGTTATGAACTGACCAGTCAATTACACACCTCATGTGGAACTAGAAGTATGCAATCAGGCAGGAGCAGAGACAAAACAAGTACAGTGTTAAACTACTAAAATAAGGGAAAGTTTAAAAAAAAAAAAAATTAAAAAAATTGACAAGGTGAGGAAACTTTCTGTGCTGGTTTCATTTTAAATTAAGATGGTTAAAATCACCATTTTTCTTCGGCGTAGTAAAGTTTCAAAGTTGAATTAAGTCAATGTTTGGTAGTAAACTTTGAAAGAACCATAATGTTTTGTTCAGAGTTACGAACATTGCGGAATTACAAACCTCCATTCCCGAGGTGCTCATAACTCTGAGGTTCTACTGTATGTACAGGTCTGTCGCAGCTTAGGCGCATTTAACATGTGCGATTTCAGCTTTATGTGGTCGGCAAAAACAAGAAGAAAAAAAAAAAAGAGAGAAAAATAACAATTTAAATACTGTTTTTGTATGGCGGGCGATTCTGCCCGCCATTACACTCAATGTAATTTTGACTATATGCGGTTTTTGCTTTAGGCGCTGACTGTAGAATGTAACCCCAGCGTAAGATGAGACAGACCTGTAGTGGTATTCCTAAACCTGAATACTCTCCAAAAAAAGAGGCCAGGCTTAATTGCTTTAATTTTAAAGTTCAGTATATCAAGTAACTTAATGTTCCCTACTCCTGTGGATCTCCAGGGCTAAATCTCTGGTCCTGTTACTATTCTCAACATCTATTCCCATGAACTTCTGCTGTAAACATACACTCTGTAATGGAAACCTGCCCCAAGAGCTCTAGACAGGCAGCTACTGCACATAAGACTAGTTTGAAGTCATTTTAAGATTTAGAACAGATTTTTTTTTTAATTGCTCCTGTGTCCCCCTTTCACCTGGTGGGGTTTTACAATGCCTGTCTAGTTCAAAGCTTGCTCCTTAAGGGTAGCTGTTTATACTTTGATAGATTGTCATTTTAAAGAGACCCTCTTTTTACCATAAAACTACTTTTAAAATCTAGGTTTTGGAATCCTGCCAACTAGTTCTTGGTTCTGTGACCGAGTGAGCTAGAGCAGTAAATTTTGTGCTGGGAGTTATGCTTTAGATTTGGAACAGCACAAGAGGTGAATGTGTGATTTTTATGGACAGGGGAGAGACAAAATGGTAACTACCTAGAGAATATACCAAGGCAAGACATGTTCCATATGTATACTTACTAGTCATGAGCTTCTTTCTGGAAAACTAACCAACTGTTGTACATTACTGAGAATTTAAGAAATATGGACTGTTCGGCTGTCTTTAACCTGAGGCTCTTACAGCACTTCACAACCCATCCTCTCAAGGAAGTATAGATTATAAACTCTTCTGGGCAGGAATGTCTTTGTGTTTTGACAGTGCCTATGACAATGGTGTCCTGGTTTGTGAGTGAGGCTCCTAGGTGCTACTGTCATACTAATCCACATTCTGTAGATGGGGGAAACAGGCACAAACAGATGAAGTGATTTAATTAAGTTCAGAGAGGAATTTGACTGTGTAGTGAGTTAAAGATCCTTACTTTACCTCTTCACTACAACTAACACCTAATGTAAAAACCAGTCTTGCAAAATCCTAGTGATAAACTACAGTGTTTACATAAAGCTTGACACACCTGATGAGGCCATGGGTATCCTGCTTGCCATAGTGGACAATCTGATGTTTCATGGGAGGACTTAAACAAACCTTCATAATACAACTAGCAAAGACCCTGATGCTGTAGACTCTTTATTTGTGTGAAGTTACTGGGCTGAGTTGGGCAAACAAAAGGTGATAGGAGCAAGTCCTAATTGAGTAATGATGTAGCTGCTAGGATGAAGAATCCCAGCCTGATCCTTGCAACTGTTCAGGTTACAGCTTGAGGCAGGAAAGCTGAGCAACCTGAGATTTTACTAACCGGAATGAAAACTTACTTTATAAATAAAAAAATCAACTATAAAATTATTCAGCCCTAACCTAAATTTTAACCATTAGAAAACTTGTATGCCAAAATACCAATGGATTCTATTTACTGACATCTCAGGACTATAGCAGATCATCAAAGTACTTTACACACAATTTCAAACTGGTATTAATTTTGACTGTAAGCTGCAAACTCTGGCCAGTATGACCCTTCAATAGCAGTACAATATGCTGTCATGTAAGACAAGCAAGCTTGATTCTTATATTTTGCTATTTTCACTGCCCTGCTCATCAGACTGTTGCTGGCCCAGGCACCGAGGATGGAAGAACCAATCTTTCTGGATGAATCATGCGGTGTTGACAGGCTTCTTAGTGAAGATGATGCAGGGCCTTTGCAGGAGGGGGGAAGCGCTTGGAAGATGCTGAAGATGAAAGAAACCTCACCCTCCTCTACCAGGTTAATTAACCTATTGGCTGTAGTAGTAGCAGCAGCTGCTACTCCTCTAACCCCTATGCATGGATCAGTATGACCTATCTGGAGCAGGAGAGGGGCCTAGTACCTTGACCTCAGAGTGGTGCTAAAGTCCCCAGTATGGTCACCCCACACACATCCCTGGCTGCTCTCTACAAATAGCAAAAATAATTAATCCACTGAGAGATATGGGGGTGGGGGGGGTAGAGTAACCTCAGGAGAGGTTATTCCTTGGGGATGGGGATAGTACCATAGAGACTGTGTGTGGGAGTAAAAAGTGACAGAGTCCTGTGGCACCCTGGGGGGGGGGGGGGGGGGGGCCCGGGGGCCCCGCGGGGGGAGGGGGGGGGGAGGGGGGACAGAGACCATGGAGACCCTGTGGGAATAGTGGGCGGCAGAGGGACCCTGGAGACCCCGCGGGGGGGGGGGGGGGGGGGGGGGGACAGAGACCATGGAGACCCTGTGGGAATAGTGGGCGGCAGAGGGAACCTGGAGACCCCACAGGAGTAGTGGGGGGGATGAGACTATGGCAACCCTGCGCGGGTAGTGGGGGGGCAGAGGGACCCTGGAGACCCCGTGAGGGTGGGGGTGGGGGGGCAGAGGGACCCTGGAGACCCCGTGGAGGGGGTGGGGGGGGCAGAGGGACCCTGGAGACCCCGTGGAGGGGGGGGCAGAGGGACCCTGGAGACCCGCAGGGGTAGTGGGGGGGCAGAAGGACCCTGGAGACCCCGCGGGGGGAGGGGGGGGGGGGCGGAGGGACCCGGGAGGCCCGCGGGGGTGGGGGGGGGGCAGAAGGACCCTGGAGACCCCGCGAGGGGGGGGCAGAGGGACCCTGGAGATCCGCAGGGGTAGTGGGGGGGCAGAAGGACCCTGGAGACCCCGCGGGGGTAGTGGGGTGGGGGGGAGAAGGACCCTGGAGACCCGCGGGGGTAGTGGGGGGGGAGAGGGGCCCTGGAGACCCTGCGAGGGGGGGGAGAAGGACCCTGGAGACCCGCGGGGGTAGTGGGGGGGCAGAAGGACCCTGGAGACCCCGCGAGGGGGGGCAGAGGGACCCTGGAGATCCGCAGGGGTAGTGGGGGGTCAGAAGGACCCTGGAGTCCCCGCGAGGGGGGGGGCAGAGGGACCCTGGAGGCCCGTGGGGGGAGTGGGGGGGGGAGGAGGACCCCGGGGGCCCCGGGGGGGTAGTGGGGGGGCAGAGGGACCCTGGAGACCCGCAGGGGTAGTGGGGGGGCAGAAGGACCCTGGAGACCCCGCGGGGGTAGGGGGGGGGGGGCAGAGGGACCCTGGAGATCCGCAGGGGTAGTGGGGGGTCAGAAGGACCCTGGAGTCCCCGCGAGGGGGGGGGCAGAGGGACCCTGGAGCCCCGGGGGGGGAGTGGGGGGGGGGGAAGGACCCTGGGGACCCCGCGGGGGGAGTGGGGGGGGTGCAGAGGAACCCTGGAGACCCCGCGGGGGCAGGGGGGGGGGGGCAGGGGGACCCTGGAGACCCGGGGGGGGGGGGGGGGGGGCGGAGGGACCCGGGGGACCCGCGGGGGGGGGGGGGGGGGGGGGGGAGGGACCCTGGAGACCCCGCGGGGGGAGTGGGGGGGGTGCAGAGGAACCCTGGAGACCCCGCGGGGGCAGGGGGGGGGGGGCAGGGGGACCCTGGAGACCCGTGGGGGGAGGGGGGGGGGGAGAAGGACCCTGGAGACCCGCGGGGGTAGTGGGGGGGCAGAAGGACACTGGAGACCCCGCGGGGGTAGTGGGGGGGGGGGGAAGGACCCTGGAGACCCCGCGGGGGTAGTGGGGGGGGTGCAGAGGAACCCTGGAGACCCCGCGGGGGCAGTGGGGACAACGGAGGAACCGCAGGGGGTACTCGCGTAAGGGTCCCGGCCTCCCTCGCCCTCTCAGCCTGCAGGGGGCGCTGCCGCCTTCCCGTCCTCGCCGCCCCTCGCTCGGGAGGCGGGGCCAGGCCGGGCGGTGAACCCGGATGGCGCCCCGGAAGCGGAAGGGGGGCGCTGGCAGGACCGCAGAGACGTGACCTCCGGGCGTCCGAGCGAGCGGTTGGGAGCGGGCCTGGGTGAGAGCAGAGCGGCCGGGGCGAGTCGTTCCTCCGCCTTGGGGAGCTGCCGCTGCCGGTGAGCGCAGCGCGGCTCCCGGGGCCTGGAGGCCTCGCATTACAGCGGCCCGGCGGGTGTGGCCATGGGGCTGAGGGGCCGGTCGGGCGGCGGGTCTCCCCCAGGGCTGTGGCTGCCCCCGGAGAGTTACTGGCACACGCACAGTCTGGCTCCCTCCCTCCCAAATGCGGTTCGGTCCCATCCCCACCCAGCCAGACCTTGTAACCCCGGCCCCGGCCTGAGTCCCCAGTGGCGCTGAAGTGGGATGCTGGGGTGGAAGCTGAAGTAACACCGCGGAGCTTCCTCGCTGCTCATCCCTCCTCTAAACGTGTCTCAGCCCCACCCAGGTGGCTTGATTTAAATCACCACATGGAAAGCCTCGATTTAAATAATTGATTGTAATCAGCGTTTCCATTTGTACCTCAGACATTTTGTAGCGAGAGGTGCATTCTCATTGGTAGATGTAACTCTCCAAACATGTTGATTTTCAACTTAAGTAGAGACTTCACGTTACATTTGGTGCATCTTTTTGCTACCTAGTGATGATACACACGATGGTGTCTCCTGGACTCAGAGGCGGTGTCCAAATGCTTTGCCAGTCTCTTGCACTCAGTAACACCACCTCTAAGTCCTCCACAGGATCAAGCCTTTAATACAGTACATGACCTATTGTGCTGTATTTATAAAGCGTGATCTCAAAGCTTAGCATTTCATTCACTGATTCTTTATATAGAAAAACATCCTGTAACTCAAAGTTTTTGATAGAGGCTCGTGAGTGCAGCATATTTTTTATTTAAATGTTTGAAGAGATTATAAGAAGTTTAGGCCTTAACATATTTTGTATTACATTCAGCTTTTGTTTTAACTGGATTTATTTTTAAAAAGAAAAACCATTTAAATGTTAAAAATCCATTTTGTTTATCATACAAATCATCGATTTGGATCCACCCTGAGGTATATTGTGTTTAAAATCAGTCTATCTCCATAGTAACTAGCACTTTGCTTTTGCAGTACAGGCAATTCAAAATGGGTGGCCATTTTGGAAACTTGGAACGAGTGAGGCACGTGATCACTTACAGCTTGTCTCCATTCGAGCAGAAGGCATTCCCTAAGAGCTACTTCACCAAAGGAATTCTAAATACATGGAGGCGATTTCGTTCACAGGTCTTCAGGGTAGCTCCTCGTAAGTCCTAATTCCTTTGTTTGAGTGAATTATTTAAACTTCTGAACTGCCTTGTGTACCATATGTACTGCATTCACTAAGGCCAGAGTTAAATTAGAGATGCTGATTGGTGTCATTTCTGCATCTATATTTCAGATCTTTGATATTTTTAAAAAGCTTATAAAATAATCTTCCTCTGCCCACAAGCATGGAATTTCATGTTAAAACTTTTATAAGAAGATCTTAAACAAATTCAGGGAATCAAACCATCATCAAAACTACAAATGCATGAGACAATTTGTGGCGCAGGTATGCTACATAAAGGGAGATGAAAGAGAAAATGTTCTAGATATGGGGCCAGCAGCTGTCATGGGTGGATTTAAATCCAGAGGAATGGGCTAAGAGATGTCAGGAGGAACTCTTCATACACCATAGGGCCATTCATAGTACACACACGATTGCCTGCAAATCTAGGCATCCATAATAGGATGATGGCAGAGTGCAAATACTCATCAGGATGATTTTTAAGTGCTTAACTCCTACCTATATTGGCAAGGGCTTTAAAAATCCAAAGGAATCGCCTTAAAACATGGTGATCTCTACAGTAACACTTCCAGAGTCTATCCCAGGACTGTAATCAATGCAGCATAATGCAAGACATTTTCACATATCTACTGTAATGTAACTTGTAGATATTCACTGCTTTTTTTGTTTGTTTTGTTTAAGCTTTTGTGTTGGCCTATGTTGTTTACACCTGGGGGAACGAAGAATTTGAGCGACTTAAAAGGAAGAATGCTGCTGACTTTGAAAATGATGAGTAATACAGCTAATATGGAGATCTCAGTGTATTATGTCAGTATCCCTTCCTTGTTTCTAAACTTGTTCACATACACACAAAATGATATTATAGCAGGCTGTGAAAGCTTGTTCAATAAATCTTAGTTCCTATCCTGCAGTGTTGTGTGGAATTCTTGTCTTTGACTGCTTTAGATCAGCCTGTTGGCCTTGTCTCACTCACTTGATACAACTGAGGCTCCCTGACAGATTTTAAATTCTGCAGAATCTAAGTTTTCATTTTAAGAGTGTCTAGCCTTTATCACCATTAAAGACATTCTAGACACACTGAGTGTAACTGATGCAGTGTTGCCTTCAGGCAGACAAAGGTGAGCTCTGGTCCCGCCCCGAGCTGCATCCCTGGCCCCATCCGTAGCCTCCGCACGGCTCCGCTCCCAGCCCTGCAACAGCCTCGGCTGCTGGCCGTGGTTCCATTCCCAGCTGGGGACAAGGCCGGGAACGGAGCCACACCTGGCCCAGGCCCAGCTGCAGCTCTGCTCCCAGCCTCAGCCCCCTTACTCCTGTCAGCGTTTCCCCCTCCCCCAAGCCGTGGCTCCAGGGGGGCATGGACAGCTGTAAGTGGGATGTGACCCTCAAAAGTTTGGGAACGGCTGCCCTATTGTGAAAATGGTTACACAATAATGGTTTTATTTAGCTGGCTCTTGTATGAGGTGTTTAATTCATTGGCCACTGGGATAAATTAGGCAGTAGTGTTACCAACACAGAACAGAACTGTTTCTCAGTTCAGGGATGGTCCCTGTAAGATAAATTGTCTTTATACCCGAGATAGGTTTCCACTAGGCTATATTTAGATAATTTCCTGTCTGTAATGGCTGTTGTAGAGCTATATTTATACCCAAGGTTTTTCCTTTTCCAGCTCGTCTCTAAAAAGTAATTGGAACATCTATTTTCTTTTATGGGCAGTGTCAACACAGGCTCTGCCAGGGTATGCTAAAAGGGCTTCACCTTTCTCAGGCCAAACAGCTAAAGGACTTCAGCTAGTTCCAATTGCTTTTCCCCTTTGGCTTATTTACCCTTTGCCTAGAGCAAGGGTAGGCAACCTATTGCACGTGTGCCGAAGGCGGCACACGAGTTGATTTTCAGTGGCACTCACACTGCCCGGGTCCTGGCCACCGGTTCAGGGGGCTCTGCATTTTAATTTAATTTTAAATGAAGCTTCTTAAACATTTTTAAAATCTTATTTACTTTACATACAACAATAGTTTAGTTATATATTATAGACTTATAGAAAGAGACCTTCTAAAAACGTTAAAATGTATTACCGGCACGCGAAACCTTAAATCAGAGTGAGTGAATAAATAGACTCGGCACACCACTTCTGAAAGGTTGCCGACCCCTGGCCTAGAGCTAGGATGAAAAGCAACCTTCTGCCACTCTGCCATGTTCCTCAGGCAGCTGCTGAGAATGTGCATGGCGTGTCCGTGGCAGAGAGACTGAGTGAAATTCTTTGCTCTGAATGCATTGATAGGCACTTAAAGGAATCTTAAGTGAAACTTGTAGATTACTTACCATTTCATTAACAGAGATGTAGGAACACTGGCTGCATGTAATAGCTTAATAGCTTGATATTTAGCATAGTCTAACCCTAACTGAAGTGAAGAAGCTCATACTGCTTTGTCTGGAATGGATCAGCCCATCTTAAATGTTTGCCAAGCATGTAGAAAATCCTGAAGATAATGTAAATAGCCTTTCAGTGCTAAATCACCTTGTTGGCTCATCCTGTGCTGATGAAAAATTAGTTACATTGTTAGTTTGACTTTGGGTTTGAGTTATATTTTACTCCGGGGGAATTGTGTGTGCCTGCAGAAAATGCCTCCGCCTCCTCCTCGCCGATTACTTCACTTCCCTGCAGCAAATGACAGGAAAGCCATGCAGGGAGCAAGGCAGGGGGATGAGCATGGGTGCAGTTTTTTGGGGGGGGGATTTCCCCCCAAAGGCAAGGCAGGGGGTTACATGCTGCTCCCCCCCCCCATTTCTGCAAGCGCAGAGTTGCCCAGCTGAAGGAGGCTACCTCTCAGCTCCGCTGACTCTGCAGCTCAATGCTGCCTTATTCTAATGCCAGTCGTGCTCCCTTTCTGTCTGCTGGGAGCCTTCCTGTTTCTGTGCAACAGTGAGTGCCTGCGGTGGGGCTGGGTAAGGGGAGGGGAATAAGGCAAGGGGGGTGGGCGAAGAGGCAGTGGGGAAAGGAAGGGGGGTGGAATAGGGCAGGGGGAGGAGAATGTGGAAGTAAGGGGAGGGGGGAAGTGGGAGCCTGGCATGCAGCAGCAGCTGGGGCTCCCCTGTTAAGCAAGCCCATCGAACCCTCACCCCAACAAGCCCAACCCCACCCACACCCCAACCAGCTACACCTGGACCCCCCACCCCATCAAGCCCCACTCCCCACTCCCCCAGCACCCCCCACTGACCCCTCAAACCCATACTACCTCTGCTGAGCCCCATCTCCCCAGAGCCCCCCCCCCCCCCCCCCCNACCACCTTCACCTGGATCCTCTGCAGTCCCATTGCCCCTGCACCACCGCAACAAGCCCCTGGGCATCCTGATCTCCCACTGAGCTGCCCACACCCAGATTGCCCCACACAGAAACCTCTCACCCCATGCCTGGATTCCCCCCCGCCCCCCCAACTAGGATTCTGCTGGGCTGAGCCTGCCCACCCACACCTGATCCAGAGGGGCAGGACCCCGGGGTGTTTCTCGGACAGGCCCAGCCCTTGCACTGTGTCAGGGTCAGCCTCACTGCTGAATCCCTGTACTGGGGGAGGCGGGGGCTTCAGGGTGATCTCACACCTCAGTGCAGCCAGTGGCCTCTGCTCCCCACTTCCATGCTGGAGCCACATTTATTTATTGACAAATACAATTTGCAGAATTTTAAAATATTGTGCACATAATTTTTATTTTTTTTTGGAGCAGAATTCCCTCAGGAGTAATATTTCAGTGGCATCAAAGCCTAAACCTAGTGTACTGAAACAGCTACAATTTCCAAGCCCCCTAAGGCAAACATTGGTAGGTGATAGCTTTTGTATTAGTAAGAATGGTGGGAAAGCTCATCAAAGGCAGACTTAATAATACTAGATCGCAGTATAAGGCCCATTATTGTTAGTGAAAAGACAGGCTTCCTTTGCAAGCTTTCAGCAACTTAAGAGATTTTGCTTTTTTTTCCTCCCTCCCTCATCAAACTCATCTGTTTCAAAGCTTAAATGACAGGTTTAGCCTGCTACAAGTAAAACTAATGAAAAGTGTAAAACATTCTTTTTTTTCAAACAATGCTCTACAGTGTGATTTTACTGAACTAGTATAGTTTCTGTATCAGTTCCTGTAATGGATGTCTGCCCTAGGGAATGACTGTTTCTTCAAGCTGGGGAACACCAGCATTCTTTCTGCTGCAGGCCAAAAGCAGTTTGCTACGGCATTTGCTTTATTTTTATTTTTTTACTTGCTTTGTCAAGCCTGAGAATATTTCAAGCGCTGAGAGCTGTTGAGCTAAAATTTGGGCAAATTGCTGCATTCTGCTGCAGTGCATCTCCACCCCGCTCTTTGATTCACCCAGACATCCTTCATCCCAAACTTAGTATCCATATCCTTTATGTTAATCCTTATCCGGTAAAGAATGCCATCTGAATGACAGCCCACATCTGATGTCCTTTCATGTCAGGGCTGGGGAAGCTGCCATTACCCATGTTTTACCTGTTCTGGAAATAAAAAGACAACTGGTTGACTTCCACTGCTAGGATATTCACCTTTCAGAAGAAATACAAGAGGGGACTGGCATAAGCAAGAAAACAGGGAGAGTGCTGCTTTCTAAACTGGAAGCTGCTGTTTCCCAAGAGGGGGGCAGCGATGTTTATACAGCTCATCAGACTTTCAAAGTCCACTACAGACAAATTAACTATCACACCACACAACCCACAAGTCCCATTTAACAAATAGGGAAATTGGCGCACAGAGGAGGTTATGTGACTTGTACAGGATAGTGCCAGCTGAGATTCTAACAGCCTTTCCAGCTCCCTGCTTAAAGTGCTGGCTGACAATAGCTTCTTGTACTCAACTCTGCTTGTTTGTAAGGGCTGCTAAGTAGGCAATATGGAGACTGGCCGGAGAATGTATTAGGGTTCCTCAGAATTATGATGAACAAGATGCAAAGGAAAAAAGGGCTCATCGTCAGCACAAGCAATTGCTTCAGGCTCAGCCCTTTTGACCTGCTGTACTTTACCAACTGATTATCTTAAACAGCAGGCCCAGAGAGAGGGGTACAAAAGGTTTAATTCTTGCTTCCAGTGAGCTGGTATAGAGGTAGCCAGAAGTGGGAGGGGAGGGGGGGGGGAAGAAGAGAGACAGAGAAAATCTGTCTGATACTCTGTAAGGTTTCTATTTTGAACACCAGTCCAATGAGCCTACAAGATAAATGCAAGGGCTGTTTTTTGCATATTTAGAGGGCATCAGTCCTACAACGTGGCATTATAATTGAAATTCCTCCCTCCGAGTTGGCATCAGCAAGTATCTGCACATGAAGTTGTGGAAAACTACTGTACACCCTTCTATGTCAAGGCTGTTTGACAGGGATCATTTAAAGCTTTCTACACTGGAGCTTTTTACATCAATTGTATTTTAACTGTATTGTGTCATTATACAGTAGCGCCAAAGGAACTCAGAATAGTTTACAGCCACTATGCTCTCCAGAATCCTCAGTGTTCCTAAAATAAGTGTAAGGGAATGGGCTAAAGATATTCAATCCTACACTAGCTCTAATCTCTAAAACCCTTCACTAGATTACTCCACATACAGTTATATTTCAGTGGGAATCAGATTTGGGAGCCAGGTACAGAGTGCTGCACATGCATAGCACCATAGACAGGTAGGGCTGGAAGTGACCTCAAAAGTTTAAGTCAAGCCCCCTGTGCTGAGACAGGACCTTCCTTGACAGGTGTTTAGCTAACCTGTTCTTAAAACCTTCCAATGACAGGGATTCCACAACCTCCCTTCGAAGCCTATTCTAGAGCCTAACTACCCTTATAGTTCAAAAGTTATGCCTAATATCTAATCTAAATCTCCCTTAGTGCAGATTAAGCCAATTACTGCTTGTCCTACCTTCAGTGGACATAGAGAACTGTTGATCATAGTCCTCTTACAGCTCTTAACATACTTGGAAGGCTATTTGCCTAAACATGCCCAGTTTTTTTTTTAACCTTTCCTCAGAGGTCAAGTGTTCTAAACCTTTTATAATTTTTGTTGCCTTCTTCTCCAATTTCACCATATCTTTTCTAAAGTGTGGGGCCCAGAACTGGACACAGTACTCCTGAGGCCTTACCAGTGTCAAGTCCAGCAGGACAATTACTTCCCATCTCTTACATATGACATTACGGTTAATACACCCCAGAATGATATTAACCTTTTTCACAATTGCATCACATTGATGACTCATTCCATTTGTGATCTACTGTAACACCCAAATCCTTTTCAGCAGTACTACTGCCTAGCCAGTTATTCCCCATTTTGTAGTGGTGCATTTGACCTTTCCTTCCTAAGCATAGAACTTTGCATGTCTTTATTGACTCTCATCTTGATTTCAAATCAGTTTTCTAATTTGTCAAGCTCATTTTGAATTCTAATCCTGTCCTCTAAAGTGCTTGCAACCCCTCCCATCTTGGTGATATCCACAAATTTTATACATATGCCCCACTTCATTATCCAAGTCACTAATAGTACTGGACCCAGCCCTGACCCCTGCAGGATCACACTAGATCAGGGTTGGGCAAACCTTTTGGCCCACGGGCCACATCTGGGTATGGAAATTGTATAGCGGGCCATGAATGCTCATGAAATTGGGGGTTAGGGTGCAGGAGGTGGTGAGGGCTCTGGCTGGAGGTGCGGCCAGAAATGCGTTCAGGATGTGGAAGGGGGCTCTAGGCTGGGGCAGGAGTGGGGGGGGGGGTGCAGGAGGATGGAACCAAGGGGTTCAGAGGGCAGGAGGGGGATCAGGGCTGGGGTAGGGGTGCTGGCTCCGGGCAGTGCTTACCTCAAGCAGCTCCCGGAAGCAGCGGCATGTCCCCCCTCCGGCTCCTACATGGAAGTGCGGCCAGGTGGCTTTGTGTGCTGCTCCGGCCGCAGGCGCCGCCCCTACAACTCCCATTGGCTGCGGTTGCTGATGGGAGCTGTGGAGGCAGCGCTTGGGGCAGCATGCAGAGCCCCCTGGATGCCCCTACCTTTAGGAGATGGAGGGGAGACATGCCACTGCTTCTGGGAGCCGCGCAGAGCCACGGCACATGTGGAGTGGGTCAAGCCCCGGACCCTGCTCCCCAGCAGGAGCTCAAGGGCTGGATTAAGATGTCTGAAGGGCCAGATACAGCCCCCCGGCCGTAGTTTGCCCACCCCTACACTACATACACCCTCACGGTTTTACAGCAAACCCTTGATAACTACTCCTGACTGTTGTCAACTATTTGTGTACCCAACTTATAGTAATTTCATCTAGACCATGTTTCCCTAGTTTACTTAAGAAAATGTCATATAGGGACTGAATTAAATAGCATGAAATTCAATAAGGAGAAATGCAAAGTACTCCACTTAGGAAAGAACAATCAGTTGTATACATACAAAATGGGAAATGACTATCTAAGGAGTACTACAGAAAGGGATCTGGGGTCATAGTGGATCACAAGCTAAATGAGTCAACAGTGTAACACCGTTGGAGGGGGGGGGAAAGGGGGGGGGGCAGCAAACCTCATTCTGGGATGTATTAGCAGGAGTGTTGTAAGCAAGACATGAGAAGTATTTCTTCCACTCTACTCCACACTGATTAGGCTTCAACTGGAGTATTGTGTCAAATTCTAGGTGCCACATTTTAAGAAAGATGTGGACAAATTGGAGAAAGTCCAGAGAAGAGCAACGAAAAGGATTAAATGTCTAGAAAACATGACTTACGAGGGAACATTGAAAAATTGGGTTTGTTGTCCTCTGTCTTCTCTTCTCCAGAAACACAACAGTTTTCAAATACATAAAAGGTTGTTACAAGAAGGAGAGAGAAAAACAGTTCTCCTTAACCTCTGAGGATAGGACAAGCAGCAATGAGCTTAAAGTGCAGTAAGGGTGAGGTTGGACATTAGAAACTTCCTGTCAGGATGGTTAAGCACAGGAATAAATTGGTCTAGATAATAGTCCTGCCATGAGTGCAGGGTACTAGACTAGATCACCTCTCGAGGTCCCTTTCAGTCCTACAATTCTCTGATTCTATGAATGTGTCAAAAGTCTTAAACTCAAGATTTTCACATCTACTACTTCCCTCCTATGCAGGAGGCCATGAAAGAGAGGAAAATAGTATTAGGCTAAGAACACAAAAGCAAACTCCTAGACCTGTTTGCCTCTAAAGTGAAAAAAATTTTGGGCAGATGAGAGGAAACTTGCCTTTCATTTTCTTGCCTTTCCTTCTTTTATTATCTGCCCCAGCTAGCTTCCTACAAGCTGCTAGTCCACCCCACCAAAGGGGGCTGTACTGCGCTATCGCCCAAATGTTATAGGGTACACACAGAGGGTGTGGATGGGAGAGCTGGCAGCAAAGAGAGAGAGGCAGAGGAGGAAGACAATATAGTCTTGCAAGTCAGGACTCATTCTAGAAAAGTCTTGAGACAGCCTTTTCTGCCAACACAGCACTCTTTAATTGGCCTTGTGCAACTCTTGGGGACATCCGTACTCTTTAAGGACTAATGTGTTAGGAAAGCGGTTCTCAAACTTAAGCAACCCGAGGACCCCCATTTTGATTTAAAATGTTTTGGAGACCCCCAAAGCCCCCCTGCCCCACCCCCTGCCCCAAGACCATGCCCCTGCTCACTCCATCCCCTCTCCCTCCCCGACCCTCACTCACTTCACCAGTCTGGGGCAGGTTTGGGTGCAGGAGGGGGTGCGGAGTGCGGGCTCTGGGCTGGGAGTTTGGGTGCAGGAGTGAGGGCTCTGGGCTGAGAGTTTGGATGCAGGAGGGAGCAGGTGCAGGCTCTGGCCTGGGGCAGGAAGTTAGGGGGCAGGAAGGGGTGAGGCGCTTACCTCAGGTGGCTCCCGAAAGCGACCAGCACATCCATCTGGCAGCAGCTCCTAGGCAGGAGCCCAGGTCTCCACATGCTGTCCCTGCCTGCAGGCACTGCCCCCATAGCTCCCGTTGGCCACAGTTCCCAGCCAATGGGAGCTGCAGAGTCAGTGCTTGGGCTGGGATGTGCTGGCTGCTTCCAGGAGCAGCGCAGACCCAGGGTCCCCACTCCTCACCCTCCCTCCCAGTGCCTCCTTCACACCGGGGAACATGAAGGAGGCGCGGGGGGGAGGAGGGGGAAGAGTGGTGTTGATCAGTGGGACTCACGGACCTCCTGGAGTACCCTCAGGGACCTCCAGAGGTCCACAGACCCGTTTGAGAAATGCTGCGTTAGGAGAAAGACTAAGTCTAAAGTCCGTACAGGAAGGACAGGAGCTTAGTTTTAAATGGTCTCAGCTGAAAGATCCATATTCAAATATGCCAGATCTCAAGCCATGTAGTTCATCATAACAAAGGAATGGATAAACTCTGCTGGCTTTTGACCCTGTTATGGTGGTACAGGCTCTTTCAAAGGTATTTCTCATACACATACACCATGCTCTCCAGCTTATACATATGCTACTTTTGATCAGGAAAAGTCTAGATGAAAAAGAAACAGCAGGAGTGGGAGGTAGAATATTTCCACTGCTGAGGTTTTCATCTCAGTCACTGCACAGGGCCCTGGTAAAGATACATTAGGTACCCAATTGCATTCATTTCACCTCCAGCATTTTATTTAAAAGTATATTTTACATATATAAAGAATCCATGTGTGAGAAAGTGGGAGGCCTTGCCGTCGTTTAAGTAGAACCCACTCTTACGCTCTCAGCGGCAGATATTGCTAGTAGTAGTTTACAGTTGAATGTCAAGCTGACAGCAATTTGAAGCTACCCTGCTGCTGCTGCCTCTTCCAGCCAATTAAACACCCACTTGTGCTAGGCCTCCTTGGTAAGCAACAACTGTATCATTACTTTTATTCATATACATACAGCAGCATGTACATTACTTTTGAATAGGTCCATATTAACTCACCGAAGACTAACATTTATAATTATGCATTATGAATTTCAAATGAAAATCATGAAAAGTACAAAGCCCTTCAGCATTATAAAAGGACTCAAAACACCCCTCTGATGGTGGTGGTATATAATATTTGATGTGGAGAAACTGAGGCACACAGGTTAAATAATTTGCTCAAGCTGTTTTAATGCACTAAAAGTGAGGATCAAACTCCCATCTTCCACTCTCAAGCTAAAACTATTGCTTCCTCCCCTATTTAAGAAACCCACAACATTTTAAGTCCTTGCAGCTATGGAAGTGAAAAGGTCACACCTGTTGCTCCCCAGTGAATATACTGGGGCCAATGAGGCCAACAACCCTTTTTGCAGGCAGGTACACAGTCTTAGGTTTAAAAAAAGTAACAGTTTGTATGATCAGTTTCCCCACATACGAAAGTACACGTGTAAGAAAAGTAAATATAGTTTGCCAGATGGATAGACCTTGAACTAGGTGACTTTAGTAGACATTAACTTATTACATTTCTCCTGGTCTCCAAGATGAACTTTGTCCCTGTGACAACTGGCAGCTGATGCAAGGATAGGGAATTGGGGCTATAAAAGTCTAGCTGAAAGGTTTGGAAAATTCATTCAGGAGTCCAGCACCTTCCACGAATGCTACTAGCGACTGGCAGCCTATCCAAAGAAGATGCAGTGTTTGAAAGTTATAGCTGTCTTACTACTTTGTGCAGCCCTACTGAGCCAGGTAAGAGCAGGAGGAAACATTTTAATTTAAATGGTCAGGCAATTACTAACATGAAAGTTTATGTGCTTGCATCCATAAAATGCTGTGCAGTATTTAGAGTTAATGGCAGAGTGTGTCTCAATTACTTCAGCAAGTGAAGACAGCACAAGCCAGTGGTCTGAAGTATTATCTCAGTTCTGACACTGTCAGTTTAGGCCAGTAATTTAGTGCGTCTGCATCAGTTTCTTCACCTATGAATGCGGATGGCTGCGTCCGTCCCACGAGTACTGGAGAGCCTTAGTTGCTTTTGATATAGAACTTTACAAACATACCAAGCAAGTGTACTTTCAATAAGAATATTATGATCTGTCACATGAAGCATCTGTAAATAAGTTATTTGCAGTCCATTAAACCCAAGCTCTCACTAACTCGCAGGAAGCCACTGTTCCTTCATGGCAATTGTATTTCAATTCTGTTTCAGATACACTGTGCTTCCTTGCATCCGCCAACCTCTCACCTAACAAGGCAAAGGAGGATGACACCTTTCTGGAGAGGGATTTCCCTCAGACCCATAGGAGCCATATGCAGGGATGATAGTGAATGTGTCTCTAGGCTATGCAGGTAACTACTCATTCCCACATGCTTAAGGGAAGGATAAAGGCACAGGAATGTTTCACACCACAGTGTGCAGGGGGAATTTCCACTGAATTATCACAATACCGGAGATGAAATTTATTCTGTATAGGAAGAATAGCTGCAGCAAGGGTTGGAACAATAGATTCAGTCATTTTTCAAAATTAATTTTCTTAGTGCAAACTGCATGCAGAACAGTTCCTAGGAGTCCTATGGTAGGAGCACTGGCAATGTTTTTTTTTGCTCTGTGCTACAAAGATTGTATCTTTTCTAATAAAGATGTTGGAATTTAGAAGTTTGGAGTGTTTTAGCAGTGCTGGGCCCAGGATATTACAGAGACAAGGGGGGTGAGGGAATATCTTCTATTGGACCAACTTCTGATGGTAAAAGACAAGCTTTTGAGCTACACAGCACTCTTCAGGACGGGAAAGGTACTCAGTGGCACAGCTAAATACAAGGCGGAACAGATTGTTTAGCACAAATAGTTAACATTCTAAGGGACCATTCTTGCAGGACAGACTTGAGTGATGACTGCTTTTTAGCTTTAAAATCAATCCCCCTTCAAGCAGGTGATGTCATTAAAAAGCAGCATCTCACAATAAAGGATGGACACATTTTTATTTATTTGAGACTGATAAGGAGCTCAGAAGTTGGAATATGAATTAGTCCACATTACTAGACACAAACAGAATGGGGCCTCTCTGCTGCCCTCTCTTTCCCATTTCCTCCAACTACATCTAAACAAAGATACCAAAAAACAAATTACTACTAAATAACTGAAGACTGACTCATACGGGAGAGCCCAGGCTGGTGCCCAGCACCCTACACCCCCAATCTAGGAAGAGATGGATATAGTGCTGAGGCAGTGCACACTGCATTCACAATGGGAAGTGAATAGAAAGGGTACCTTTAGTAGATAATAGAAGTCAAATTATTTGAGATGCATTTGAGAGAGGTTGTTTTAGACTACTGTTTAACAAAGCTGGTATGTTGCCCCTCAGCCTTTCAGAGTTGCAAGAGCAGGTACAGAAAGATGCATATAGAAGGAAAAAGGGATTTCCACTACCCAGTAAGGCATTCAGCATTGTTATCAGAGGTGTAGTGAAAGGACAGGCAGGTGTTCTTGGGCCAGTGTGCACAGCAATAAAGCACACCCACCAAGCAAGGCAGACCAAACCTTGTGCATTTCATCTGCAGAGGAACTGGTTTCAGGTCATCACGTTTTACAATACATTTTTGAAAGAAGACCGCCCTAGAAATCAAACAATCCCTCCCTGCCAATGTGAGTCATTGATAGCATCATTTTTCCCTAAAAAGTGCTTTCAGGATGTGCTGAAGTAAGATTTGAGAACTATTGAAAGAGTACACACCAGATTTACTTTAAATTCTAGTTAGAGGGAGCTGAACCAAATGAACAATGCTATGTGCATGTGTACACTGGAATGAGACCTATATAACTATGTCAGCCCAGGCCTTTAAGGATTGATACTGTCTTTTTTTGCAGGAAGAATCACTGTTCCATAAGAATTTCCCGTGCGTGATCTATCACTAAGGAGAAGAAAATATTGTTACCTCTTACAATGTTCAACCTTATATATAAAATATTTATTAACTATCCTTAAGTTAGGACACTTTGAATTATGCAATTGCATATATTTAATATTTTTCAGACAAATGTGTTATATGAAATGATGTAGGGCGTTTCATGAAAGTTGAAAGCATGCACTGGTCTAGACTGCACCTTCTGATGACAAGATCAATAAAAGACCTTGCATCTCAGTTTTTTCTTTTTAATTGTTCACATATGTTTTTCTATATGATAAACAAAGATTTGTATTTAGCAAATAGACTTGCTCTGTCTTGTGTCCAATGAACAAAGAAAGTCACAGTGGGGGGTGCAAGCTGGGGAGGCACTCCTGAAAGTGTGTGTATTTGCAGCTGGACTATGGACATTTTACCCTTTGGCCTGGTGAGTGCATACACCAATCATCTCTCCTCCCACTGATACCAGCCAACAGTTCTCGGGCAAGCAGCCCTTCTGAGAAAGGGAACATAGAGTGAGCAATCTTATTAAACAAGAGCCCCAAAATAGCAGATTCCTTCAATACTCCAGTGTTTCCAACGGTATTTGGAAGAAAACAAACCTATTGCTGCCAAACTGCTCAAAATCAAGTAAGAACAAGTTTAACTGAATAACTAGTTCAGGTTTGATCAGCTTAATTAAGTATTTCAGTGACTATCACCTTTGCATGCTGATCAACAGGGCTAAAAGAAACGGAATCAAGTGAAATATCAAAATAAGTCTAGGCGCCACCTGCATAACAGATACTCTTCTCCCTCGTCGTGCATGGCACAGGTAGATATTGAGAGGGCATGAGGACCCAAGAGATCTGAGTTGGAAGATGGAATACCACTGAGAAGGAACCCTACACAAGATATCAGCACAGTGTTTATAAAGTTTGATACAGAAAATCTATTTGATATTTATTAAACTTAGTTTCTCCAGTTACAGTTTTGCATTGTACAAAGCATTTTAATGACACAGTAGTTAAAAAGATCTTTACAAATTGAAATGTGATACCCTTTTCTCCAAATATTTTAATTGCCATAAATTTGTTTAAAAATACACATTAAACGCATGTTTCAGACACTAAACTTTCTATAATCTCAATACCACAAAATACATAGAATATACTATACAGATGTGGAAAAATCTAGTTAGTATATAATACTTTGCTCACCATTAACAGCTTTATTACGTGAAATGCACATACTGACTTAGAAATCCTAATTTTGAGCCTCAAAGTACCCTTTGAAATTTCAAATGTATTGCAACAAATAAAATCACAGTTTTTTTATGTTTTTGTAAGTTTTGGTTGAAGACCGATGCCTAGAAACAAAATGTAAGACATGGACTTGTCATGTACAAAGCATAGGAGAGAGAGATCCCGTCATTAACAGTACCTTTCTGCATGATTAACAAGGGCTTTGAAGTGATAGGTTAAAAGTTACCTTCCCCTGCCCTACCCAACCCTCCTCAAAAGAAAACACAACCCTTCTTCACCAAATAATAATAATTTCAAATAAGATAAAGGATCTTTAATAAATATATAAGCACTTTATCCTCCATATACAAAATTTCTTCAAACCATTTAAAAGGGGGGACAAGATACAAACGTCAGTAACTGTGCTTGAAAAAGTCATGTCTGGTCCTTGTAGTTGAACTTTCAGATATTTAATGCCAATGCAGCCAACAAATATGGGCTACAATACTTGTGTACGTAACTGCATGATTTCCTAAGGTTATATCTAAAAAATTCAAGACTGGGAACATTTCATTCCAATTTGTCAGTATGGACTCCATTCATAAATATGGAGTTACATCAATTGGAATGGATGCATTTCTGTTTAATTCCATCTGGAAACTTAAGCAGGTAAAAAAGTTTACATGAGGATAGCTTATATAAACTATCCTGGAGCAGCACTTCAAACTGCTCAATATAGTGTATTCAATTTAATCTCAGCTGAATATTGGAATAGAGAAAGAGCTAATGCTGTCATTCTCAAAGACTGTTCTATGAACTGGCCAGGCTCATTGCTCTAGCATCCTCACAATGAGACACGAATATAGTTTTATTTTTATAGCTACCCCTGCTCTTTCCTCCTAACACTGCTATGTTTAAATGGCATCACAGACAAAACTCCTTCAAAAATAATGCGATTTGACAACATGATTCTTTATGTACTTCCATCTCCAGGAAATCAGTCCTCTTAGAATAGTCTGTGTTTGTCTAACAGAGTTGGCTAGCAAAAGCTTTGGCTACTCTTTGTTTAAAGATATCGAAGATTACCTTTGTTGTTGGAAATATACAGCTTTCCATAATACTGATTCACTAGACCTAAAGTAATTCAATCCTCGACCTAAATATTTATGAAATATTTGTTAGGGCACTAACCAATGATTTGGAAGTTACTTGCTCCCCAATGGGTAAATTAATTCAAACTTGACTTGCTCAGGCCCTTTTGTAACTGTTTTAATATAAACACTGCAATGGCAGTAAATTTTTCTGCTAGGTAAACGAAATATTAAATAAAGCAAAGGTAGTCTCTTCTACTAGTTTGGCAAACTACACAGTTGCATGCCTAAGGATTTATTTCACTTGCCCCAGGCAAGTACAAAATTATATTCATAAAGTACTGACTCTCTATATGTTGGGGTCATTCATAAATACATTTTAGGGTGTTTTTTTAATCACAGCAATCAAGCCTCAGCAATCTAAAAGAATATACATTGCACTCCTGTATAATATCAAGATTCCTCACCAGTAAGATGGTGATTCAGCACTCAGTTTAATAAATAATATATCAATATAATCAGTTGCACTATAATCTAAAAACAAGTATAACATATACTTTGGACAGACTGAGTTCATATATATATATACATATATATACACATATATATTAAAGACACATACAATACAAATTGCATACTGCCGTCAAAAGACAAAAAAAGAGCCATCCAATGTGCTCTGTTTTACGGCTAATATTTCAAATCAAAATAAATCATGGGCTATTTTGTTCTGGTGTCCTGAAGGCTCATTTACAATTATAAATGATGCAACTTGTCATTCAGAACCTGAAAATTTGACAGCAAATTCAAAATAATGTTCATGTCTGAGCAAGCCTAGTCTGATTATTAAGCCTTTTTTTATTTTTTTAAAAAAGGGTTCACCACTGGGGGGGGGGGGGGGGGGGGGGGGGGAGGAGAGGGAAGAATGTGGAGGGATGAATAAAAACTACAACACTGATATGTGTTAAAATATAATCATATAGGGAACCCTTAGTACCAGGAGTTAAGGATTCCCTTCATGGTAAGACACTAGTGCAACTTGCATTAGTGCTCAAATGACATGTATTTTCCACATTGCTGCTTAAAGGTTAAAAAAGGACAGGTTTTGTTAGCCTGCATTTTGGCAGAGAGATGGACGCTTATGAACTATTTTCATTTTGTTTTAGCTACTCTATCAGGCCAAATAAAATTCTCTCTCTCTCTGAAGCAATGGGCAAATCCCAAATTAGATATGCTTTTGGAATTGTCAAACTGAGTTTAATCCGTTTGAAATGGCCTAAGTCGAGGGAGAAGTGAGTTTGTTTGTTTTTAACAAGACCATTGCATATGTCTTACATAGATAAAAAACCTGGGACAATATTCCAGAAGGATTTCACCAGAACGTATACTATTTAGGCAGGACTCTCTGTCAGTTCAGGTCCTCATTTTTTAGACAAACATTTAGAATCCATTGGTCTGGAGCTAAGGGATACACTAAACTGGTCTCTTGAAAAATGTACCACCCAAAGATACTGGTGAGACTCTAGTTAAGAAAAAACAATATTCCCAGAGATGAGACCATTCCTGTTTACAGCAATGGTAACGGTGCACATAACGGAGCAAGTTAGAAACAGCCATGTGGCTACTGCAGCCCTATACAAAAAAAATAAAATACAAACAATGCAGCTTCTAAGAAGGTATTTTTATATAGCGTCAAAAGTGTGCTAGGCACTTTAGAGTATTACAAAGGAAAAATAGTTGACAGTGTCCCATTAACCAAGATGCAGAGTTTGAGAGTAGAGAAAGTTCCATCTCCAATAGCGAACACAGAGAAACGAACTTACATAGTGATTCAAATAAAAAGGGTGCTCAAACAGACCTGAATGTAGGCTGAAGTATAATGGGGAAAGTCATAAGTTGACTAACTGTCTCCATTTGCATGTAGCAAACTTTTCTGGAAGTACAAATAATGTTGGAACACAAAGGAAGCTCTACGAATATGCAGCTACAGTTTAGTGAAGTTACTAATTTGCAAAACTTCTTAACTCTTAAAGCCCATAGGACATACTGCAGTACTAAGTAGCGTAGAATTCTATTCCTTCTTTTGAGGTTGCCATCATTTTGGCACTTAACTACAACTACACACAAATTTAGTGCAATAATTTTCCTGAACATGCACGTTCACATCTGGTACAGAATAAGGGGGGCAATGGGAGATAAAAACAAAGCAGCATTCCACAATACCACTCTAATGGGTTCAGAGTTTGACTCTTTAAAAGGAGACCACTGTAACAGGAAGTCAGTTTCTATGACACACACTAGGACTGATGAAAAAGAAATGGAATTTTACGAAAAGTACTGCAGAAGACCAACTCCATACAGTATACATGGTCCTGCTGTAAAACTTCATCTTGTAAACAGTTCATAAAATCTTCATCTAAAAGTAAGGCATAAGGCACACCAGACGTGATAGGGGCATTAAGCAATATTGAAAGGAATATAATTTTTAACCTTTTACTCAGACAATAACCTTATGTGGAAAGGTACTTTGGATTACAACTTCTTAAAAGCAGCCACTTGGAACTCAATGCAGGATTCTTGTTGCATCAACATACTTCTAACGTGAATATTCTGCTCCCCTAAAACATCTAGCATTAACGGGGGCCTCCATTAACATGGGGGTAAACAGAAGTTTTAAATAAATTCTACATCAGAACAGTTTCACGTCACTGTGAAAGATGTGCTCTGCACCCCACAATGGCCATCATCACGTGATAGTGTCCATCAATTAGCAGACCCAAAAGGAAAAGATGGATCTTAAATCACTTTTTATGATTTTTGGTTTCCCAGTCAATGGAAATGATACAAACAGTTCTAATAGGAATTATTTATCTGTTCTTTCAACTGTTAAGTTGGCTGCTTCAGTAAGCGTCAAATAATGACAAACAAGGAGACAAAACCTATTTTAAATGGAGATATAAAAAAAAGAAAAGCACAAGATTGTCCATTTATGAAACGTTTCCAGTATGCACCTATCAGAGACTGAAGCTCATTCTCACACCACTTCCATAATTGCATTAAATGCAAGTTTACTGTAATGTTTTGTGATTGCTATAGTGTTAACCAAGTGTTCTGAAATGGTCTTGAAAAAACAACCCAAGTTAGACATAACTAAATATCTTTCCATATACATCTCTTATATTTTCATTTAAATGAAATATCTTAATGTGTAGAAGAATATCTCTGGAACTTTTCTTAAAATTTAGTACAAATTCTGTAATAATAAAACTGTACTTATTTAAGATTTGAGTCATAGGCATTAGGCATGAAAAACTTGGTATCCCTACACTTTAGAACCTATCAACCCTTATTTTGTTTTACAAGCTCTACCACCACAAGACATTACAGAGTAACAAGCTCACGCGGTACTTAAATAAAGTGTCTACATTTAATCTCTGCTAAGTACTTGATAGGGTAAGTTTATAGGAAGAAATAGCTAAGTCTTAAAAGAGCCCATAACTGGGCTTTGTAAAAAATTTTTAAAAACAAATGAAAATAAATAGGATTTAAAACTCATTAGTTATGTATTATTGACTGGAATTCCAATCCCACTACAGAGCAGTGAAGCCATATCTTAATATGTAGCTGACTTAAAAATATTTAAATAACTTAAAAATGAGAATACTGAAGAAGTCCATTAACATGATGTGGTTTGGGGTTAAACAAACAGAAGAGGATGGGAGACGTGAAAGCATTCCTTGCTTTTAGTGTCAACTAAGCAATGTGTTATGGCAGTCTTCCTTATTGACATGACACAGTGTTGTGGAGAAAATCAGAGGCAGCAAGAAAAGTGTGTTCTACTTTTGATTCCTTCAGTTCAAGATATCACTTAGCATCCAGACGCAACCAATGTAATCCCTGTCGGGTGTAACGCACTAGGTCTGTCATGATGCTCGAATTAAAGATCAGAGGGCCCATAACTTTATCCAGTTCAGCAAAGAACTCTAGAATGACACAAAAAAACAAATCAAACTATTTACATACACTCTCACATTGACTTCCCTTTGGAGAACGGGGTACTGAGGAGGAATCCACCTATGACATACTAACAAATATTACACATCTCTCACAGATGACACGAGAGGAGAGAGAAGAGGTGGAAGGAGGTGAAAATGGTACAGGGATAAAAGACAATTTCCAATAGAAACCTAAACATTTTTGCAATAAGATGATTGATAGGAACAAGTGGAAAAGGGTTTGCACTGAAGTTAAGCAGTCTCAGAAGTGGTGAGTTCCCTCTCAAAGAAATTTGCATATTCATTAAATAAATTTTTAGAAATGGATATCTGAGTCCATCATTGTAAACTATAAGCTATATCAAGTCCCAAAAATTATATCTGGCTATATATTGCCAGTGTGAGGCTTATTTATACATTCAGAATCAAGATCATAGGAGAAGTCTGAGATATTACTGAAAATCTAATGCAATAATTATCCATCTTTCCCTACAGCAAAACACCAACTGACAAAACATACCTGGTGTACTATTAGTGGATTCTCTCAATGTGAAAGATCTATTAGCATTTATGGCACAATTCAACACATTTGATTTTATAATCAGATTCTGCTAAGTCTTACCTCTTTGCTCTTTAGAAAGCTGTTCAGCTTGGTCCCAAATTTCAGTGGCATAGAGAAAGTTGGATGTAACCTGGACATAGCTGGCTGCCATCTGGTGGATTCTCTGTGGAATAGTCACAGATGAACTGCTCCCTGAAGGGTTGGTTGCCCCCGAAGAGTAATTCCCTGAATTTCCTGGAGACAGCTTCGGAGAGACCGGAGATGGCATACCAACAGGTTTGCTAGTTTAAAAAATAAATAAATAAATAAAAAATAAAAGCATGATTTTTAAAATACAAAATGTCAAAATATGTATGTATTCTGACACATCAAGCTGCATAATTTATTAATCTGGAATTATAATAGTTTGTACTTCTATAGGGCCCTTCCATCTTGGGATCTCTCTTTACTTACATTTAAGTAAAGAAACCAAGAAGTTTAAGTGACTTGCCCAAGGTCATATGAAGTCTGCATCAGAGCTGGGAACAGCATCCAAGGCTTCGAGTTCTGTGGTTTAACCTTATGACCAAACTTCTTCACCATTTAATTTAATCGTTTTTATAGAGGAATGTTTAATACATGTAAGTTTTAAGGAACACACTTAAAGAAACCTCTGAACAAAATCAGAACCATATGAAAGGGCTATATTGCCATACATGTTGAAATTTCTCAACCTATTAAAAATTTGAAAATCTACGTTTTAGTAGGTTACTTCAGATTTATATGTTCTCTGACTACACAGAACAGATAAATACATCAAAATACTACTCCAAGGGTTTAAACAATACAAGTAAATCGCTCCCTATGTTTTCCTGTGGAGTTGTTGTGTTTTGAATATATTGTTGCAAGCTCAAATGGTTCCAGGCATTTTAGGAAGTCTATTGTCCTCTTAATGCTGGGGGGAAAAGGGGTGATGTATCTGAACAGAACCCATTGAAATTAGAGTCGTGTATTAATTCCACAGAGGAGGGCATAGATCTCTACTGCAGTAAGGAGTTATTTAAAATCATGCTGGGAGTGCTTTCAAGGACAGCAGTATTTTAAAACATTTATCTGAACAATTAAATGAACACATTTAACAGTTCATCCGCCTCATAGCTGAAGCCTGGATCCTTGCAACAGTACAATTGGCTAATGAGACTTCAGATAAAATTATATAACATGAGTAAACAGTGACTTTATTGTATCAGAGGGGTAGCCGTGTTAGTCTGGATCTGTAGAAGCAGCAAAGATTCCTGTGGCACCTTATAGACTAACAGACGTTTTGCAGCATGCGCTTTCGTGAGTGAATACCCACNCTTTATTGTACATAAATTAAGATATAGGAAATATCTAGCTAGTTTAATAATCAATCATTGAATTCAGCTCCTGCAGATTATTTTATTCCATTCCCTCTCCCTCACAAGATTTAAAATGTCTAAATCAAGAAGGAAAGTAGTTAAATGTACAAGTTACAAAGCTGCTTACCTTCCCATGCCAGGTGACGGTGCTTGAGAGTTATTATAGGAATTCTGTTTGGGAAAAATAAGTTTGTGGGGTGATTTCCAAGGGTATGTTAATTGCTTATTAAAACAGGTTTTACAAATGGATACATTTCTTTGTGATAACCAAAAGTCTGAACCAGTATGGGAGAATCAAAGCACTTTAAATTTGGACAAAATATCCCATTTTACTGCTGACAAACTAAGGCACCAAGAATTTAAGTGATCTGTCTATGGTACATAGCAAGCCAGCAGAAGAACTGGAATTAGAACTCAAGTCTCCTAACTTAATTCCTTCCACTAACCACTAGACGCTATTGCCTCTGGTGACAAGTTTCATATTTTTTCCAATCTTCTCCTTCTAACAGCAATGTGAAAGCTGTTAACACTGGCATTGAGCAATTAGACTCTTTCCTCAAAAGCTAGAAATTATATTAGCATGCTCTTCTCCTCTATTTAAAGCTAGGATTTCTAAAGACGCCTACAAGCTTCCAAATAAGATACCTAATTCCTATTGGATCCTTGGAAAATCCCAGCCTAAATTCAGATTAAGCAATCTCACCCGAGTTTTAAATGTCCTGACTGAGTACCTCATCTGAAACAACCTAGATTCAAATGAGTAAAAGGAGGATTTTTTTCAGCCTCTGGTAGTAGGTTTAAACCAGATCAGACTTAAAACAGATTTTTACTGAAAATTCTAGAAAGTCTCATGGGAGTATATGAAAGTTCAGGCAAGCTGGCTAAGAGCACTGCCTTTGGAACTTTGGTAAGATGAGCTAAAAATTATTTATTCAAACACCAACTTCTGTAAATGTTGGACAGCTGCAGTCATAAAATGTACCACTAGAAACAAAATTCCCTTAAGATCATACATGAAAGTGAAGGTTCAACTTTGTAATGTCTGCAGCCAGGAAGAGGTACTTTTTTCCTCTCTGAAATCTGCTGAATTGTTTATTCTTTAAAGCAGACAAAAGCTAGCTGAAATTATTATAAATGGAAAAGTATTATGCTAAGACCAGTAGGGTTATGACAACATTGTGGTCATGCTGCAGTAACAAAAAAATAGAGTTCTAAAACACTGAACATGAGTTTACTTTAAGAGACATATCCAGATAGGGGCATATCAAAGTACATGTGTTAGAGAAATCAGGAGAGTACCTTGGCATTTCCATATTTTTTTTTAAAAGGACTCTCTCGGTAATATAGGAACTTTTTACCTTTAGATGTTCTGTCAGTGTTTTAGAGTATTTCAATGCACTCTCCTTCTTCAGCTTGAAAAGCCTTAGATATAACAGGGACTGGCATCGAAGACTAGGCAAAGAAAAATGGCAACACATTTACAATGAGTGTGTGCTTACACAGTTCAATAATGCACGTAAACAGCTAGCAGCTGTGTGTTTTTCAAACGTACTCTCTGAGGTATGGAGTTGTAGTTTTGCCATCAATAGTAACAATGTTTAATTTGTCAGAGAAACTAAAGATAGTCTAAGCTTGAGCACAAGACTTTAGATACACAAGCTTCATTGTCTTTACTTACATAACCAGAGTCCTGCTCACTGAGTTGAGAATACAACCCTAAATCATCTCCTAGACTAGCAAATCAATGAAAGAAATTTATTAAAAAATAAATGAAGCCCATTACACCAGGATGTGCTGATATAACATGCAGAGTCTGACATCACATTTCCCCCACACACACACAACACCAAACTGATTCCTGTCCCCTCTGTACTCAGCAGCCTGAAGAATTTGGAGTGTTAGGAAGGTGATTCTTTGACATATACCCCAAGCTAACTAATCAGTAGGTGTGCACAATGGGAAGATGTTTGGGCTCCCCAAGTCTTCTGCTGCTGCTTCTTTCAACCCTAAGGGTCAGTGTGCAGTTCAATGTCAAGGCCACCTTTGCAAGGCAGAGGCTCAAATCAGTGCTGTAGCACCTCTATTTTTTAAGCAATAAATGTTGATATTCCTGTTTCCAGAAGAATCACTAAATTATGTAATGCAACCACTATGCTTTATGGAATATTTAGTTTCTCAGAACAGAGATACAATGGCAGAGAAATATACATTTAACTTTGACAGCAACACTGTCAATTTCTCATAACAGGAAAATTCCACATCCACATAAGTGTGAGCATGAAAGCAGAGCTACAGACACACTGATGCTGCAGCTTTAGTAACGTAGTCTAACTCTACTCAAAAATTCACAAGCATATAATAAGTAGTCCAAAAACTGTCTGTTTTAACCATTAAGCTTGTCATATCTATAGATCAGTCTTTTCATGTCACGCCCCCAAACCCAGGAGCCACAGTCGGGAGCAGGGCCGTGGCTCCCGGGGACATGGGCAGGAATAAGGGGACCGAGGCTGGGGCTGGAGCCGTAGCTGGGCCAGGTGCCAGGAGCCGGGGCCAGGAGCCGGAGCCGGGTGGCACTCCCTCCCAGGCCCCTGTTGGGGCTGGCCTGGACCCCGCTGTGCCACCCCAAGCGTTCCTCCGTGCCCCGCTAGGAGAGCGCACCCAACAGTTTGGGGACCACTGCCATAGATGGACCAGACATCACAAGGAAATCAGACTCCCATCAATAGCATTAGCTGACTGCTCACCCTTCACTAAGTTTATAAGTGAGAAACAAGAACAGATTCTTGGCACTATTCATATCACTTCAGCGGTAAAACTAAAACCTAAAAGTAAACATTTTTTTTTGTCCTAAATGTCTCCTTTTTATAACAGGTTAATAACAGACATGAAAGGGAGACACCATGCTGGCTCTCACTACCTAAGGTAGTGGTCCCCAAACTTTTTACCTTGTACCTTCCCTTACCCCGTCTGCACACCCTTGGCCCCTGGAGCCAAAACCAGGAGTGAGGCTCCGGCTCTGGGAGCCGGGGGGGACATGGATGGGGTAAAGGGGCCAAGGCTGGGGGCGGCGGTGGGAGTGGAGCCTCGGCCAGGGACTGGGGCCAGCAGCCAGGGCCAGGAGCAGAGCTGGGTGGTGCTCCCTCCCCACCCCCGTGGGGGCTGGCCTGGGCCCCAGCTGCGCCCCTCAAAATGTTCCTCCATGCCCCCCCCATTCTAAGGTTCAATTAAAACCTCAAATACCTTGAGCACTGAATTTACAATTAAGTTAAAAATGAAATAGTTAAAAATACCACTGTGCGTAACCTTTGGAGATGGTGCACTCATTAATTTGACTCAAGATGTTTTATTAAACCAAAATGTACATACCAAAGCACTGCTAGCCTTTTATCTGCAGACGTAGCATCTGGTGCCAAATAATTTTTCAGTTTCATAGTGTATCTGTAAACAAAGACATCAAGTAAATGACACATAAAATAACACATTATGTTGTCATTTATCAGTTGCCATTTCTCATTTAATATTCTTTTAAGAAAACTATTAAGGCTTAGTTCCAGCTGCCCTCATATTTTACCAGAGATCCATAGAGGATTTACTCAAAAGTCTGGATGAGGAAAGTTTTGGAATGTTTTTTGTTTTTATATTACAATTTGCACTAACATTAAGACCCTTAGATGAAAGGATTTAAAAGTCCTTTTAAAAAACAACATTAAGCCTCAAAATATGGATAAGGTGGGTAAATTTTTACAGATGAAAGATTGCAAGTATTGGTGGCAAAATCAAGATTAGAATCTGGGCACCTGTGCTCCCAGTTCCCGGGGTCTGATGACTAGGCTTCACTTACTACTTGCTTTATAAAGCTTACTTGATTAATTCCACAGTTTCTGAATACATAGGGAACGGGGACTTGGATTCCTGAGCATTTTTCTCCAATGCATTCCCACATTCGATGAAAGACACTACAGCATCAAGATAGAAAACAGCTTTCTCAAACCTGTCAGACTGAAGAGAATGAAACTTTAAAAACAAAAATAGAGAGAAGTGGGAGAGAATTACAGTACTAGAGAAGAGTACAGGTTCAGAAGAGTTAAACCAACCTAACATTATGTGCAACCACCAGATAGATGTTTTGGGTTCTACTTACCAATGCATCTGCATTGTGCTTTAACTTCTTTGCTTCTTGTAAATAATGATCAGCCGAGTACATCCTACAACATAAAAAAGAGAAATTCTGAGTTTAATAAGATGAAAATTGAATCCCTTTCTGTGTGTCAAGCTTTGTAACTATGGGATCTTTTGACATTGCTTTTTCTTCCTTCCTCAAGTTACAACACATATAACTTTTATCATAAAGACCTTTCAACGGTTAAATTTAGTTACTTCGGTTACTTCCAACTATTGTTTTAAGACAGCTAAGAGTCACTGGATTTAGCCAACTTATTCCACATTCCCTAGCCAAGCAAGTCAGACATGTTAGCAGAGGTGTCAGCTATCTGACATGTGCTAGTGCAGAGTTCCCAGTCTGCAGATCACAAAGGACAGTATTAACCAGATGTGAAACTTTCAGAAGAAATCAAGACATGTTCAGATGGAGATGCTGAGACTGCAGGGGAGGGAGGACAGCGGGGGAGGGGCTGGAGGCTAGCCTCCCAGGCCAGGAGGTCAGGGGCCGGGCAGAACGGTCCCATGGGCCGGATGTGGCTCGCGGGCTGCAGTTTGCCCACCTCTGCTCCAAAGAGTAATTACAAGAGATCTTTAATTTTCTATTTTACTGTATTAAATGCTGTATTTACAAGGTCATTGTCTAAAATCTGAACAAGATTTTCCAAACATACAAATAGTTGGAGTTAATCATTCCCCTATTTCACCACAATATGAAGTAATGGGCACACCCGATTTCATTTAAAGTCAGCATTTTATAACAGTTCATTTAAAAGTGAATCATACCCTCCTTTCTTAGAGAGGCACTAGTTGACACTATAAAAGGGAAAAAACTAACATCTTTAAAAATCAGTTTACTGTAATCTAAAACCACAAATACTAAAATGTCTAATTATAATCATATGGTTACTGCATGGTGTCACTGCAGGGCATAGTCAAAGCCACCCGGGTGCCCTAATTATGCATTTCCGTACCTTAATATATTTGGATTTCTTTTAAGTTTATCCTGAACTCTGAATTTCCTGGCTTTAACATATTTGGTTTGTGGATAACTACAACTTCCCTCTAACTACAGATATGTGCTCCAAACTTTAACTCCATCATAACTTGATTTTGTCTGGGAATACGTAGTAGAAGAAAAGCAAACCACTCCCATAATCAGGTTGTTTGCCTATGGTCCTTTATGTTGGCCCCAAAAAGTACTTAATCCAAAAAGCAATAATTTTAAATCAACCTTGAAGTAGCTGATAAAACTAGAACTGAGCTCCTGTAGAGAACACCCAAGTATTTGCATGAAATATTTCATGAATGGATAATCTTGATGTGAATTTGGGAACTTTTTTTACTGATTCACATTCTCCAAAATTTTTCAGCTTTGATAACACAGGACCAAATGATTCCATGATCCGACTTTTGTGAATCAGCAATTCCAGAGGCAGAGGATCCTCTCCATGACTAAGAGCAGTCACTGACTCTGGGGGGCGGGGGGGGAGGGGGGGGAGAAGAGGAGCCAACTCAGCCCAAAGAGGACAGGCAGACTGGTCTGGTGAGGTGTGAAGTGAGTCTGCAGAAAGGGAGACTAGTATTTCTTAAAAACAAACAGACACAGGACAATCACATACTGTCAAAATCCACTGCTTGCTTGTTTCAGGCTGAGTACGAATGTACAAAGGAGCCTATGGCTCCTGGTAGTGGCTGAGACGTCAGCCAAATTAGTGATACATGTGTCAGGCTGGCATACAATTACACGAACAGCATGCAGATCTCCACAGAATAATACTGTACATGCATGGCAAAGAACATCCCCTATACATAGGAAGCTACTATACATTTTACAAGTTACACACTGAAATTAGTGCTCTGTTCAGGGAAGAGGAAATGTAATGTGCCTGGCACCTCTCACTGCTCTCACCTGTCATCAAAAACAAGCTTTGCTCTTCGGGACTTTGAGCTGTCTGTAGCTGGGGTAGATGCAGGAGGGCAGTTTGATGAACTGTTTAGAACCTTTTCCTGAGAAGGAATAAATTGACACAATTAGTAATTATAAAAGCAGTTCGAAATCGGTTTTAAAAAGAAATGATTGTTCATTGCTTAAGCTCCTCCTGGTGGTCTCACACTTGTTAAATGCAAACTAGATCAGTTTTGCAGCAGGTTAATTGCCATTCACATTTACTACTTACACATCATGACTTTCAAAGGCTTCTCTCCTCATTGGTGCTCCAACATATGCTGGGGGTGGAGCCAGACCGAGGATCAAGGAACCATAACCAGTTCCTTTACAAGCCCCAATCTCTGATGGGCCAAATGGATCTCCGCTACAACGAATCTGACAAAAGGTTTCCAGGCACAACTGAATTCTCCTCCTCAACTTGGTAACGGCTAACATTCATGTATTTTACTGTCCTCCTAGAAGAGGTGCTACATGTATTTTCTGCTTTTCTATTCCTTTTAGAAGAATCAACTCTGTAGCATGATTTTTGCTTTAATATTTCAGAAGTGGAGTGATCATTCTATTTTTCAAGCATCCAAAATGTGCAAGGAGCCTTCACAAAGAGACATGGCTCCTGCCCCCCCAAAATCATACAACTTCAGCTCAACATGACATAGTAAGTGAGACACAAGGTGGGCAGGGTAATATCTCTTTTATTTGACCAACTTCTGTTGGTGAAAGAAACTTTTGACTGCTTCAAAAAACCAGCAATATATAATCTCCCTTCACCCACAACCAAAATGCAGCCACTTCAGAACAGAAATACAGCCAGCTGTAGCAAATGTTCACTGGCACACGACAAGACTATACTAATTTAAGACAGGAATTAAAACCAAATTAAACTATAAGGAGATACTAATTACCCAAATTAAAAAAAAATAAATGGCTAGACTTGGTTCAGTGCTAATGCAGAAAAAAAAAAAAAAGGTGCCAGTGAATCTACAATACAATCCCCTGAGGGACCTATAGGCTCCTTGGAAGTCTCCCACACATGCACTGACTAGACCAGGGGTCTCAAACACGCGGCCCGTGGGCCGCATGCAGCCCGTAGGGCTATCGCATGCGGCCCGCGAGCTCCTCCCGGCCTCCCCACCCCCCCCGTTTACCTGGCCAACCAGCACCGGGGGCAGGGCAGGCTCCCTCCTTGCTTGCCCTGCCGCGGCGCCGCACCAGGAAGCAGCTGGAACCCGGGGGAGGAGGAGTGCAGGGGGGGGTGTGGCTGTTGCTTCAGGCACCGCCCCCAGCAGCTCCCATTGGCCACAGTTCCCCATTCCCGGCCAATGGGAACTGCTGGGGGCGGTGCCTGAAGCAACAGCCACACACACCCCTGCGCCCCTCCTCCCCCGGGTTCCAGCTGCTTCCTGGTACGACGCGGCGGCAGGCAAGGCAGGCAGGCAAGCAGGGAGCCTGCCCTGCCCCCGGTGCGGGTCGGGCCGGAGCCCGCCCCCCGCACTCCTCCTGCACCCCGACCCCCTGCGCTGAGTCCCCTGCCGCACCCCGACCCCCTGCTCTGAGCCCCCACCGCACCCCACACCCCTCCTGTGCCCCCTGGGGGCAGAGTTGGGGTGGGGATTTCGGGGAAGGGGTTGGAATGGGGGCAGGGAAGGGGTGGGAAAAGGCGGGGCAGGGGCGGGGCCTCATGGAAGGGGTGGAGTGGGGGCGGGGCCGAGGGCGGCGGGGGGGGTGTCAGTAAATGCGGCCCTCGGCCCAATGTACTAGTCCTCATGTGGCCCTCGAGGTCATTTGAGTTTGAGACCCCTGGACTAGACCAACCCTGCCTGCCTTACAAAATCTGATGAAGTCAGCATCTGAGGTGGATGTCTGCAATCCTAGTTTAGCTATTTCACTTGTTTGCTATTCTTGATCACCAAGTCACATTTTTCTCAGTTCCTGTCTATTTGTTATTTCAATCTGCACACTTGGCTGTCATGATTAGTTCCTTTGACTTTGCTTCAAACCTTTTCTTCAGACATTACTGAGGTTAGCAATTTATAAGATTTGCCAAGTACTGCAACATACCAATTACATCCTTAATGCCTCACTAGGCTTTGAGGTTCTGTTTGCTGCAGAGGCCTCAAGACAAGATGGCACCAACACACTACAATGCAATCCAGGCCTTGTGAATTAGTCACATTTCGCCTTTGAACTATTACGTTCTTGCTATCTGATAGTACAGCAGTCACTGAGAACAGCTTATCATACAGCTAGGTTTAATACCATGTTTTATCAGACATCCTCAGATGTTATGCACCACCCAATAGTATCCATTTATATAGGTGTGAGCAGGCAGAATCCCTAATTCCCTCTCCATACACACACACACGTAATGCCACAAGAACACATTTAGTCTGAACATCCTCCCAAGCTATTAGTTTCTAGAGATTTTAATTTTCAAAATCTCCTGTCCCACCCCATTTTCTCCCCCGACTCAAAAATAAACCTCTATTCTCCTGATAGCAGCTAATTACATCCACCTGGTCTGGCAGCCAGGGCAAGTCAGCAGACTAGCTCTGTAGCCCTGTGAAGGGTCCTATCCTGAAACACACCACGGGTTGGGGGGGAAGGGGAGGATTGAACTGTCTTTTCCTTTATAGTCAGGATACAAGTACAATCTGCTAAATAATATCATATTGTTCTCCTATTTTACTTTTATATAAACAACTCTGAAAAAGGTTACTGGAATCAAATTAAATGATTAATAAGCAATCTCTATAGTTAGAAGAACACTAATCACATTTGTAAATTTAACATTAGTACCAACCTACCCCCAGGATACTATGATTCTAATGAATAGCTACTGAGTTGTTTTCCATGTACAGGCTTCCTTATGACCCAATTACTTGTGCACTACCACAGGGAGTAAACACCTTTAAAAACTAAATTACATTTAAGCTTAAAGTCAAAGCCTGACAAATTATTGCTTGGATTACACATTGACATGCCAGACTGCACACAGAGAAACAGTGAATATTAGAGGAAAGCATTTACAAAATAAACTCCTTACCTTGACTTCCCTGGCATTGCTAGAAGCCTTCCCTTCTGTCTTTTTTTGTTTGGAAGATGAGTTACTTTTACTACTGCTGCTACTCTCCTTATTACTGTTGCTGCTTGATTTTAAGGAAGAAGATTGACTGACTGTTCTCTTCCGGGACCCATGATCTTGCTTAGAATCTTTCTGAAGGACAGGGGCTGCAGGAGAAGGGAGCAGATCCTTCTCTTTACCTGCACTTTGCTTTGAAGACCTGCATGAAGTGAATAAGTACAGCTTATTTCTAGATACAGTGACAAGAATTATTTTGACCTAACATGACTGTATATGGGGATATTTATTTTTCACCTAATTTTTAATAACTGGCTTTTGGGCGAACCAGATTGAGCTTGTTTTTACCATTTGATCTTGTTCTGATTTGAAAAGGCAGCAGATTCTAGCCAGAAAACCACTTTTGTTAAACAAAAACCAAACATTTACAACCTGAAAAGTTAATGCCAATGTTTGTGCCAACCTGTCTATAGCAGTGTTAAGGTGGAGACTTTGTTCTGAATGTCTAGACTAAGATGGTATAGGCATGTATTCTATTTGCCCAATCAAAAGGGAAAGCTACCCTTAATTCAGTCATCTAGTACATATGTATCACCTCCCCACCTTGACTGTTCAAGGACTACTGTTGGCAATCAATGGCAAGCCTCATGCTTGCTAACCCATCTTCCCGTTGGGAAGATAAGGCATTTGGACAGCTATTTGCACAGTAATAAATTGCTCAAAGGAAAATTAAACGCTTTTCATACTATTAATATCAAGAACATTTGGTTCTTTGCTGACAGAAGACAAATATCAGAGTAAGAATAAACTTAACAGCCCCAGCAGAGGAATCTGCAAATCAGTTTTACAGAGGCTTTGAAAAAATCTTAATATTCACAACTGAACACAATGAAACTGAGTGTTACCCTGTGGCATGCAGTATTATTGTACTGTGTTGGTCCCAGTATATCAGAGACACAAGGTGGGTGAGGTAATATCTTTTAATGGTCCAATCAAAGATATTACCTGACCTACCTTGTCTCTCTGTTACACTGTGGTAATTCAGAGTGGCCAAACAGGTTTCTTCAGATTATTCATTACAGTGGAATATGTGGTCCAGTGTACAGTTATATATTTTTATTGTGTAATCTGAAGTAGCACATGCCACTGATTAAAAGTATACTAGGAACCTTGCTAATTTGCACCCTGACTCATTGCAAAATTAATTGTATGTGTGGATAAGATTGGAAGGCTTATATTTTGCCAGTTGTAGGTTAGTTCTAATCTATGGTAATCAAAAATATAAATGCAGCCAATTTAAAAAAAAAAAAAATGCGGTGTATTTTTAAAAATGATCCAGTAGTTGAAGGATGGGAGTAGAAGTCAAGAGACCTGAGTTCTAATCCTGACTAATCACTGGCTTGCTGCATAACTTGGAAAAAAAAATTAAATCTGCCGTTTCCACATCTGCTGAATGGAGAATTAATCACTCATTTTGCAAGGAATGGATTAATTTGTGCGTGTGGTTAGGTGAAGTGCAGATTGGCTAAGTCTTACATACGTTAGTGTTATGCAGCTCACCTATTTTTAAACACTGCCCTGTGTTAAGGTAAAAAAATAGCGAAAATTAATCCCAGCAGGAAAAAAACCCAGCCTATTCCAACCCCGTTATCAAAGGTAAATGACCTTTGAACAAACTATTTTGTAATAATGAAGTAAAGTTGTTAAATAAACCAACTGTTCTTTGTTAGGAGTGAACCGTGTCCCAGTATACCTGGTTCTGGGAAGTACCTGCATTCTGATTAGTTACTGTGAAAACCCCAAAGTCAAGGTAAAAGGGCAGAATCTGAAGAGTGGGTGCACATGAAAGCTTGCCCCATGAACAGTGAGCTGCAACTGATTTTTTCCTTTGTAAGTGGTGGCAAGCAGATATTTAGGGGGAGATTTGTAAGTGCATATAGGGTGTTGGGTGCCAATCTTCCCCTTAACGTATGCTAAGCCTTATAGACTTAAAAAACAGCCAATTTTCCCACTGCACTTACTCTCTATTGCCGGAGGCCTTGTGGCCTGAAGACTTTTCTTCCAGTTTAGTTTTCTTGCCTTCACCGGCTCTGTTTTCATCATCATTCTGAATAAAAGCAAGCACAAGAGAGCGATCAGGACAAATTTTGATATTTACAGGTTAACTGTCCCTCATAATGTTTTACATTTGTCAAGACAATTTAGCAAACCTTTTACAACATATGGAACAGTAGCACTACAGCAGATCTGAAAATCATTCCCTGGTGGGATCTAGACCATGCCTTATGATAGTTGATCACAATGGAATTACTTGTCCCAAACAGAAGGCAGTAGTATGTAGTGAATATCAAATGATCTACCAGTAGAACCAGGAGTGAAATGTGGCTGCTGAAATTACCGAACTACTTAAAATGTGATAACAAAAATCTGGCTGGAATAAACTAGGTTAAGACAATCTACCCCTCATTATGCTGATATATGAAGGTCTCCCAATAAGAGTAGGAAATTAATTTTGTTTTTGCCAAACCATAGGGGATTAAAAAAAAAGCACTTTTAAAAAAAAGCTTCATTCAACATTTGTCAATATTACTTTTGATAAGAGTTGATGCTTTATAAAATAGTGGACTGTAAAAATCAAAAGGTTTTGAAAGTGAATTTCTAAACTGCCTACACACTTTCATTAATCTTCAAATCTATCATAAGCAGTAGCAGCTGAAAAACAAGTGTAAAATAATAATTCTAATGAGCAACTCAGCTCGAGACTAGGGTCCAATTAATAAATCTTACTGTAATGCAATGCAGTAATAGAATGCTCTTTGGCTACGGAACTGCTACAACCCAGCACCCAAAGATCAACAAAACATGTAAGCAACTGACATTTGTCAGCTGTTGGATTTCTAAAGTGATTGTTGCAGAATTTCTCACACCGCCTGCCTCAGTATTTTGGGGTAGGCCTGAAAAATAGTTTGCCTCTCCAACTTGCCTCAGAAACATACTCATGTGCACCATGACTGCACCACTAGGCATAGGGATGGTCTCAGGACTTTGAAGATGATTAGTAAGATGATTCTTTGGGATATGGCCCAAGTTTAATTGGTCCCCCCAAAGCCTTCTGTTCCTGATGTAGGAGCACAGCTCTTTATGCTGGTTTCTGTCCATAACAGCCACCATTTTTGTTATATTGTTTTACAAGGAACAACTGGCCAAGTAAGAGGGGGGCCATTAGGTTTGAAGCTACTAGAGACTGAGTGCATTCAAGTGAGTGCTAGAACTTGTATAGTAGTGCTATACAAACACCAAACAACAACATCCTTGTAAGGTAGGTAGCTATCCCCATTTTTCAGATAAGAAACCTTTCCGCCTTACTTTCATTACTTGACGCAGGGCAAAGAGGTAATCTGAGCTGGAATAAGAATGGAGGAATCCATTTGTTTTCAGTCTCATGTCAAGTTCACCAGACCATACTGCTTCTCACTCCAAGAGATTGGAGATCACTTCTTGGTTGCTCAGCAGGGAAGCTGGCACAGTCAAAGGCAACTGTTTGGAAAGGAGCTTGCAGCAGCATTTATGCCACCAGTGCCCCTTTGATATTGTGGCGAATTGGGAGATATCTGCATTATTCTTACATTATGTTTGACTGTGTTTCCTTATTCAATTTTCTATTGCTGCCCACTTGAATTCAAAGAGCTGAGTCAGACCAGAGATAAGACAGAAAACTGCAGGTACACACCTTCAGAGCAGTTAAGAGAACAATGGGGCTATTGTTGGTATATGCCAAATATCAAGAGGCCCTGACTTGTTAAAAGATACCCCTGGCAGAAAGGAGGTGTAAGTGATCGGCTTGTCCTGAGGCTGACACACAGAACTGGAAGAGAGGTTGGAGCAGGCACATTCCTTAAGCAGGGCCTAGGCCAGGAGCAGTTAAGAATATGTCTACACTGTAGATGGGAGTAAGCTTCCCAGCCTGGGCAGAAAGACTCATGCTAGCTCAACTCGAACTAGATAATAGAAGCGTGGATGTTATGGCTGCGGCCAGGAGTGGCGGAAATGCCCTAAAAGCGTGGGGGAGGGAGGAGGCAAAGACGCCCTCTGGGACTCCATGAGGAGGGAGGTAACAGAGCCAAGACTCCAGCCTGAGCTTGAACATCTACACCAGGGGTAGGCAACCTTTCAGAAGTGGTGTGCCGAGTCTTCATTTATTCACTTTAATTTCAGGTTTTGCGTGCCGGTAATACATTTTAACGTTTTTTAGAAGGTCTCTCTCTATAAGTCTATATTATATAACTAAACTATTGTTGTATGTAAAGTAAACAAGGTTTTCAAAATGTTTAAGAAGCTTCATTTAAAATTAAATTAAAATGCTGATCTTAAGCTGCCAGCCTGGGGTTCTGTTCACCTAGGCCTGCAGCGGGTTGAGCGCGGCCTGCGGCCGGGACGCCGGCTGGCATGGGTCTGGCAGCTGGGACCCCAGACCTGGGGGGGAGGGGTGGAGCAAGGACGAGGGCTGTGGGGGTGCAGGGCAGAAGGCTGGACGTGTGGGGGGGTCAGGGCAGAAGGCTGGGTGTGTGGGGGGATTCAGGGGTCAGGGCAGAGGGCTGGGGGGGTGGAGGTGCAGGGCAGAAGGCTGAGGGTGTGGGGGAGTTCAGGGGTAAGGCCAGAGGGCTGGGTGTCGGGGGGGGGTTCAGGACAGAGGGCTGGGGTGCTCAGCTCGTGGGGGTGCTCCCAGCCCCCTACCCTGAGCGGCTCATGGCAGGGGGCTGGAAGGGATATGCCCTGTTCCACCCCCTTCCCCAAGGCCCCGTCCCTACCTCTTCTCTGTCTCCTCTACGGAGCAGCGAGCACGCTGCGGCTTAGCTCCGCCCCCCTTCCCCCGGGCGATCAGCTGATCGTCGGGAGGAGGAGGGGCAGGAAAGCACCACGCTGGGGGAAGAAGCAGGGGAGGGGGGGAGCTTGGCTGCCGCAGGACCAAGCTTCTGCCTCCTGCCCCCGCAGGGGAAAGCGGTGGGCGGGGGGCTAGGACCGCGGCAGGCAGCGGCGTGCCACCCAAAATCGGCTCGCGTGCCATGTTTGGCACGCGTGCCATAGGTTGCCGACCCCTGATCTACACCATAGTTAAACAGCCCCATAGCCTGAGCCCTGCGAGCCTGAATCAGCAGACACAGGCCAGCCGTTGTTGTTTAACTGCAGTGTAGACATACCCTTATGGCTCCAAATCAGGTCTTCTCATTCCCCAAGGCCATGGATGATTTCACAGAATTGCAGGAGTCACACATGGATGAAAACCCAATAGATCATTCAGTCCACTCTTTAACCAAGCATCCGTGCATTTTCCTAATCATTGAAAACATTACCAGGCAAAGGCCAGCATAATAGAGTTTTTGGCAATCTGCTGATTGAAACATTAGTGCCAGTGCTGGTGTCACTAAGAAAAGGCTATTTACCCAACTCAGTATCCAATGATCCCACAACAAGAGTCTGAATTTCCCAGCACAAATTTCATCATGACAATGGGAGTTACAATGCCTACCAAGCTCTCACACAAACGCCAATTCTCCCCCACCTGCCCCGAAAGTCCAAGGAACCCTGAAGCCTAGACAGATTCCCTTCAAAAGAAACAGTACCACTTCTTAATTGGCCAGTGGAGTCCCTAAGACTGAGCACTCTCTTTCTTTGCCACTGGGCTATCCATCTCACCTCAGTAGTAAGCCATCAAGAGATTGAGACTAGATAAGTTTTCAATTGATCACTTACCTTATGCTTCCTTTTGCCCTTGGTGGAATTTTTGTCTGAGGCTGGTTTTTGGGACTCTCTTGTATGCTTCTCTGGTACATTTTTCTTCTCCACTTTGGGTGGGTCTGTGTCCTTGTAAGGCTTCCCTGGTATTCTTGATAAGAGGCTCAGGTCGATCTTCACAATAAGTGGATACCGTTCATCTGGATCACTGAGTGGTGAAAGAAGTTCCTTCTCTTCCATAGGAGAGAACATTCTTTGCCGAAAAAAGCTGTCATCCTCCTCCATGGAAGATTTAACAGGAGTCCTATTGCTCTCAGAGTATTTGGGGGTTTGTGATGAAGGAGGCAGGCTCTCGTTTTCATCAGAATCAGAGGATGAGGTATCTGTTTCTATGAATTCCCTGGATTTCTGGGAAGGTTTGCTTGAAGCCTTATATTTCTTTTTCTCTGCTGTAGGCCGAGGAGAAGATTTGGGCTCCTTCTTTATGTTGGGTTTTCTAGAGCCCTTTGTGGCTGCCTTATGCCTGTTTGAGGGCATATTTGTTGCAATGTCTACTGGGGTTTCGCTTTCTATTTTAAGCCCTCCTCTGGGCTCTTCAATAGCGGTCTTGTCTGCCTTCTTGGGCTGCTTTTTACCAACAGTCCTCCTCTGTATTGTGCTATCACTCTGTGCAGGTGACTTCTGCCTGCCACGACTGCTCTCCGATCCTTTTTGGGTGGTTTTGGAATCTCGCCCAGGAATGGAGGAAATGGATTCCTTAGACCCACTTTGATCCGTATACCCATTCCCGGAGCTCTGATCTCGGCCATCTTTTTTGTAGCCTTGTGAAGATGGGATATTACTGTCCACAGAAGAAGCTGGTGATACTTTATGCGGATTCACTTTGTTCAACCAGTTGTCAAGTTGCCATTTGTTTGTTGGTGGTGGCTCAGGCTAAAAAAAGAGGGAGGAGTATTAAACACTATATATTTTCTTCCCCCGTTTCCCTCCAAGGGCTGCAATATTGTGCTGTACACCAAGGAAACAGCTATGCAGAAGGCCGGTGGTGCTAATGAACCAACTATAATGTGTTGGAATACAGTGTGAAAGCCACAGCTCTTATACCTTCACTGTGGAGAGGCGGATTACACAGAGCAGTGACAAATGATTGCTGGCAGAGGAGGAGAGGAGCCACAGCGGATGCTGTTGGCCCAAGCACAGCATCATGGTGTGACCCAAAACATTGTGCCATATCACAGTTACATCAGTGACTAAATGGAAGTTAGTGCATACCATGCTTTAAGCTACTTTTTTCATTGTTGTAGTATTACTGTATGAGCACGTCTGTCTCCCAAGCTTTCAGAGCCAAGTGGCATGAAGTACATGTCAAAGTCAAGTGCTAAATGTGTTTGTTTTTTTCCAACAGTTCATTTAGCATATCTGATAAACCGCTGCTGAAAATCATTCCAAAATGTTTGTCAATTTTACGCTTTATTTAGCATCTTCTCAAACTATCGCTCTGTTCTTAACTGTCAAGATTGATGCGAAGATCATGGTACTCAGGGATTATTGTAGATGGATTATAACTCAAACCAGATATCAAAACTTACCTCTGGAGATGCACTCTGGGATGGCTCATTAGCCTCACTGTCACTGGAACTACTTTCACTTTCAGAGTCAGATCCAGAACTGCTTTCAGATCCACTATGGCTGCTTGAGTCATCCCTGGAATTATCTGCTCCTTCACTATTATGCTGTGAAGGTTCAGAATTACTGGGGAAAGACAAAAAGGTAAAATAATCAAGACTATGTAAGACATACAAGTTTCACATAATTCTTGTTTTGCAACAGAAAAATTAAACAGGTTCCGACTTAATTATCTAACAGAAAATTCTACATAATTGAGTACAGCAAATAGACTGGGAAATTATAATTACTTATATAAACAATTACGGCTTTATTTTTCAAGCTGTTAAGTATCTACATGTTGGAGGGGAAAAGCTGTTTAACCAATGATCAAGTTCTAATCACTTCTTGGGTTAGCACAAGCCACAAGTCTACAGTGTTAGACATGGATTTTTAGAGTAGTGAGATCAAATTAGGAAAACTCATCTGCTCAAGTGTTGTTACTTCATTTGCCGTGAACTGCTAAAAATCAGCTATGAATGCCTACCTTCCAGGTGTACTCCTTGGCACTATCTTATCAGAATCCTGTAATTAAAAAAATAAAAAAACCAGGGTGAGGAAGAAGCTTCCATAAATTATATTATGTATTGTTACTGCATGGCGACGAAAACAAAAATAGAGCTCTAATACTCCTTCCTCATCACCAACAACAAACATACTTAGCATATACAGCATCTCTCATCTGAACACATTGGAATAGTTTACAAAATTGCATATTATCCTCAGAGAGGGAAACAGACAGATTAAATTTGGCCAAGTTCACACAGCAAACAAATGGCAAAGTCAAAGAGTCCTACACATCCTACTATGGTTTTGAGAGTTCCAATTCCTCTCTACTCATCACCCTGTGTCATTCATCTTTCTGTGTGAGGACTGGTCATAACTTGGGTCTATTAGTGTTATTCCTCAATTGCTCAAGGGGCTGATGTTCAGCAACGGAAGGCCCTATTCCCATGCTCCCAGCGATTGTGCAAAATGCCTCATCAGCATTATCCAGATTTAAAAAATAAATAAATAAATAAATCAAGACTGGGATTGGAAACTAAAACAGAAAATGAACCTGGGATACTAAATGGCAGTGCAGACAACCATCATCATCTAGGTTCCTGAAATTCTTATATTTAGAATTATATAAGATCAGTGCCAAAGCTAGGACAATTTGTATTACAGAGAGTTAATATCAACTAAGAGAGCATCAATTTTCCCAACTAGAGTGAAGATGCTACTGTAGAAGTAGTAACAGAAAAAGGAAATTTGGTGGGAGTGTTCACATACACTAGACACAACCACCAATCCCAATCCTGAGTTAATGGTGTGTGGAAAAATGTATGCAACATATTGTTTTGAAGATGTGCTGTCCTTAAATGACAGGCCACCACATGTGTATGTGTGTGTGTGGGGGGGGGGTGGGGGTGGGGGGGGGTTGGGGAATCAATCCTGAAAAAGTCTCCTTGTACTCAAGAAGTATAAACTCTTAGTGACATTCTGTTCCATTTTATGTTGAGGAAAAAGCAATATGAAATTGCTACACAGTGAGATTTGGAAGTGTAAAGGCAAAACTGGAAGCAAGGACTCCCATAAATAGTGATTATATATTCCAAAAAGTAGTTATATACTGTACTTTTACAAAGTTACTTTGAAAAATCTTGCTTTTTAATTAATGCTTACTGACAAATGTTCAATTTGCAACCAGCCAAGCACTGCACGTTTTTAAAATAGAAACTTAGTATTGAACACTTCAGTTGTATCTGCTGAACTTTTCTAAAACTTTAGTACTTATGGTATATACCTGTTCACCATCACTGTCTTCACTGCTGCTGAGTTTTAAGTCATCTTTCAACATACTGAGTGAAAGAAAGAAAGAGGAATAAATTTTTCATATACTCTAGAAATTAATTCCAAAGTGGTGTTAGGCTATAAACTGATCTAAAATGTTACTAGGAATTTTCCTTTGTTTACAGAGTTCATTGCGTGTGGGAACACACAGAACTCAATACTAAAATGTTGAATGCTTAAGTATAAGAATCCCTTATACAAAAATATTTTGTGTCACCTTTTAGTGTGAAAGGAGAAGCAACCACTTATAGGATTGTCTTCTTGCATGCAAATGATTAAGAGTATTGTTTAAACAGAATTAAGGAGGCTAGAGAGTGACACTTAGAATTCTGTCATATTTTATTTCACTGCTGTCACAAAAGCTATGTTTCAATATACATATCTAAATCTATTTCACAATCCTAGCATAATGTCTGAATACTGGAAAGACACATTCATTAGGGTTTTTGTTATCTTTTGTTTTATTTTTGCAATTAAAGGCTTTAGTGTATATAAAAAACAGTATCTTACTCTGTTTGGTTTGATTCACATCTGGAGGAAGAAAATGAGAAAGTTAAAAAATAAGTTTCCCACGCAGGTACTTTCGCAGTATGGCTGTTTTAATTAAATTCCTAACATTCTAACATCTTGGGTCTAATCCCCAATATATCTTTCCCCCCCCAAAAAGGTCATTTAATGTTTGACTCCCCAAAAGAACAAGTTTACTGACTACACAAAGTGCAATCTTGCCTTATCATTTTATTTAAGACAGTATAAATTCATTGCAATAAACTCTCAAGCTCTCACCCACGCCTGAATCTAATGGGGGTTTCCAGCAGTTGTTCACAGATCTCCTCAGATTCCCCCAGTTGCAGAAATTGCTCCAATTCCCCCATACGTGATTTTTGCACCCACCAAAAATACCAGCCCCAACCATAAGTATAGCATTGTTGAAATATTGCTATGACGAAAGAGCAAAGGAAAAATGAAGGGTGTAATCCTTCTGTTACTGTCTCTTACACTTAGTGTGGGTAAGCATCTTTTTAAAAAGTGACTGCGTAAAGAGGCTGTGTTCAAAGTCATATCTAATCACAGAAACAACAGCAGGTTTTTCAGAGGGGTAGAGGGTTACTGATTTTTTACTCCTGTTAGCACTGTGAAGCCTGGACAAGCATGGGAGAAAGAACTGGGTTCTATTTCTGCTTACACAGTAAAAACTGCTAATTGAAGACTTTGCAACTGAATTGGTATAACTGAGGGCAAAACTTGTTTTGCAGAATGTTATTTATTGGAGATGATGCATAAGCAAGAACAAACCCAGGTCAACTCTAAGAGCTCAGCTTTGCAGGACTGGTAGATAAATGCATATTTGTAAACTGGTCAAATTTGACGTGGTTGTCACAGTAATAGAACCCCACAATTTTTTTTTTAAAACTAACTTTTCTGGACATAAATGCATTTTAATTACATATACTACTCCTGGGAGAATTCTGCGCCACTGCGCAATGCAGAATTTTGCAGAAATTAACATTGTGCATACAGAATTTCCTTTCTCCCACAGAAATGGGCTGCAGTGCTGCTAGTTGCCACTAGGGGCTGCTGGACCCGGCAAAGCCCAGCCCACACACAGAAGAGACTGCCGGGGGTGGGGGGGGATGGGGGGAAAGGAGCTAGAGGGTTCCTGGCAGCAGCAGTTGCCAGCTAGCTCTGAGGGAAGGAGACAGCAGTGCACAGGAAAGAAACCTGGGACCAAGCATCAGGCTGTTTCTCCCTCTGGATCCCTAGACTCTGGAGGGGGGGTGCGGCTATCTGGGCTGGGGGGTCCCACGGATGGACTCTGGGGAGCAGAGGTTGTAGGTATCTGAGCAAGGGGTGCCCTGCGACTGGGCTCTGGGGGAACAGCGGGTTCAGATGTATTGGCTGGGGAGGCTCCCCGTGGCTGGGTTCGGGGAGGAAGGGGCAGAGAAACAGGAACTGGGTTGTCGTAGGGGTTTCTTTAACTCTCTACTTCTGGGGGAATGTTTGTGTGTGTGTCTGTGTTGTTACAGGCATACTTGCTGACAGGTATTTTGAAATAAAATACCAAAATAATTGAAACTGGAGTGATTATGTAGTGTTATTTTGACAAATACAATTAGCAGAATTTTAAAACATTGTGCACAGAATTTTTAATTCTTTGGCGCAGAATGCCCCCGGGAGTAATATACAGACAGCCACTAAAAACTTACTTTGGTGTACATATTTGCGTTTTCTAGGAACAATTAACCTTTGAGCACCAGGTGTCAAATTTTCACCCAACTTGCTCATTATAAAGAATAAAGTCACCAAAAATTTATGAGGGAAAAAACACTAATCAAGAAGCTTCTAGTTACACTGTGGTTTGTTTTGTTTTTTTATGGTTGTGTAGCAGACAGATGAAGTGTAATGTTCGGTCTATAGGTACTGTAATATAGTTTGCCACATTTGTATGAACATCTGTATGATAAATGTTTGCTATTCAAGCAGAAGACAGGGCCCCAAATTTAAACTTCCTTAAGCATATTCCATACTGTATCCTCTGACTACAGAACATAAGAGCTCCCCAAACCATTTTTGTAACTGTTAGCACAAACTCAAACGACCACGAAGGCCACATGAGGACTAGTACATTGGCCCGAGGGCAGCATCACTGACACACACCCCTCCTGCTGCCCCCGGCCCCACCCCCATTCCAACCTCTTCCATGAGGCCCCGCCTCTGCCCCACCTCTCCCCACCCCCATTCCAACCCCTTCCCCAAAGTCCCCACCCCAACTCCACCCCCTTCCTGCCCCTATTCCAACCCCTTCTCCAAATCCCCGCCCCTACCCCGCCTCCTCCCCTGAGCGCACAGCTCCCCAGTCCTCCCCCTCCCTCCTGGAAAGCGCTAAGCACCACCAAATAGCTGTTTGGCAGCGGGAAGCACCTAGAGGTAGGCAGAGCAGCGGGGATGCGGCGCCCTGGGGGGGAGGGCGTGGCAGGTGAGGGAAGCTTGGCGACCGCAGCAAATAACTCCACGGGCCGCGTGTTTGAGACCCCTGTGTTAGCAGCTGAAAGTAGATCATAACTTCACAACCCAGGTAACTGGATTTCGCTGCAACCATGAACATTTATTTTAAAAAGGTCCCTCTACCCTACCTGCCCTCCTCATTCTTGTCAAAGTACTGAAACATAAAGCAATCCCAAGAATAGAAATCTTATTTAAATATCCTGCTAGCGTTCAACAACAAAAAAAAGAGCAGGAAAAGCAACGTGCATACATGTGCCCTTGTGAACCAGCAGTTGGTAGACATAAAAGTGTCCTTTTCACGTGGGCTTGGGTAGCCATTTTCTGGTAATCAACAAGAATTAAGATTCGACATAAGAAAAGACAGTTACCTTTTCTGTAACTGGTGTTCTTCGAGATGTGTTGCTCATGTCCATTCCATATTAGGTGTGTGTGCTCGCCACATGCACTGGTGCTGGACTTTTTTCCCTTAGCGGTATCCGTAGGGGACCGGCTCTGGCGCCCTCTGGAGTGGTGCCCACATAGCACGGTATAAGGGGCTCCATCAGCTCCCCCCAGCCTCAGTTCCTTCTTGCCAGAAACTCCAACAGTGGGGAAGAAGGGCGGGTTGTGGAATGGACATGAGAAACACATCTCGAAGAACACCAGTTACGGAAAAGGTAACTGTCTTTTCTTCTTCGAGTGCTTGCTCATGTCCATTCCATATTAGGTGACTCCAAAGCAGTACCCATGGAGGTGTGTAGGAGTTCACGGACGTGTAGATTGCAACACAGCTCTGCCGAACCCAGCGAACCCTGCTGAGTGATGGCATAATGAGCCACGTTGCAGCTCTACAGATGTCCTGGATAGGGATATGTGCCAGGAAGGCTACCGAAGACATCTGAGCTCTCATCAAGTAGGCTCTGACATTAGGCGGCGGAACCTCCGCCAGGTCGTAACAGGTCCTTATGCACGAGGTGATCCAATTGGAAATCCTCTGCAAGGACACCGAAAGGCCTTTCATCCTGTCTGCCGTAGCAACGAAGAGCTGAGTTGATTTACAGAAAGGCTTGACACGTTCTAAGTAAAAAGCCACGGTCCTTCGGACGTCCAACGCGTGAAGACGCCTCTCTTCACTGGTCCTGTGCCATTTGGGACAGAACACGGGAGGAAGATGTCCTGGTTCATATGGAAGGTTGATACCACCTTTGGCAGGAAGGCTGAGTTGGGCCACAGCCGAACCTGGTCTTTGTAGAAGACCTCAGAAACGCCATAAATGGTCAAGGCTTTAATTTCAGAGACCCGTCTCGTCGACGTCACCGCCACCAGGAACATGACCTTCCATGACAGGTGGGAAAAGGAGCAGGAACCCAGCGGATCAAAGGGCAGGCCGGTGAGCCTAGAAAGGACTAAGTTAAGATCCGACTGCGGGACAGGAGCCCATACCTGCGGGAAGAGTCTCTCGAGCCCTCTCAAGAATCTGACCGTCATGTCATGGGAAAACACTGTCCTTGGATTGGCGGGTGAAAAGCAGAGATGGCTGCAAGATGCACTCTAATGGAAGAGCGTGCCAGGCCCTGGTTCCTCAAATGGAGCAGGTAGTCCAGGACAACCTATATGGAGGAATGCGAGGGAGAGATGCCCCATTCGGATGCCCAACGGGAAAACCTCTTCCACCGCACCCAGCTGCAGCAACCCCTTTACCTCCTGCACGAGGAGACTCTTGTGAGAGGAGTCCCTGAAGAGGGATGGTCAAGGGAGGTGGGAAAGGGGGGTGGGAGAAGAAAGGAACTGGAGAGTATAACCCTGTTCCACTGTGCTGAGGACTCACTGGTCCGAGGTTATAGCGGTCCAAGCAAGAAAGAAAAGGGAAAGGTGGTTGGAGTACACTGGGACAAATGGATCTGGGGAATAGTCTGGTAGGTCGCCCTCGGGCGCACCCTCAGAATGACCATTTGGCCCCTTGCTTGGCACGGGTTGAGCCCGACTGGGCAGAGGGTGGAGGTGGGTGGCTCGGACATCGCTTGTTGCCCTTGGCTTGTTTGTGGGGCTGGTCCTGCCGAGGCTGGCTCCCCTGGCCCTGAGGCTATTGCAGTTTGAACTGCTTATGCACCGGGGCTGGGATGTACAGATCCAGGGTTTTCAAGGTGGTGCAGGAGTCCTTGAGGCCATGCAACTTGCTGTTCGTTTGCTCCGCAAATAGGGCTCAGACGAAGGGCAAGTCCCGCATTGATGGCTGAGCCTCAGAGGACAACCCAGAGAGGAGCAGCCAGGAAGCTCGCCGCATGGAGACAGCGGAAGCCATGGTGCAGGCAGCAGCAGCGTCCGATGCCACCTGGAGGGCTGCCCTGGCCACGGTCATGCCCTCATCGAGAATCGCTCGGACCTCCTTCTTGGAAGCCTCGGGGAGCGACCCTTCGAACTTGGCCATGGCTTGCCACATATTGAAATCATACTGGCCAGGGAGGGCTTGGTGGTTGGCCACTCTCAGCTGAAGGTTGGAGAACGAATACATCTTAAGTCCAAAGAGATCCAGCCTCTTCAAATCTTTATTTTTGGGGGTAGCCCTGGGTTGTCCTTGCCTCTCTTTGTGGTTAACCGCCTCTACCACAAGGGAATTGGGGGCAGGGTGGGAGTACAAGTACTCATGCTCCTTCATTGGCTCAAAGTACTTGCGTTCAGCCCTCTTAGAGATGGGGACCAAAGAAGAGGGGGTCTGTCACAAGGCATTAGTGATTTTGGAAACCCCTTCATGAAGGGGTAGGGCCACCCTGGCAGGAGCCGAGGAACAGAGGACATCAAAAAGATAGCTCCTCCAATTTCTCTGCCTGAAGCCCCAGGTTGGAAGCGACCCTCTTCTTGGTGCGCTCTGGCGTCATCCTGAGGAACTGGGTGAGTGGGCCCTGTGATAGCCTTGTCTGGCGAGGACAATGCCAGTGCTTTGGGAACCTCCACGTCCATTGGTGGTCCAGCAGCTTGCTCCCCTGGGTACTCCTGAACCTGTGGGGTCTTACTCCCCGAAGCCTCGAGAACCAGAGGGGGAGGGGATACCGAGGCAGCTGGCCTCTCCGAGGCTGCCGACACCTATCGGGCAGTCTAGGATGGTTGGGTGAACTCCCAAGGGTTCCATGGCGCCAGCCACTGTGCTCGGGGCCATGGAACCCATTTTGGTGCCGTCGATGCCGGCATCACCACAGCTACCGGGGTTTGTCCCGCAGTCAGGGAACATCGCTCCGTGCCAGAGCTGTAAGCGGAGCGGTCAGTACCAGGCGACCAGGAACGGGCGGAGTGGTGGCTCTTGTCCGAACCAGTGTCGGTTGCTGGGACCCGAAGCTGACCTGTCCAAGCAAGTCGGGCGTCTCGGTCAGGGTTTTGGAGACCGACTGTGTTTGGCGTATCTGCGTCAGACACCCGGTGATCCACGCCTCGCTGGTCGACCGGTACCAGGATGTCGAACGGGACTGGGAGCCACTACGGGCCGGCTGTTGGGAGGAACCTCCTGAAAAGGGCCATCTCCTAGGAGACGGGCGACGACAACCAGGTGATCGGCGGCCTCTGCTCCCCGATCAGTCCAGTGATCGGTACCAGGCCCTTGGAGACGGTCGGAGCCAGTCCCAGAGATCTTGTTGAGTGGCATGTGCCCCAGAGGGTCTGCGCCAATCCACCGGCGAGGAACACCTCGAATCCCTTGATCAGTGCCCCCAGTGTGGGGAACAAAGGGGGATCTGCTGAGCCTGCCTCTCTAGTCCGAGGCGTGACGGCTTCGCATGGGTGAGCGATGGCGGGACGTCACTCTCGATGGGGAACAGTGCTACTGAGGCAGGGACACACGCATAGGTCCCAAAGCAGGTTTTCCCCGAGACTGGGGTACCGCTGAAGCTGGTGTGGGCAGCACCAGTAGCATCAGGATTTCCTGAGCTGCTTGAAGGGCTTTGGGCACCGATGGCACCTGAAGCTGGTCGTGGCCTGCACCGCTATCCGGAGTCACAGGCAAAGTATGGGATGGGCTGCACTGCTTGACTTGAGCTGGAGCCCGACTTCCTGAAGGGGGTGTTGAGCTGCCCGGCATAGGTCGTGGCTCGGCTCCAGCACTCTCTCTGTAGGAGATCGTCCCTTCACGTTCTTCTTCGGCTTCATGACCGGAGCCGTGGACAGCGCCGACGGAGCACTGCGCATGGAGGCCACAGTGCTTGGTGTGGAGTCGGACCGCTGTTCCGGTGCCGGAGTAAGTGCCGACTCCATTAGGAACGCCCTTAGACGAGTTTCGCGCTCCTTCTTCATCCTAGGTTTAAAGGACTTGCAGATACGGCACCTGTCACTTATGTGCCCCTCGCCTAAGCACCTTAGGCAGCTGGTATGCAGATCGCTGACAGGCATAGGCCGTTTACAGCGATCACAGGGCTTAAAGCCTGGGGACATGGGCATGTCCATTCCCCTGGCTGAGTCCCATTTGGGACTAACGAGGAGTTGAAAACAACTATTAAGGGTTTAACTAAGAAACTACTAACTATATACACACCTCTACCTCGATACAATGCTGTCTTCGGGAGCCAAAAAAATCTTACCGTGTTATAGGTGAAACCGCGTTATATCGAGCTTGCTTTGATCCACCGGAGTGCGCAGCCCCGCCCGGAGCACTGCTTTACCGCATAAACCAGCAGTGCCCCTTCTACTGCGGCATGTGGGCAATGCTCCAGAGGACAGCAGAGCCGGTCCCCTATGGATAATGCTACAGGAAAAAATTGCGGCACCGGTGCACGGGGCGAGCACACACCCCTAATATGGAATGGACAGGAGCAAGCACTTGAAGAAGAACTGTTATATCCACGTTCAAGTGTGGAGAAATGGCTATAGTCATCTTAATGGGCCAAAATCATTCAAAAACATTTCAGAAATAGTTTGGGAAATATTGCAGAGGATGTTATAATCCTTTTATAAGAGCAACTTACGATTTCGATTGATGGCCATTGGACGTTTTTGATGAGGGATTGTATCTTTCTGGGGGGAAAAAAACAAAAACAAAACACTCCTTAAAAATGAGCAGCAAAATAAGACACTTCAAAGTTACAAGAAATAAAAATCCTAGATTAATTTGGAGGCAAGAATGGTTGAGTGAATTTAGCACTTGAGGAATGGAGGGACTAACACAACTGGATTAAGCCAGATACGATGCAAGCAGGTGTTATGCAAACTTCCCACACAGTTCCATCAATTCACCTCAACCCTGACATGCAATACACCCTTTCTATGCCTGCTTTATGGTTCTCTTAAGCAGAGCTAATCATGCTGAATTGTTCTATTTGCTTGGTGTAGTTATACATGAATTAGAATGGTACTAATAGAATTATTTCACTAATATCAGCTTACCTAGATTTGAACTAGAAGATCCAGAGGTGAAAGGCTAGCACAGCAGGAAACTGCACCAACAAGAACAGTGAGGGTATGTCTACACAACAAAGAAAAACCTGCAGCTGGCCCGTTCCAGCCAACGTGGGCCTGCAGCGCTGTTTCCCACCCTGCAGAGTTCAAGAGCTTCGGCTCCAGCCTGAGCCTGGAAGTCTACACAGCAACTAAACAGCTCCGCAGCCCAAACCCCATGAGCCCAAGTCAGCAGGCACGGCCCAGACATGGGTTTTTCTTTGCTGTGTACACATACCCTGAATATACAAAACTGGACCAGATTTCAAGTGATTTTTTTTTTTTAAGACAGCAGTAAGTTTCATTTATTTTGAATGCTGTGAAAAATGGTTTTCCTTCTCTCTCAGTTAAAATCACTGTTCTAGAAAAATTGTACTGCTTTCTGCATGCAGAGACATGGAGTTACTCAGCCGGTAGCGTCATGTTAACATTAGCTTCAGCATCATCCCTACTCAGCTACTGCAGGATCCCACCATTTTGACCAATCAAGGTAGGTCACTTTAAATTCCTAACTTCTGTCCAGGGCACCACAACAGAAGTCAGAATTGAAGTGGTCATAATTTGGTCTTCAATGAAATATTTAGGAGTTGAGAATCACTCCTAGCCTCTGATCAGGCTGGCTTCTCTCCATTTTACAGTGCATTTCTATATGAAGCATTTATAGATAGGCCCATATACCATAGCAATGGGTTTTCTAATTAAGTGTTTGAATTTATTTCCTTAATTCCTCTCTTTATTGTGTGTTCAGAGTAAGTGGCTTGTCAATATATAAGAATAAGCCTCTCTCTGCTTTTACTACTTAATCTGATTAATTATTTGGGGTATGAAGGGTAAAGCCTGATGGAAGTGAACGAGTGTGGGCTGTGTTTCAATCACACTAAATGCACTACCTGTAAATAATCCATTTGAGTAATTCTCATGGAAAAGGAAAGACATTTCAACAAGAGCACTGTTGCTTTTGTTCAAATTCTGAAAAGGGCTCTGGTAGCAGCGGAGAGTGAGCATATGCATAATCATACCCTGGAGTTCCTGACATTACCATATTCTCCGTTTTGAATTATGCCCAATAAGGTGAGCATGGAGTGCCACAGCAAGGGGAAGCTACAGTGTGGATTGGCTACTGTCCCCATCTATAAAATAAACCTTATGCTTTATTCTACTACACACATTAATTTGCCTGCTGGACATCAGACTTTCAGAAACTGGGGTTCGAGTTTTCACGTACAATTATCACTATGATTTTCAATCAGCTCTAAAGAGAAAGCATCTTTCGGAGGATTACAGTAATATGACTGGGTACAGGCTAGGTATTTCCTCTAGAAGCCAGCAACCACAATGCAGTTTAATCATTACCTTTCAGATCATATAACATGACTTGTAAAAGAAAGCCAATTATCTGTTTTAGAAAGTAAGACTTGAAGAAAATACGGAAATGCTAACTTGGGGTTTTAACCTGTGTGACCTGTCTGGAAGATTTAGATTTTAAAAAAGCCAAAAAGCCCAAGAGGCATTTGGGACATTAATCATAACATGAAAACATTTTATATAAATATTTTTTAAATTATATGAAAACTTTAAATACTCACTCTGCTCTCCAGTGCCAAAAGTGGACTGTTGAGACTCCTAAGGGAATAAAAAGTTACATAAGATTATTTCAAACGGGAGTTTTAACTAATGATGAAAGTAAAGGCTGAGTCATTTAAATGACTGCAGTATATTAGGACTTAAGTAGAAGAGTGAAGCAAAAGCAAGGAATGAGGGTACTTGATTGTTCCTCTGGGCTCAAATTCCTTGCACCTATCCCAAAAGACATTCCAAGCCCAAGCACATGGTCTTAGCACAGGGACTTACTTCACTAGGCCTGCCCGTACTCCCCTCCTACACCAGCCCATCTGTCCCTCCAGTTACCCCTGCAACTCGGCACCTAATTCATGTACAATTATCTTAGCAGTGCTCACAAGTTAGACTCATTCGCTTATGTAAATTATATACCCAAATTATATGGAAATCAAGCCATGTTCATTCTGGCTCTGACATCAGCAGTAGAGACCCTGGCACCAGAAGCTGATTAATTCCAGAAAATCCAGCTCTCCCCCCACAGTAGTGCAGTCAATCCTGCTAAATGTAATTTAAAAAAACCAAAAGCTTGTTTTATAGTCCTTAAATAAACAGATCTGATTGAGTAGGTACAAGGAGCAGACTGCCGAATAAGAATGCCATATTTATATAGTCACCTTTTCTGACCATAACCTTGTTTTAAAGCAGTCCAGCTTTGGCCCTAAAAATATGAAATAGCTGAAAATACATGACTCAATTTGAAATGCACTACTTAGGAAATTGAATCTAGTATACTTCATTCAAATACTCTTTCACTAGTTTGCCAAGAAGAATCAAGTAATCTACCAATAGTGGGTTGTAGCTTCTATAATAAGCCTGTAAACTGATCTCCCATAGCAAGTGGCTCACTGAAGTGCTGCATGTACATAATGGTATCTGTAAACATTCTGAACAAACAAGAGCTTTACACAACATGTTTAGATGTTCTTAAAAATCTTTTACAGCTTTTCAAATTTTTATTGCAGATGGGTAAGTTGTTGAAGCAGTAATACATGAGGTTTTATTTCTTTGGAGTTCTTCACTGCGGTGTATAAAGCTCACTGTGTTCTGCTAAAGACTTCCTTCTTCCCAAAGATATCTTGTTTTATATGTTTTATTTTAAAAATTACTTCTTTAGTCAAAGAAAAGAGTAAAAATTTAAAATTAACTCAAAATGAAGCCTTGTGACATCTTCCCCACTTCAATAGATAATTACCAGATAAACTTTGGAAACATGCAAAAGGTTAAAGCAATGACGGATTTTTATATTTGACAGACATACTGAATGTCAGAATGATTATCTGCTATTTGGTTTCTTTTTGCCTCCATGGCCAAAAGTAGTCAGCAGGCCAAAAGCGGTAGGCTATCATTCAAAATGGAAGACAGGATAGTGAGAAAATTATTGTGCTGCCTAATTTCAATAGCACTGGTAAACAGCTACCGTCCTGGGGTAGGCATACAAATAGCAATTTACATCTGTTTCTTCCTATGTACACATTATGACTGCTATAAAACAATGTCTGCGCAATTATCCATTGGTGTCACTTAAATGTTTTTAAGTCACACCATAGCATTCCCTGGGGGTGCACTTTGATGAAGATATGTTTTGTTTTAAATCCATTTTCCAATAATCTATTTTGGTTTTGAACACATTTCACTTTAAGAAACTCAGACAAGTAAAAGCACAAGCTTACAGCTACAAAGTTATTTCCAGCAGTATCATTTCCCAGGGGACTACTTAGGAAAGGACAAATGAGAAACAATGGAGAGGAAGGAGACCATATTAATCTAATGGGAGTAACAGCAGACAGACTGGTCAGGACAGGCAATGAAGAGATTTAAGCAGGAAGCAAACCGCACTGAGACATAAAAAGCAGAGAGAGGGAAGACTGGATAGAATTGGGCAGAATGGTAATGCAGTACTTAGGTAGGTTGCCAACTTGGCTCTAGTCCAGGTAGCAGTGACTGAAAGTGGTTGCCATTTGATGGCTGTTGGGTTCTATTTGAAATGAGACCGTGGTCTCAATTCCACTTTCCATATTACTAACTTAACAGCAGCACAATCAACCCTAATCGATGCCATTGCTGATACTCTCTCAGAGGTCAACGACCGAATAAACCTGGAAACAAAACTCCCCTTCCCTTCCTTAGCCATCCCTCTTCTAGGTCACAGCTGAGGTACTCCAGGGCAGAAGTTTACAATGCTGCCGTACTATTTGCTTTGTGGAGAGCAAACTTCAGCCTCAGACTCACAACTGAGCAACTTTCACCCGTACAAAAAACCCTTGGCTCTTGAGTGGTATGTGTCTATCTACGCACACATATACAGACAGACATTTTATATACAATACCAATATTCTGGCTTTGGAGTCTGACAGTCATCTGCAGGAAATCTACCTGAGGCTGGAGCAGTAACCTCAAGCCTCAGACCATGGCTCAAACCAAATGACAGAGTATACAATTTTCAAAAGTGACTTAAGCATTTAGGGTCCTAAGCTCCATCGAAAATTTTACCCAGATTTCTTACGACAAAAGATCTACAAGGTAATCCTGTGAGGAAGCCAATTTCATGCATCTTTGTTCTTGCTTAGGACCTGCTTTACCATTATTAAATATGTTAAGGTAATACCAATAGGCCCAATCAGGAATCTGGGACCACCATGCTAGGCACAATTCACATCAGACAGTCCTTGCCCTAACAATCTAAGTTGACACATTAGTCCACTGAAAAGTGCCTACGTTTGTAGTATGGCAAGCAAGACACACCAAGTGTTAGCACACAAGTAGAATGCTGTGAAACCTAGCAGCATATTAAGTGTGAAGAAAGTACAGTTTCTGAAGAGATCAAGTCCTCTTAGGACAGTACAGCTTGATTAAAGTAAACCACTGTTCTGTTTTGTTTTCTACATTCCATTATGGTTTCAGGCTAAACAAATCCATGGCTCACTAACTTGCTGGAATTCTTGGAAAATATTCCTGCCAAGAATGACAGGGGGTACAACATGGCAGAGGAAATTATAGGCTTTGGATCTGCAGAGAGTATTTAACAGAGTTCCTCATCTAAGATGCATAGTCATGGAATAAAAAAGTTGGCTAGAAGTCAGAAGACAAGGAGAAGCCATAAATGGAATTTTTTGCAAGCTGGTTTAAGAAACACAATCCAGGTTGATAAAGGTCCAAAAATATGACCTATCTTTTTGTTCTTGGATGTCAATAAGGCCAAGTAATCTAATATAGCTTCTTTCCCCCACCCCATACAAATGATTCAATATATATGCTTAGGAGGAAAGTCAAGTCAAAGGCCCACAAGCCAAACAATTCATAAACAACCCTACAATAACAAACAGGCACATGTTTGCAAGATAGAGAAAAAACATTCTGTAAAGAAACAGATTTCTTCTTCAAGCATGTTGGGGTTATTACATACTAGTTCTGAATATTATGAAACTCAACTTAGTTCTCTTAACAATAAAATATTGTAAGTATTACTGCTGGGTTGCCAATTTTATATTACTCAGCAAATTAAGCTTGGATGAAATTAGTGTGTGCAAGATTTTTAGATCTGTCATTACACTGATAAGATCAGTAAGTACCAAAAGGGAATAGATAATGAAATAATGAGACTCATTTCTGGATTTGCATCAGGAAGTAAATCTAGGAATTGTTGTAGAATACTTTGTAAATTCTCAGCTCACTGGACAGCAGCAAACAAGAACATACAGTTCAAAGGGGAAAGACAGGTACAGGGCTGTGCAGGTCCCCCATTCTGCTCTCTTCAGGGAGGATGGGTCTCTGTTTGTGGGTATGTATTGACAGCAGAGGCATGGAGGTGATGTCCATGGACTGTCATGAGACCTGGCCAGAGCATTTTAGAGAACCATATTAGTAATTTTCACCACAGCTCAAGGCAGCTACATTAATCTTGGAGATTATATAGAGGACAGTGCTCCACTCCCCCCAGAAAAAAGCAAGTGATATAAGATGTTAAGAATGAAATAGATGAACATAGAAAAACAACTGACAAAAATAAACTTCAAGTGAAATATACTTATAACTCAACTATTCTCTATCAGAGATCAAAATGGGTCATTCAGTGGGCTCTTACTTTCCTCTGGAGTCTGCCCACAATGCTCCAAAATCTCAGCTTTCATTACAAAAAATAAATCTAGCACTTATGACTTTGAAGATTATTCAGTTAACATTATAAAGGTTATTTATGAAGTAACATTTGCTGAGCCTGTAAATGCTGAAACAGTGCCAAGGGAGGAGCAGACTGCCCCAATCCATTTTCAGGGTGTGTTAACTCTGGAGCAGAATGATATTGCAATGTTCTTTCACTGTTAATCACACATGAGAAACAAGAGGGATAGATGTAAGATAGAGGGATGCAAGAACTGCACTGTCTTCTTCTAGTGATGCTGTGCTCTGGAAAGTGACACCGGGCTAACAAACATACAATTGTTATTAGTGCGTGAGAATTTCATTGACTCTCTTTAAAAATCAGTATTTGTAGTTCTACATTAATGATACCATGGGGTGAAGGGACGAAAAAGCCAACTGAGCAGAGTTAAGATTGTTCTAAGTCAGGGGCGGGCAAACTTTTTGGCCTGAGGGCCGCATCGGGTTTCGGAAATTGTATGGAGGGCTGGTTAGGGGGCATGGCCCGCCCTCCCCATCCCCCCGCTTCTCGCCCTCTGACTCTTCCCCCCCCCAGGGACTCCTGTCCCATCCAACCCATCTTGTTCCCTGACTGCCCCCCGTCACCCCACCCAACCCCTCCTCTCATTCTTGATGGCCCCCCCGGGACCCCTGCCCCATCCAACCACCCCTTTTCCCTGTCCCCTAACTGCCCCCCGCCGCCCCATCCAACCCCTCCCTCCTTTCTGACTGCCCCCTAGGACCCCTGCCCACATTCAACCCCCCCGTTCCCCGCCCTCTAACCGCCCTGACCCCTATCCACACCCCCGCTCCCTGCCCACCACCCCAAACTCCCCCCCCCCCCCCCCCCCCCCCGCTCCCTGCCCCCTTACCGCGCTGCCTGGAGCACCGATGGCTGGCAGCGCTACAGCCACGCTGCGCAGCACAGAGCGCCAGTTCAGGCCGGGCTCTGCAGCTGCGCTGCCCCAGGAGCTCACAGCCCACCACTCAGAGCACTGCGCCGGCGGTGGGACGCGCTGAGGCTGCGGGGGAGGAGGAGGAACAGCAGGGATGGGGCCGGGCAGGAGAGTCCCGTGGGCTGGATGTGGCCCATGGGCTGTAGTTTGCCCACCTCTGTTCTAAGTGCGTAACTGTGCATTTCCATACTTTATATGTCCAAATTTCTTATAAGCTTAACCATACCTTCACATTCCCTGCATTTGTGATGCTTGACTTTGGGGATAATTACAGGATCCCTAGATGCTTTTAAGTTACTGACATGTATCAACCTTAATGCCAATTTAATGTAGTTTTCATCTGGAAATTATCTTTTATTTTGTTTTTAAGTAAATATGTTATACATAAATACTAAAAGAGAATGTTACTATGTGATATTTCCAACGATCTGAAGATACGTACTATCAACTTAAAAAAATAAGTTTTATTTTAAACTTTCAGGGCCAGATCTACCAGTGCATACCCCACTACAGACCAGCACAAAGCAGCCAGAGTGTACTGTCCAGTTTCCCTTCTCCCTCTTGATCCTACCCACATTCTCATGCGCATTCACACACACCAGTTTCCCCTTCCTTCCTTTCCTACTGAACAGATCTGATGCAATGGGTACTTTTTGAAAAGAACCTTTTAAGATTAATGGTCATGACAACAAAGCTCTTCATAACAAAGTTTCTTCTTCAGCCCCTGCTGATGGAAAATAACATTATTTACAGAAAAATCAATGAAGAACTGCTCTTTCGAAATGGCTGCCATTTCCTATCGTTCTCAATGGGACTGAAGCCACAGCAGCCAGATACTGCCTCCCAATTTTGTTCCTTTCAGGAAGATACAGCAGTTGAGTGAATGCAGATGGGGAAAGAACAGAATTGTGCTCTTTACAGGGCTATCATGGGTACTGCTGCAAAGCCAGGATGGATTTTCAGACAAAGGGTTAGCATGTATTCAAATAAACCCCAAATGACAATGCACAGTTGAATTTAACAAGAGCTTTAAAACCCTGCAGTGCAATTCTTGATCTTTAAAAGGAGTTTCTCTAGTTTTAAAGTCACTCAATATTTAACTACTAAACAAATATAAAGTTAGGTTTGTCAGTCACTAACCTTAGTTGGAAAAGGAAATTTTGATGGCTCTGTTTTGCATGGTGTATGAATAGCAGTCAGAGGGGGAGGCCAAGAGTGGGTCATCTCCTGTAACCAAACCAAACAGCAAAGCCATTATACGTTAAGGTTAAAACACATCAAAATGTCAACTTTAAAAAGCGATACACACTTGTGTGAAATATTTTTAGCTATAATCATTAGATGTAAAACCTAAGAATGAATATTTACTTTAATATTAGAGACAAATTTATTTTTTTCTGTTTACTATATCCATTTGACAGCATTTTGAGTATGCAGTTCCATTCTCTGCCTATATAATGAACAAACTTTTGCAGAGAAATCTGAAAATTCTTAAAAAAAACATTTGTCCATGAAAATGGACACTAAAATACATTCAATAAAGAAAATACATAGAACTGATAAGCTGCTTTCTGTTCCTCCAAAACTTCTACCAGCAAGTTTAAAACAGGGATGTCAATTTGTGTCAATACTTAGTAAGAAGATCTAGGAAACTGAAGGGCACAAGAGGTTTAAGGTTAACAGCAGTTGGAGCAGAAACTGGAATCCAAGTACTTTGCACATTGATGATTTTTAGGGAGTCAGGTAGTATAAGTGGCATTCTTGGGACACTGCTGATTTTCTCTCATGTGCAGGCAGGGCAAGTACTCCATTTCCCCCCTTTAGCAGTGTTTGTTTATTTAATGAATAAAGTCAAGAACCGGAAGAACAGACAACTTACTTTTAGAATTTCATCCACACAGGTCACGTCACCAGATGCTGATGCCTATAAATCAAAGTTCAGGATTAACTATTACATTTACACCTCTTAAGGCTTCTCCTCCCTGCCCCTTAACACACCGGATTTAAAGTTACACTTGTTTGTGGCCCAAGTCCTGATGATATTCATCCAGAATCAGTGAGAGAAGTAGCACTGCTAGACTAAAGAACCAGCAATAGTTTTAGGATCAGATATCTCCCAAACTGCAGAAATCCTAGATTTCGTATAGCACTGGCACACAGAGATATAATATCCTAAAAATCATGTTATTCTAATCCCTTAACGTTTAAGTGAGGAATACAGGTAACATGATTTTAACAAGCCAGTGTCTTACAAACATCTGAAAGTTTGGCTTTATTTATTTTTTAAACTATAAGTTCATGAGGCAAGTCACTGGCCACTATCTGAACTCAGGTGATTGAAAAAGCATAATGGTAACCCATAACATGACTTTAGATCTGTTCTCTCATGAACTGCATTATTAATTAGAGCATAATAAGGGCTACTTACAGTTTTGTACTTTAATAACTCCCTGTACCTCTGTCCTAATACGTGTGTGTGTGTGTGTGTGTGTGTGTGTGTGTGTGTGNTTGTGAATACTTGGCATAGATGTCTTTCCTTATGCATGATTTTTAACCATGGCCATTATTTTTCTACATTTTATTTAGCCATTTATTTGCGATATCTAAAAGACTCCCAGCTATTGCTATTCAAGTGGCTAAGAGTAGATGCAATAGCATCTTATTAAAATAATTTTAAACTACACTGATCCCCAACATGGCTGTGCAGATGCAGGCAACCTATACTCAACAGTCCAAGAGTAGCTAAACCACTAAAACATGTTTAAGCTAAATATGCCCTATACAGAGAAAAAAATATTGCTTATATTCTGAAACCTATTACATTGTTTTTAGAAAACTGTAGGTATATTATGCACAACAATTACTACACTTCAAAAGAGAATTTGGTTTATGCCACAATCGAACATAACCGAGAGTAAAATCCATTACATATGACTCATTAGAAAGAACCAGAGACCATAAAAGCTCCAACATGGTATGCAATTATGTAAAAACCATGACATGCACATTGGGGATGTAGAAGGAAATAAACAAAATTCTCCTTAAAATACAAAAGAAAAATGTGTGACTTCCCACTGACAAACTACAAAGTTGCTTCACTTTCCAATGGGAAGTCCTGTATTTTTATAGTAAGTTAATGGTAGCCATATAGGCTGGGATTTTAAATGGAGCCTATAGAAATTAGGCACCCAACTCCCTTAAGCGCCTCTGAAAAACCCAGCCATTGATGCTGAAAAAAGATAAAACCCCCAAAACTTAGTACCAACTTACATCTAGTGGTTGAGAAGGTATTTTAAGCTTGGTTAGATGTGCTTTGCTGCTAGGCTTCAGCTCACTCATGCTGTTGCTATGAGTTTGACTACTGTAGTGTTCAGAGGACAACTTTGGTTCCATAGACTCCTGTCCATCCATGGGCCTTACATAGGCAGTGGGCTTTTGCAACATTGAATTGGACTTGGACATTAGTGAAGGAGGAAAAGACTGGTTAGAGTGCTGTCCACTGGAAAATGAAGGTACACGAGAAGGTGAGTCCCAGTTGGCATCAGGATCCCGTGGAGATTTTGAGCGCTGATGCTCCTTGCTATGATGATCACTTCCATGAGACCTGGAATGGCTGGAGCTCAATGAAGAAACAGCAGGTGGTTTTCCAGGGCTGGAAGAACGGGATTTGGAGTGTTCTGATCCGTGCTGGCTTTTTTTGCGGCTGCTGCTACTACCACCATATGAGTCACGGTCATGCCTCTGGCCACTGCTGCTAGTGTTATTGCCACTGCTCCGCTGACTACTGTGTCCAGTTTGTAAACCTGAGGACCGTTTCTGCGATTGGGAGGAAGTGCTAGGTGCTGGTCCTACAGGAGTCCATTTGCTGCTCTGATGAGAGCTGGTACTGTGTCTCTGTTCACCAAAGAAACTTTGGTTTGATTTTTCATCTGGCGTTGATGGTACTGTTGGTTTGGGAATACCAACAAGCTTTTGTAGAGATCTGTCTCCTATAAGATCCTTCATTTCATCATAATTTCCAAGCATGCTCTGAATACGGTTAGACAGTTGATCTTCTTTGCTGGTCTGTGCAAAGTATAACAGAAATGTATTTTTAAAATGAGATTCCTAAATCTAAGATATATACAACTTGGCTTAGGTAAGCTGACTTGACACAAAACTAGAGTAGTAAACCCAAACTTCAGAATTAAGAACTTAAGTTATCATCCAAGTCTATTTTGTGTGCCATCCCAGTTTCGCCTCCTGTTCTTAATATTTTAATCCCTTTCAATTTAAATAAATAATTTATTAAGTTTAATACATAAGTAGTAATAAATGGACTCTGCATACCAGTTCAGAGCAGGACGAGGCTGAGATTTTTCAGTGTTGTCAAACGGAGCTAGGCACTCAGCTCCTATTGGTGACTGAGAATCCCAATGAAAATTTCTAGAGAAGTACTAAGTTATTCTCCTAATTAATACACAAAGAACTATGTAGTTATTATTCCCTTCTGATTTCTAAAGCTAGTCATCTTATTTTTAACATTTCACTCATCCTTTTAAATTATTTTATCTTTACTCTCTCCCCTGTCTGCCTTCAAACTATACATATTTTATTCTTAAAGGCTGAAAATTCCACATAGCAAAAGGCCATTTGGCTGTGCACCACTAACAAGAAGCCTTCAGTGGGCTAATATAACTAATAGCATATCCATAAAGCTTGATCAAGTTTAAATTAAATGCAGCTTCCTATTACCAAAAAATGGTAGCTAGATTACAGATATTAGTTTATGAAATATCATGGACTGAATGCAGGGGAAAAAATGTAAATATTGTAATGGCAGAAACCAAGAACTATCAAAAGTAGACAAGACAACTGACTGGCCAGAGAGTCAAGGAAAATTTTTTGCCTAATGCGTTAGAAACTATTAGAGGTTGGTACAAACAAAACCAACCTTATCTATTAATACAAGGCCAGTTCAGCTGTTTTAAATAACGACTGTTCAACTGCCAGATAGATAAGATGGGCTACTATATGCCATTTTCTATATTCAATGTCCCCTTCCACACAGTCCTCCAAATCCCTCACTGAGCCAAGATCTTTCCATATAGTTCCTGGCGTTCAATCTCACATCGTAGCCACCATTCTTTCAGCAGAGGATGGACTATGGCTGCCTGTCTCTAGACATTAACGACAGACATCCTTACTGGCACAGCAGGTACAGAGGAAAAAGAAAATATATCAACTAGGCCACCCTGTAGAGGCCCATGCACACTTATTTTGATAGCTTGTGGGGAAATGGTCCAAAGTAGTTTAAGGAAATAAGAAGCCAACAGTTAAAAAGAAAAATGTAACGGAAAGGTTTAAAGAGCCTTAATGCCACAGTTCCTTTTAAATTCTGCTATAATTCTATGGTAATACAAAATTATTTTTCCTTTAGCCATATGAACTAGGTAGGTGGTTCAAAGAATGTGTTGTTCAAAGCCCTGAGCTATGATCACAAAATTCTTATAGAAGAAAGTTGTGGGGAAGTATTGCTGGCCACACAAAAATGGCATTGGCACTTTTAAGGAAAGAATCTAATTATTATTTATGCAGTTCTTACTTATGCACTTCTCAATTTGGACAAGGAAAACAAACCACTTATTTAACGAGTGTTTGTAGTCATTTTCTAGTCAACTCCATTCATGCTCTAGCACAATTTTGCGGTATTCATTTGTGAACACAGCAGTGGATGTTTTGTTTAAGTATCTTTCCAGTAGAATTCTTTCTAGAACCTGTGCCAGAGTTGGGCTGTGTTTATCAAAGACATGAGTTCTACACAGTATAGCTTTAGGTTGGCGATGAACAATTGTACCAGTGATATTACTCCTGGGGGAATTCTGCGTCACTGCGTGCACGCAGAATTCATGTCCCCTGCAGATTTCTTTGCTTCTCTGCAGAAAAATGACTTTCTGACAGGGAAGCAAAGGGAAGCTGCAAGAGCAGTCATGCACCACTCCCTAGCTGCATAGGTACATTGTTTCAGGCAACCGGAGCAGGCGGCAGAGAGGTAAATCACCGCAGGGCTGGGGATACCCCAGCCAGCTGGGATCAGCTGATAGTCTCAGCTGGGCTGGAAGCAGAAGAGGACGGGACTCTCTCTTCCCCTGCAAGAAGTGGCTGGGGCTGTGTCAGACCCAACCCCAGCTGCAGGAAGCTCAGCATCCTCCCCTGCTTCCTGCCCCCATCGCTCCTCAGCTGCAGGGGGAAGAGGTCACTGTATGGGAAGCTGCTCCCGCATCCGCCCAACCCCCATGCATCCAGACCTCCCATACCCAGACACCCCCACCAAGCCTCACCCCATACACCCAGAACCCCCCATCCTCTCAAACCCAAACCCCACCACATTGAATCTCAACCCCTGCATCTGGAGCCTCCTGCACCCAAACCCCCTGCCTCCGGCCCCTACCCCTGCACCCAGACCACCCCCCACTGAGCTCCCTGCACTTAAACCCCCACCACCATCCTGAGCCCCACATCCAGATCCCCATGCCACTGCTCCCCAATTAGCTGCACCCAGACCCCCTCCCCACCAAGTGCCACTCCCCCAGCACCCAGACCCCCAGTGCTGAGACCCCCACACCCAGATCCCTCCACTGAGCTCCAAGCACTTTCACCTGAAGTCCCTGCAGAGTCCCATTGCCCCTGCACCTGGAACCCCGCCAACGAGCCTCTATGCATCCAGATCCCCCCCACACCTAGGCCCTTCACTGAGTTGCCTGCACCCAGATTGTCCCACACAGAATCCTCTCACCCCACACCTGGATCTCCCCCACAGAGCCCCTCCACACTTGGATCCCGCCTGGTTGAGCCTGCCTGCCCCACACCTGGTGCGCCTTGTGCAGAGGGGCAGGGCCCCAGGGTGTTTCTGGGGCAGGCCCAGGCCTTGTGCTGTGTCAGGGTCGGGTGCAGCCTCACCACCTAAGTCTGTATCCCAGGGGTGGGGAGGCTGCAGGGTGATCTCCCACCTTCATGCAACCAGTGGCCTGTGCTCCCCACTGCCATGCTGGAGCCTCTGCATTTATTTATTGACAAATAAAACATGCAGAATTTTAAAATATTGTGCGCAGAATTTTTAATTATTTGGCACAGAATGCCCTCAGGAGTATGGTATTAAGAACCTCAAATACTATCAGTAGACTAGATGGCAGGGGTTCAAAAAAAGCAATCCCCAAACTAATCTTTCAGACTGAGGCTATTTCTCTAATAGCCCTTAAATGATTTTTAAGGCCAATCTGCCCTAAAAAGGTTATACTGGTAGAATTATGTTGGTTAAGGGTGTGATTTTTGTTTTTACTGATACAGTTCTACTGGTCCAAGCCCTAACATGTAGAGTTATACCAATTCTGTTTACCAAACTGGAATAAGCACTTCTCTGCCAGTATAACTATGTCCATACTAGGAGGCTTAACCACTTTAACTATAACAGTAACATTAAAAAGCAGCAAAACTTTCTAATACAGACAAGACCCAAGTCTCATTTCCTCACTTACCAGAGGAGAGTACATTGAAATAATTTTTTTTTTTTAAAGGTTCTTGAATAATAAAGAATTAAAATCATGGAGGTCATTATCTTACCCTTCGAAAATTAGTTCCTACCTCAGGCACATAAATCTTGTTCGTCTATAGGTGTTGAGTGTGGCCTAAATAGATCCTTGGGAGAGAATCTAGTGTGGGTTTAAAGTCATGGGTAGGGACTTTAAATAATTCATAAAGAAAAGAAAAAAAAGTTACACCAAACCCTGAATTAGGCTCACAATAGTCAATGAATTTTAAGGAACCTTGCTATATTAAATGGTAAGAACCCCAGGCTATTAAGCAGTTTTATATTTAAAATCAACCTGCTAGTCAAACTTCCTATTCCTGGGTTTACCTGTAGCTAGAGTACTGTGGATGAAGGTTAGTATGCTAAACAATAAGCTAAAAAGCATAAAAAAAAAAAAAAAAAAAAAAAAAAAAAAAAAAAAAACCAAGCCACCATAACAGACTTGACCAACACTTGAAATGTTTTGGGTGGCTGGAACAAATTCAGAAGGAAACTGAAAAGTTAGCTGAAGTTTCATTATCCTTTTCAGCACATCGTTTCAAATAAAGCAGAGTCTTTATTCTTGAGTGATATTTTGAGCAACTATTAGTCCTGCTACCTAGTAACCATCCATCCTCACTTTCAAGCCCTACTTCTTCTCACTGTCACAAGAACTGTGCACTAGAAAAATTCATGTAAAAAAGTCTAGAAACCAAATAATTAAAAATATGGCTTTTGCAACAAGGAACTGCATTTTTAATAATAGCATAAACTCACAACTTTATATGGTTCAGCAAAGAGAGGAGAGTTAGGTGGAAAGACTTCTTCGCCCTGTTGAATTTCTTGATTTCGCCTTTCCCTTTCTTTCATACGCAGCACATTCCGGTCTTCACGGTTCATGTTGCTATGAACAAAAACATAATTTCTGATCACAGAAAGGAAGTGAGGGATGAAAGTGAACAGAGCTAGTTCCATTGTATGCAGTTTGCCAACAGAATGGTTCAATTGAAGAATCCCCTTATGACAGCAGGAGATATCCAAAATTGAAAAGAAGTTTAATTAAAAACAGCTGGCATCTGTATTTGCTATAACCTGCAGTCAGCAACTAGCTTATATCTGTAAAACTGGTAGAGCTTAGGCAATGATCAAAAATAGAAACATTCACACAGAATCCATAGGTGAACGAACCCCTACTCCTCCAAACCATTTCACCTGCATAATTAATTTAAGTTAGAATAGGCTGGTTTAAAAAAAGAAGTATCCATTTGCCATTCACTGTTAAAAGCTTCCACCACTTTTTCCTTTTAATATCCCCTGACTGTTCCCCCATTCAGTATACAACCCCCACCCACACTCCATCCCTTCCCATGTCCAATGCTTGGCCTCTACTTTTGCTCTACCTTATTTTGCTTTGTTTTTGTCCCCAACACAGCTTCTTTGGTGTCCATCCTCTATCGTAGTTAGACCTCAGCTTTGCTCTTGTTTCTAGGGTCCCTAAAAAACGACATTTCTGCTCTAAATACATATTTCAGCAAACACCTCAGTTACAGCAATATTGCAGCCTCTCGTCCACTGTCCTGTCATACAGTCAGTAACTACTGATCAGTATGGGTTAAGAAACTGGAAATTTTTCTTTTTTAAGAAAAGTTTACTGAAATCTGACTTAGGAGATGTCTGCTTCAACTGACACACTGCTTTAATTATAAGCACTAAGGCCAAATTTAAAAAAAGGATGTCTAAAAAGTGTCTCTTTGAACTTGAGAAAGCATCAAGACAAAGTAATTAGGGAAACAAGACTATGAATAAGATGGCACTAGTAGTGGTGTTTGTGTGTACTATTCTTCTGCAAAAGTCGTAAGTGTAAATCAACATTCAGTTATTTATGTAGCACCACATGTGCAAGGTGTTTTACACAAAGAAGAAATTAGTGGTCTCTGAAAGATACTACAGTCTAAATAAGATGAAACAAAATAAAAGGTTACATTAATTCAAGAGACCATTATTTGACTGTTTAGACAACTGCCCAATTATCTTCAAAATGTTTGCTGAAGTATTCTATTTGAAATCTACATGATAAAACAGCAAAGAATCCTGTGGCACCTTATAGACTAACAGACGTTTTGCAGCATGAGCTTTCGTGGGTGAATACCCACTTCTTCGGATGCAAAAACAGTTACTCTATTCTAAATAAATGAGTAGTCGTCTTCAATTTCTATTACTCAGTCTTTTAAATATTTACTTTAGCTTACTTCCACTGTAATTTTTCTCTCTGTATTTATCTTCATTCTGATTGTCTCATACTCTAAGTTAGTATAATGAACTTTAAGAGATGCTGAAAAGTAGATTAGGGCCAAAATATAGTTTTAAGCTTGATTAGTGGAAACATTCAATTTAAAAAGAAAATTGACAGACAGGTTTTGGTTGTACTTAAGTATTTCCCAGCAGTGTGTACAATGCAAACAGAATAAGAGAGAGTGTCCGTTCAGACCATGTCTTGAAGGGCAAAAACAATATTTCTTAATTGTGTTAGCTTAACACCAGACTACAAAATTGTCAGCTAGAAAACCTTTGAATGTACTACTCTGCATCTTCAGGAATGTTAACATGAACAAAAAGCCCTGATAAGCTGAATGGCTTTCAATCATTTTATCTGTTCTTCAAGACTGAGCCCTATAAAAACTGGCACCTGGAAAGTGAAACTGACTAGTTCACTTTGATTGTCCAAACTGACTGAACAGCAAAAAATAAACTAATTTTCTTTAAATGGTTACTAATTTAAGGTTTTTGTGATAAAGGAAAGATAAGGGATTCTTTAATTTAAAAAACACAATACACATATGATACACGGAACCTGGAAAATTCATTTCAACTTGATCATGGATATAGAATTGAGAGATAAGATCCTTCTTTGGGCTAGTATCCTGTCTTCCTATAAAAAGTATTGAAACAAAAAGACATTATAGACAACATGAATCTCAGATTTAATTATACAGACTGTTCAGTTAAAAGCCACCTAGAACAGCTGCATTTAACTTCTGTGCCTGTTGACTATAAAATGTAAATTTTTATTAATCCTTTCAGCTTTACTTTTTGTTGCTCATTCTAGAATACTTTATCCATATGGGTAATCTAGACACACCTAGAAGACATACAATTACTACAGTTTAGAAGCATATAAAGTTTAATTAACATTTAAGCAGATTTAACATTTGCAGCTATTTAAAAATATGGTGTAGTGTTCGTAATGTAATGAGAAAGAAATTTTGATCAGCAATAACTTACAAATGAAGACCTGGAGCACCTTCCAACCTTACATTAATAATTAGGACTATCCAAACTAAGTAACGGAAATAGTCTTCTTACTGCACTGACGGACTGCAATGTGTGCAACAACTTCACGTGAAAAGACAGTAAAGATGGAAACCTTTGTTTGGGAACTGAGTTCAGTCAGGGGCAACACTGGAGTTAAACTGGCTCTCTCAGCTCACACTACTAGACCTATGGAGAACAGGTAATTAGAAATATTAGACAAGCTACCTGAATTTCTCCCTCCCGTTAACCCCCATCTTAAACATTATAGTAAAAGAAAAATTTATTCACAGGTGGTGGATTTGGATTGTATTTGTTTCACTGAAGCCAATAGTTTAAAAGGGATTAAAAAATCAGATAAAATCTTCAGTGCTTCCAGTGAATAACAGCCACTAAAACCATTACAAGTTTGCATAATGGCATTATGTTACTAGATTAAACTAATGGGCTGTTGGTTTGGTGGATTTTCATAACTATGTAAGTTATCTCAGACAGCTCCCTGTTTGAACAACGGGCAGGTACTATACAGCTATAAGATGGTCACCTGAGAGAAACTAGATGCAGGTCTATGCTCAACCAAAAATAGTAAGAAGCAAAGGTACTTTAAAAAGCAAATGACAAAGGTATGTATTAAAATCAGTACTGCTACTAATTAACTGGTTTTGCAAACTCCTTTAGGTTAAGGCTTTTACAGCCAAATTATAATTCTCAGTGAATACTTCTTTTTAAAACCAGTTAAAAACTATAAATGCCTTTCATCAAAATTAAACATTCTACACAGTTGGTTCATTAAGTTTATAACAAACAAAAATGATTCTCCTATGCTCTGATCTTCTTGCCCCAATTTCAATGTCAAAATGCAAGAGCTGGAGCACACACGAAAACCTGGGGGGGAGGGGGAGGGAAAAAAATCACACTAACAAAGCACATTAATAGTCAGACATCACATGAAACCCAAACAAAACACTGACTAAATACTGAATCCAGCTGTGTCCAGTTGTTGGGTTTGGGTTTTATGTTAAAAATAAACTGTTTTAAGCTGAAACCTATTACCAGCTGATCTTTATCTAAAAGATATCCTTATTGCCACCTCACCCCACCCTCTCACTGAACATCTTATTTCTCATTTTCCCAGTCCTCCTTAGGCCGTGGCTACACTCGAAACTTCAAAGCGCTGCCGCAGGAGTGTTCCCGCGGCAGCGCTTTGAAGTGCGAGTGTGGTCACGCGCCAGTGCTGGGAGAGAGCTCTCCCAGCGCTGCAGGTACTCCACCTCCACAAGGGGATTAGCTTACAGCGCTGGGAGCCATGCTCCCAGCCATGCTCCCAGCGCTGGGGCACTGTTTACACTGGCACTTTACAGCACTGTAACTTGCTGCGCTCAGGGGGGGTGTTTTTTCACACCCCTGAGCGAGAAAGTTGCAGCGCTGTGAAGCGCCAGTGTAGCCAAGCCCTTAGTGTGAGATGGGTATGTCTTCACTGCAGTTACTCCAAGTGATTGTAAGCCAGGGTGTGAGCACACAGGTTAGCCTAGTCTGGGTCTGAGCAGTTATACTGCAAAGCGCTACCCAAGTTATGTTTTTACCGGTACAGCATTCCCCCGTGTCTCTTGTTAGGACTTCTGGGAGCATATCCCATGGTTCTATGCAATGCAGTAAGCTGAGCTGCCCAATGAATTGTGGGAGAATGTGGTCCCTTCTGGGCACACAAGGGGAACTGCCGGACTATCATCACACAAGTTTAGCCTGCATCCTTACTGAACAGTGAACAGGTTACTAGCCCAAGTGAAAGCCCCCAGGTTCTAACCCACAACCCCTCACAGGCTAGTGGTGCTTTCAACCCATGCTAGCTAAACTCAAGTAAGAGCAGTGGTTCTCAAACTTTTGTACTGGTGACCTTTTTCACACAGCAAGCCTCTGATTGTGACACCCTTATAAATTAAAAACACTTTTTTATATTTAAACACTATTATAAATGATGGTGGTGAAGTGGAGTTTGGGGTGGAGGCTGACAGCTCGCGACCCCCATGTAATAACCTCATGACCTCCTGAGGGGTCAGAGCCCCCAGTTTGAGAACCCCTGGGTAAGAGGTTTGAGTGTGTGGATGGGAAGGGAAATTAGGGCAATACCTGTTAAAACAGTTCAGAGTAACACTGTAGTGAAGACATACCCTAAGAAAAGCCAAATCAACTGAGGCAATGCAACTGTCACAAGAAGATGAACTTATTTCACAAAGCTATGGCTACAGTGATCATCATTAAGTTAGCACAGTGGTATCTGAGGTTCCAGAGTTTTCCCCTGTACTATTACTTAAAAGTAGAAACAACTGTGATAACTGAGTATGTATATATATATACATATATATATAAACAACTGTGATAACTGAGTATGTATATATATATATACATATATATATAAACAACTGTGATAACTGAGTATGTATATATATATATATATATATATATATCGTCAGTAGAACAAGGTGGTATGGTAATATCTTTTACTGGACCAACTTCTGTTGGTGATAGAGAGAAGCTTTCAAGCTACACAGAGCTCTTCCTCAGGTCTATAAAAGATACTCAGTGTCACAGCTAGATACAAGGTCAAACAGATAGAATATGTGCTAACTACTTATGCTAAATTATCTATTTGACCTGTGACACTAAGCACCTTCTATAGACCTGAGGAAGAGCTCTGTGTAGCTTGAAAGCTTCTCTCTCTCACCAACAGAAGTTGGTCCAATAAAAGATATTGCTTCACTCCCTTGTTTCTTTAGTATCCTGCAACCCACACAGCTACAACAACTCTGGACACAACAAGAGATATGTTGACTTTCTAGATTTGTGATCTCTGTATGCTCAAACTTTCCTCTAAATTCAACTTAAAATACAAGGACAGAATTATAAAATCATCATGAGAATGGTGAAGTGAGGGTTACTTAAATCCCTGCTGCCATGTTATAAAGAGAACCATTTCCTCTTATACCAGTACTTAAGAAATGTATTGTACGAGAAACTATACTAGAGACTATGGTGAGGAAGCAGAGTACACACTTATTCTGAAAAGGTTTGGCATTTATTCTTTCCACTGGCTCATGGTGCACCAACTAAAGACAGCTATGCAAACCAAGTCAGAGTAACCCATCTGAGTCGCAAGTGGTGCAAAGTCTTCGAGGCTTTCATCTTTCACTAAATCATGAACAGCTGTTTTTATTAACCACACATCTTAAACCTGACAGGAATAAAGCAAAGACAAGGAAGCAGGCACCCTTTTCACCCAAGTATTACTGGCAACATGGTGAAAGGTGATGGATCACTTGATTACCTGTTCTGTTCATTCCCTCTGGGGCACTTGGCATTGGCCACTGTCGGAAGACAGGATACTGGGCTAGATGGACCTTTAGTCTGCCCAGTATGGCTGTTCTTATGAAAGACATCAAGATAAAGAAATCTCTTTTTAGGTGTATGTCTAGGGATAGGCTTAACATCCTTTCTTCTCACCATGTCTCCCCCTACTCAACAATCACAGAAATCAAAGAGTTCATTAATTCAGAATCCATCCCTTCATAAATTCATCATGCTCCCTCACTGACAGCAGCATTGCTCAGTTTTCTTAGACCCATTAAAGCAGCAATCAAAGACACAGCTGCCAAAACTGGGTGCCCAAGTAATTCCCCACACACACAGCATTCCATACAGAAAAATACTCCCAACTCCAACTTTTCAACAAGGCATTAGTGGGTCTTTAAAGCATGTCTACAACACTTTTGCCTCCTATCCTCCAAAAGTACTCATTTGCACTCAAGGGTTTCTTTTTCTAAAACTGGTTTAATAAAGCAAGAGATGAAGCAATAGCCATTCATTTATTCAGTGCTGCTTAATTGGCTGTGATGAAACAGCAAAGTCCGGTTTGACAACATTTAGCCATGAACGATAAACAGTCTTCAGAGAGAATACACATATCTAGCTCTTCATGTTGGACACACCCAGTTTCATCAACTATATTAGACATTTTTCACTATATTTCAAATAGAAAAGTAGAAAATTCTGTCCTCTCTCTCAATACTCAAGATGTAGAATGATACCCCAGAATCCTGTAGTTTACATTTTAGAGGCCCACTTTGTTTTCACAAATTATTTACACGGACATAGGAAAAACCCCCACAAAAAACTGGAATCCCTTTTTGTATTTCATTGACAGCCCAGCAGACTAATGATCACATGTGCTCCCATGGCTTAATACTGGAAGTGTAGCAACTTACTACAAAACTTGCCACCAAGTTCTTTGCACAGGCTAACATGCTACAATGTATCAGCTTACAACACAATTGCGCCCACACTGAAGAACCCAAAAGATCTGCAAAACCCATAAAAGAGGATATATTCTAGAGTAGTCAGGATAAAGAGTACTACAAATGCTACAGAAAACTGATAGCCAAGAGCTGTATTAATTTGCTATCATAGGGTATGTCTACACTGCAATTAGACACCCATGGCTGGCTTATGCCACCTGACTTGGGCTATGGGGCTGTTTAATTGCAATTTAGATGTTCAGGCTTGGGCAGGGTACTAGAGCCCAGGCCTACACGTCTACACCACAATTAAATAGCCCCTTAGCCAGAGCCAGCTGGCATGGGTCATCCACAGATTTTTAATTGCAGTGTAGACATACCCCATGAAACCTCCTCTCCTTCCACAACCCACCAAGACAACAGTGTTTGATGGAAAGGTGATGGTGCCCTAGGTGAAGCACATCTAGTGGATGGTGCTCAACTGTAGATCTCTTTCAGAGATCAAAGACTGAGCCCAACCCTGGACATTTTCAAAGAATGATGCAAACCAGCTTTTTCACAAGAGCCTTTCCCCAATAATTATGCTGAAGAACAAGCCAACATTATTTCAGACACAGGAGAGCGAAATAGAAATAACTATCTGATGCAAAGAAGAAAAGTATAGTTTAACAGACCAGTCTAAAGCAATCTGTTTTTTGTATTTGGCTCCTATCTACTACAGTAATGGATTCCATGAGTGAGTAAAAAAGATTTTAAAAGGTGATTAAAGTGACATCACTGCACATGACTTCATTGCACTGGAAATGCAAGGTATGCATAGGTAAACCAAAATCTTGGCAAATTACTGCAAGATGGATTCAATTAAATAGGTATTAAAGTTAACATTTAGTTTGGAGCTATTTTTTTTTTCTTGGCCAGGGAAAAAACAGTAAGTAAAACACTCCCTTCCATTGTGAAAGGGAAGGTCTATTGTACACAAAGCAGCTTTGCACAATGTAGTGTGTACAAATAGAAAACTTTATCTAAAGTACACAGAGAAGTGTTGACAGGAAATCACAGAGACAGAAAAGGAAGATTTTGGATCCTCTGAACCCACTCATTTTTACAGGTTGAGGTTTTTTTTTTGTTGGTTTGTTTTTTTAAATACCCATTCAAATACTTGTAGGCGCAAAGTTATCCTAGACATGAAGATCCTACACTTGGTTAAAAGTATTATGGTCTTCACAAATAAGATTAGTAAAAGGTTATTAAAACTGGTAACTAAAGTTGCAGCAAGACCAAGTAACTAAGAGCCAGAGATAAACAACACAGAACTCTGAAAATATTGTTACATATGGTTAAAGCTGCAGGAAAAGTAAATCTTGCTAACTTTGCAAAGAACAAAATACCCCATTTTATTTCCACATTCCTTTCCCTCGTATTTCTTAACAAAAGGGCTGCAGTTTTCTCTAGGCTCTGATAAATATAGAAGCTGTATTCCATGTAGGGGGGAAAAATCTTATTTGGATTGGGATACCTCCAACTATAAGCTTTATTTGCTCTACAAGGAAAGAATTTACTATACCTAATAAGTTCTTAAGTTATAACTCAAGGATTGCAATAAATTCATGATTACACACATGCAGAGAGATCATATTCACACTTGGTCATAAGGGGACCTGAGCCCATAAATTCACTTTGATGAGGGAGAAGTAACACTCCTCTTTTTACTTAAACTCCACCTCTAACAAGGAGGGATCTCCCCTTCCATAAATATCTTTGGGGAAAAATATATTAGTGAAGCAAAACACAGGCTACTTCAGCAGCGAAACCCTGAATATAAAGGCATCTAATATTTGTTCTACATTATCCTTCATGTGAAAGGCACTAAAACTGTATGTTCCGCCGTGAGATCAGCATCTAATAAATAAAGAGTTGGAGGCAAACACATTGATCAACATGTTGAGAATTATAACATGTTGTGAATTACAACATGTTGTGATCTTGTCAGCACTCAAGATAAGCAGGGTTAGGCCTGGTCAATATTTGAATGAGAAGCTTCCAAGGAACAAAGAAGTGATGATTCACTGTGTGGTGCTTTTCCCTCCAAGTTAACTCTGAACCAATATTCCAGAATGGTAAAAGGATATACTGTAATGCTGGAGATGCTCACTCCTAGATGGCCAAGTAAAGTTTGCAGGAGCAGGGTATTCATTCTTGTGCCCTAGTCAAATTACAGTTTGGGTTATTACATCCTGCTCTGTAATTTCAACTGGATGTGGTATTCTTCACTTCCTTCCCTTAATCATTATATAGTATTACTGTGCACTATTAAACAGCTACCATTTTTACCCCAGAAACCACTGCATCTCAGTGGTGGATGAAGTGATCTTTGTACATAATTTGTCATCATACAACCCATTTGTAAAGGATTCTTGGATTATTTAGAAAAAAGGTGGCCATAGAAATATACTACTACTTTTATTAAGCCAGCAATTCAGACTTGAAATGAGTATATATTCTAACATGTCGAAGACTAGTGATATTCTAAACAAGGATTACACTTTGACCAAACTGTAGGAAATTAAAAAACACTACAAATCTGATTTATTTATTTTTTGGGTAGAGTGTCAAATTATGGGGCAGCTCTAGCAGCACCAGAGTTAAGGTTGCAACATGGTTTCTGTTTAAAGGCAAATTTTCAATCTTCACCCAAAAATACACATAAAAATGTTTAATAAAATGGTATGTCCATATAGAATTTATGGTGCAAATTTGAAGTAATTTGCTCCAGGGGTTCCCAATATACAGGTCACCCACCAAAATTCTTAAAATCAGAAAATTATCACCTTGTGCAGGTGTTTGGGGAGAGAGGAGGCAGCAGTGGCTTCACAAATGAATCTCACTGAGGCATCAGCTTGATACCTGGTGCCCAGTACAAAGAACAAGCTCTAAAAATTAAACAGTTTTATATATAGCAGTTCATTCTTGGCTCTGCAGGCTGAGACTCCTCAACTGAGCTAGTAGCCCTGAGAGCAGCTGGTAGCCATACTCCTGAGAGCAGCCGCCACTGGTTCTCATTCCTCCCACTGCCTCCTCCAAATGAAATAAACCCACAGCTATGAGCTTTGCTTTTCTGACTGCTCCCTGTCCCTTGGTATGTTTGTGGGGCAGGCAGAGCAAAGAGTTGCAGGGCTCCCGGGAATAGAGTTCCTAGCTTTGCACTTCCTGCAAGAGGAGCAGCAGACACATTCACAGCCCCTCAACTGACAGTTCCTCCTCTACCCTTTGTCCATTCAAGCCTAAGAGATGCCATGAAGGAACTAAGAAAGAGAGAAGAGTTGACAGTTGAGGGGCACAGCTACCAGTTCCTCTCTTTGGACTGCTGTCCCAGGTAGTCAGCTGGCAGGAGGAAGGCACTTGGAAGCTGTGTTCCTTTGAGCCATTCAGCTATTAGCTCTCACCCTCTGTCACCCACATAAATCCACCAGGGGGAGGGGGGAGGGAGAAGAATGGCTTTCAGGAACAACCACAAGACCTTGACTCTCCCCCTGTGGGGATGCCAGAAAGAAATTATCACAGTACTTCACATCCTTTACTAAAACTGCCATTTTTTCTGTGCCTACTACAGCTCCAGATCATGACTCCTATTCATAAAGTCCAATAGATCCTCATGTGCTGTTTGTAGCTCCACTGATCCAGGCAGTACTAGCTGCTGATCAAAATGGAAAAAGATGGGCAGAATTAAGGTTGTGTGGCAAATGAAGCAGCACACTAACTGTACATTTCCTAGTTTTTACATATTTGACTTATGCAACATGACTACAGTACATTCTTTTCAGGGATATGTGGGGGAACCTTAATTAGGCATTTCTTTGTTCTCTAACATTTGAGTTTGGAGTTCTAAGTCCTACAGTCCAAAAGAATATGGGAAGAAAAAAAAAACAAATGTGAAGCACAAGCCTTAACTCTAATTAGATTTTTGTAAGTGAACAGATACTTGAAACAACCTGATTTAGTTTTTTACATGGATCTTAATTCATCAGACCTAAAGCCAATTGGCTTTTATAACCAAAGGATCAAATTCCCCACATCTTTTCAATTCTAGGTCACTAGTGGTTGCTATAATTAAGTACAATGGGAAGACAAACTCTAAAGTCAAATTCTTAGATGTGGTTAGGTCCTGTCCACAGAGGCAAGATCAAGCCATGTTATAACATGGTCTCCCAACAAAGTTTTGCTGTTTATGTCAAGCAGTATTAAGTCTCCATAATCCTGTTCATACATGTCCTTAACTTTTGCTTCAAATGCTGGAGCCAAGGCAACATTTAAGTTTAATATTGTGAAGCTTGTTTATGCACCAAACATTAATATGACTAATATGGCTGACTTCTTTACACTATATAACTTCAGTTGAAAGCATCACACTTACTGCTATGAATCCTGTGGCACTGGGGTTAGGAAAGGAGTTGACTTTTCATAAAGTCCGCAGTAAGCTGTTTTGACTTTTGAACCTCCTTATATTTTTGTAACACAAGACCTGAAACAGTATACATCAGCTTTGAGTCTAGTCAAATCATTTGCAGGTATATAACCCCATATTCTTTCAGGTGAGATGTAAAGGAAAAAACAAGGTTTATTTCAGACAACTGGTTCACCCTCTCTCCTCCGCTCTCACCAGTTCTCTAGACCTTACTTACAAGGACAGTGCTACATTAAACAGTAAACACAAAATAGCAAATCCCAGAACAGAGCAAGTCTGTCAAACACATCTGGATTTAAACTTCCACTTCCCTCGGATTATGGAGATACTGCCTCTCCTCACAATTTCTCATGAGACATTCCATTATGTATCTATCTTGAATTTCAATTTGTATTTCACTGTCAAGCATCCTATTGGATACTGTGCTAAAAAAAACATGTTCAGTTTTGATAAATGTGAACTGAACACTATGTAGCTCACTCAGCTCTTCACAGCATTCATTGTCTCAAGTTTTCTTAAAGGTGGTGAAGCTGTAAGGATAGTTAGTGAACTCCTCTCTCTTCTCCCAAGAGATATGGTCTAATTCAAACCTGTGTTCCTCTGCAGGAGGAAATGAGTCATGTGGCACCCAAAAGCAGATACAGCACCCTGAGGACACACCCTCCATTTGCTTCAATATTGTTTATCCACTAATACTGCCAGGGCCAAAATATGTTCAGGACCTGAAACAGAATGAATGTCCCACTGGCATGAGGGACTGGCATGATATGCTTTCTGCACTGATGTTTCACAGGCCTTGGCTGCCTCTGTGTACATCAACTGACAAACTGCATTTAATTATGATTGATGAGGGGCAATATTTGACAGTGTGTCAAAAATGATGCTGGCTATTTCAAAAATAGCTCCATTTCTAGTTCAGACACAGCTTACATATGAAATTGACTATTCATGCTACCTAGTCAGTTTCAAGTTGCTGTTTCCAGCACAAGATTAGTGTGTAGGAGCAAGTGCAATCACAGAGTGATCCTACAAAGTGCACTCATTCCTCTCATTCTGGAGAGGAAAGCAATCTGAAAGTCAGGAAAAAGCAATCAAGTTATTTAGGATATCCTGTTGCTCATCGTTTATAAAGCTATTAGAAACTAAGTGTTTAATCGATTAAGGAGATGCATGCTACAAAAATGGAATAAATAATATGCTTTAAAGGATGAACAGCTGCACAGTCATTTTATACTAAACAGAATATTTTTAATCAACTTTGTAATAAAGATGTGAAGTAAACTTCACTATAAAGCTTTTCTGAGTACAAAATTCAATTGTAAGCATTTGCAATATTTCTCAAGGCACTGCATTTCCTATACCTACCCCCCACCCCCATCACCTCTGCTTTCACACAAGTTAACTGTTTCTACAGAAATATTTTATTCCTATATGCTCAGCAAGATACTTGAGTTGTTACAATACATAACACCACAACATGCCTACACAGTACTGGCCTTTTAGTTTCACTTTTTCCCCTCCACCCAGGAGATCCATCATTTAAATAATTTACCAGACTTACCATAAGGTCATCATGTTCTCAAGTTTTATGCCCAAAAAATGGGCAAACCAAATATTTGCAAAATAAACTACTGAATGACAAACAAGTTTCTTTCCTGGATGTCAGCTGTATAAACAATGCTCCTTTAAACAGTAAATGCCAAAGTACATAGTTATCTTGTTTAAGAAGTGGTATTAAAGACCATCACACCCAAAGGAAGAAAAGATTTTCACAGATCAGCAAAGGAAGCAGAAGATGCCTGCAGCAAAAAAGAAATGCAGATTCTTCCATTACTAGCAATCTTTAAATAAAGACAAAGACTGCTAAATGCAATTCACTCATCTAGAATGATGAAGTGAAGTTTCAAAGAAATAATCTGTCCAGTGTAATTTGCATAACAGTGGCCGAGTTAATGTCAGAATGTTTGACCAGCCCACATATATAACTTGATATCAAGTTGTGAAGCATCAAAAAAAAAGTTACAAGCAATCCCTCGCTTAACCTATAAATAGCAATCCACTGAAAGACCATAAATATCGTCTAGTCTCTAGTGTCTTATGTAGGTCAGCATGAGGCATTATTTGAACTTCCATGCTAAATTAATATAGTCAGAATGACATAAGGGGCTCTCCACTGTAAACAAGGAGAAGGAAATTAGGTCTATTGGCAGACTCAATCAACCCAGTTTAAAAAAAAAAGTTATATTGCCATTTACTGGAAAAGGTTCTCAACTATAATGATACACTCGTTATTCTCTACCCAGAGTTTTATAACAGTGCTCATCACCAAATTATCTTAATTTCTTCACACCCTCAATAGTGGAGTTGAGAATGCTCAGTCCCTGACTGATGCATGTCTGGGGGTTCTCGTTGTGCTGAGTTCCAGACTAAACTAGAATTTCTATTTTCCCAGAGCCAGCCATATAAAAAAGTATTTCTTCCCACCCTGAAACGATCCAGAGGATAATTCTTGACAGTCTGTTGTGAGAAAACACTCAAATTTACACACTCTTATGGAGATACCAGTCAATCCTTTGATCTAGCCAAAATGGTGCTTACCACAAAACATGCCTAGAGGAGCTGGATGAGAACACAAAGGTGGCTGTATGCCACAGTTGCCATTACACTCCCAATTTACATTGGGAGATGAACCAGATGCAGGAATTGGGGAACAGCCTCACAGCTGCTCTAACCTACACCTTGCTGTAAAAATACTCAAGAGTCTGTTCCTTTAGCTAGGGTTGCCAAAGTACACCAGCACTCCAGCCATTCATCCTTCCTGATATACCCTCTATATGGAGACCAGTGAAGTGAGTGGGATAGGGCCAATTACATGAAGATTTCCCCCTCCCCTATGCAAGTGCAATCTTCAGCTCAATGCTTAGGCTAACTATAATGCTGATCAGCATTCACTGAAACAGAGCACTTAATTTAAAAACAAATATTTGTAAGGCTGTTTTCAGTAATAAAAAGTTGGGAGAAAACTTGAAAACTGGTTCTACAGCTGTTATTTGGACTGTCTTATTTTATTTTTTAGGTTTTACATGCAGAATAGACAGTCAGCAAGCTCTAATTGCTCCTCTTTATACATGGGAAAACAAACTGACAAAGCATTAACAATTTACATCTAGGTTTCTCTCTCAGCCATTTGCCCAGCCTCCTTTTGCCAAACTTTGGAATGTTACAAATGACTGTGCCTATTGCAGTAGTCAAACCAAACCTGTTTGGTCTTCAACTGCAAGATTGTTGTTTGGTCAAGAAGCTCCCTCCTGGTCACCCCAGCAGCCAAGTGGTATGCAAAGATCTCAATTTGCTCAGCTCACTTCACAGGCATCACCTGGACAAAACAGCAGTAGCAATTCAGGAGAGAAGAATATTGCTGCCTCTTAGAGGTGCCAGAACTTTTGGAGTGGGTGACTCAATTGCCACAGCTATTAGCATCATTCTCCAGAGTTATTTATTATGGATTACAGTGGGGGACTCGTATCTTTTACTCACATAAGGATGTAGCCTTGATTCATCAGATTAGGGTTGTCAAAGGCAGCTGGATGTGATGCTGGCCAGGTCATTGCAATGTGTACGGTTGGCTATGAAATTGACATGCCTTAATCGCATTAATACAATGAGCCATTGCCTCGGGTAAACTTTGACTTTGACTCTTGGGCTATGTAGAGGTGGCCTTACCTTTCCACAGTGAGAATGAAGCCATTGCTTCTGTTTCCCTCACTGGCAAATTGGTTTTCCTGTCTAGGTAAATTACAAAACTCAATCCCTTCCTGAGTAATAAAGGCCAAGTATGCAGTCTAGAGAAAAGAATATCCTCTAGTTCTTTTCCTCTCTTCTCTGTGGTAGGGCCCCTAAGCAATACTGCTCTCACTTTTTGAAGGACTTCAACCCCAGACAACAAAGCAGGTGTCAGGTCCAACCTTAAACTCTCATGGCTTCTCTTTCTGCAAGTCCACTCCCTTTGCTTTACCAGTCTCTAAGCCCAGGTCTACACTAGCAATTTCAGCTACGCAAATAGTGTAGCTGAAGTCGGCGTATCTTAGGTCGACTTACCTGGCCGTGAGGACGGCAGCGAGTCGACCGCTGCCGCTCCCCCGTCGACTCCGCTTCCGCCTCTCGCGAGCTGGAGTTCCGGAGTCGACGGGGAGCGCGATCGGGGATCGATTTGATCGCATCTACGCTAGACACGATAAATCGACCCCCAATAGATCGATCACTACCCGCCGATCCGGCAGGTAGTGAAGACCTGTCCTTAGTTTCCACCTCAGGGACTTGACTTATGTCTGGCTGTGTTGCTAAATGACATCCTTTACTCAGGCACCTTGTCATCTACTTAGGCCACTTTCCAGGCTCTTTGAGGGGCTTTTTCCAAAGCCCATCCCAGAACTCCTTGGACTGGAGAGACCCAGGGCTCCTACCCCTTTCTAGTTTCACTCAGAACAGCAGGTCTAACTCCTTTCCCTGATCTCCCACATGCCAAGAAAAGGGAGCTGAATAGACACCATCCCTTTCAAATATTTTTTTGCCATCCTCTAACATCCAGGCTTCCCTCTGGTTGACAAGTCAGCGTGCCTTCTGCAAAAACAGCATAGTGCTGCACAGTAGGTCTGGATGGAATGGTATGAGCAATGACAGTATCATATAAAGAATTTGAGCATTTTGACCACTATGATTTAACCGTACTCATAACTGATTAGATTATGGTGATAAAAATGCCCAATTTCTTCCACTGTTCCTGAAAACTGAGTTGCAAAGTATAGTGAATTACATCTCCTAACATTCTTAGTGCAGACAAGGTCTTGTTAAATGCATAAAATGTATAACATCACAAAACCTGTAACAGTGCTCATGCAGAACAGAGTTTAAATATCATTCAGAGAGCAATTGCACAAGTTCTCCTTGGGCTCTTCACACAGCAGAGCCAATAAATCTAATAAGTTATGCTATTTCCAATAAGCTGAATTTCTTTTAATATTTGAGACTTGACTGGGGTTAAGTACCCTTTTTAAGTCTAGAATTTGCCTGCCAGGTTATACTTCGCTATATTAAAGTACAGCAGTAGTTTTACAGGAACATTAAGAGGTTAAGTGACTTACCTAGTGGAAGGACAAACATTATGATTCTTGGGTTCTGATTCCTAGTACCCCTTGCTCTAACCACTAACCAAAACAAAATTCAACAGAAAGTCTCAACCTTGTTATTTGTTGTCAGTTTTATGAGAAAGGCTGGAGACTTGAGATTTTTTTGATTAATGAAGTCAAAGTCAGTTACCCAAACTTTCCCTTTCAAATTTAAGAATGCTGGGAGGGGAGGGAGGAGAAATTAGTGGCAGCTAGGAAAAGCCTGGTAAGGAGGAGAATGGTACCTTGGGAAATTCTAGGTTGAAATGGGGAAGAAGAGAATTGTTGAAGCAGGAGATGTAGCTAGGCTAGTAGGTGGGTGGGGACGCAGAAGTAGAAGCAGAGAGGATCTGGTAGATGGAAGGACCATGAGTGGCTGCAGACCAGCCAGTAGGCTACACACTGGATGCAGATAGCGGAACAAGCAACAGGAGCTGCAGCTACCTGTCAGCTGGGAGCGGGAGGATGAGGCTGCAGAGCATGCTGTAGCATGGCAGGAGAGCTGCAGTCCTCATACATGAAGGCGTTCCCAACATGCCATTAAAAAGGATTAAAGGTTAAAACTTTCTAGCATAATCTTTAATGCTAAACATCACTTGGTCACAAGTTTTGTCAGCAGATTGCTAGGAAACAGCAATAGAACTGCAGCAGCCATGGAGACACTAACACCATTCAATATCAAATATTTAGAACAATGACAGGTACTTACCTCAAAACATGTTAGAAATGTTAGTAAATATTCATTTAGCTATATAAATCCTTTTCAGTAAGCAGGTGTGACAGGTTCCATAACAGATAGAGAACTTGTGCTGCATTCGCCAGCATTCCTCCCCACCCCCTCTTGGTTTCCTGTCCTTTTACCTCCATTTGAGAGGTCAGACATTCCCTTATCTCCCAAACACTCCCTCATCCAAGCCTTTATTTAAAAAAAAATTATGACTGAATTCTAATTTATCCCTTCTCATGTTATATCTTCCCTCACCATTTACAATCCAAAGCTGATGGATAATACTCAACAATCTGAGCTCTCTCTTAGTGTAAGCTGTTAACATAGTGATCTTTTACACAAACCTCCTGGATCAGGCTGTCAAACAAAAACCATATTCTTCATAATTCAATCATTATGTCTAAGCAGCATTAAACATGGAGGATGTATCTCATGCTGCTCTAAAAGCTATTACATATTCCTTACTTCTGAGCATTCTATCTTCCCATCTAGAATAGCAAAGGAACTCTCCATAAAATATACAGCTTTTGCAATGTATATCAATCATCTCTCCAGAACAGTAATATGATTCAGCTATGAAGATCAGCAACCCATTCTCTGGCTTCCAACTTCTCAGTCAGTAGTCTACTAACTTCAAGTAAAAACTCTACATCAACTGTATCCCACCCTAACTCTTTTTCGTTGAGCACACTCAACTAACCTGATATGTACATTTTCCTTCCGACTTTTTCCCAAAAGATGCCCCATATTGCAGTCTGCTATTGACTCTAATCGGTTTGTATCATATTTAGAAACTGCTGTCCTGGGACATTCTATCACAATAGCATATTGTAATAATTTGGAGATTATACTGGCTCCTCATTAAACAGCTGATTTTAAAATGTCTGATTACCCGTTATACAGCACTCAAATTTTACCTTTAATGGTCTTGTGAATTTTTACTAAACAATATAATCTAAAGTTTGCCTGACTTATTTTTGTGGACAGAGATTGTGTGTTATAATCTTTTGTAAAGATCTTCATAGAAGTCATCATATAATTTCCACTAAAGCCTTGCTGAAAGATGAATTTACATTTGACAAACTACTGAAGCCACTGAACACAGCTGCTTTTGACTTTCTGCTCTTGACTTGTTTTAGCTCTGGCAAAATAAACTTGACAGTTTTAAGAACTTCAGGATCTATACACTCACAAGAACACAAACGTAACCCATCTTGAAATGCTCAGTTTGTTATCTATTAATTTATTAATAGAGTAGAGTTGTGTAATGCTTGTTTCATTAAATTTTGTTCATCTTAAATGACTTTTTAATGTGTCCTACAGAAAACAAAAACACTAAAAACAAAGACAAGAAGAACTTTTTCTGGAATCAATCAAGTTAAAAAACACAAGCTAAACCTGAAGTTGACATCTGAGCAAAGTTCAGTTGAATTTTTAAATATTTAAAGTAACACTGAGACTGGGTAAATATACCAGATTGTAAAAGCAGCAAAGAATCTTTGCTGCTTTTACAGATCCAGACTAACACGGCTACCCCTCTGATACTTGATACCAGATTGCACTCACATATAAAGATTCACCAATTATCAGTTTACTGTAAGACAGAACCTGCCAAAGCTTCAAAAATAAGATTTTGATTAAAACTGCTTTAAAATATTATAGAAAATACATGACAAGAAATGCTTCTTATCCTGTGAAATTTCAGAATACTGCAATAAGCAAAATGGGGGCAGCACTCAACTATTCATTGTAGGCTTCTCAAGGTACTCAGCCTAAGATATACTGATATATGTGGACGGAACCCAAAGAAAAACACTGTACTCGACCTCCAGTAGCACCTAATGCTGTCTGAACTTTTAGAAAGGCAATGTTCCAAGCTTCAAGCTACCCTAGGAAAAAGACTCCAGACTGATATTATGTGGGAAGGACCCACACTGTTGAAACACACACACACACACACCCCTTTGGCCCTGACCCGACACACATCAACTATTCTAGCGATGGGCCACTCCTAAGTAGAGTGCCAATCATGCCACTCTGCTCCTGACTCACTGTATTCTTAGATACTGCAGCAGATAGAATTATTTACTCCTGGGGGAATTCTGCACCACTACATAATGCAAAATTTGTGCAGAATTAATGTTCTGTGCCTAATTTCCTTTTTCCCCTGCAGAATTGGTGCTGCAGAGCTACTGGCCACCACTAGGGTAGTTGCGACTGTCTGGGCTGGGGGTGCACCCCATGGCTGGGCTCTGGGAGGTGGGGTGCAGGTGTCTGGGCCAAGGAGGGGAACAGCTGGGCTCAGGGGTGGGGGTATCTGTGCTGGGGGGGGCGCAGCTGGGCTTTGGAAGGGGAGGGTGCAGGGCCGGGAGGGGGCAGAGAAACAGGAACTGGGTTGCACTAAGGCAGGGGTCGGCAATCTCTGGCATGCAGCTTGCCAGGGTAAGCACCCTGGCGGGCTGGGCCAGTCTGTTTACCTGCCGCGTCGGCAGGTTCGGCCGATCGCGGCTCCCACTGGCCGCGGTTCACCGCTCCAGGCCAATGGGGGCTGCGGGAAGCGGCGCGGGCCAAGGGATGTGCTGGTCGTGGCTTCCTGCAGCCCCCATTGGCCTGGAGCAGCGAACCGCCGAACCTGCCAATGCGGCAGGTAAACAGACTGGCCCGGCCCGCCAGGGTGCTTACCCTGGCAAGTCGCGTGCCAGAGGTTGCCGACCCCTGCACTAAGGGTTTCTTCAACTCTCTACTCCTGGGGGACAGGAGGACAACTTTTTTGTTGTCTGTATGGCTACAGACATAGCTGCTGACAGGTATTTTGAAATAAATTGCCAAAATAATTGAAACTGGCATGATTATGTAGCGTTATTTTGACAAATAAAATATGCAGTATTTTGAAATATTGAGCACAGACTTTTTAATTTTTTGGTGCAGAATTCCCTCAGAAGTAAGAATTACAATTCTGAAACTCCTGTAGTATGCAGGTAAGAGGAGATGAAATACAAGTGAATGGCAAGTTTTGTTTTTGGTTAAATTAGATTTTTAGTAAGGTTTGTGGAGTTTTATTGAAATATTGGTTTTGTACTGCATAAATATTCAACAGCTGACCATTCCATAATTTTAAAGTTTGTGTTTAATAGCATAGTGAAAATGGTGTTTGGAAAGTCAGGTAAGCGGTAGATTTTCTCAGTGGATAACATCCCACTAGAGAGCTGGCTAAAGTGAGGTGAAATAATTTTCATGTTACCTTTACCTTCTAGAGATGAATATTTAGACTAGAATTTTCAGAGGAGCCTAATAGTTAGGCACCAAACTCCTATTGGCTTTTATTAAGTCCTTTAAAAATCCCAACCTTAATGCAATTATTATTTGTATTCCCATAGCACCTACGATCCCTATTCATGGGCCAGGAAGACCACATTCTGCTAGGGACCATACAAATAGACCAAAAAGATCATCCCTGCCCCAAGGTGTTTACAGTCTAAGTAATAATTTCTGGCACCACCCAGCATCCATACATTATCCTACAGTTATTTTATCTTGTGTATTATGGCATCACCCGGAGGCTCCTGATCAGGACTGGGGTCCCATTAATAGCTACTGTACACACAAAGCTACTATAGCCTTGCATGATATAGGTACTGTGTTCCAAAATCCATTCCAGGCATACATTCTCCTCCTATCCCACCCACCCCTACACACAAAAGAAACATTTATTCCACCGCACTCACCTCAGCTGCAGGCATGTAGGGCATTAAGACCATGATTTGCCCCTAAACACACACACAAAATAAAGTTGTTTGGGCAAATAGGTAAGTGAGGAAAACCCTGTAAAAATGGCTATTGATAAATGCTGATTGAGTATAAGACCTTGCATCATTCAGCCAAGAGAATGCACGTCTTTTTTTTTTTATTAAGAAAAATATTGCAAGAAAACAGGCAAGAAAGGGAGAAAAGAAAAATCCTTTCTGAGCAGCTTGCTAATGAAAAGTTGATTTACACTTAGGACTAAGTGATTATTAAAACTCTCCACTGGTAAAATGTATTTCCGATAAAGTACTGAGTATGGGTGTGTATAAGTGAAGCGTTACTGGTATTTTTCTAATTAAATATACCTGGTATTGATATTATAGGCTAAGAATTCACTGTTCTAGGAACTGCCTTTTTATCCTTTTTCTTCACTTACTGACTACACTTATTTTCTGCCCTGTTAAATCAATATGTTTAATAAGTGTTTACTAAGTTATTCCAGCAATGTGGCTGAGGCGCAACTTAACATTTGGAACCCCAGAAAGAGAATCAATGGGGTTCTACAAATGACATAATAGGCTATCACTGTTCTGTTTAGTTGTGCCAATCAGATTAGATAAGGCAGAGATAAGAGCAGACATTTCCTTTCTGTAGTTTCTAATTAAAGAATAAGTATATGTTACAAAACAGTCTTATACTGTGCAATTTTTCTTTGAAACCTTTATATGTTTACTAGCTTTGCTGTTATATGTTTTAATCTTGTTCTCACAGATATCTAAAATAAATAAGAGAAACTTGATCTAAATACAAATTCTACCCTTGTCTGATACACCTATAAAGACCAAGTCAATTTTTTTGGCCCAAGAGATTTGGACAAAGTACACCTCTACCCCGATATAACGCTGTCCTCGGGAGCCAAAAAATCTTACCGTGTTATAGGTGAAACCGCATTATATCGAACTTGCTTTGATCCGCCGGAGCGCACAGCCCCGCCCCCCCCGGAGCGCTGCTTTACCGCGTTATATCCAAATTGGTGTTATATCGGGTTGCGTTATATTGGGGTAGAGGTATAGTATGCACAGCCTTCATTTTAAGAGTATTAAAATAGCTAGGAACTGATAAGTGCAATTACTGAGGTACTTAGCCTGTGCAACCATGGTGAACACTGAACTAAAACACCAAGTGGAAAGAGAGGGCCAACAGTGATTTAGCAGCTTGTACCTATGTTGGGAATCTTTATGTCTCGGTTTAATTTCTGTATGTCTCAAATATACAAGTGGATACTAAGGCCTGGTCTACACGAGTAAGTTTTACGTACATGGCCATGTCTGTCAGGATGATTTCCCCCCCCCCCCCCTCCAAACCAGCAAAGCTCTGCAGCAAAAGCCCTAGTGTAGGCACAGTTGTACCAGCAAAAATATCCTTTTGCCACTATAGCTTATTTTATGCCACTTGAGGAATTGGTTTACACCTGTGGAGCTGTGTCTCCAGTAGGGAGTTAATCAGGACAGCTCTATTGGTATATCCATACTATGGATACAATTTTGTCATGGTAAAATTAGTCAAAATGCATGGAGCAGTCATGGTAAAAATATACAAAAATCAGGGTTTGGTCAAGGCGCGACTGAAGTCCAAGCTCTGCTGCGGGGAGCTGAAGCCCGAGCCAAAGTCATGGGGATCTGTTAAAGTCACAGAATCTGTGACCAAATCATTTCCTTAATCCATACCAACAAACCTATGTTACAAAGACTGAGGGCAGGATAAACATACTAGTTTTCCCACTATGTGCTACATTGCAAGGTCCTTTAAATTGACAAGAAAACAATTCACAGGCAACTGGGTTTTTTTTGGTTGTTTTTTTTATTTGCCAACCAATCAGAGAGACTAGCATTACATTAAATGCTACTCTGTTTCATTACGGCTGGAGCATGGTAGTATCTGCTGTAATTATGTAAAACAATTTTCATTAAATCCCTCTCCCCCACATTATTACATGCTCAGCTTCCTGAGAAAATACACAACAGCCTTTTGGGCTGAATTTTCCATGTTTGGACTCTTGTATTTCCTGACAATTTTTATTTTAATTATGTAACCCTTAACATGGCTGATAAAACACTCTCGATGTAATGGTAAACAAATTTTACACAAGTATTTCCTGATATATGGCAGCCTTTATTATTTCCAGGTTTTCTGTTAGTGGAGGGCCACTCAAGACATTTTTTATACTGGCTTCTTTTAGGGGAGTTGTTTTAGGGATTTTATTTATATACAGACATTTCACTGTATCTACTACCATTGTATCTAAGTGCTGTACTTGGTAATAAAAAACCAATGAGATCTGTCTAGAACAGTGGTTCTCAAACTGTGGGTCGGGACCCTGTTTTAATGGGGTTGCCAGGGCTGGCATTAGACTTGCTGGGGCCTGGGGCCAAAGCCGAGGGTTACAGCTCAGATTACAGGCCCCCCACCTTGGGCTGAATCCCATGAGCTTCGGCTTTGGACCCCCCACCAGGGAGGTGGGGCTCAGGTGGGCAAACTCAGGCTTCAGTCCCTGCTCCTGGGGTTGTGTAGTAATTTTTGTTATCAGAAAGGGGGTTGCGGTGAAATGTAGTTTGAGAACCCCTGGGCTAGAAAGGTAAGGCAATTCACCGTCCTACTCAGGTTTAACCGTTGGCTGCTACTTTTGAATCACATGGCCCTTAATGTCTACTAGTTCTTCCATCATATTCCTTCCCTAGTCATGTTTTAATTTATCATAATCCTGATCTCTGAAGTACTCTCTCCACCTAAGCAGGAAAACCAAGAGGGTTTAAGTAAGAGAGGAAGACAAAAGGAGAAAGAAGAGACAAGAGTTTAACAACCTGGAAGTGCAGCAAGATTCAGAATACCGATCTTTGGACGGACTACTAAAATTCTGTTTGTGTAAAAAGTTTCCATCACCATATAATTTCACATTGGGTGTAGGTGTGTGAATGATTCCCACCCATTTTCCCCTAATGAAAGCTTTCCAGATCAATAAAAGACCACATTACTTGTATTAAAGTTATTCAGTGATATGGTACATTCCTCCATTAAAAAATACATATATTTGCCTAATAATTCCAAACTAACAAGACTTGAGACAGGTACTATACTTCATATTCTAGTTCCTAAAACAGAGACTTTTAAAGAAGGTATGACAAGCATGAAAATTTAAATGTCACTTCTGTCAAATCTTGAAAACTCAAAATCAAGAAGAGTTAAGGAAAATACATTTTTTCCCTCTAAAGAGTGGTAGCTTTTAAGTATATTTAATCCATTTTAAAAGTGTTACACAATTATTTGTCCTACCTTAAATAGATCCCATACAGCAGGGATCGGCAACCTTTGGCACGCGGCTCGCCAGGTAAGCCCCCTGGCGGGCCGGGCCGGTTTGTTTACCTGCCGCGTCTGCAGGTTCAGCCGATCGCTGCTCCCACTGGTCGCAGTTCACCGTCCCAGGACAATGGGGGCTGCGGGAAGCAGCGCGGGCCGAGGCATGTGCTGGCCGCTGCTTCCCACCACCCCCATTGGCCCGGAGCGGCGAACCGCGGCCAGTAGGAGCCACAATCGGCCGAACCTGCAGACGCGGCAGCTAAACAAACCGGCCCGGCCCGCCAGGGGGCTTACCCTGGCGAGCCACGTGCCAAAGATTGCCGATCCCTGCCATACAGAATTAAGTGCACACATGACTAGTGATAAGATCTAGTTGTTATAATGCCTAGAACTAAAGCATATAACTTGATATCCCAAATTCACCACCATTTATTTTCATTGGCTTAAAAAAAAGGGGGGGCATACATTGTGCTGTAATACTGAGAAGAAGAAAAAAAATACCCATTTGTTACAAAAGGCCATTCTGAAAATTAAACATTGCTTATTAAGACAAAGTAAAATAAAGAAACCTTTGCCAAAAAGGTTAGTGGTGACAATTAGAATGTATAGCAATTAAAGCATACATGAAACAATGAAACAGTGCCCTAGCGGTGAGTGCGCCCCATGACACGTGCCCCCTTGAGGTGAGGAAACATATAGTACAAGGGATATAGCAGTAATATTATGAAAATAAGGAATAATTCAGGCTGAATACTTCAGCAATTCGGGGCCGGGGGGGGGGGGGAGGAAGGAAGCTTCTTGACAGGGAGAATCATTAGCCTGTGGAATTGTGTAGCCTATTTAAGAGGAACCGGACAGGACTTTTGTAACTGCATAATAGGAACAATCCTGCATAGGCAGAAGAATGGACCAGACAATTTCTTTCCATCTCTAGTTCCATGACTTTGTGATCCAAGACTTCTTTTTTAATACATTTATCAATTAAATCAGTGTATTTTATACACTTTAACAGTGAAGAATTTAATTTAGGGCACTGTAAGACAATAAAATTGTTAAGTTGTCTTCACAAATATACTTACACAATCACATGCCTCTGCATTTCAATTTAGGAATATTTTATTCTTTATAGCCATGACGACATCCAAATTGGTATCCTTCTGATATAAGCTACAAAAGTGGCATTTAAATCTAACAAAACAAAAGACTAGTATACTAAGGATATTTTTGTGTTTATGTTGAGGATAGTTGCAAGCACATATTCCTGCACCAGATAAGACAATACTTCTGAAACAAATCCACATGAACAACAAACAACAGTTTGAAATTAATTGGCTGAGAGCAGTTACTGTAGGAAGGACAAGAAATCTGACAATAACAAATCTGAAGCCTCTTCCCATATCCTTCAACCAGTTTTTCTCCATCTGGGCACATTAGACTAGTCCTGAAGGGAGGTGGGCAAAATAGCATGGTCATGAAAGCTACATGACATAAGATCCACCCTTCTCTCCCCGGTTGCAAATCATCTTCTGCTGTCACAGGTGGCTTCTTGAAAGGCACCCACATTCCGTCATACATATCTGCTGGTCAGCTCAGGCAGCTACCCAATCGTCACCCTCAATTTCATGTCCCTGCTCACAACACTCAAGTTCAATCATGGGTCTCACCAGTTGATACTTCTGCACCCACCATGAGCAGCATGGTGCCTTCTGTTGAGCTGAAGCAATGGGGAGAAGAAGAGTAGCAAACAACAGTCAACGCAAGAAACAAACAGAAAAAAAAGACGACAAGCAGGAAAAGGGCAAAAAGGAATGTTGGAAGATTGTGGTAACTGTTCTGGAGCCATAGCACAAGAATATGTGGTGGCAGGGGAGCTGCCATCCAAACTAACACAGAAGTGTTGAGAATCATTGCTCCAGTCCCTAAGCTACAGGCCACATGTCACTGATCACCTCTGACATATTCAAGAAACAGCAACTACAGCTCTAAAAGAAAGCCAGAGCACCCTGGCAAGCAGCCACTAGTTAGAAAAAAAGAGAAGGAACTAAGTAATACAACACTTGCTAATGTTTAACCATTCAAGAAGTTTAGATACTTCCATTGCAAGATTGTTATTTACAAACATTTGAATAAAGCAAATATTATGACTTAAGTAGCTCCCTAAACATAGCAAGATTTTCCTCATCATTCAGCTATTTCATCAACTATGATTTATGACTGTTCTGGTTTCCGTGGATTTTTTTTTTTTTTAATATAAAATTTCTGTTCCGTATTTGTCAGACAGTTTACAAAATGCTGTTTAAGTCATTTACCACAGTTTGAGGATATACATTTAGAAGCAGAAATATCTGGATCTTGAAAGCAACTGTGCCACTGAACTCAACACGCTGATTTACAGACAAATATAAAATACTAATAGTGTACCTTTAAAAAAAAAAAAAACACACTTGTCTGAAGTTCTACTAACTATTGATCCAAGATAATTGTGACCGGAAAAGAATTCAAGGAAAATACTCAAAAATGTGCACTTCATTTTGTGCACCTAACAGCACTCTGTAGTCAGTTACACTGTTTCCCCTTTACAATCAGATTCCCTGTTGCAACCTTTTAGATACAGGACAAAGTGACTAAACTAAACTGGCAAAAGGATTGAGGGACACAAACAGCATCTGAAACGCTATTTTTAATTCTAGATTTGACATTGACTATCCTTTTAAGACTGGCCATAACTATTCAAAATAAGCGGTAAAGAATTTGCACTTCTACGTTAAATGTTACAGGCATGTTGCATAGTGACCAGAAAAGCAATCCTAATATTAAAAAGTGTTGATATATTTAAAGCCTAATAGGGTAATAAAATGCATCAATAGCAAGAATGAAAGTCAAAAGAAGCAGCATTATTATACAAGTCATTCCACAGATCCCAGTTAAAATAATATGCTGAATGTTGGCCACCCACAGAAATAACAGTATACCGTTACACCAGCAGGGTGCAATATATAGCACCCATGGTAGCATCTGACTTTTTTTTTATTTTTTAAATGTTTCTCTCATTGGAGAAAAGTCTATAACAGGGGTAGGCAACCTATGGCACGGGTGCCGAAGGCGGCACGCAAGTTGATTTTCAGCGGCACTCACACTGCCCGGGTCCTGGCCACCGGTCCGGGGGGCTCTGCATTTTAATTTAATTTTAAATGAAGCTTCTTAAACATTTTAAAGACCTTATTTACTTTACATACAACAATAGTTTAGTTATATACTATAGACTTATAGAAAGAGACCTTCTAAAAATGTTAAAATGTATTACTGGCACGCGACACCTTAAATCAGAGTGAATAAATGAAGACTCGGCACACCACTTCGGAAAGGTTGCCAACCCCTGGTCTATAAGTTGACAAATCAGGTGGCTAACCACTACTCCATCAATTCACTTGACTACGCCCTATTTCACAATAACTCCTCTGGGCTGGCACTCCATTACTGTTCAGAAATATTAGAAGAAAAGGAAAGAAAACTGGAGGACTCATCCATACTGATGAGGCGTTCAACCACTAGGAGAAAATATAAATTAAAAAACAGAACTGGAAATTTGGACAAACCTATTTCACTTCAAAGACTAACATGCTGAGTAAGGGCCTGATCAGCACCTACTGAGGTAAACATGAGGTTTAACTGACATGATGGAAGCAAGACAAGGCACATTATCATGTGGATGTTACAGACACTCAGATATTTTCATGATAAACCAAGAGACTGAAAGATACAGTAGTTAACGAAGGAGGTGAGCCTGGGAAATTTAAAGGCCCCACACTTCTTGCGTCAAGCACCTTTTCACTAACCAGTAGATCTTATGAACACACTGTGTATTCAGTTATTTTGGGCTGGATCGGAAGCATTTTATTACCCTTGAATTTAGTATATTGGCTCAAAACTACGTTAAAATTAGTCATCTTTTCATTCCTATAAATGAATGAATATATGAACTGAAAATGTAACCATTTGTGTTATAGTTATTAAAGCATTTTGTGCTTTTTGTTAATAGAAAAGGGAGAACATTGTCCTGACTTCAAGGAATATTGTTTAAGTTGTACCCTGTTTAGCCAAAGGGCAATTCAATTACCACCAAGTGGCTTTGAACAACAAACATCACCTACTGGTTCAGAAGGAAGATTTGATTGTGGCTCAGCTAATAAGCCAGAAACTCTGCCTTCCTCCTACCCCACCCATTACCACCAAAAAAAACACAAAAAACCACACAACAAAAAACTGTTCAATATGAACGAAGCCACAGACGAGGCCTCCCCACCACTCCTCTGCCTGATCCATCCCTAGAACTGCTCAGTGACTAAAACACACAGCAAAGTGGAAGGAACAAAGCACTGACGTCAATTACTGGAGGATTAAATCTAACAGCCAGGAGAGGAAGAGGAGGCGGCCTCATTAGAAAAACCACCACCAAGAAAAACCTAACAACCTATAGCCACATTTACCCAAAGCCATGTAAGTTTTATTTTCTCGAAAAGAGGGAATGCCAGCACATCTCAGAAGAGATTATATGTATGGCTACACATCCACCCAACCGTGAGTGTTGGGGGGGAGGGGGGGGGTAAAGGGGCTTGCTCATCTCCATGTATTAATCTAGACACCATAGGGGCTGATGCCTCTTTTAGCAGGTCACATCTGACATGAAAGAGGCCATCCAGAGCTGCAGGGGACGGAGGGTGGGGGAGGCAAGGAGTGGGTGGAAGTTTACAAAGAGACCAAGAGGAGGCTCCGTCCATGAGGGAGAGGTTACTAAAACTGAAGGGGCAATAGAAAGAGTTTCAGGCGGGGGAAGATAGTTGGAAAAGGCGGGGGAGGGGAGAAGGAAGAGGATAGAGAGTAAGGGAGGGGGCAGATACGGGGAACTGGATCTTTCCCGTCCCCACCCCCCAAGAGACGCTATGGCCCCTTCAAGGAGAAGGCAGATTCCGGGGAACTCTTACCCAGCCCATGCTCGGGGGTGGAAGGGAGGCAGATGTTCCCCCTCCCTCCACCCAAGCCCGGGTACGTCCAGAGGAAGAGGACACAGTCCCACCGCCAGCGAACGGGCCTTGTCCAGACAGACACCCGGGAGCCCCCGCCTCCAGCCCCAGGGAGCGAGACCGAGCCGGAGCGGCCCCGCACCCCCCCGCCCCCTTACCTCCGCTCGCTGCTCCACTAGGCCCGGACCATTTCCCGGCTGCCGCCGCCGGCCCGTCGGGCGGGAGACGAGGAGGCCCAAAGGGGACTGAGGAGCCGCCACTGAGTCAGCGACAGCCAGGAGGAGAAGGGGACCGAGGCGCGGCCAGGACCCGGGGGATGGGGGCGGGGAGGGCAAGGCCCGGAGCTGGGCACAAAGACCAGGCCCAAGGAGCTGGCTCGGGCCCCGAGATGGGGGCCCCGGGGGGAGGGAAGGCAGGACCCGGAGGGGCGGGGGAGCTCCGGGAGCGGGTCACAGGCGATGGGAGACGGAGACGGCGGCGGCTTCCCGGGGGTCCCGCCGCTCCATTGCGGGCTGGGCTGGGCGTGCGGCTGGGTCCCGGTGCGGCCCGGCAGTGTCGGGTCCCGCTGGCTCGCTCCTCAGACAGCGACTCCAGCCCAGCTCCTCCCGCAGCCGGGCATTCGGATTACCCAGCAGACATCGCGCTCGCACAGCCCCGCCGCCGGCCACGTGACCCCCAGGCCCGGCCTAGGGAACCCAGCACGTGACCCGGGCGAAGGAAACAGAGACAAGCTCCGCCTTCTCAAGGGAAGGCGCGGGATCCCGCCACGTGATAGGGGCAGAGCGAAGGGGAGGAGTTTAGGCTCCCCCTGCCGGAGAAAAGATGCTCACTTGATGTGCTGCAGCCCTCAGATGCAGTTGCCAACATTCAGCACCTAAAAATTTGAGGCTGTCCAGGCTTTGCTGCTGCCCATCCAGAACACTTAGTGCTCCTCTCCATCAGACACCAGGCAATGCAGAATGCACTGCCCCGCAACCTGAACTCTACCCCCTGGCACTGGTAATAGCCACCAATGATTGCCTCTATGTTTCAGCCAGGGCTGCCCTATCGTAAGCACTGACTAAATAAACAGGTCATTTTATGGGGTGTATCCCCCGAATTGCATCCTCTCTGTCATCTATATGTTCCCCAACTGCCCTTCACAGTATGAGGGCTATCTGTACTGACTGATGCAGGAATTAGAGGGCAGAAGTAAGCACAGGTGATGTTCCACAGGGGAATCGTTAAGGTTGGTAACAGCGGGCAGCAGTTTATGCAGAGTGGATGAAGTGATCAAGGACAGGACAGACATACTGTACATAGCTGCTATTCATACATACCACTCTAAATGCAACTCCTGCTTTTGTGAGGACAGTCTGACAGTTTTACCTACTGTACCTATGTGCTGCAACCTCACAGAACTATATAGCATCTGAAAGCATAGGGCGTTACATCAATCAGGGAAGGTTGGAGCATCACTCAATAGGGGCACAGTTAAGGTTGTAGGGCAGGGCTGGTGCATACATATCTCTATATTTACTGGATTTTAGTGGTTTAAGTATCAGTGAACTTGCTAGTGTAGAAGAGTAGGAGGCTGTGCTAGTCAACCTTGACTATATTAGTGAAGTTTTTAGGCAGTGAATAGAGGGCAGTGTTAAACTGAAGAGTTAACAGGACGTTAGGAATTTGTCAACATCTGTGAGATGTATTTCCTGGTCTGATGCCTGAGATTAGACTTGAAATACATTTGTGGTTGAATGACAACTTGTGACAAGCATATCAGCTGTTGGTGGCTTTGTTCCTTTCTTTGGTTTCTTCCTTTGATCTTTGTGCAATAATTACTTACCAAAACTGTAGTTAATAGTTTGAAGGAAGGACTCCCCCCATTATTTGTCAAAAAATTACATGTAGTTTTAGACTCCTTTTCCATACTTAAACATGCATACATTTAACTTCAAAATAAGATTAATCTTAGCTATTATATAGCACAGGGGTAGGCAACCTATGGCACGGCACACGAGCTGATTTTCAGTGGCACTCACACTGCCCGGGTCCTGGCCATAGTCCGGGGGGCTCTGCATTTTAATTTAATTTTAATTGAAGCTTCTTAAACATTTTAAAAACCTTATTTACTTTACATACAACAATAGTTTAGTTATATATTATAGACTTATAGAAAGAGACCTTCTAAAAACGTTAAAATGTATTACTGGCACGCAAAACCTTAAATTAGAGTGAATAAATGAAGACTCGGCACACCACTTCTGAAAGGTTGCCGACCCCTGATATAGCACTTTTTAGCAGATCTCAAAATGCTTTAACTAAAAGTCACTAGAGGACCAGCTCATTACCTACTTATGTCATATCTACTTAGGTTCTGTGGGTCAAGAACTGGGTGAAGCAGTCACTTAACACATCAGTGAAAACATGGATCCAAAATCCCTCCCCTTCACCATCCTCACCATTCAGATTCAGATTCCATACTCACATATGCAGGAGTACTTCAGGTCTGCCAACCCAGAATGAATTTCATCTAGGAGGCATATGGCACAAGAAAAATGTAATTAAGATAACCTCTGCTCTGGACTTCTTTCCATTTAAAATCTCAAATATAATATTAAACTTATTTTTGACATATGTTCACAGGGTATTGCTTATAGCATTATTCCTATACTTGCCAGTTCAGACATTAAATGAATTCATGGCAGCAGCAGCATAATCTAGGTACACACATCACTTTAGCATCTGAGCATCTGTCCCTTTGAAAGACTGTAGGCATGAGATTTAAATAGAGGCTTTTTTTCTTCATTTAGTAATTCTGTCCTTGTAACCCTGACCCATCTACAACTGCTTTCTGATTTTATACAGTTGTGTGCTACTCAGATGAGGTCCTACTGTTTAAATATTTATACTTAGCATGTTACATTGTTGAACGCACAGAAAAGGATGGACCCTCTTCCTGTTGAGACTGTTAATCAACTATGTTTGTAAACCACCTTAAGATCCTCTCATGAAAGGCACTAGAAAAAGCCAATCCATCATCATCAATGCATGAATTACCAGTGCTGATTTGAGTATTTGCTGTAATGCTGCTGCTCTTGGACTACCCATATTCCTTTGTGTAATCTATTTTAAAGCTGTTTTTCTGTATTTCCTTTTTTCCCCAATTCAGCTAATGAAGTGTTTTGTTTCTATGATATTTTATTACATGCATATGAAAACAAATCCATCTAGCATTGCACACAAATTGTTGCTACTCTGGACATCAGGGCCATTCAGAATGTTATGGCACCAGCAGGGATAGAATTCAGTTCTCCTGCTGCAAAAGCACAGGCCCCCTACTCCTTGAGCTAAAGGAAAAACACAGTTGGGAGGTAGGCGTACAGCTGTGCACGTCTGATTCCACCTAACAGGGAACAAAAGTGCAGATACATACTAGCCAGCTAATTACAGTACTTTAAAGCAGCAGTCTTTATTTAGACACTAGGTGGTTAGGTCTATACCCCCTGCACAGAAGGTAACTGTGGCCTGCAGGAGCTTCTGCACTAGTCTGGCATAAACATAACAGCTAACTTATAATTAAAAGGAGGTGCACGTTAGCCACAGTGGTTACTGCAACGTCAAGGCTCTGAAGCATCTTTACTACTGCTCAATATCCCAGGGGAGGATTCAATCTCTGTTCCAGCTCATAAAAATCCCCCACCCCACCCCACCCAACAATTATGGTTGTGTGTATGGATCCTGAATTTTCCTTTCTTCCTTCACATTCATGGTAAGGTTGGTTATATGGCTACAGGTCTTTTTGGTTTTTTTTAAACATACATACATACATAAACATACATAGCATTTGTACTTAGGCTCAAAATTTCAACTTTGTGTGGATTTACCAGTATTGTGTCCTCCTAATACAGATTGCAAGAAGAGGCTCTTTCAGAGTCCTCTTCCTTACTGCATAAGGTCTTACATTTTATATATATATATATATATGGAGATATATCTATCTCATAGAGCTGGAAGGGACCCCGAAGGGTCATCGAGTCCAGCCCCCTGCCTTCACTAGCAGGACCAATTTTGCCCCAGATCCCTAAGTGGCCCCCTCAAGGATTGAACTCACAACCCTGGGTTTAGCAGGCCAATGCTCAAACCACTGAGCTATCCCTCCCCCCCCCTTTTTAAACAGTTCCTAGTCCTACTTTTTGTTTGTTTATTTTTAAAGAATATTGAAGCAGAGTTCCAGGCCTCTGACTTCATGTCAGCGAGATTAAGACCTCTGCCAATGAGTATGATCCAATATTTATTTCTTAATTTAAAAATAAATAAATCAACAGGTGCCCCTCCAGTGTTCCAGTGGCAGCAGTCCAGCACAATAGTATTTTTCAGTAAATGTTATCTTAAGCTCCAGAATCTAACCTTTCATTTAAAATTAAATTATGTCTCTATCCCGTACTGTTGCAAAGACCCCTCAAATTGTGAGCAGAATGTAAAAAGATAAGAACGTCTGCCCAAGTCTACTGCCAGCCTGACACAATAACTCAGACAACTGCATTTCAACAGGGTATTGAATCTGAGGCTTTATTATAATTTAAATATCAACATTATTCAAAAATACTATCAAGGAGGAAACAAAATCCTAATTGCCTGAAAAATTTTGTAACATCTATAGTTAAATGTAACCTTGTAGGTTCCTATAACTTAAAAGTGCTTGCAAAGAAAATAAATCTGTTTTTGCAGTTTATTTACTTTGTGCATTTAATAGCACTATGTGTATACGCAGTTTCTCCTTTGATGAAAATACCATTATAAACATCAACAGAGGAGCAAAAAAAAGCTGCAAGCATTTTTAAGTTTGCAGTCCTTGATTTTTTTAAAAAAAGGTTTCACTTTGACAGAACACCCCTTTTAAATCCTTCGTTTTTCAAAAAATCAAGTTGATTATTTTACTGGTGATCAAACCATACAAGAAAGTTCAGGGTAAATTAACTTGTGAAGATCTGCACAAGCAGCTTTGGGTGGCATCTCAAGTGAGAGGAGAACAGGGCTTGGGAGAATATTTTTTTTGTATAAACTCAGTTTGACCCATGAATGAGGATAGGATGTTCAGTATAATTTCTTTTTAAAGTGAACTTCTTAAATTACAGAAATTCCAATTTATGAGTGAAAATCCCATCTACAAATCCATCTCACATACAACCCTCTTATATGATCTCAGTTAGGGCACCAAAAACCTAAGTCCAGCTCTCACAAATGTTTGATTTAATAAAACTCCAAACTAGAAAATCAAGTTGCCTGTGCCTTTTGTTTTTCCACCCGTCAGCAATGTTTCCCCTTGAAATATGACACTTCTCCTCAGGCTATTCTTCCACTAGACTGCATCAATTGCTTCAGTTCAATTAGCAATGGCAGTTTTACTTGTAATGGGGAGGCATTAAATTGAGCCAGTTTAAAGCAGTACAGGTCTCAATAACTACTGAGTAAATGTAACAATTTCTAGTTAGTAATCTTTGTAAATTAATGATCATGTGTGCCTAATTTAGAGCTTTGGAAGATGGTGATTAAAGAAATACCTTTCCTTGTAGAATCAAAGTGAAATAAAGGATCCTTTTAATAGCAAATGAGGAGTTGAGCTAGTAAGAGTTGGATGGCTGAAAGCTCTGGTCAGGCTGGCGGGTTTTGCCCTCTAAGATAAAAACGGCAGGGGATAAATGAAACAGAATTGAGCATGGATTTAAAATTAAGCAGAAATATCACATCTGAGAGCAAGTGATCTAAAATAAATAAATTAAAATAAATAAATAAAAAGCCACTATGTTTCTGGCTATAAAATATTGGAAGAAGTTCCTTTCATGGCCTATCACTTAATCACCGCTGAATGATATAAAGTGTCCTGAGAAATAGCTACTGTCTCCTTAGACCTCCCAGCTCAGGGGCCAATAGACCAGAAGTTAAACATAGGTTTTCTTAATCTCTTTAGCAGTTGTATTGTTTCGTCTTATCTCCTGCAGACAGCTTCTTGGATCGGCAAGTGTGCCAATTTTCTAAAGTTATTGTCCTCAATCTCTACCATATCAGTAAATTTGCAGTTCAGTGGACTTCCAATGAATATAAACTTAGCAAACAGTGTTTAATAATTTATTAACTTTTCCCATTAAATGGTACATTCTCTAAGATGACAAATAATTTCCTGGTAGTTTTATTTACAGTCTTCAGGATGTTCTGTAAAACTCAGTAATGATTACAGACTAAAACACACAACATACATATTTTCAAACATTTAAATAGAAGCACATTTTATTCAAAAGTAATTCTACACACTACTTTTTCCATAAAAATATAAAAAATAGTTTAATTACTATATTTTACCTAAACCAGGATATCTAAGAATTTTCTTTCACATATGATGCCCCCTCCCAAAAAAAGGGAACTCCATCAATAAGAAATTGAAAAGGAGACTGCATCACAAAATTAAATGACTAATGCCATCTGCTTAAATTCACCACAACAGCAAATTAGTTCTATTTAGCAACTTGCAAAAGACATCTTGCAGTATGCAGGGTTGTGATGTTTGTTTGCTGGAATTTTTGGCTAATATGCCTCTTCCATTTCTTTCACAAATGTGCACAAACTTGTCATGTAAAAATAATGGACTGAGCCAAATAATCATTTTATACTGCAGACTATAATGCCAGGTACCATGTGCCCAACAAACGTAAATTGGCAATCTTACACTACACAATAATTTTGGAAAAATAGCAAAAGGGAAATATCTTCCTTTTGGGAACTATATTTAAAGGGGACTCATTGTTTCTTACCAAACTTCCAATGAAAATAGCTTTTTGTCCTTGCTTTGAAAATAATGCCTCGATTATATTTATGTTACTACCATTTCTCCAATTCATATTCTGTGTGGAAAGCTAAATGAGTTCGGGGGTTGGGGGGGGAAGAACCACTATGGTCCCTCTCTTTTTAGGATACATTTAATTTTATAAAAAAGGCACAAAGATGAAACTCCTAAGCAGCATCAGTTATTATGATTCATCCCCCCACCCGCTGCCTGTAACCCTCGTCTTATTCCGATGCTACTGCTGCAAGAGACATTCTTTGTCTCAGAGAATGTTACAGTTCCATGAACTCAGGAAACAGGCAAAGTTGAAAAGACTAGCTAAAGCCTTTGTACAGTACAAACAGCATATCGATCTCTAACAAATTAGCACTAATAAAGGTTTTATGTTGCAATTAATCTTTGATCTGGAAATCTCAGGAAAAGCCATTTGAGAAAAGCTGAGCAACAAAGTATAATATATTTCTCAGCAAAGGGATGGAAGTCACCCTCTGAGCAATACTGTGCATTCAGTTTAGCCAGATAATGGTAATGCTATTTGAGTACTACACAGCCAATGGTGTTAGAAGCTCTTATTCCTCTTCCTCCCTAACTAGTTTACAGGATTTTCTAAAACATAAATGAAGCTGCTGTAAACAGAGGGTCAGTATATGACGTATACAGCACAATCTGAAACAAGAAGGTTTTGCTCTCTGGCATGTAAACATTAGGGTTACTGGACTTTAGGTCATATAAACAAATCTGATCACAGATTTTTAAACTAAAAAAGTAAAATTTCTCATTAAAGGATTAACCACAAAAATACTCTTTCAATAAGTCTCTCTTGCCATGTAATACCTTTTTATGTCCTATGACTGAATATGTAAAACACTTAGAAAGTTTTAAACTGTAGAAGTTTTAACCAGTTAAGCTGTTTGGCAATAATGTATTCAAAACCTCCTTAGAGAATGACATTATCGTTCACTAATACCAGTCCTACATTGTCACCGAACATGGCACCACACTATTTCTTCTTCTTTTTCTTCGGTGGCTCATCATCAGAGCTGCTGTCTGTGCTGGTGCTGCTGCTACTGGAGGAACTAGAATCTGACTCGAAGTCTGAGGAAGAGGAAGAACTACTTGAAGATGGGGAGGATGAGGAAGTGGAGGAGCTTTCATCACTGTCGCTATCATCAGAAGAAGAAGAGGAAGAGGAATCTTCACTGTCGGATGAAGAATCACTAGCTGAACTGATGCTGCTATTGCTGCTGGAACTGGTGACGCTCTTAGACCTGCAAGAAACATGAAAAGGACAGATGAGAGATTTTCTTCCCAGTACAGTGGTCACTGAACAGACCTGCTGAAGGTACAACTACAAAAAACAATGTTGATTACAATCTTCCAGACGTGATTTTGTCTGAAGGTGGTATTTCCCCGCTTTCTTGATTCTATTTTGAACAAATACCCTTCAGCCATTTGAGTAATGGGACAGTGCAATACATACTTCCCCATCGTAAAACAAAACAGAACTACAGGAGAAAAAGCAACGGTTTGAAACTTGGTATGGGTATCATCCTTACTGAGGATTGGGGTCTTTGTTTGGTTAGAGTGGGAGAGAGAGAATAAAAGTTTTAAGTGATAGGAAAAAGTGACTGGACAACAACTAAGATTTTAGAAAAGCTTAATGAAGATCTGTTCCTTTGCTCCCTGGATGAAATTCTGGCCCCACTGAAGTCAACGAGAGTTTTACTATTGACTTCAGTGGGACAGAATTTCACCCAAGGGATGCTGCTCCCAAGCTACTGATGGAGAAGGAATCCAACGTACCCACCACTACAGTAACATTTTGTGAGATGGAGATTTTAATAATCTCAGTAAAACTTTCAGAAAAACAAATCCTTTAAAAATAGCTTTATCAAGGGGCAAGGAAAAACATGAATATGGGGGTAAATATCATGAAGTCCTGCATGCTCTGCCATTTTTCTGAATTCATATTCTGCAAACTCCAAGCTCTCATTTTGATTTTTTAAAATCAGTTGTTTTCCCATTAAGATGCAGCTATTGCAGATGCGCTACTGCTCCTAAGCGGTTTGAGATTTTGGTATGGACAATGCTACTAAGTGCCAAAAATGAACAACACAGGTTTTCCAAAGATACCTCAGCCAAAAACCAAAGGTGTTAGCTCACCTTGCTCTCATTCCATTCAGTCAACTGAATGTCATTCCTAACTGGTACTATGTAAAGTGCTGGAAATATTAAGCATAAGTTTGCTTTTCTCCAGAAAAAAGGAAATTAAATGCAATCATAAGATTAAGGGTGCTTAGTTGAAAATCACTAAGTCAGGAAATTCATAAGCTAAGGTTATAACAGCTACATTAACTCTGCCTCATTATGCATCCACAGTTGTGTCAAATTGACATACGTGGAGCCATGTGTTATGATGTTCTGAGCCATTAACAACTTAATATACATCTGTTATCTGTATTTCCCCTCCCCCCCAATAGCTGTTTTTTCCATTGAGGGCAGTTTATTTACAGCTGCTCAGGAAGGAATCTCCAGAAAATAAGCTAATAGAAGCCACATCTTAAAGTGGTGTTCGGAATCATTAGGACGGATCACTACATAGGTAGTAGAGTGGGTACTTGCAGATAATGCCTAATAGCTATTCCCTTGATGGAAAGATTTTGGGGGAGGGGGCAAGGGCCAGGGATAGGAAGCAGAAAATCATCTACAATAGAACCTCAGAGTTACAAACACCAGAGTTACGAACTGACCACTCAATCACACACCTCATTTGGAACCGGAATTATGCAATCAGACTGAAGCAGAGATGAGACCCAAAAAGAAAAGGAAATACAGTACAGCACTGTGTTAAACATAAACTATTAAAAAAATAAAGGGAAAACAGCATTTTTCTTCTGCATAGTAAAATTTCAAAGCTGTATTAAGTCAATGTTCACTTGTAAACTTTTGAAAGAACAACCATAATGTTTTGTTCAGAGTTATGTACAACCTCCATTCCCTAGGTGTTCGTAACTGAGGTTCTACTGTACTTGCTTTCAGAAGGTTACATAATATATAGTCTGTGGTTTGGTTGCACAAGGGGGATGAATTGTTGGGGCAGATGAAGAAATTTACTTCCTTGGAACAGGCAGAGATACACACATGGTTTAGGTAGAGTAAGAAAAGTAATGTTTAGATCATGCTCTAGACTTTTTTTTATATTTTGTAACACAAGCTTTCTCACTGCCATATGGTGCTATCTGCAGTATCTGAATAGATGCATTAATTTTGAAATTCCATTTCAATAATATATCAATAAAATGAGTTTTTATATAAGGCAACCCGAATCAGATCTCTGATACTGCACACTAGATACAGATAAGTGTCTCAGAATAAGCAGTAGACTCATGGATCAAAGGAGGCAGAATCAGACAGAGTACAAGATCAAGTGTCTTGGGGTTTGCAATCTATCTTCCAAAAGAGTACCATGAGGAAGGTGGTATGGGCTAGTGTGGGCACAAGAAAGCCCAAAGCAACCTAAAAGTTATGGGGCACAGTTGCACGAGTTTTGTCATTTCGTATTTTTCTGGTTAAGCCTGTAGCAATGCTACTGGAACCTTAACTTCTGCATCTCTTAACTTCAGGATTTTAAGTATACAATAACATGCTGTGTTGAGTATTTTTGTATTTAATTCTTCCTAATGCATAGTAAGTGTACTTGATGCCTTATATGCAAATAAATGAATACTGTGGTTGGATGTGAGGACGCCTATAACACATGAGAAAACAATTCAAACCAAGAATGTGTAATGTTTTAAAGGTGATCTGCAAAGAAAAGAATGGGTCTGTCAATGTAAAAATAAAGTCTAAAATTTTTTTTGCCAAAATAAAAGGATGTCTTTATTAAAAAACATTGCTTCTTCAGCTGAGCTGAGAGCTCACCAAGAAATCCACCAGTAAAACCAGTCTTGACATTCTTGATACCTTATGGTAAATACAGGCTTTTTAAAAAAGCCTTTCTGGCCATATATATATATATATATATATATACACACACCTCTACCCCGATATAACGCTGTCCTCGGGAGCCAAAAAATCTTACTGCGTTATAGGTGAAACCGCGTTATATCGAACTTGCTTTGATCCACTGCACAGCCCTGCCCCCCCCCGAAGCGCTGCTTTACCGCGCTATATCCGAATTCATGTTATATCGGGTCGCATTATATCGGGTCAGAGGTGTATATCATAAAGATGCAAAGAAAAGGGCACCTGACCAATATTTAAAAATCCTTTGCACGTCTCCTTTAAAAGAGGGATTTTGAGACAGAGGGCGTTTTCCGAAATGGAGTGTGGGTGGCTGTTCCAATCAGCAGAGCAGCAATAAAGGAGGCATTAAGCTAGAAGTGGGAGAAGACAGTTAGACCATATTTCCATTAGGGATTGTCACACAAAAATGTTGCTCGCAGATACTGAACACATGACAGCACCAATGGCAACCTTATAACAAAGTTCTACTAGTTTTTTATACTAACATAATAATTAAACTGGTCTAGCTGTGGGCTCCCAGCAGCGCTATCACTGCTTCATAAGACCCAGTTTTAGTGTCAATGATAGCTTTGTTTGGTTGGGTTTGGATTTGTTTTGTTTACAGTAGCTAGAAGAACTTTTAGAGGGAGATGGCAGTTCGGAATGGGGAAGAGACAAGGAACAGCAAGCTGGGGAGAAGGAACTATTATTAACTGGAAAACAGTACAGGTCTGTCTCATCTTACGCTGGGGTTACGTTCCGCAGTCAGCGCCTAAAGCGAAAATCGCGTATAGTCAAAATTACATTGAGTGTAATGACGAGTGGAACCGCCCGCACTACAGAAACTGTATTAAATTGTTATTTTTCTCTTTTTTTTGGTTTGTTTTTTGGTTTTTGCCAACCGCCTAAAGCTGAAATTGCGCATGTTAAATGCGCCTAAGATGCGACAGACCTGTAGTCAATTATTGCAGTTATTTGAAATACAAATAATGCCCTTCTAGCCAAAGGAAGGAATATTTTTTTCTACTAAAGGGAAGAGTATGTAGAGAAGGGAAGATCAAAGAGGAAAAAGTGAAGGCAAAGAATTAGAAGGTGAAGGGGTTGGAGAAACTTCAAATGCTCATAGCATGACTACTTAGAGGAGGCCAAAGGCGACAAACACAATCCTTCATTTGCAATTTCTACTTCCAGTATCCCACACACCCTCTTTCAAATTACCCTCTGTCACAGTGAGTGCAACATCATGCACTGGAATAGCTGCACTTCTAATCTTTTCCCACATACCTTTTTTTCTTGGTCTTCCTTTCTGCAGTACTTTCTCCAGTTCTAATTAAGGGGAGGGGAAAAACAATGGCTTTGATTAATGCAGTGGGAAAAATTAAGTAAACAGGTGCACAGTGGAGTTGAGGTTTATAATAGAAAATCATCATCCCACTGGCAGAAAAGTAAACAATGGATTGTTATGACTAAAGTTCACTTGGCACATTCACTTTCAGCCATTTTTCAACCCAAGAGGAAGACATTCTCTATACAGATCTGTCGCATCTTAGGCGCATTTAACATGTGCAATTTCAGCTTTACGCGGTCGGCAAAAACAAGGAAAACACACACAAAAAAGAGAAAAATAACAATTTAAATACTGTTTCTGTAGTGCGGGCGATTCTGCCCGCCATTACACTCAATGTAATTTTGACTATACACGGTTTTCGCTTTAGGCGCTGACCGCGGAACGTAACCCCAGCGTAAGATGAGACAGACCTGTAACTTAAAAAAAGTTGTTGTATTTTACCCTTTTAAACATTTTTTGTATTTGAGTATGCCACACTCTCAGTTACCTTTTGCTAAGGGTTCTCTACATTAAAATGACACTGTCAGTGTGAAAAGAAGATGTGTACAAGTTTTCTTTACCTAATATCTCAAATTATTAAAACTAAATTTTCAAAATCTAAATTAGTTTTCATCATTTATGCTCTTCATGAATTTCTCTCCTGTGCAACAGAAAGAAAACAGTCCATTTTTGTTAATATCATCTAGCTATTTCACTTTCAGGTCCTCATGCATTCTCACACTGATAGAAAGTTTGGGTTTCAAACACTGCAGGGAAATGCTTGTTTAACAAAATACTTTCCTTCGGAATTAAAAAGGAAATCCCATGGAGAGATTTCTGTTGGTCTTAACTTTTGAGAAAACCTTTCCACAAAGTAGCAGTATTAGGCCAAATTTGCCATGACTGTTCCCTTTTCAATTCATATGGTCATATCACCTTCTCAGCCAGCAGCAAAAGTAAACCACATGAGGCCTCTATTTTGCATAGTATTTAAGTATGTAATTAATTCCATCCCTATTCGGGGAGGTGCAGTGTCTGAGTGGTTAAGGTCCTCAGCTACAATCCTGAAGATCCTGGGTTTGAGTACCAAGTATCAGAGGGGTAGCCGTGTTAGTCTGTATCCACAAAAACAACGAGGAGTCCGGTGGCACCTTAAAGACCAACAGATTTATTTGGGCATAAGATTTCGTGGGTAAAAAACCCACTTCTTCAGATGCATGGAGTTTGAGTGTCACTCAACTTCACACTGAAAGGTTACCTCTAGTCACCCAGCTGACCATCTTTGATGTGATGCTGGCCTCATCACTCCCTTGTATACTGTTGGCTATGAAACTGATATAACCACAGCAGCCCAATGAGCCATTGGCTCCAGAGAACTTTGACTTGACTAATCAAGAAAGCATTTAAGCATATGTTTAACTTTAAGCTTGTATTTACATCCCATTTGACATCCAGTGGACTTAAGACCTTTCCAAAAAAGGGATTCTTTCCTTAATCAAGGCCTAATATTAGGAGCAAACTTAGATAAATAGAAGCAGAAACGATTCCTGTTTTTTACAGTTCAGTTGCTCACATTTCACTTAAAAGATGAGCAGCATTGGATTTTAGAGAACAGAGCTCATCCATACAGATTCCAAAAGAATGGTGTTTCTTTTAAAACACATAATATTTTAATGTAATGGTAGTAGGTAACATCAAGGAGAATGCAGACTTGCATTTTGCAGGTCTATGTGATGGTAGGCATGAGCGTATTGCAAGGTGTCAAGCATTCCCGCACAACTGGTAAAACGTCATGGGTCTGTGTGCAAGAGGAGTGCTTTCCTCACATAATCCCCAGTTGCCATACATAGGGTTCACTAAACTACAAACCAGGAGCTCACAAATTCTAATCCCAACTCTTTTACTAATTGTTCTCCCTATTTCTGTGCCCTCCACAACCTTCACTAATCAGGGCCTCATGTGCCACCTTAGAGGAGGCACTTATTCATTCATTCATTTTACATCAGGCAAAGCTGCGAATAGAACCATGGTCTCTAATTTGCCAAACTGCCTTTCAGAAGAAAGGGCCCAGATTATGTGTTAGCCTAACCCATGATAACAGAGTGTGGATTCTTTGTCCCGCTCTAGTGGCCAACCAAGACAGAAGTTTATGAGTCTGCTACTGCCTCCATACTAATGTGTATTGTCCTGGAGCTCAAGTGGTAGAAACTCATACTTTTAAATCCAGAACTCCCAGGTTCAAACTCTGCAGATGATCTAAACAGAGACACTATTACACTTGGCTATGCAATCTTTACTCTACCATACTCGGCTCCCAGAGCCAGCAATACAAATCAGGAATCCTCATACCCTACATTCACAAGCAGTTGTCTAACCCAGTAATAAAGTGTGCTGTCTCCCCCTCTACAATCTGCTCCATAAGGGGGATAACAGTAAGCTTTCCCCTATCAGTTATTCCTATAGTTGCCATGGTAGAGGACAATGGCATAAATCTGAAGATTGTGGGATCAAACCTGTGTTGTTTTATTATTGCCCTGCTGCTGCCCTATAGATAAACCAAGGTCTTAATTCTCTACAGATGCATGAGCATTAAATCCACAGTCCTCCCCTACACAGAATCACACAGCTGGAGTCTGTGCTGGTATGCAAATTAGTTACAAATATGAAAAATTAAAGTAATTTGCATGTATCACACAGAGTTTCACAAAACTTGGCAGCCACTGGAATTAAACCTTTCAAGCCTCCATTTGGTACTGTACTTATGTCATCATTCACTATAGAAAAGACAGGGTGTCTGCCCTCAGGATGTTGAGGAGGTACTACACGTCTCAGCTTTGTACTACATAAAACGTATTACATTTTTAAACAAGCGGTAATTCAGTTTTACTCTTTTAGAATCTTACAGCAATTTTTTTAGAATTTTAGAAGCCTTTACAATTCTTTTTCCATTGTCTTCATTAAGAACATTATTTGCAGTATTTAAAGTATATTTACATTTCATTCTTACGTCACTTCCTTTCCTCACTCCAGCTATTGTACAGTACTTGATGCCTAACAAGTAGGGACAAGGAAATATGTCCCAAATGTTGCATCAAAATTTGAATAAATTTTAGTGTCTAAAAGCACACAGTCATTATGTCTTAGAGGGCTTCATAATCAGAATTATTACTTTGTACTGAAGTTCCTCAATTTTAGGTCACACAACCTCCATCTAGGTCAATAACTATTAACTAACTAGAAGGATCATAATGCAAAATGGGGGGTGGGGGGGAGAGAGATAGCTCAGTGGTTTGAGCATTGGCCTACTAAACCCAGGGTTGTGAGTTCAATCCTTGAGGGGGCCACTTAGGGAATCTGGGGCAAAAATCAGTACTTGGTCCTGCTAGTGAAGGCAGAAATCTGGGGCAAAAATCAGTACTTGGTCCTGCTAGTGAAGGCAGGGGGCTGGACTCAATGACCTTTCAGGGTCCCTTCCAGTTCTATGAGATAGGTATATCTCCATATATTATTAAAATTATTTTGCCACATTACCTAGTCTTGGACAACTGGACTTGTTTGCCAGTGCAAGGCTATATTAGATATGTAGTAATTCCATTTTAAAAACTACATTTGTCAGAAAATGAAGATGTTAAGACTGACACAATGGCTTTAATTTTGGCCCTTGTAAATGTGTATTGCTTTTACAACCATATTGTTCTTCGTAGGTTTTTATATGGAATGTCCTAGATTTTTGTTGGGGTTTTTTAAGGAAGAAGTCCCAAAAAAATCACTATGTACACAGGTCATAACATAAGTGAAACAGATTTTGAATCTCATTATGCTGTAATTATGCACGCCAATCAAGTTTATTTTTTAAAAAACCCTCACACCCATCACATCCCCCTTTTCTCTAGGAAACAGATAATTATTTAAAAAGTGCTTGTGCTAAAACTCATACCAAATTTCACCTTTCTAATGCCAAACTATTTCCACGTTAAACCTTTTAAAAAGAAATAGTTCAAAACATTTTTTTATAATCAAGTATTTTCTTCCACACCGCTCACGTTTTTAAAAATGTCCAAACCATTTTTTGCTCAGACTTTAAAAGAAAATTAACCCTTAGGTGGAGACCTTGTGTAACCCCCACACCTTCTGGGTGTGGTGTTCTGTCCCCTCTAGTGGCACCGAGACTACTTAGAGATTAATGAGGCTGCTATTGCCTTAGTTAAGGCTTTTAGCTCATGCAGTAGAGGCTCATGCATTAAGCTTCAGAGATCCCAGGTTCGATCCCCCCGCTGACAACCGGGATCTGTCCATGTTACACTTGCATAGAAAATTTCAGTCCCAAAAGAATAAAGATTCAGAAAGTCATAAGCAACTGACAAAGGGAAAAATAAAGTTAGAATGAAAATGCTTAAGACACCTTAAATCCTTGGGCTTCACTTGGCCAATGGCATTAAGCACTGTGTTGTCTAACCCTGCTTAAAACAAGTCTACACAACACAAGGTTCAACACATCAGCAGCCATTTGTTCTTGCCTATGCTAGTGTTCCTACCATTGCTACCGATAGTGAGTACCATTGCTACTCAGTATATAACAACAGCTAGGAGGATGGTCGACATAAAAATTATATGAAATATCCCTTTATGTTCAACATTTTGGAAAGCTTCTCAGTTCATTATATGACTTCATTTTCTCTCTGAAGGCACTTTTGATTAAAAGGGTGAAATGTTTGAGTGCGGAATTCTTCTTCACTGGGAGAAACAACAAAATTCTATCTAGGGGCCACAAGAATTAAGTGAAGTCACACTTCAGATTAAGGCAAAGTCCAATTTGGATATTTCTTCTTGGTTGCAGGTATCACCTGCCTAGGTGTCTCAGATGTCAAAACTGCAAAGCATGTAGTTCTTTTAATCCAATAAGATGTATCCCTGATATTTCTAGTAATAAAGAATTGGCAATACATATGAATCCTTATCTTGCTCCCCTATTTGCTTTTTATTCTTCAAACTAAAAACAAGGAAAAACCATGCTTCTGATACACTGTTAACGTAGCACCTATGTTTTTGTTGGTGGACACATTTATGGTGAGACTATAAAAATGACACATCACATACTTTTCTAATTATGCTTATTGTCCCCACACTAGGAAAGCTGTACACAAACTGTTTTCTAAGCCCCATGTAAACATGTAATAAGGTAAGTGGTCAAGATGTCCAGAAAACAATGCCCCATTATGAAAAGGCCCCATTACTTATTTTGACTTTATTCCAGTGACCCATTTTTGTTTAAAAAACCTGTTTGACCTAAGTTATAACAGGGAGAGGCTGACCAAATAACCTGTGGATACTGTGGGATACAAATACACGTGTATATCCTCTGATGTACGTACAGTAACTATTAATGTTAATGGGAGTTACACATACAGACTGAAGAGAATGAACACAAAAACCACACAAAGAAAACTGACCACGCTACTACAATCTCCCAGACACAGTCTATACATACTTCTGCTAATGGCTTTTAAGCCTTAGACTGGCTGATCTTACCTTTGTTGCAACAATAGTCTGTTTTCTTTTTCTTTCAGAGCTTTCGCTAATTCCACTGTCCTTGATGGTCTGTGTAGATATTTTCTTTTCCCGGTACATTCATAGGTCCAATGTCCAAACTCTAAACACTTCTGACATCTCACATGCTGCTTGTTTGCCTCCCTACAAAAATACAGAATTTGCTTAAGAGCAGGTTTGTATTTAAAGTTGGGATATTTAAGCACAATCAACACTATCTATTGAAAATTACATGGTGCATTTTAGCATACCAGTCCTAAGACAAAGTATTTGTCTTGTTTAATTTGAGCTTTAACTGTCTGACTGTATTTATTGGTGCTTTAGCTTTTCTCAAGTCAGAACAATCCTGCATTTCACTGGGGCAGACAAGCACATGCATATACCTGCATATAGTCAATGGCAGGATTGGGTCCTTTGTGATTACTGGAATGTTCCTGTATCAGTTATTTATCAGAATGAACACAAAGACACTTTTCTATTCCAGAACTGGAGCTCTCAAGTCTCTCTTTCTGCTGAAGTGGTAAAGACTAAACTACACTTCGCTCTTGGTTGACACATTGGCAAATGGTGTGTGGCCAGCATTTTAGTTTAGTAACTCCTATTGGTTGGTCTCTCTTTCAATCTTTCCTCACTCTGCTTGGAGTTCATAATTTCCCATTCCCTTCAGAATTTAAAATTCATAAGCAACTATTAAAGAGTTTGAAGAAAAGTGGAAGTGGGGCAATTCTTAAGTTTCAGCCAGTGAACAAAGGTAATTCAATTATTGAAAACACAATTCTTGTCCCAAACTAACCGGCAAATATTTTGGCAGCATATTTTATATTCCTGCACCAACTGCGGGCAATATGGTTACATAAACATAGATAAATGTTAGTAAATTGTACCCGATGTTACAATCTCTGAAGAATTTGCACCTGCCTCCATAGTTTTTTCAAACAAGCACCTACAAACCTGTTCCTATCTATTGAGTCAGTTTGTTGCAATATTTTGGGCAGCCTAATTTTCAAATCATGGGAGTCTAGTGATTAGAGGCAGACCAGAATGTCAGACTAAATAGGACACGGTGTTCCTTGTGGGAAATTGAAGAGCGATCCTACAATTTCAGCATCCAGTTAATGACTGCTATCACAAAAGATGCAACTGAGGCATGTGAAGTTCGAAGGTAACATTTTACTCTGTCCATCCCAAGTATAACCTGATTCTGGCTTTCTTGCGTGCATAATTCACTAGAGTTAGCCATGCAAAATTTTACTCACCTGCTTCCTGAGAAGGTGTAAACTATTAACTTTTCACCATCGTCACAGTAAACATGGGTGAATAATTTTGAGCCCACATTGGTAAATAGTCACAGAGTTTTGCAATACTTTGCTAGAAATCACAGAGGAAAAAAAGCTTCCTTTCAGTTTAAGATGGGTTAAAGGAGACTCTGATGATATACTCGTCCTGAAGAAGGGAGTTCCCACTAACAACTTTTTACTGACACAGGAAGGGAGCTAAAGTTGTTGCCTCTGTTTTATTTTTCCCTCCCACTCCTCATTCATTTCTTTAGCTTTAAAATAAAATATTTAGCACTTTTACTTTGATTCATATTTACACTCCCGTGAGGTAGGTATTAATCTCATTTTACAAATGAGGAAATTAAAGCAGAGATATTAAGTGACAAGGTCACATCACAAATTGGTGCCAGAGCCAAGATTAAAAATAGGATTTTCTGACTCCCAGTCTTCTGCTCAGTTTATTGCACCAAGTTGCCTTTCAACTCTGCCTTTTACCCCTCTTCCCCTCAACTGAAAGACTCACTTCGGAAAGTTCAGTCCATTCAGAGCCACTCAACAGCCATATAACTAGAAAGAGGAAAAATCCTAACTGCATATTTAGCAATTTAGACACAGTGAATAGGAGGAGGATAGGAGGAAGGAGGAGAGAGAGGCTATTAGCATTGATGGATGTTTTGGTTTGGTGTGGAACTATGAGTCACCTACTGCGGTACAGAAGAATGGCATGGTTCACTGGCCTTTGTCATCACTTACTCAGGCTCCCAGGTCTATCAAGTTTCTAATAGTCATCCTGTCTATAACATCCAACACCTTTTCGAGACTAAACTTCTCTGGCTTCTTGTAGTAGCCCTAAGGAGAAATGGTGCTAATTTAGATTCAATAGGGAACAAATAAGACTCACAATTAATTGCACACAATTAACTTTGAGAATTTAATTTCAGTAGGGAACAGTACTTTTAGTAAGTAGGCTGAACAAGATTCTAGGGCTACTGAAAGGTTTTTAAAAGTTTTATTTTCTCAAGCTCCATTTCTAGACTCCACGAGAGAATGTCTGTGAATACTGAACTGCCTTGAGACACATGTTGCACTCAATGGTCAGCCCCCCATCAGCCTACTAATATAACTCTACTTCAAATTTTACAAAGGTTAAAAAAATAACTGAAGGCTAACTAGGTGTATTTAGAGTACCGAATACATGGAGTTGTAAACAAAATGAGGCCCCAAACAGCCAGTAAACCGTCACTGATATATTTTATGTGGTGGATGGCCCTTAATAGACAAATATTAAAAAAGATCTTTGCTACTAAAATGTTACCGTATAGGTTTGGATGAAACATAAAAACCTTGCATGTGCTGGAGGGGTATCCAAACTAATGGAAAGATACTGCTTCCAGCCCCCACTAAGAAGAGGGGCTGAAACACCTATATACTGTAGCAATATATGTTTTAGACATGCTTAGAGATAGATGAAGATTCTTATGCCGCCTGCCTATTCCTCCATGGAGATTAGTAGAGAGGGAAGATTTTTCTGCTGCATCAACTCCCTGCCAACTCCTACAGAAATCAGCCTGGTCTCAACTGAAGCTCAGAGAAGGAGGAAGTTTGGCACATTGAATCCAGGTTTTTTTTTTTGTCAATGTAGTCAATCTCCAAGAGGAGGTAAGTAGGTTGACGGAAGAATTCTTTTGTCAACGTAGCCGCATCTACACTGGGGGTTAGGTTGACCTAACTAAAGATGCAAAATTTTTCACAGACCTGAGCTACCATAGCTAGGTTGATCTAATTTTTAAGCAAAACCAGGCCTTAGACTTCTGGCTCTGCCACAGATGCCATATGTGAGCAGAACTAGCACAGTTCCTCCACTTAATGAACACACAAACACAAACAAACATTCAGCTTTTGGTGCCAACTCAAACCATCACATATCTTCTCTACTGGAAAACACTAGAAAACTAGATAGTACAACCAAACAAAAACATACCATCACTTCCAGGTCCCAACACCACTCCTCTCCTGACCAAAAAAGCAGACAATTCCACCCAAACCAAAATAAAATTTAAATCTAAAAGCAGTCTAATCACCGGGGAAAAAAAGATCAAACAAACTAGACTGCTACAGATTTCTAAGCACAGCCCTAATAGCAAATCTCATACAAGTGAAATGGACAAGACTAAGGCCTTGTCTACGCTACTAAGTTTTGTCGACAAAAGGCAGCCCAAGACAGAACAAAGAAGACATGTTCCAGGAGGTATTGCACTTCTCCAATGCAGAGAAAAGGGAATGCAAGGAGTGGAGGGAAGCCGAAAGGCAGGACAGAAAAGAAAATCAGAAGTTTGTTAAGGATGCTACTGAGCAGATGATTAAAGTCACGGAGGAGCAAACGCAGATGCTGAAGTCCTTAATAATGCTGCAGACTGAGCAGATGCATGCCCGCCCTCCCCAGCAGCACATTCAGAACTTTTTTCCATGCACCCCTCCCCAAACTCCGCCTGCACAGTCCTTTCTGCTTTCCTGGACTTCTCAGTTTCCCCTTCACTCCACTCCCTCTGACAACTTTAAAAACGATAGCTGGACCTACACAGAGCTCTGAATGTCTGCCCTTCCCTGGTACCTCCTTTCCCACCAAGCATCTTTGTGTGAGTGTGTGTCATTTCTTGTACAATAAAAGCAAAGTTTTCGAACAGTAACTCATCTTTATTTGTTTCCTACAAATAGAGATAGCAGGCACTACCAATACATACACAAGCAGTTTAATCATTTGCTTACTGGAATGTAATACCCAAAATGTCACCATTGCTTCTTAGGAAAACTACATGTAATGTAACATTGCAGCACCAATCACAGAGATATACATTATTGGTTCTCATTTTCAAAGTGTTGCCTCAAAGACTCCCTGGGCCCTTCTGACAGCTCAAAATCAGCAGCCAAGCAGTCTGCCTCAACACGCCACCTCTAAGCAAACCTTTCACCCTTAGCTTCACAAACATTATGCAATGTACAACATGCAGCTATGACCATGGGAATATTATCCTCATTGAGGTCTAACCTGCCATAAAGGCATCGCCAGCGCTCCTTTAATCTGCCAAAGGCACATCCCACAGTCATCCGGCTCCTACTCAGCCTGTTGTTGAACCGCTCCTTACTGTTGTCCAGGTTTCCTGTGTAAGGTTTCATGAGCCATGGCTGTAAGGGGTACGCCGGGTCTCCCAGGATCACGATGGGCATTTCAATATCCCCCACTGTAATCTTCTGGTCTGGAAAGAAAGTCCCTGCTTGTAGCTTTCTATACAGGCCGGTGTTCCTGACGATGCGTGCATCATACACTTTCCTGGACCACCCCACGTTGATGTCAGTGAAACGCCCATGGTGATCCCCAAGCGCCTACAACATCATGGAGAAGTACCCTTTCCTATTGATGTACTCCATCGCAAAGTGGTCTGGTGCCAAAATTGGAATGTGTGCGCCATCTAACACCCCTCCAGTTAGGGAAACCCATTTCGGCAAAACCGTCCACTATTTCACGCATATTTCCCAGAGTCACGGTCCTTCGTAGCAGGATGCGATTAATTGCCCTGCACACTTGCATTAATGCAGCCCCAACAGTTGACTTTCTGATTCCAAATTGATTCGCAACCAACCAGTAGCAGTCTGGAGTTGCCAGCTTTCACACAACGATTGCCACACACTTCTCTACCGATAGGGCAGCTGTCATTCTGGTGTCCTTGCGCCACAGTGCTGGGGAGAGCTCCGCACATAGTTCCAGGGAGGTGGCTTTCCGCATCCAAAAGTTCTGTAGCCACTGCTCGTCATCCCACACCTGCATGACAATATGATCCCACCATTCAGTGCTTGTTTCCCAAGCCCAAAAGCAATGGTCCACCCTTTTTGCAGTTGTTCTGTGAATGCCAAAAGCAATCTAAAGTTGCTCCTATGCATATCACACAGCATGTCAGGCAACTGGGAGTCTTCTTCAGTTAGGAACACAATTAACTGCACTGCCATCCGCAATGTCTTCATGACAGTTATCAGAGCATAAGAGAGCAGTGCGGGATCCATCCCTTCTCACAAAGATGCCGGGGTGCACAGCAAAGAAGGGCCATTAAAAATTCCGCAAAAGAAAGCCAGAAGCCCATGGAATGCTGGGACAGAAAGCAATGCATCACAGGACATTGAGCCCGGTCCCAAGATGCGCCACGATCTGCTCCACCTTCCCACAAGACCTAGCGGCAGAAGGTGTCGAGCTGGACTGTGGGATACCCACAGTACACTGCTCACACTGTTGATGCTAGTGCCCCAAGTGTGGATGCGCTCTGCTGACAGAGGGAGGGAGTGTGAACATGCAATACTGATTTTTATTATAGCGCTTTTTGAGTGTCGACATAACTTTTGTCAACAAAACTCTGTAGTGTAGACAAGGCCTAAGGCAAGCTCATACTGAACATGGGATCAGTGACTATAAACTATACATGGAAGCTAGGGGCTAAGTAGCACAATGCAAAACACATGCAACCAATGTGTAAAAGGATAAGTTGAAATGGAGAGACTGTTCCAAAATGAAAGGGAAATAATTATTCCATAAATCATTAGAAATTATGAAACTTTCCACTGAAAAGCAAGGAAAAACTATGTAATCCTGGAAAAAGGAAGAAATGCAAGAACACTATCCAGCCCCATTAATCGCACCTGAAACAGACAAATATGACAAATAATTACAGGGAATAAACTCCTAAAAATTACAGTGAAACCCTGAACAGACGTTTGATGTACTTTATCTACTGGTACCCCAGGCTTATCTTTTGCTCACTTGGCTTGAAAGGCTATAAAAGCACCTAACAACAACAAAAATTCATTTGAAATTACTTTGGACAAGTTACTTTAAGGTGACCTGCATAACTTAAAAACAAAAATGTAGGCTTGTGCTTTTGTGTGTGCACTTCTGTAGATGTGTTAATAAAAGAGACCTGACATGATTTTTTTCTGTTTTTCTTTTGATAAACTTTAAAATATTGTGTTTTCTCCCTGGTTTACTTGTGGGCCTCATGAATCTCTCAGCGGGGTGTATTGTGAGCTCTCACACCTTAATTGAAAGGTGGGGGTGTTGAACCTTTAACATTTTGTGGAAAGAATGCCATGATTAATCAATCAGATATTGGTGTTAACAAATACTCAAAACAATTGGACTAAAACATCCTTCCCCTCTCAGTCATTCAGCTTTCATTCTTGACTATTGTAATACCATCATTTCACTAGTTCTTCAATCACCATTGTCTGCCAAGACACACAAGATCTGAATTTCTGGTGTAAAAAACAAGCAGAATATTTTCTGAACTTTTGAAAAGGGGGAGAAAAAAAGCCCATTTAACCTCTTTGTTTATCAGGGGGCTGATCTGTAATGGTACTTAGCTATCTCATGCTGATAGTGAAACACTTAGTTTGTTAACATTTGTAAAGAGCTTTGAAATCCTCAAATGCAAGGAGCTAGAGAGGTGAAGAGTATTTATTATTCCTGTAACGGCCTGTACCATGGTTAACTTTTAATCTTCCAAACTATATTATATAATTTGTTTTTAGGTATCAGTGAGCAGCAGGCCTGTCCCAGTTCACAGACAAGGTAGAATTAGCTCTTTCTGGGAGGAAGTACTTCATTATCCACTCCAAGGGAAGATTTACAACAACTTTAAAAGAAGAAAAATCTGCTCTCACGCTGCGGCCCTTTACCCGTGGGACTGTCCCCCTATGGGGGAGGGAGAGCTACTCTCCAGTGTTGCAAGGTGCACGTCAGACACTTGAGGAGCTGTGGAGATGAGGGGTCCTGTACACATGCAATGCATTATCTACTGCCCGTCACCGCCTATACCACGGCCCCTGGCGTACGTGACTGGGCTGGCCAGCCACCGCTACCTGCCCCCGAAGGGCTTGCTCCACACCCAACTTGCAGGCTCTCCGGGTTGGGTGAAGGCAGCGATTCTCCTCCCCACGCACCACCAGAGGGGGTCCCACGCACACGGACATCACCGACTCCACCGGGACTCCTCTCCGAGGCGCCCCCTCCCAGGAGAGCCCACGTCTCTGATGCGTCCCCTCCAAGACATCCCTCCTCTCCCCTGCCCACGGGACCCCGCTTCTCTCGGGCTGCCACATGAGGACAAGCCCCTCAGGGATCCGCTATCGCCGGGGACCCTCCCGTAGCCCCCGGCCCGGCGCACTCACGCCTGCCGCCGAGCGATGAGTCGGTGCATGGGAGTCGCCATCTTAGCCCCTGACCGGAAAGTGAGGGGGGCCGACGACAGGCCAGCGCGCTGCATGCTGGGCAATTCCGCCCTCCTCCTCCTTCCCCATTGGGGGAGAAGCCGGCAGCTGCCTGCCACAAAGGGCCAGGCGCCAGGCGGCTAGAGCGGATGCGCATTGGGGCCCGTCATCCACCTCAGCTCTACTCCTCCGGGGAGGCCTACCTAGCGGCTGGTGCTGCTCTCTGCCGTTCCACCGGTACGCTCAGCTGCTGCCCAGTCTCCTTCTCCCCGGGGGCCTCTCGCCCTTCCTTGGGCCATGTGCATGCCTGCCCCCTGGGCGGTCCATCCCCCTTACCCTCCTGTACCCACAGTGCACAGGCACCAGTTGCTGTCTCGTTTCGGTCTTGTGCTGGTCTCTTCACACTTCTGAGTGTCACATTGATGACTTTAGGTTTCAGAGTGGTAACTGTGTTAGTCTGTATCAGCAAAAAGAACAGGAGTACTTGTGGCACCTTCGAGACTAACAAATTTATTTGGGCATAAGCTTTTGTGGGCTAAAACCCACTTCATCAGATGCATGCAGTGGAAAATACAGTAGGAAGATATAGATATAGATATATATAGATATATACAGAGAACATGAAAAAATGGGGATTGCCATACCAACTATAACAAGACTAATCAATTAAGGTGGGCTATTAGCAGCAGGAGAAAAAAACTTTTATAGTGATAATCAGGATGGCCCATTTCAAACAGTTGACAAGAAGGTGTGAGTAACAGTAGGGGAAACATTAGCATGGTGAAATAGTTTTTAGTTTGTGTAATGACCCATCCACTCCCAATCTTTATTCAAGCCTAATTTAATGGTGTCCAGTTTGCAAATTACTGTAATTCCAGTTCTGCAGTTTCTCGTTGGAATCTGTTTTTGAAGTCAGCGACCACACAACAAAAACACTAACCCAGGAACCTATCCTTGAAACAAAGCCCGTTGCCAACTCTGTCCACATATCTATTCAAGGGACACCATCATAGGACCTAATCACATTAGCCACAGCATCAGGGGTTCATTCACCTGCACATCTACCAATTTGATATATGCCAGCATGTGCCAGCAATGCCCCTCTGCCATGTACATTGGCCAAACTGGACAGTCTCTACGCAAAAGAATAAATGGACACAAATCAGACGTCAAGAGTTATAACATTCAAAAACCAGTTGTTGGACCAGTTGGAGAACACTTCAACCTCCCTGGACACTCAATTACAGACCTAAAAGTAGCAATTCTTCAACAACAACAACAACAAACAAACAAAACAAAAACTTCAAAAACATAAAATTCACTGCAAACTGTTGGCTGATGTTGTCACCATCTCAGATTGCGCTTTTGGCATTATCATACAGATCCTTGATTACTCTAATTATTTTTGCTGGTGTTCCTTAATATGCCCTAATTCTTCAAAGACTGTCTCTGTGTATGCTGTCAAAAGCCATCTGGAAGTCTAAGATTTACCACAAGAGGTGCTTGCCACTCCACACTTTGTTTTATAACGTGTCTGAGAACAATATGATCTGCACATGATTCCATGGTTTAAATCCTAAATGGTCAAAGTTTATTTCACTCTGGGCCTTCTTAAACCCACACTGGGCCCTGTCCCCCCAGAGGTATCAGCCAGGTATGTTCTCCATTGAGGCCTGATATCTATACACAACTCCTTCCTCTTGCTAATTACTTTTTCCTCATGGTGAACATCTCCCCCAATGGGGTTGCCCCATCTTGGCCCTTCTCGCAAGCCCATATTTCCTTCTGTCTTCCCCTCCTTTTCTGGGGAAGATTCTTTTGGCCCCACAGGGTTCAGTTAGACCCATTATTTCCTCCCAGACACCCTCATTTCAGGGAACTGCTGAACTGAGTGAGTTTGGAGTGGTAGAGCTGATTCTTTCCTGGATTAGTTTGGATGGAACATTGATTAGAGAGAGGAAAAAATCCTTCATCACAAGAATGATAAACTTAAATGGCTTTAAAACTTCAATAATCCCAAAGGAGCTGAGGTTCCCTGGAGTCACAGTCCGACTTGGGATTTCTAGTGCTTAGATACCACAGTGATAGGTGCTATAGACAAACCAAAAATAGATACATTATCCCAATTTTTTTAAGGTCATGTTGCTTGCCACTCCACACTTTGTTTGATTCCTGCTGTGTTCAGGGAAACAGGACTTTGTAAATAAATAGGATTGCATCAAACATACACCTGACTCCATCACCAGTTTCTCCTCCTAACTGGACAAGAGCCCAAATTCTTGGATAACTGCTCAGGTCATAAGGTGTAACAACTGGTCTTGTTTCCCAGTGCTTGTTCTGACTGTGTCCTTGGCTTGGCCACATAGTTCCTATGTGATGCTAGGCAGTTACATAAAGCAGTGTTACCACTTTGTGTTTTTGTTGCTATATTAGGCTCTAGAGATACTGTCAGTATAAATGTATATAACACGTTTCACACATACTCACATGCTATATTTTGGACAAAGAAGTACCCTTCCTGTGGGTTGCTGGGTTTTCTTAGGTTGGTTATATTTTTAAATATATACAACTAATATAGGAATGCATCTCAACTCTGAGCCAATCCAGTGTTCTGTTTGTGTGCAGATTAAATCTACCAATAAGAACTCTTGACACACATACAAACCCTTCACTCTACCAGTTCATTTCAACCAATAGAATTGCAGTATACAAATGAAGTGGCGAAGAAGTACCTCTGATGTTAAATGCCACCACTTTGAATTACTTGAGTTATTGACAGATGCTTGACTGTAACCATACAGTTTGGTACAATTAATAGTAATTATAACCTAGTTTCCTCACATAATTCATAATAATTAAAAACTAGCCTGTACACAAAGGTACAAGGAAATATAAATTTGTGTAAAATTTGCAGCTGTAGAAACAGTCTGGCTTTGAGCTAGAGAGATCCAAGCATACATCAGACAGTCCTCAAATTTCAAAAAGGAGTCATTTAACTCATTAGAAATCCTAACAGTTCAAAGTATTTACTTGTAACTTTCCCAAAAATACCATCTCACCCTACATGCGTATATGTTAATTTTATCAGGCCCCGTTTTTATCTCTCTCCATAACAGAAAGAGTAATACCCTATTTCAACCAAAAAGCTAAACTCTGCCTCAAATATGGAGCCATGATTATGGGTGCATAATATATTAAATAATAGTGATCTCTCCAAATAATGGGAATATTCCATTTCAATAAGCAACATTTACCTATATAAAGCCATGAATTCTATAATTAAGTGTAAATAAATACAATTCTGGTGAATCATGAGGCAGGTTTTTTGCCCCACTCCGTATGGCCCAAAAGGAATGGAGTTCCCAGCTATGCCAGCAGCAGTCATACAATGTGTACTCTATTAATAATAATAGCATCCTCTTGATACAGTGGCAACCAATTAAATGTTGCCTATGGCTGATAAGATAGTAAAAGGTTTTGTTATATATAAACATTTCCAGCTCATCAGAGTTATTCTATGGCTCATTCCTGAATCTAATGGCAGTTCCCAGCTCCAGACATTTCAACTGTAATGTCTAATGGCTGATTGCTGTTGCCCTGTGCTTCGGGTGTCATACTGTATTTGGGGCTTTATCTGGCTTCTAATCCCTGTCTCCTTTTGGGTCATACCTTGTGCTAATCCTGTGATTACTCACATCTGGCTCCTGCACCTTTCTTAATTTCTGATGTCCAATATCTGAGACTTCACTCATAATTATCTTCTGTAGTATCTGACTCTTGTTTACTGAATCTACTGCCAGTACCTGGTGTTCAGCCTGAATCCTGGTGGTGGTATCTCACTTCTGATGGTGAAAGTAAGGAAGGAGAACTTCCTGTCCCAGGACTGAGCTAAGAAACTTCCTTAAGACAAGATAGCTGAGAACATATATTTGTAACAGTCCATAATTTATTATAATTTGTTTGTCTGCTGCCAGCTTTTATACCTCTTTCATCTAATCCTGTTCAGAGCAGTCTTGACAACACAATGGTAAAAGCACCTGTCCTCTAGCTCTACCAATGCTCCCATTGTGTCTAGCACCAGTGGAGTTACACCAATGATAGTGCAACAGCAGGAGATTTCTCTAAAATTGGCAGTGTAGAAAGGGCCTCTGATTACAGGGTGCAGGCTTTGTACAGGAAACTCACATGCCAAGCTGTTCCATAGTATGTTGTTTGTTGCCAAAGCATGGTGGGGTTTTACTTGTGTTGATGCTTCAATTATGCAGCTTCTAGGAGGGCATTCCACTTTACATCCTTCTTCCACTGAGGGCCCTGGCTTCAGGGTCTGCAGCTGCCTAAGACCTGACTTGCCTCTTGAACAGCAAAACCAGAGGTAATGCACTGACATGCTGATTAATACAAGAATCTGATTACAAACATCATCCAAGCCCCAGACAAAATGTGCAGCATCCTTATACAGCACTCAGGCCATTTGAAGGGAAGAGGATGGCTCAAGGGAGTTGCTTCTACTCAATGAACTGGCTGTGCACATCAATCCTGCCTTAGCATGCTAGGTTGCTATTTAAAGCTGCAGTATCATTAACGTACTTCTAAGTGGACCTGGCAGGAAAATTGCTTTCCAAAATGCTGCACCCTTTGTGTGGAAAGGTGAGACTGGGCACAAAGTGGGCGAAAAGCCTTGAAAAAGTATCTTTAGCTGCCAATCACATGAACATTGAGCTGCTCTATGGCAGCTCATCAGAAGGGACAGGCAAATATTCCTGCTGTGAGTCCCAGTCTAAGCTTTAGCATTCTTCCCCTCCCCCCACAAACTGCCCCTTCCATATTTTTTCTGCAAATTTATTTCTCATGAAAGCAAGATATCAGATTAATGGCCCTGAAACTAGAGTCTTCTGTTTATCACAGAACTAGAACAGCTTGGGCAGCAGCAGTACACGTTTCCCATCACAGCCTGCGATGGACCAAATCTAGTGTGGTGGTGGCTTTAGTGACAGGGATGCCTGCCCCTAGGATTTGAACTGAGACCTACCAAATTCATTTTCCAAAAGTCACCACACAGACAATAGATGGTAATAATATAGGGAGAAAAGGAGAGAAAGAGAGAGGAGTCTCACACAACAAAGAAGTTATAAGCCTGAGCAGGGCCGGCGCAACCCATTAGGCGACCTAGGCAGTCACCTAGGGCGCTGCTATTTGGGGGGCGCCGGCGCCTCGTCTGTCCGTTCAATTTTGGGGGCGGGACCTTCCGCCACCGCTGTTGGGGGCGGCATTTCGGGGGCGGGACCTTCCGCCGCCTAGGGCGCCGGAAAAGCTGGCGCCGCTACTGAGCCTGAGGCACTAAACATGACAATGGAGCTTTTGGTAGTTGTGGATTGCGGGGGCAGGGGAGAATATATGTTTCTTTCACCCCTTGGTGTCAGGCCTCTCCTGGACAGTTGAAATCTGTTGCTCCTGTAAGGAGTCAATATTCACCAGTTTGCTACTTTAACTGGAGTTACCAAACAGTTCAATTTACACACAGCACTGGATTGGTTTAGATTAAAAAATAAAACAAGTTTATTAACGAAAGAAGATAGGATTTTAAGTGAATTCAGGTATAAGAGATAAAGTTAGAAATGATTACAAGCAAGTAAATGTAAAAACACACATCTAAAGTCTAAAACTTGATCTAGTAAGTTTTTGTTCAAGGCTTTGTTTACGATGGCCTTTCTCACCCCCAGTCTTCCAGCAAGATGGTGAATGACCCTTTCCTTGGTCAGGATCTCTCCCAGAAGCCCAAAGGTGCTGATGCCTTTGTTTTCTTAGGTGAAAGAGAGATAAGTTGCAGTTCTCTGCCCCTTTCTTTTATAGTCCAGTGAACCTCTGAAGAAGATTCTTCTGAGGGTTACCCTTCAAAGTAAAGTTTATTCAATCAGTAAAGAAGGTGACATGGAGTCTGGTAGTGAAGGAAGCTCCATGCTTTTTCTTCCCCACTTTGTGTTTGCTGAAATTCAAATTGTTCTGTTTCCTGCTATCTCGTCCCCCTGCTGTTCTGAGTACCCTGTTTACTACTGATATATATAAACCGAGGTAAACACACATTCCTTTTTGAGGATAGGCCTGTTTAACAACTTTTGCCGAGGCAGAGCAGAGTTTTGAATATGTGCTAACATCATACTTTATTTATACTGTTGCTATATACATTTCATGATGACATTATTGATCAGCAAGTTATTAGTTTTCAAATGATACCTCACAAGGCATATTTTGTACAAAGATTATTACGATAATTTAACAGGATAACAAGGGAACGGCGAACCGCAGCCACTGGGAACTCCAGGCAGCCGTGCCTGTGGACAGTCAATGTAAACAAATTGTCTCTCGCGCGGCCCACCAGCGGATTACCCTGACGGGCAGCAAGTTGCCCACAACTGGTCTAGATAATACTTAGTCCTGCCACAAGTGCAGGGAACTGGACTAGATAACCTCTCAAGGTCCCTTCCAGTTCTATGATTCTATGATATTGTGTAGGATGTGAATACAGGGGTCTTTTCGGTCACAAGTTTGAGTAACTTTATTGGAGTTTACAAAGCTAATACATTAAATTCCTTACCAGATTCTGATTTCAGTCAGAGCTGTATAGAACTGGCATAACGTCATTGACTTTAATGGAGTTATTCTAGATATATGCCTGTGTGGCTGAGAGGAGAATTTAGTCTTTTTTATCTAAACATATTGGTAGGTTTCACATTAGAAAGTCTCTCAGCCTATTTTTGATTTTACTTCAGCTTTACACTAGTGTTTCACACTGGTTTCAATTAAGGTACTCTTTATTTACACTAGTGTAAATCAGAACAGAATCAGGCCCTGTTTGCCTAAGAAAGCAGAAGAGCACATCATGCATGTATCTGAGCCTCACCCCTGCCTGGAAGGATTGTTGACTAACTAACCAGTCATCCATCTCTGGTTGTTGTAGGTAAATAAGAATTTTTCCTCTCATTGGTGGTGGAACAGCCTTCCCTTATCCAGGTTTTTCATCATACAAACATGTCAGAGATTAGAGCTGGTCAAAACTTTAAATTTCCATTCCACATGAAATACAGTGACATTTTGAAATTTTCTTCTCTCCCAAATGGAATGGAAAGTTAAAATTTTGTGGAAAACATTTTGGGAATATCAAAACAACTCTATTAAAACATTTTCTTTTAATGAAGTTGAAACACATTGTTTTAATTGTATTGGTTTGATATTTGTAAACAAGCACACCTGTTCCACAGCACCTCCTTCTGCCTCAGATGGTTCTGCAGCCCCCTAGCCTCAGTTTCCCTTCACCTAGGAGCTTCTCAATAAGTCCACAGAGGCCTGAGTCACATAACACCCCTCCTTGGGGATTAGTTTATTAACATACAATAGCTTCACACAATCTCTTTCACCCCAGATTCCCTCCAGGCACAGACCCTTCTTTCTGAGGTTCATTTTGTAGCTTCAAACATAGCCTTTCTTGTCTGAGGTCTGGCTTCAACTGTTCATTGCTAAACACAGGATTTCAGCCCTCCCAAACTGTTCCTTACTCGCCCTCTTAGAGTCATGTGATTACCAGGCTCCTCTCCATGGGTCTATGTTCTCTGGAATCTCAGGTTGCTCATTTCTGAAGGCTTCCACAACTACTTTCCAGTCTCCAGTCTCTCAGGAGCTCTCCCTTGAGCTTAAGCCATTCCCAAGCTGCTTTTCTCTGTCTCCAGCAGCACTTCCCTTCCTCTTCTGACTGCCTTTTCCCAGGACACTCCGACCTGCCTGCCTGTCCACCCTTTCCTGCCTTATAAAGCACAGGTAATTCTTTTTAATTCTATTGGACAGCAGACAATTGGTCACAGGTGCTTTTCCTTTCACCTTGTGACAACTATATTATATTATCAAAACGATAACATTGAAATGAAGTGCTTCAGCCTTATCAAAATGTTTCAATAATTTTTCATGGAAAGTTTTCAAGAAATCGATACATTCAGGCAAAACATTTTGATTTCTTTTAATCAGTATTTTCTGACAGAAACTGTCCTGGGTCACCAATTCCACCATTTTCTTTCTCTGATTAATATCTTCCCCACTTTTGAGTTACCTAACCATGTAAAGGTGACTTAATTCTTTTTGTTTGTGCATCAGATTACCCTGTTTGTCCAGACAATAACCAAATTACTTAAAGAAAGAAAGCCAGCAGTGGAGTTAAAACCTAGATCAGAGCCCTGAAAACATTCAGATCTGGAGCCTTAGTTCAGGACCATTACAGAGAGAGGGTCAACCATAAAATCTGGATTTGGATCTTAATTTCCCCAATGTTCAAGGGGAGGTGGGTTTGGGCTGTTGGCCCAGTACTGCTCCTTTACTCTCTGTGTGAGGTCTGTGTGAGGTCTATAAAAAATGGAAACTAGGAGAGATTACAAAGGATGAATATAGGCAAACAACACAGGAATGCAGGGGCAAGATTAGAAAGGCAAAGGCACAAAATGAGCTCAAACTAGCTGCAGGAATAAAGGGAAACAAGAAGACTTTTTATCAATACATTAGAAGCAAGAGGAAGACCAAAGACAGGGTAGGCCCACTGCTCAGTGAAGAGGGAGAAACAGTAACAGGAAACTTGGAAATGGCAGAGATGCTTAATGACTTCTTTGTTTCGGTCTTCACCGAGAAGTCCGAAGGAATGCCTAACATAGTGAATGCTAATGGGAAGGGGGTAGGTTTAGCAGATAAAATAAAAAAAGAACAAGTTAAAAATCACTTAGAAAAGTTAGATGCCTGCAAGTCACCAGGGCCTGATGAAATGCATCCTAGAATACTCAAGGAGCTAATAGAGGAGGTATCTGAGCCTCTAGCTATTATCTTTGGAAAATCATGGGAGACGGGAGAGATTCCAGAAGACTGGAAAAGGGCAAATATAGTGCCCATCTATAAAAAGGGAAATAAAAACAACCCAGGAAACTACAGACCAGTTAGTTTAACTTCTGTGCCAGGGAAGATAATGGAGCAAGTAATTAAGGAAATCATCTGCAAACACTTGGAAGGTGGTAAGGTGATAGGGAATAGCCAGCATGGATTTGTAAAGAACAAATCGTGTCAAACCAATCTGATAGCTTTCTTTGATAGGATAACGAGTCTTGTGGATAAGGGAGAAGCTGTGGATGTGGTATACCTAGACTTTAGTAAGGCATTTGATACGGTCTCGCATGATATTCTTATCGATAAACTAGGCAAATACAATTTAGATGGGGCTACTATAAGGTGGGTGCATAACTGGCTGGATAACCGTACTCAGAGAGTTGTTATTAATGGTTCCCAATCCTGCTGGAAAGGCATAACAAGTGGGGTTCCGCAGGGGTCTGTTTTGGGACCGGCTCTGTTCAATATCTTCATTAACGACTTAGATATTGGCATAGAAAGTACGCTTATTAAGTTTGCAGATGATACCAAACTGGGAGGGATTGCAACTGCTTTGGAGGACAGGGTCATAATTCAAAATGATCTGGACAAATTGGAGAAATGGTCTGAGGTAAACAGGATGAAGTTTAACAAAGACAAATGCAAAGTGCTCCACTTAGGAAGGAACAATCAGTTTCACACATACAGAATGGGAAGAGACTGTCTAGGAAGGAGTACGGCAGAAAGGGATCTAGGGGTTATAGTGGACCACAAGCTAAATATGAGTCAACAGTGTGATGCTGTTGCAAAAAAAGCAAACATGATTCTGGGATGTATTAACAGGTGTGTTGTGAGCAAGACACGAGAAGTCATTCTTCCGCTCTACTCTGCGCTGGTTAGGCCTCAACTGGAGTATTGTGTCCAGTTCTGGGCACCGCATTTCAAGAAAGATGTGGAGAAATTGGAGAGGGTCCAGAGAAGAGCAACAAGAATGATTAAAGGTCTTGAGAACATGACCTATGAAGGAAGGCTGAAAGAATTGGGTTTGTTTAGTTTGGAAAAGAGAAGACTGAGAGGGGACATGATAGCAGTTTTCAGGTATCTAAAAGGGTGTCATAAGGAGGAGGGAGAAAACTTGTTCACCTTAACCTCTAAGGATAGAACAAGAAGCAATGGGCTTAAACTGCAGCAAGGGAGGTTTAGGTTGGACATTAGGAAAAAGTTCCTAACTGTCAGGGTGGTTAAACACTGGAATAAATTGCCTAGGGAGGTTATGGAATCTCCATCTCTGGAGATATTTAAGAGTAGGTTAGATAAATGTCTATCAGGGATGGTCTAGACAGTATTTGGTCCTGCCATGAGGGCAGGGGACTGGACTCGATGACCTCTCGAGGTCCCTTCCAGTCCTAGAATCTATGAATCTATGAAAAAAACCCACCCATCAGCCCCCCCAAAAAACAAAAATAAAAGCAAACAACACCCAACTATTTGTTCTCTATTTCATAACTTTCCAGGCAAGTAATGTATTCTCCCATCCATTCTTCTGTATATTTTTCTGTGAGTTGCATAATATTTTGCTAAATATATTATGACACACTGTTTACCTGGAACCATGGCATCCCCTTTTAGAAATTTCATAATAAATCACTGAAAATTTCACACTTGATCATTCAACAAGTAATAGAAGATCTGACAAAAACCACAGAATATTGTGTAAACCAGATTGTGATCCCAATTACATGGAAGTAAATCCAGAGTAGCTCTAGTGACATTAACGCAGATACTCAGGATTTAGACTGATATAATTGAGGGCATGTCTATATAGTGATTTGGTGCATAGCAAACCAGGTGTAAATCTACATCACTCTGGCCTGCCATGCACGAAGTGGCCATGTGAATCATGCTGCTACATATTAAAAATCCTGTAGTGCACTTTGATGTACTACTGTAGTGCATGACAACAGGGTCCACACTGTTACTTCATGCACAGCAGGCTGGAGTGTGGTAGATTTGCACCCCAGCTTGCCGTGCATTAAATTATCATCTAGAGAAGCTCTGAGAGCGGAAACTGACCCTATGTGTTAAAATTCCGAGCCTGTGTAACATCAGATTGCTACAGAACACATCTTGTAAACAGCCCACATGATTACATGGCTATGTTAACATGGAAAGGAAGCTGGGTGACAAATTACTGGCAATAATTTAAAACGTGGATGCCTAAAATTAGGTACCTAAATTATTACTATTATTTAACATTTATACTGCAGTAGCATCTCAACTAGGTTGGCACTTCATTATGCTAGGCACTATACAAATATATTGAAAATGATAGTCCCTGCCACAAAAAGTATACAATCTAAATGAAAGTAGCCTGATTTTCATAGGTTTTGACCGCCCATATCAGGCTCTTTCATTTAGGTGGCTAAGTATGGATATATTGTCATAACTTCAGATACCCACAGCTGAAAATGCTGGGAGAGGGCAGGATTCTTTAAAAAGGAAAAGTCAAATGTTTTCATTTGGAAAATAACAGCATTTTATACACTTGCACTTGTCATTTTGAAGATTACCCTCTCTCTTTCTGAAGGTTTCAAATCTCTTTCACACTGTGCCTGTGAACTTGACACTATGTATCATTTTCTAGAGGGGGCATCATTGGTGTAATGTTCCCATGCCAACGTATTGTTGCCATTCTAACTGTTTCCTCTCTGAGTTCCTGTGTGGTGAGTGTTCCAAGCATCGGCCTATAAAAATTTGTGATATTTTTAGACCCTGAGCTCACATTTCAGTGAATGCTAAGTATCTTTGTGTGTCAACAGTTCATAAATGTCTCCCACTGGAGTGTGAAGCATGTCAGTGTAGCAAAGACGTAATGTGGGCAGTTTGTGGAAGCTTACATCATTAAATACATCACTGGAATTTATTAAATTGGTTTAAAATGAGTCCACAAGCATTTCCATCCTGGAATAAAGCCAGCAGAATGTAATACATGAAAAGCATCTTGGGGTACTACAGGTTTCAGGCTAGGGATGCAGAACCTTTAATGTGTTTTTCATTAGTTCAAATCCAGCCCTGGTTGGTAGTGAATGAAAGCTGTTACCAGTGGCTTCTTGGTGGTCCAGATTAAATGAATTTGGTGGGTTTCCACTCATCCCCTACTGGACAGGTCCCTGCACCAGAGAAATAATTGTAACATTTGGAATGCATGTTGGCAGTCTCAGCGAGGAGTAAGGACTGAATGGGTATAGGGATTGACCTCTCCTCTTGTCCCAAAACATGGTCCCTTCACTTCAGCATGAAGGCTCATTGGACCACATCCTTGAACACATGCACATCCCAAGTATATGGGCTATATGAAGTGAATTTCCATGGGGATTCACAGGAGGAAGGAATCTTCCCCCACCCTAAACCACTGAGTGGCATCTGTCAAGAACGCAGCCTGGCTACTCAGGCTAGGCCAGAGAGAGAGAAATTGATTCTCCAGGGCTGTCTTCACAAGCCTTAAACTGAGTATGTTAAAAAAATATATAGAACATTGTCACTTTACTAGAGGGGTTCTCACAACAATTTTTTTGGTGGCCTCAGAAAGCCAACTCTTGCTGGTGGCTACTCAGACAATTTTTCCTAAAACACTTAGTTAACTTTAGAAATAAATAAATAAATAAATAAATAAATAAATATGATTTGGACACGTACATGTGCATTTTTATGTAGGGTTTTTTTGCACACTCAATAACAAAAAAAATGTGCAATTGTCTCTATTCTTTACTGGACTTAAACAGAATAGAAACACAAATAAGGTGCTTTGCATGTTCTTGTCTTTTTTATTGTTTCTTTTGTTTTTTTGGTTGCATTTTTTTAGACTTGCTAGCTAGTAAGTCTGTTTCTGTGAAAAGTGATATTTGAATGTTTGTTAATATCACTTTTCACAACAGCAGACTTGTTAGTTAGCTGGGAGGCAGCGACAAGTGATATTAACAAATGTACAAATACAGACGCTCCCCGACTTACACAAGCATTCTGTTCCGGAATGCTTGCGTAACTCGAATTTTGCGTAAGTTGGAAACGTATACCCGACCATTCTGCAAAAAAACCAAAACCAAAACCAAAAAACCCCTCCTATTTCTAGCTTATGGAACTTTTTCCGTAAGTGTGGGTTTGTGTAAGTCGGGTTTGCGTAACCCAGGGGGTGTCTGTATCACTTTTCACAGCAGACTTACTCAGCCCTGGCAAACGGGGGGACAAATTAAGCCTTGAATGGGGAGGTGGGTAGGGAGGCAGCAGGGGTTATGAGGTGGGTGGTGAGCCCAGGGATGGAGTCCACCACTGCAAGCCTGCGCAGCCAAAGCACAGAGCCCAAAGCCCTGCGGTTAGAGCCCGTGGCAGGAGCCTACTGCCATGCGGTCAGAGCCTGCCACCCACCACCCCAGGGCTGAAGCCAGAAGCCTGAGCCCCACTGCCCCCAGGAAGATGGGGAACTCGCACTGGCTGTCTGCTCCTCCAGTGTTTGTGGCTCCAGAGGGGGGCAGGGCCCAACCCCTCTTGGCAGCCTCAGAAGAGGGGCTGCTGCTTTCTCCCCATCCCCATCCCCATCCCCACCTAGAAGGCTGTGGCCACAAGAAAAACCCCTGGTTGCCGCATGCGGCCACAGTGGCCACATTTGGGAAATGCTGGACTAGATAGACAATAATCTATAGACAGCATCATCCAGAGCTAGATGAGTTGTGTAGGTTTCCCTTGCATTTTGCTTAAATACATATCTTGTTAAAAGATATGTATGCTTGACTACTGTACAGTAATAGTGCAATCTTCACACCTGAATTAACACTGTTCATTCTTTCTGCCTTCCAATCTCTTTACTGATCAGTGAGTCACAGAAAAGCCATGTGTCATGAGGCAGTATGGGCCATTTAGGGAGATGGGTTTAGCCCCACCTGTGCCTGATTAGCTGCCAGGTTATGGGTTTGAGGCCAGAGGGCAGGTGATAGCCATTAGGTCACCTGGTCCTCAGAGCAAAGCCAGAAAGCAGCTCATTTAGGGAAGAAACCTGGAAGAGGCCCAGGTTTAGGGGTAAGGTTTTGGAAGGGGATTCTCAATGCCAGCCAGTTGGAAGACACCTGCTGTGTAGGCAGAGGCAGTGAAGCAGAGATTTTAGGGGGGATAGGGAGCATGTTGGACTGTTTCTGTTTTGAAAAATAAATGCATCTATGAAGAAAGGGATTGAAATTCTGCTACTATTGAGAGTTATTTAGGTGCCCTGGCCTGTGAACTGGCCTTACACCATACAATTCTGATTTATATAGCAAGCAAGTATCAAGAAGTAGAACAGGCATCTTAGAAGTACTCCAGTAGCTGTTGGACCTGGGAGTTATTGTTTCAATACTCACTACTTTACACAGTTCTTTCTTTCTTTCTTGGGAAGAGGGGTCATCCAGTCTTGACATTTTATGAAATGTGAAAACATAATTCATAAGCACTCAATAAACTATCTTTCAAGTGTGAAGGAGATTTACAGAAACCAGCGTAAGACAAAACATATCTTTACAACTGTTCTTTACCTACAAATACTTGAGGTGCTTGCACTGGGTGAAAATTACTTTCATGTAACCTTTTATATCACAAACAGTGGGGATGTTCTGAGAACTGTGTTCTATGCAATATATGATTCATATTAGAGTGAGGGGAAACATGATACTCCAGATACCCTGAATTCAGGAGATTGCAAACTCCACTTGTGTTTGAATGTCCCAGAATAGCACTATGAGCTATACATTATATGACATGCTTAGACTATTTATAGCAGTACAAGGATTGTCTGTGGCTAATATTAGCTCTGACTTATTTTAAGAACATATTGATTTTTATGTTTGGCCTGCATTAGTGAATTGCAGGGCATGTCACTGTAAACAAGGTCTGGGGCACAAAGGCACATTTGTAATATATAAATATTTCTGCTTAAAGTACACTGCTACCTCGATATAACGCTACCCGATATAACACGAATTTGGATATAACACAGTAAAGCAGTGCTCCGGGGGTGCGGGGCTGCGCACTCCGGTGGATCAAAGCAAGTTCAATATAACGCGGTTTCACCTATAACGCGGTAAGATTTTTTTGGCTCCCGAGGACAGCGTTATATCGAGGTAGAGGTGTATCTGTTGGACATGCAGGCTATGGAAAATGAAGGTGGGCACTCAATCTGCTAGGTAATATTTGTAGGCTATTATTTATTTGTGAAATTCCCAGAAGGTCTTGTAACATCAATAGTGAGTAAGAGTGTACCAAAGAACTGATCATGCAAACTAGAGAATAGGAGCATAACGAGGGTGGGATGGGAAATTAATGAATATTGATAGTCTTTCACTTATAACTTTCTACTGAAGAGCTCTGCTAGAGAGGTCCAGGCTGATTCTCCCAGATGTGGTATTAACAAACCTCAACCACAAAAGGGATGTGCTCTGGAGAGGTGCTGAGCTTTGAAGTCACTGGGAATTTTGCCCGAGTAAGGACTGAGTAAAACTAAGTGCCTGATCCATCTCTTATTAAAGTCAATGGGAATACTTCCATTGGTTTTACTGGGACTTCCATAGATTTTAATAGGACTTCAAGATTTGTCCCAATATTTAGGACAAATATCCACTTCAGTCTGTAAATACTGGTAAAGATTTCTTCACAGTGGGCATGAGATGTTGAAAAGAACCTAAAGAGGATAGAATATTAATGTAAATATTCCCCTCACCCTTCGACAGGTGAGTTTATTGTGCCCTACCACAAATATTCTCTAGTACTTTGGGCACCTCTTCTTCCACATCTCTCTCACACAATCTTCATGAGCAAAACTTCTGTCATTTAACTGGCAACATTATGTAACACAAAATAATTATGAATTTAAGATTAAATATTCTGTTCAGCATTGCATTATGATCTATTTGTAGGAAGTGTTGTATGTATTATCTCTTGTGGCTGTGAGACCCACTGATATAGGACAGTGACATGGTATTATATGTTTCTGTAAAAGACCCCCGATTTATGTCTTTCTAAGAGTTTATGTATCATGTTGTCAGTTTCTAAGTATTGTACAGGGCACTCTGATTATATGCATACCCTGAGGAACACCTCCTGAATAGTCACACAGCAGAATATGCAGTTGTTATCAGTATTATTTACTCCTTGTATTACAGTACAACCTAGTGGCCCCAAAAGAGATCAAGGCTCCATTGTGTTGGTTGTAGGAGAGTCTCTTCCCCAAAGAATTTACAGTGTAAATAGACAAGATAGACAAAGGTGGAAGAAAGGAAGTGTTATCATGCCCATTTTAAAAATGGGATACTGATGCATGGACAGAGTGAACCCATATCTCCTGAGTCCCAGCCCAGAGCTTTAGTCACAAAACCATCCTTTACTCTCTGGAGATTGACAGGCTGGACAGTGGTTTGCCTGGAGATACATATTCATCTCTAGAATATAGACTAGGGGCATGGCTACACTTGTAGATGTAGAGCGCTGTGAGTTAAACCCACCTTTGGAGAGCGCAGTAGGGAAAGCGCTGCAGTCTGTCCACACCGACAGCTGCTTGTGCACTGGCGTGGCCACATTTGCGGCACTTGCAGCGGCATTGGGAGCGGTGCATTATGGGCAGCTATCCCAGCATGCAAGTGACTGCAACATGCTTTTCAAATGGGGGGGGTGAGGTGGAGTGTGACAGGTAGTGTGTTGTGTGTATGTGGGGGGAGAGAGAGTGGGTTTTTGGGGGGCTGAGAGTATATCAGCATGCTGTCTTGTAAGTTCAGACAGCAACAGACCCCCCGCCTCCCTCTCTCACACACAGCATTCCACACTAATCTGTCTCGGAGCACACTTATCTGTCTCGGAGCAGATAAGCAGCCGGCTGTCAGAAACAGAGCTTTCAAACGGCATATCCGCATTCCTACAGCGAGTTCAAAACAATGAGAAGAGTGGCCACTTGACTTAAGGGGATTATGGGACGTTTCCAGAGGCTGATCAGAGCGCAGTAATGCGACACCTCGTCCACACTGGCGCTGCGGCGTTGCAGCGGGGGGGCAGCAAACGTTATTCCACTCGCCGAGGTGGAGTACCAGCAGTGCTGTAGCCACTGAGTCAGAGCGCTCTACGTGCCTTGCCAGTGTGGACGGGTAGTGAGCTAGTGCACCCGGGGCTCCTTTATTGCGCTGTAACTCGCAAGTGTAGCCAAGCCCTATGTCAGATGAGTAGGTTCTCTGCTCTTTCTTCTCTTACAGTTTGTCAGCAATGGATCTTCATAATACCTGTGACTATTACATAGATGAACTACTTGCAACTCAAAGCAATGAAATGGCATCCAGCATGTAAACAGTTTAGAAGCATTTGGGGCCAAATTGTCTCTTTGGCAGGAAATACCCATGAGTTTCAGTCCATACATTCTCCATCTTACATTTACTTGAATGTAAAAGCAGCTGATCAATAACTGAAGTGACAAAATCTTGAGAATATTGTAGATGTAGTTACCAAATTTTGAGGCCTTTGTTTTTTGTTTACTACCATCCCTTTTAAATTTCTATCTCTGTCTATAGATACAGCAGCCATTTTCTCCTCAGAGCAGCTGCAGTCTGTTACAGCGACAAAACACACTGTCCTTTTGTATGGAGACTTTTTTTTTCTTTTTTTCTTTTTCCCCTTTATCTGAAATAAAATATGTGGTTTCTCTTTGTATATGGAAAAACAGAAATGAGACTATCCCACCTATTTCCTTATCCAGAGTTATTACCATGTAAGAACAGTGTGCAGGCTTCAGTTCTGAAATAGTGTCATTATGCAATTTGCTGATCTGCAAATTAATTAGAGTATGCAGGTTATTGGGGGTAGATCAGGACCGCATATGTCTTATTTACATAAGCAGTTTATACATTTAAATGGTATTTACTTGAGTGAAATCATTGTACTTTCACAGGAAAAGAGAGCAAAATTCAGCCTTAGTGTAAGGAAGTAAAGTTCCTCCTGAAGTTAATTGAAATAGTGTTTGCTTACACATGGGTTGAATTTGGCCCAGATAATTTCTTAATATACCGGGTCATTTCTCTTTGCCCTACATCCCCCTGTCAATAATAATTCAGCACCAGTGCAGTAAACCTTATGTGCAAATGTGTTAGGCGTCTTGCTTATTATAGCAGTGACAAACAGGCATACCCTCCATGACTTCTAGCATGGCAGAGTGTACTCAATGTTGATTTATCATGCTCCAGCTTCTCTGGAACAATTATATCCCGTGACAGAATTATATTTCCCAGTTAATCACAAAATGAGAACATTGCAGATGTGTACAGCAATCAATCAGGAAACATGGGCTGCCTATCATTCGCTTTGCTACTCCTTTAGTTTCATGTTGCTCTAAAATATTTTCCCACTTTAATAACTTAAAATAATTGACTCAGTCATAAAGTGCACTTCTCAGAAGTTCATATTTGTACATCAATTACAAAAATAATGCAACTTAATCTTCCCCTGAAAAGTATTTAAAGAATATTAATTGCTAAGGTGGATTGTTCAGTAGTCACAAAGATAAGGGGGTGGGAATTTTGGCTAAATTACAAAGCATAAGGAGTAAGAAAGAAAAGTAGAACAGACCTTACCAAGCAAAGAATATAATTTCATGAATGGAAAATGAAGCCTCATTTTTAAAAACACTGAATACATGAGTTAAACTAGCCCATGGGTATGTCTAACTTTCACCAACAGCACCTCATGTATGGCCACAGACAGCTTTACAATGACATTTTTTCAGAAAAATGTCTCCAGTGTCTATCCCCCTGAATACCTAGCACACTCCCCTTCTTCTTACTCAAAATATTTAGTGCCCACTGGTTAATGTAAAGACATTCTCATTTTCCATTTGTATTTGAAATTTCCAATAGCAGAGCTGTGATAAACTCGAAGGTCTTGTTCCAAATCCATGTCTGCCATTCAGCTCTTGCCTCCTGGAGGTGAGCACAGGAGCAGTAGGTGATGGTAGTGATTGTGCACCAACAACGAACCCATTTAGGGGAATTGAATTAATTTCCCTCTACTCAGCATACAGTATGGGAAGCCCTTGCCTCAGCTGCCAAGATTTTGCTGTGACATTAGAGCAGTGGATTTGAATTGAAAGTGGCACTGATAAACATCAGCAACAGCACATCTATCTGTTCCAATGAATTTTGTATGATGCCTTGTCTTAAGGCAACTAGACTTGTATTTCTTGCACACTCAAAACGCCAATTGGAGTCCTTGGGAATTTGGATGTTCATGGAATGAAGGATTAGGTCCAAATTTGGAAATGAGAAGTAATAAAATTTGGCTACATTGATACAAACCCATTGGCATGAGCAGACTATGATGAAGCAGACTCTGTTTGTGTTCACTGGGTGCTGATGAACAGGGGTAAAGCCCATGATAATATATGTGCTGTACTTTTGTATGCTGAAGTAAAGAAGATTATCACAGTAGCAGGGATAGCTGCACCTCTGAACCCCTCTCTGAGTGCACCCCTACAGGTGTCAAGCATTGTGACTTAATCTCTCCTGGGGTAGAATCACACAATCCCCCCACACTTAGACAAGGTTTTGGACTACTGTACCCTGTGTATTCACCACGCTTAACCAGAAGGTCCTACTGGGTTTGGCATTTGCCGTTCTCTTCCCTTTGGGAGCCTGTGACCGGTGGTGAATACAGTGACCACATAGCTTTCTAAACCAAAGTATTGTTTAATCTTAACAGTAGGAATAAAGCAATTAGAGAAAAGGATTTTAAAACAACAGTCTACATGCATGTCTATCTTACCTAAAGCCATATCATCCATTTATGATGGGCCAGGCAGGCTTAACTTCCACAGACATGTCAGTCTGAGCAGCTACCCAGCAACAACTACCTTGGAAAGGTAGAGAGCAACTTTCTATTCATCCAGAGTTTCTTTGTCGTCTTGGTTCCTGGGCTTTTCACCTTGCTTGTCAAAAACCAGTTTGGTAGGCTCTGCAGAGGGTCTAGTCTAAGACCCATTGAAGCCAATGGCTCTCTCATTGTCCCATGACCACCCTCAAGTGTTTGGTGGGAAGTGTCTTACCTTAAGCCATTGGGTCCTTCATGCCTGGTTTTCCTTACAATCCGGTAAATATCCCAATAAGCAGGTCAACATATAGTGTTCATAAATAATTACAGAGATGCTCCACATCTGTCACAAAGATTCTCTCTATGTATATTTGAAATCCATGGTCACATTGATTTAACTTCATTGAGATGTATCTAAACTGTTGCGTATTTATGAGTGAAGTCTATAAAGAAGTCTCCTGCTGCACAGATAAATGCCATGAAAATGAAGTTGTGTTTCTGAAATGGAAATATTGATTGGAAGGGTCAATAATGTTAAATAAGCAATTAGAAATGGGAAAAAAAACCAGTTCTTAGTCTTTCAGACTGCCTTCACAATGACAAAATTAGATGTCAATGAAACAACTTAAATAGGAAAATGCAGGATTTCAGAATTTGGCCCAATATGAGTTCCAACATAAGACACGTACCATGGTGCCAGACATCTGTATCTACATCATACTTCACGTATTCATGAGCGAAATACTATAGGATAAGCCCTCATTATTTACTGTATATTGGCAGAGATATGTTGTACATAATCAGATACACTGTAAAAAATCATGGTGTAGTGGGTAGGGTACTGTGATAGGCATTAGGAGACATGTGTTCTACTCTTGACTCTACTCCTGACCTATTGTGTGACCTTGGGAGAGCTGCTTCCCTGTTCTGTGCTAATGTGTTAAAATGCAGCTTGCCCTGACTACACTAGAATTGTAAAATATTTTAGCTAACATTTTAAAAACAGACCTTTTATCTTAGCCTACACAATCCTTTGTGTTTGTACAATGCCTAGCACAAAGGGGCCACAATCTTGGTTGGGGACTGTAGATGCTACTGTAATACAAATAATGTATCCAGAGTTTTGGGATTAAAGTGGTTTTAGACACATTTATGGACTTGGCCCTTGCCATCTGGAGTACAACTTTAATTAATCTCCCTTACTCATTGACTCTCCATCTATCTTCAAGTCTCATCTGACAACATGTCTTTTTCTCTTGCCTGTATGGCTCTCTCATTTATTAAAGTTGGTGGCTCTGTAATTATTGGCCTGCTCATGATCCCATTGAAGGTAATGGGAAATTTGCCAATGATTTCAGTGGGAGCAGATCTATATTTAATTCAGTAAAATGTTCACAGATTCAGTTTGTGTGAAAGATGCTACTTTAACAAAGTTGTATTGCACAGACTGCACCAAGCAAAATTTTAAACGTACATCATGTTCGCATCTCACTGCTTAGGAATTCACTGCAATGCCATGTATATCAAAATGAGAATAAATCACCAAATGCTTTCTGTTTTATTCCAGGCAGAGAAAGCAAAGAAACGCTGTTTCATTCTGTGTGTCTATGTTTACTGGTGTTGTAGGCTAAGGGCCAGATTCAATATAAACTCAGCCTTTCACACCATGGCAGCCTACATAACCCCCACTAAATTTCTTTTTTTTTCAGGATTACAGTCTGCTATTGGTTTCCGTGATAGATAAAGTGGATGGAATTTATATTGAACCCAACCCTAAAATGCCAACGAATGTTGAACATACAGTGGATACAAGTCTTGGAAATCTTCAAGGAGACTCCAACCTCCCATGAAAAGAGACCTGAATTATGCCAAACTCTTGCTCAGCCATGTTGCAGCAAAATTCACCACGGGAAGCCTTTGTAGACAAAATTTCTCCTGGAGCCACATGAATCTCTTTTTTTCTGCTTTCTGAAGCTAGATACTTGTAATGACAAATCATCCAACACAGGATAAATTAATGCCTGACTTAAACACGCACAATCCCAATGGAGTTATCCTTGCCTACACTTGCGCTGAATTTGTCTCATACTCTATCATTTGACAAGGAGTATAAACGTATGGAAACACATTAATGGAGATGATTTCCAAGGGAACTTTAATGTTACTGCTCCTATAAGAGGTCACGCATTCTTAACTGTAAGCATGTGCATGCATCCTATTTGTAAACACATGCCTGAATTTAAACATGTGTTTAAGTGCTCTGCTGGACAGAGATGGATTGCTGAGTCAAGACAAGGGTGATCAGAATTCCAGAGCCAAAAAATAAGGATGGTTAAGTCACTCAATCTTTACATCCTGTCTTCTTCTATTATGCCTGAAACAGCCTTTCATTTAACATATGCAAAGCACTCTCACTCTCCTCCTTCAAAAACTCAAGTCATCTGCTGTTGAGGCAGGCCATCTAAAAATGCCCCTGTACCACTCTGCTTTTGTACTGTACAGTCCTATCTTGTCCAATATTATTTCAGCTTGTACCCATAACAGTAAACACTTTGTGGCAGAGAATACTGCCTGTTCTGCACAGCTCTCCAAGAATTCAGAGCTAGGTACATCTATGGTGATATAGCATCTATAATTAATAAATACTACTAATAATTAATAGGCCAAATCCACTCATGTCAATGGGAGCTTCAGGTACTCCGGACAATCCAGGAGTTGGCCCAGTAATAAATTACTAACAAAAGCTAATAATTAAGAGTTTCATCTATGGGGGATTTCCAAATGCACATGACTTCAGTTGGAAGCCAAGCACTATGAAAAAAGTAAAGAACACTGGCAGTTAGAAGCATCTGTAGCCCATAAGTGATTTTTAGACAGACCAAAAGGGCATGGCATAGTGGTGTGAAGTTTGAGATTTAATGGAAGAAAAAATCTGCACATTCTCAGCATGCATCCTGGACATCTGCAGAGATTTATGATGGTGATGATTTCCTGCCTTTGAAATGGGTCTAAGAACTGCCTTACTTTCTCTAGCTAGGAAAAGTAGGGCAGCAATGTCAATAAGTAAGGCATTGACTGTCCTACCTCAGGACAGGCACAAAGTAGATTGTCTTGCTGGAAAGGTAGGTCAAGCCAACCTCCTATTCATAAATTCATAGATTCTAGGACTGGAAGGGACCTCGAGAGGTCATCGAGTCTAGTCCCCTGCCCTCATGGCAGGACCAAATACTGTCTAGACCATCCCTGATAGACATTTATCTAACCTACTCTTAAATATCTCCAGAGATGGAGATTCCACACCCTCCCCAGGCAATTTATTCCAGTGTTTAACCATTGGACATCTAAATACCCTAGGTCAGAGGTGTTAAACTCATTCTGCAGAGAGGACCAAATTACATTTTTAATTACAATCTGTGGCTCAAGGTAAAAATGTAGAACTGAGTACATCCCTTAATCCATAGCAGAACTCTCACTGAGGTTAATGGAAGATTTGCACAAAGATCAAGGATAGAACAGTGCCTTTGTATAATAAGTAAACTTTTAGTTATTATTATCATTTAATCAATATCTTATCATTATTGCATTATCACTCAGTGGGCAAATCTGCTCTCCTTTAGGTCACTCATTATCCTTACCCTATGTTTCTTCCCCATCCTCCTTTTTCTCTCCCTCATCTGTTTTTGGGTTTGTCTGCACTTTGAGCTGGGTGTGAGATTCCCATCTTGAGGAGACATACCCATGCTAGCTCTGATCAAGGTAGCACACTAAAAATAATACGTAGCTGTGGTAGCGCAAATAATGGGCGGGGCTAACTGTCACGAATATGTATCTAGCACCTTTGACAGGCATGAACTCAGGGCAGCTAGCCCCTCTCACCACTGCGGCTACACTTTGGTTTTAGTTACACTTGATCATAGCTAGTGCAGGTATGTGTCTTTGAGCTGGGAATCACACCCCCAGCTCAAAGTGTAGACATACCTTCACTGTCTCTTCTCTTTCTTTCTGTATTTGTTCCCAGAAGAAACCGGTTTTCTCCCTCACCCCCCCATACAAGGACTTCACTCCCAACCCCTTTCCCTTTTCACTGTTAAGTTAAGCAATGAAGAAGTTAATGCTTAGATTTAGAGTTGGGAAGGGGGCTTTAGATCTCCCCATGAATAATAGTAGGCAGGGAAGTTCATACTTCTCAGAAAAATTATTTCCAGCTGTTTACAGACTTAGGCAGATATCACAGTACTGGTTTATTTTCAGTTAACATTTTAAAGGTTATTTTTGCAACCATGAGAGCTAGAAACTTCAGGCCAGATTCTGATCTCAGTGGGCTTGTCTTCATTAGTAATTTGACTATAGAGTTATGGCTCAATTGTTCCTGTGAACACGCCTCCTCTCCAGACACACCACTCCCCTCAATTACACGTTGCTGTTGGAATCACTCAAGGCAGATGGCCCTGTCAGGATGTATAGGGCACACCTCAAGTGAGCTTCCCTTGAATGCTGCTCACTCAAGCTCTCTTTGCTGTAAATGCAGATTAGCACCAGGACACAACACTCAATAGGCATTAATCCTCCAGTTCCTTCCCACAATTCCCACAGTAGCATAGCTTCATAGCAGCTCTATTGAAGTCAATGGTTTTACAACAGAACAACACTGGAATAAGGATTGGAACCCTGTCCTTATCTCATTTTTAAAAATAAAATATTAGGTACAGCAGATTCTGATTATGCCATGTTGGCCACATAAGTACATCATGTGGGCCAGATATAACCCATGAGTCAAATGTTTAAAGCCTTTGCCCTCAGTGCTATTTTTGTCAGTGATTCACAACTGTTTGTGGTCTGCACCCCACAAAATGGCCAAACAAACAAAAATTCTACAACTCATCATATCCGATAATCCTTAAAAAGTACTGTGAGATTTGTATCCGGGGATGAATTTTCAGCTTTTTTGTGGTTTGGAGGACTGATGATGGTGGGCTCGCAACATAAAGGTGGTGGAGGTGCTTCTCTGACTGCCCTCTCCTATCGCTGCACAGAGAGTTCAGTTCCGCGGCAGCGTCGTTCCAAAAGCCTGTACAGCCAGCCAGAGCCGTAACTAGGGATTTTTGCGCCCGAGGCAAGGGATAGGGGCGGCACGTCCGGCTCTTCGGTGGCCGGTCCCTCTCGGAGGGAAGGACCTGCTGCCGAATTGCCGCCAAAGAGCCGGACGTGCCGCCCCTCTCCCTTGCTGACGACCGGCGGCAATTCTGCGGCGGGTCCCTCAGTCCCTCTTGGAGGGAAGGACTTGCTGCTGAAGGAGAGACTTTCTGCGCCCCTCACCTTCCGCGCCTGAGGCAAGTGCCTCACTTGCCTCGCCCTCGTTACGGCACTGCAACCAGCTTCACAACCCCGGCCCTTGCTGTGTCTTTGGAGTGCTCAGTTGGGCCATACTACATATACTGTCTTCCAGGCTGGTGTTTGAAAAACAGCTTCAAACACCAAAGTGGGGTATATACAGGTAGGTGGGTTAACAAAACAGGTTCTAAATATACATTATTTCAGAACAATATGGTGTATTGTGTGCTGATGGTGTTTGTAATTAAACAAAAAGAATCAGGAGCCCATAAGGATCTGTTACAAACTGATCAGATGTTAGAGGTTGCTCTAAATCAGGGGTTCTCAAACTGGGGGTCGGGACCCCTGAAGAGGTTGTGAGGTTATTACATGGGGGGTTGCGAGCTGTCAGCCCCGACCCCAAACCCCACTTTGCCTCTAGCATTTATAATAGTGTTAAATATAAAAAAGTGTTTTTAATTTATAAGGGGGGGGAGAGGTCGCACTCAGAGGCTTGCTGTGTGAAAGGGGTCACCAATACAAAAGTTTGAGAACTGCTGCTCTAAATTATGCCCACAGTTGGGCAAGCCAGAATATGCCAAAGCTATCTTTTCCCATGCTCCCATTTCTTCACCACACTCCGCTCGGCTGGAATGGAGACCTGGAAAAAGAGTGAAGAATTAATACAGCCAAAGGTGTTAGAGAAAATAGGATGAATTTTAGCAAGTATATCTGGGGGAAAAATACTAGAGAGAAAGTAGGTCCAATAATAAATGAAGAGGGGAAGTAAAATCATTAACGGCTCTTAAACTGCTCTTTTAAAATCTGTCAGTAGAAAGGACAGTTAATAACAGAGTTTGTCAGTTAGGAAGTAATGAAGACATTGTAAAGACAACTATTGATAAAGAACAGATAAGGGAGTATTTAGAAAATATGTACACATGCAAATTAGTGAAGTTTAATCACTTCATTTTATTAAAAGAGAGTAACAAAAACAAAAAGTGCAAAATAAATAAACAAAGGAAGGAAGGAAGGAAGGAAGGAAGGAAGGAAGGAAGAAGACCAAAACAATTGAAAAATTAGGGCAGGTTTCTTACAACTCCCAGATCTGAGAACAATTGTTATTTCAAGATGCCCCTTTTGTGGTTTGTAATATTTGTTGATTTTCTTAAAGTCTGAAATCCTGGAGTTATGGGATTACCTGAGAATCTCATCTTTAATTTATTAAAAAAATAAGTTTCTAGCGCTCCTTTTTTTTTTTTTTTAATGACTATCGTTTGTATTCAAGTATGACTATGATTCAAAATCAGTTTCCACATGTAGGGTTCAGGAGACGTGCCAAGGCAAGTTGGTATCTACATTTCCTCCTACTGTCGGCCAAGATGGCACAACGATATTCTGTTGCTCATTCTGCTTCCTTCGTAGCAGAGTGCCACACTTGCCTGTCATGGGCCGTATCCACCTAGGCAATTAAGTCCAGCCCAGCAGACAGTATGTGCCACTTGATGCAATCCTGGTAGTGGAGTTTGGGGTGACCAACCTTCCTACAGCCTTTTTAAAATTCACTGTGTAGAACTCTCTTTGGCTGTCGATTGTTATCCATACATATAACATGGCTGACCCAGGTCATTTGCCTCCATGCTAGCATGGCTTCCATGCCTAGCATGGCTGCCAGCCATAATACTTCATTGTTGGTGATTTTGTCAGACCATTTGATTCCCATTATGCTGCGTAGGTGGCGTTGTTGCAGACAATTTAGTTTTTTGATATGGTGACGATAAAGGGGGCAGGTCTCTAATGAGTATGGAAGACAAGGAAGCACAACAGCTCTGTAAACTTGGCATTTTGTGGATATTTTGACTCCCTGTCTTGTCCATAGTCTTTTTTTGTAGACGACTGAAACCTGAGACAGCTGACTTTAAGCGCGCTGAAAGTTTTTTGTCAATGCTGATGTCATCGATAACTGTGCTACCTGGGTAGCAGAAGGATTTGACATTGTTTAATTGGCAGTCATTCAGTTTTATTTCTGGTGGTGATGAAAGTGATGGGTTTCTGTCAGGAGATAGTTGGGACAGGATTTCTGTTTTCTTTACATGAATACAGAGGCCAAAAAGGGATACAGCATGGGCAAAGGAATTCAGAAAATGTTGCAGATCATTCTTGGAAAGGGCAACAAATGCTAAGTTGTTGGCATACAGTAGGTCTGTTATTTCACTTTGCTGGGATTTGCTTTTGGCCTTGAATTGGCAGAGGTTTAGAAATCCTAGTTACAGAGGAAATATTGAAAAAGTGACCCAGGCTCAAACCCAAAAGTCAAATAAAAAAGTATCCAAAATGTATTGTTTGAAAATCTAGTGAGTTTTTAAGCCAATCTCATGAATTTTTGGAATCTGATTCATGATTTTTGAACACTATTTTCTTTTTCTTACCTCTGTACTGTGTAAGTACTTGTTTTAATTTCGTCTAGCAATAAATGCTAACTCTATTAATTAGAGCAAATTCTGTTTCCTGCTCTGGCTCCTTAACAACACTCTTTACAGTATTTATTTCAAGGGTGAAATCCTGGCTGCATTGAAGTCAATGGGAGTTTTGCCATTAACTTCAGTTGGGTCAGGATTTTATCCCAGAGCAACCTAGAGTCAGCCAGGCCAGAGTGCCATAGGTTAGTTGGTTTTGGACTGGTTTTTTCATTGGTTTTATATATTGTTCAGAACATTCTGTTTTGAGTTTGTGAGTTATTTCCCCCCATATGCAGTATCTGTTTCTCTACTCGGTTCCTGGCTGAATCCCAACATACTGCTGTCATAGCAGAGGGTGAGCAAGTCACATGCTACAAACAGGTGTTGGGAGGTTGTCATAGCCTCAAGTACACTAGTATTAACACCCCCGAGACGTGAGTCTGGTGATGTACCCCAACCCATCTCCTCGCAGGGGATCTCATTATCAAAATGAAAGTGCAAAAAAAGGAAATGTGGTATTTTAACTTTAAGTTGTGACTGTTGATGTGTGGTACTATACACTACTCACAGAGTCACAGGAGCAGCTTTGTTCTTTGATGTTGCACTGTACACCCAAGGACATGAAAGCTTAAACATTTCATTAGTATTTTTTTTCATTACCACTATGATGCAATTTGCAGCCCACCTACAGCTGCCAAAGTGGTGTAACTGAACTTGTTATAAGGAATTACAAACATCCAGAGCTATGACTACTCAACAGTCTTTGGGGTAAGAGCCCTTCCTGCTTTAAATATTGTGAATTTCTCTGCCATGTGTTAGACCTATCATTGTAACCTTGAGCAGGAAAGCAGTGATGTGAACACAGAGGTAGGGAAAAGGAAACATTGTGGTTATAATACATTGCATTTGTATGTTTTATCTCAGAATTAAAAACCACTTCCCAAACATTAATTAAGCTCTATGACACTTTTGTGAGTTAGGTAAGTATTATTATCATGTCTATGTTACAGATGGGTAAACTGAGAGCCTGCATAATTTCTATCCTTCTCTCTCCCCAGTCTGTGTCTTTCTTTCTCTTACTTTTCTATTTCAGTGGAGAGTAGCCTTCCTCTCACTTGTTCCACTGGAGCAGCCAGTCCACTCTCCACTCTCACCAGGGAGCATCCCATTAGCAATCTTATCCGACCAGGGGAGTAGCCTGCTCCACTGGAGAGCAGCTTGTTTGCTCCCTGTCCTGTCCCACCAGAGAATGGCCCAGTCAGCCTCCTGCCTCTGTGGCAAGCCGCCAGCCTGCAATCCTATCCCACTGACAGAAAGCAGGCAGTCTGCCCTCCTGTGGTACCAGGGAGCAGCTTGTCCACTCTCCTGTTCTACCAAGACCTCAATTATATATTTATCTAGTGACTGTTGGAATCCATCTGACACTGAAGCTTCTGGTTATATCACAGTCATTCTCCAAACACAATTAAGACATAGTTTGTCTTTGCAGCATAAATGGGGCTAAGCTGTGTTTTAATCACATTCTCAAAACGTGACACAGTCTTGAATTTTTGCATGACTAGTCAGAAACATAATCAAAACATGGTATGGACCAGTCTGCACAGCAAGATCCAACTATGTTTTAACTGTTGGGGCCTGTTATGTCTTAGCTGGGCACCCCCAGCATGGCAGAATGTTTACTTAATAATAAATACTACTTATCTAAATAGCGCTTTTCATCTGTTGATCTCAAAACTGTTTTACATTGCAGAGGGGATATAGGAAAAGTTAAAACATTTATAATTAACTCCTTAGTTGCTGTATAAACTTGCCAGCTATGTCAGGCCAAATGCACCTCCATTGTTATCCTGCTTATACCACAAATATTCCACTGAGATTTCAACAGAACATCAATAGACAACAGACAGACTCTTCAGGGAGTTCCATCAAGTCCAATGGGACTTACGGTGTTACAGTAGGAAAAATTAGGGAAGACTCAGCAGAGATTTGGACATGTTAGGGAAGACCTGCTGATGAGGTGAGCTGTTAAAATCTTTTTTCTTCTCAGGTATACGATAGTGGTGAGCCAAAAAATGATGGTATCTCAGCAGACAAGGGATCTTTACGTTGAAAGAGCAATGGTCCTGCCTTGAATAATCTTTGAATGTTGCCAACACCTGCAATTTTATCATGTCTCATGGTATCTGGTGTTTTTCTTAAAGTCCATGATCCTGGAGACAGGTGATTACATGAGAACTGTAGATTTCATTTAACAAAAACAAGTACTTTTCTAGCCTTTATGGTTGCAGTGAAAGAATTAAAAATTCTGTTTAAACAACAGAATGCACATCCCCCCCAACATTTATTATTTATAAAATCATGGTTTTATGCCAATTTTATGATATTTGTATGCTTGAGGAGGGCAGTATTGCTTTATACTTGTGATAACATCCTGATATTGGTCCTTCATAAAACCCAAAAGAATGCAGGTGATGGGTCTATAATACAAGGGCTTTCAGTGTTGCTAACTCTCACAATTTCATCACAAGTCTCACAATATTTAGTGTTATTCTTGAAGCCCTAGCTTCTGGAGACATGGGATTACATGAGAAAAACAATTTTCTTATAATGAAAATATAAATACATTTCCAACCATAATGGTTGCAGAGAAAAACTAGAAAATGTGCATTCTACGGGTTCAAAAACCAGAAGGCAAATAAACAGAACCCAAAATTCACTGTTTTTTTAATCACATGATTTGGGGTGGACATGGCTCATGATTTTTGAGCACTTGGAATTGGCAATTCTGCTTTTACAGAATACAGTTTATTCTAAGCAGATGCTTGATGTGACAGAAACCCAAGGTTTCTGTCTGCTCATATTTTGGCAATGCTTGTTGAATTTGTCATTCCAATAGAGTATATTTGAACTGAACTGTCTACACACTTCCCAAGTTACACAAACAAGGGAACCCAAGCAGACCCATCATATCTGGCCATGGCATTGTTACTGAAGGAATATCAGGACTCATAGAAACTATCCTCAAATCACTGACCACACAAATGGCCACCTTTCACCAGGACACATCTGACTTCTTCCAGAAATTCCGCAACATTAACAACCTCCTTCAGAATACCATCCTTGCCACAATTGATGTCACCTCCCTATACACCAACTTCCCTCGCAATGACAGCATCACTGCCTGCCTCAAATATCTACAAGACAATGAACAACACTCACATATCCACCTCAAACATCACCAAACTCATGCATTTCATCCTCACCCGTAACATTTCACATTCAACAACAAACACTTTGTCCAAACCATGGGAACAATCAGGATAGTAGGATGGCTCCTCAATATGCCAACCTCTTCATGGGGATACCTCAACAAAGAATTTCTGGACACATGCACCACGAAACTAATGATATACCTGCAATACACTGATGATATTTTCACCCTCTAGACAGATGACCTAAACTCCCTCAGAGATTTCACCCTTCCGAAACCCATCCATCAAACTCTCTTTAAAACACTCCCATGGAAGCATCTACTTTCAGGACATCATGATCAGCTTCAACAATGGAACTCTATAGACAGCTATATACAAAGAAACCCATGGATCACCACACTTACCTTCACAGATCCAGTATCCATCCCAAACACACCAAGAAAAAGGTGTTTATAGCGAGGCCTTCAGATACCACAGAATATACTGAGGTGAAAGTCTTGGATATACGCCCTAACACATTTAAAACCAACCAGTACACTCCACTAGAGAAGAAGATCACATAATGGAACGGCCACCCAAATACCCCAAGAAAACCTGCTTCAATATGGAAAAAAAACAAACCTCCAACCGCCCCTCGTTGTCACCTATCACCTCACACGGGGTCACAGACAAGGTATCATCAAACAATTACAACCCATACTTGATGAGAACAACATCCTGAAAGAAATCTTTCCCAAACTCCCTCTTCTGGCTTTTAAACAACCTTCCAGCCTCACCAAGTTTTTCATCAGAAGCAGACCAGGACCCACCAACTCAAAATGTCACCCGACACTGCCATAATAACACATGCAAAACCTGCAGACATATCTCCAATGCTATGATAAACAACACATCTTTCAAGATCCAGGGGTCCTATACATGTCTATTATGACATGTGGCATATCTCTTCCAGTGCACTAAATGACCTAATAATTATGTGGATGAAGCCAGACAATCACTTTGCTCTCAAAAAAATTAACACAGAAAAATGATAAAAGACAAAAACACTGTATCACCCATGGGCAAATACTTTTAATAAAACAATCACTCCATATTTGACACCTTAGTCCTCGTCCTCAAAGGAAACCTACACAACACTTTCAAAAGATGAGCCTGGGAGCTTAAATTCATAACTTTGCTAGACAGGGCAGTTCTACACTACAATCTTGCATCGGCACAGCTGCACTGAGGCAGCTGCGCCGCTGTAGCACTTCAGGTGAAGACGCTCTAAGCTGATAGGAGAGAGCTCTCCTGTTGGTTTAATAACTCCACCTCCACGAGAAGCAGTCTACACGGTGGGGAAGGAGATTAAAGTCTGTACTGTATAACTATGTTGCTCACACCCCTGAGCAATGTATTTACTGTATTCCGAAGTGAGTTTTTAATGTAGACCTGGCCTAAAAAATCATGGTTTTAATAAAGACACTGGATTTATGGTTTATTATAGCAATCTATAACCCACTAACCCTCCTATGACTGCACAGGTGTTAACAAGCCAATACAGTATGTGTTAGTTCAGCATAAGTAGTTATCTGTGGCACTTCTGAGTACCTTTCCCAAACCTAAAGAAGAGCTCTGTGTAGTTCAAAAGCTCATTTCTTCCACCAACAGAAGTTGGTCCAAGAAAAGATATTACCTCCCCCATCTTGTCTGTCTATGACAGATATCTATGTCTGTCTATAACAGGGGTAGGCAACCTATGGCACGCGTGCCGAAGGCGGCACGTGAGCTGATTTTCAGTGGCACTCACACTGCCCGGGTCCTGGCCACCGGTCTGGGGGGCTCTGCATTTTAATTTTAAATGAAGCTTCTTAAACATTTTAAAAACCTTATTTACTTTACATACAACAATAGCTTAGTTATATATTAAAGACTTATAGAAAGAGGCCTTCTAAAAACGTTAAAATGTATTACTGGCACACGGAACCTTAAATTAGAGTGAATAAATGAAGACTCGGCACACCACTTCTGAAAGGTTGCCGAACCCTGGTCTATAATGTTGCCTACGATCCAACTCATACTCTGGATTCTGGCTAATCCAGATTAACTACATTCAAATCTGTATAGGCGATGGGAGTGACTGTGTCTTTGCGCCAGTGTAAGAACAGACTCTGAGGCGGTGTGCGTCACTGTCTCTCTGAGGTACTGCATTTCAAGGCAGTGGTGTGTGGAGCAATGTTGTGCCCTGGCTGGAGCATTCGTGGATGAACCCAGCCCAGGGTGGGACAATTGCCCAACTCTAACCCCCAGAGTGAGGCCAGGGCTCTGTGAAGGAACCAGGCCCCCGGGGGCAGGGCAGAGCAGGAAGGTGACGTTGCAGGTGGGGAGGCAGGGCACAGTGCCCGACTCAGAGGGTGTGGCGGGAGGAGTGAGAATGAGAAAAGGGGGAGGAGCCGTGTAGAAGGAGACGAGTCAGCTGCCCCTCCCTTATGCAGCGGTGGGGGGGGGAGAGATATTCTCTGAGCATGCGTACCAGGTGTTTGGCGTAGAGCCGCTCAGGACATCCCAACGGTCGCTCTCGCCCCCGTATCCTGACGGTGGGGGCGGGGAAAGAGAGCGAGCGCCCCGAGGGAATCTCGCGAGAGGCTTTCCCTCCACCTCCACGCTCCCCTCCTCCTCCTCCGACAGGACGGGATCTTTCGAGATCTCTCCCCCTCCCCCGAGTGGAGGCTGCAGGAGCCGCTGCTCATTTAAACGGGCTGAGTCGGCTGCGTCCGCACTAGTGAGGCGCAGGCGCCGGACGGGACCGAGCCAGACGCTTCAGCCACCCTTCCCGAGCTCCTCAGCCGTTCGGTCTTTGCCCGGCACCCTCGTCTCGTCTCCCGGATCCCTCCTCAGCCCATCTCCGGCCGCAGCATGTCGGTGGTGGGCATCGATCTGGGCTTCCAGAGCTGCTATGTAGCCGTGGCCCGGGCGGGAGGCATCGAGACCGTCGCCAACGAGTACAGCGACCGCAGCACCCCGTGAGTAAAGGGGAGGGAGAGCAGCGACCGGAAGGGGGGGGAGGCGCGCCGGGGACCTGCCGGATCCCGGTCGGCCCCTGTTAGGCCTGTGCCTGGGGCCTGGTGAAAAGCGGCTCTGCCCCTTCTCTCTCCCCCTCCCTTGGTTGGGGAACGCTGGTGACTTGGGGGTGACTCTCCGGAGCGTGCAAAAGCCTCACAGAATCCTGGCGCTGCGCCTGTAGTAAACGAGTAACGCGCGGCCCTGGGCAGCGGGTGTGGGCTGAGCAGTGCCCTCTCCTTACACAGCCCGGCGGGATCTTTGTACCGCAGGGAGACCTCGCTGCAGGCCGGGGCGCTCCCCGCTTGGTACCAACATGGGTTAAACGCTGTTCCCATCTTGTCGCGTGCATGGGAGCTGTGCGGGCGAACCACAGTGCAGCTCTGCGAGCAGGGCTTGGGACATGTGTTTCCGGGAAAGGGAGTAGGGGCCGCTAGGCCTGGCCACTTCCACTGAAGTGAGAAGGTGGGGAAGAGGGAAATGTAACTTTAAACAAAAAATAAATCAAACGTTTTCAAGCAGGAAGCGTGTGTAAGCTTATTTGGTTCACATTTATGACCTATAAATAAAAAAATGGAACTGAGATTGGGCAAAAAATGCTCTTTTGTCACTGTGCTTGTATGCTTCAACCTGTCCTCTGTGCTCCACCTCTGTATGTTATGAATATTTTGTCTGTCTGCTCTTAGGGGTACTTCCCCCAAGGAATTATGTGCAACTGCGCAATGCAGAATTTGTGCAGAATTAATTTTCTGTGCAGAATTTCACTTTTCCCAGCAGAATGGGCACTGCAGAGTGGCTGGCCGCTGCTAGAGGCCACTGGACCCAGCAGTCTGGCTCCCCACTTCCGTGTGCCTACGCAAGAGGTGCAGATGGGCTGTGGTTCCCAGCATGCCCTGAACAAAGGAGGTGGCATGTGGGCTGTGGCCCCCACCAGTGGGGGGAGTGCCCAGCCTGATGCGGATGGAGGTCCTGAGTCTCTGCCCAGTCTGGCTGCTGGGCCTGATCCTCATCCACCTGGGACCTGAAGTGGGCCCAGGAGACGTAGCTGTGCTGGCTCTCTGAGGATGAGGAGGGGTGGGGTCACACCGCATCCCAGGGTGGCACAGTAGCTGAGCAGAGCCTGTGGCTGAGTTCTGGAGACAGAGGTGCAGGCATCTGGGCTGGGAGGTGCCCTGCAGCTGAGTTCTGGGGGGAGTGGTTTGTGAGCATCTGGGCCCCCAAATAGCCCCTCCCAGTACACAACTCCCTCAACTGTACACCCCTCCAGCTCCCTCTCCCCTGGCAGTATCCTCTGTTTGGGAGCTTGAATTATGGTAACCTTACAGGGAAGAGTGAAAAAATGAGAATTGACTAAGACTGGAGGGACAGTTTTCCTCCAAGAAATACGTAGCTGGCACCTGTGACATACCCAGACTGAGGCATCCAACAAAAGCATAACAGAGAAACAGGAACTTGGTTGTTGTAGGGGTTTCTTTAACACTCTACTTGTGAGGGAATTTCTCTGTCTGTATTGTTAGACATACTAGCTAACAGGTATTTTGAAATTACCAAAATAATTGAAACTGGTGTGATTTTATTGTGTTTTGATAAATAAAATATGCAAAATGTTTAATTTTTTTGTGCAGAATTTCCCCAGGAGTATTGGGGCAGGGACCTTTTCATCATGACTGTAAAGGGCCACACATGCTTTTATTTTAGAAACAAAAATGGCAGTTGAAATACAGCTAGAGTCCTTTATACTTTAAGACTGAACTATTTTAAGCTTATTGTGAGCCATCTCTGTAGCTGTGTCCTCAACAATGCTAATAGCGAGCTTCATGCTCTACCAATGTAGAGGAAGATGGCTTCCTTTCTGGTCATAAATAACTCACTAAATAAAATAGCAAGAGAAGGTAAACTGAGGTAAAGTGACCAATTGTCAGTAGTATAGCTGAAGTTAGAACTTGGGAGTCCCTGACTCTCAGGTCTTCTTCATAAGGTTTTTTTTTTTAAGGGCTGACTTGTATAATGATGTTCCAGTGTATAATAGTAGTGCGATGTTTCAGAGTAAAATGTCCGTTCACTTGAACACAATGTGGTAGGAACTGATAGTGTTTTACAACAAACTACCTAGGCAAGGTAAAATTATTCATTAGTAACTCCATTTCTCAGTTTTCTCTCATCTTGGCAACAGTGATGGATGGCCAGCAGTATGGCCTCACCTTGCTTCCTTGTAAGTAATGCCATAACTCTGGCTGTCTTTAAGGAAGGAATGGAGAAGAGCTGTATGACTAATATGTTCATTCATTATACCTTTACTAGTTCTATACAAAGTACTACTGTCAAGACTTGTTTCTTAAACATGTATTTAAACAGTCTTGAAAACCAATGTCTAATAAAATTAGAGAATAACAGATACAAGATGTTGGTTAATTTCAGAAATCTTTCCCAGGTTTCAGGAAATTACTGCTTTTTAGTTTTGAAACACTAAAGTGAGTGTGAGTCTTTCCATTTCAATATATACAATGCAGTGCAGTTTTGCCACAACAGCTAGTAGATGTTCAAAAATAAACCTATGCTGGATTTGTACTAAGAGTACTAGAGGATTTAAAAACTTAAAAAAGTTCTCCAGCATCTCTGAGTAAAATGCTAATTATCATGGAAAGTCTACATACAATTCCCATGTCATTTTAATAACACTAAATACATTTAAAATAAATCCTGGAAACAAAATTTAAATACACTTTAACCAAAGGCTGAAACACAAATATACAAAGATAAAAATACTTAATGCCCTGCTTGAGAGAGAGAAGGGGGCCTGGCTCTCAGAGAATTGGATGCTAGCGCTTTCTGTTAATTAGGCTTTTTAAAGGTGTCATAAGTTGTTTACTTGGAAAAATGGGGCATCCAAAATCACTAGTCACTCTTGAAACTTTTGGGCCCAATTTGTAATCTAAAATTAGCTCAAAGTGAGGCTTGAACTTACTCTATGATGTACTTGATACTACCTGGTTCCACAGATCCAACACTTTCTTGGGCAGCGGGGAAACCAATGTGAAGGCAGAGTAAAATAATGTGGTTGATTCTGGTTTACATAACGAGATTTTAAACCTAAAACAGGGTCAGGATGTGTGACTTGCTGTAACCAATATATATTGAAATATTGTAACCTTAGCAACATCACTTTGCACAACTGATCACAGTTGAGTTTGTACAGCAGTTTAAAGAAAATGAGTTGTGTGTTTGAATTCTACCCTTGGATCCACGCTTGCTAGGTTCTTATTAAGGTGGTGGGATCTACAGATTGTCATCCCAAGGCAGAACTTGACCCTAGGCATATTTGCTCAGTGTTCGTTCAACTTTGAATATATGGAGTCCCCCATATGCCTTCCCCTGCCCCTCTGGTGTTTGCTTACGTGTTGACTAGACCTATTGTGCACAAACCCTCTGAACAATCACTGGCTCTAATGTTTTTGTGTTGAGATTGCTCACTTCAGTTGTAACTGAGATGGAGAAATCTAAAAGGGATATTTCTTGAAGTGCTCATATTATGACACAAAAATGAACTTGAACAAAACAAATTACCTGGAGAAAATGAATTCTCAATTGTGAAAATTAAAGTTGCCATCAAACAGAAGCTTGGGGCTTGCACCAATTTATCAAAGGCCATGTCTACACTCTGGGAACTATACCAGCATCGCTTCAGTGCCATCGCTATGCTGGCATAATCCTGTAGCATAGACACAACCTATGCTGACGGAAGAGGTTTTTCCAGTGGTGGAGGAACACCACCTCCCTGAATGATAGTAGCTAGGTTGATGGAATCATTCCTCTATCGACCTAACTGTGTCTATGCTGTGGATTAGGTTGGCAATAGCTATGTTGCTCAGATGTGTTGATTTTTCACCCTGAGTGACAGCTAGGTTGGCCTACATTTTAAATGTAGACCAGGCCTAAATCTTTCTAAACTGATTTAGTTAAATCAGTGCAGCTTGTATGGGCACTCTTAAATGGTTTGTGTAGCAGATATCAATTTATATTGATTAAGTATTGAACTAATCTAAGGCACCTTTAAGCCAATTTGAGTGTCCACACAAGGAAGATGTGCTGATTTAACTAAACAGATTAAGAAATTGATTTAGCAAAATCAGTGCAATTTCTGTGTTGACTGGACTGCTGTCTTGTATGACAGACGGGATGCATGAATCTTCCAAGGAAGTGCATGGAGACACAGGATAAATGTAATCCAAAGTGTGAAGGCTAAAGTGATATATGAGCAGCACCCACATGTTACTTTGTTCTAACTCATTAATATGATAGTTCAGAGTTTTAACTTTTCTGAAATCCTATCTTGACAAGATTTCACTAGGCTTCCCATGTCTGTCTTGGTGGTTGCATCTGCTTCTACTTAAAATGTATGAGTGTTTATTAAACTAAATTTTCACCAATTTGTGTGCTTATCCTATAATGTTCTTTGAAATTATAACTTAGTAAGTGTCTCTGTGTTGCTTAAGAAAACAAAGTATATAGCTTGAGCTTTGATATATCTGATGTATACCTGTGACTGGAGGTCTGCGTTCAGTCAGCCAGAGGGAAAGGGAAATAGCTCCTAGTGTCTTAAAATACACAGAAAATACTAACTAAGATCTGACCAGTAATGCCAGTATGGGCCACATAGACTCCAAATACAAAACTAAAGTATTGGAAAGCTTCCCAACATTCCTCTTCCACCATCCAGAGACAGAAATCCTTGATAAACTTCTTCCTTAGCACTGTTGAGGATTTTTTTGAAACCTGCAAAACATATGAGGCAGCGGTTTAGAACATAAATGTTAACTAAAGCCAATATAAATAAGGGCTTTTTAAGATAATCTTACATAGCACAATTTTTTTTTAAAATTGAGCCCTATTGTGATTTTAATGGAACAAATATGAGGTAGTGTAGAAAAGCCTTTACTACTGCTGCTGCCCATGTGGCACTCTTTTCGGTGGATAGAGAAAGGATTCTAGTCTCAGAACTGTTAATCTGGAACTCTGTAGAAGCACTACATTAATAACTAAACCAAACGTAATGATGTTCCCGAGAATTCAGAATGACTCATGAATTTTGCAGTTAACTAGCTAAATGTGTTCTATGCGCATAGGAGAGAAGTAGAACCTTCAATTAATGCTTCTATATTAATTTCTTCCGAAGGGCCAAATTGAATTAATAAATCTGGTTTCTTGTGAAGTGTTTAGCCTGAAGCCTCAAGATATATAGTTATGTCTACACTAAAAACGTTAGTGGCATAGCTGCAGCACTGAAGCTGCAGTGATTTAAAGGGATTTTTCCATTGCTGTAATAAATCCACCTCTCAGACTCCATAGCTAGGCTCACGGAAGAATTCTTCCATTGACCTACCAGTGTCTACACTGAGGCTTAAGTTGGCTTGCTTACATCACACAGCGCATTAAATTTTTCACAGCTTCCTGTGCTATGCCGTTAAGCTGACCCAACTTTGTAGTGTAGACAAGTCCACAGTATTACTTTTATTATTGCCTTAATGTTTCCATAAAACAGAACTTAGTAGCTTTTTATTGGCCAAGCCTTTGAATCATGTTATTAAGCACAAGACATGTTTCTAAATAAGTCCTCCTTAAGTTCAGTACAGTGTACTCCTATAAGTGCCATGACGGGCTTTCATTTGTTAACTAGATAATGCACCAACAATGGCTATAAAACAATCAACACAATCATGCCACAACAAATTTCCATGCAGGATATTCCAGAAACCCTGTTTCTTTCGTTTCCCATGGGGCAACCAGTTCTGTAGAGCAACTCTCTTGTCTGCTGCTTTGGGATCAATGTAATAATTATGCCTATTAAAATGTGCTTGTTAGTAGTAAAAAACTGGTTGAAATAATCCCTTTATTAGCAAGCAACATTGTAGATAACTTGGCCTAGAGCAGTGGTTCTCAAACTAGGACCGCCGCTTATTCAGGGAAAGCCCCTGGCGGGCCGGGCCACGTTGTTTACCTGCCACATCCGCAGGTTCAGCCGATCGCAGCTCCCAGTGGCCGTGGTTCGCCGCACCAGGCCAATGGGGGCTGCGGGAAGCGGCGGCCAGTACATCCCTCAGCCTGCACTGCTTCCTGCAGCTCCCATTGGCCCGGAGTGGCGAACTGCGGCCACTGGGAGCTGCGATCGGTCGAACCTGCGGACGCGGCAGGTAAACAGCCCGGCTGGGGCTTTCCCTGAACAAGTGGCAGCCCTAGTTTGAGAACCACTGGCCTAGAGGAACCATGTGGGAAATCCGTTTGATTTTATTTTTGTGAGTGTATTCAGGTTTTGTAAGGGCTCCTACAGTTTAACGTAACCGCTTTAAAATACTCAGGTATGGAGGCTTGACCAGCAGTAGTAACTTTCATTCTCTAAAAAGATGAGGACTTCTTTTATCTTTTAAAGAACTGGTAGGCATCAAAAAGCAACACACACAAATTATTTTGAATAAAGTGTGTCGATTTGGCTTTCCATGATTCAAACCCTAATGATTAATTTGGTGTTTGTGTGCTTTTTGCCTTGTGCTTATTCTATCCAGTCTTCCTTGTTGTTGGAGCAGAAGAGTTAACTTTACATTTGAAAAAATGGGAACTAAAAATTACTCAACTATACAGATATTTATAACTATAGAAATGAGTTTTTCCCTGGTATAACTTTTATTTTCACAAATATGATAGTGAAATTGGGCATCCATGATCACCTGCATTAATGGATGACAAAATTAGCCCTCTTGACTGTAATATTTATTCACCTTGCAGTGAACAAGCATCTCCCTGTCAGATTTCTACCCAACTGTATAAATTGCTTTGCAAACAAACCTTCAAAAGTGGCCAGAAACAGAAGTTGCTTTAAATTATGAATTCTCTTTTAAATTGAAGACTGTAAATATGTTTAAATTAAAATTAAGGCTGGACAAATGTTACTTTTATTATGAAACTTAGAGAAGTGTGTGAGTGAGTTGTTAGCTTTTATCCTACCATAGTGAATGTCCACCAATTTTAATGTACTAAAATTAGGGAATCCCTTTGACTATTAATAGGTTTCACTGCTCATAAGTTTACTATTTGTTAGAAAACTACTCCATAATGAGTGTTATGCTCTTCAAATATTATTCTAGAGACATAATGGCAGAGTAGGTCCTAGATTTTAATATATTGACTGTTAGTGGTTAACAGTGGGAAGAGCTTGGGGAAAATAGCAGTTTTAAAATTAAATGTTATTACAGTAATCTTGTTCTATACAACTGACAGTTTTATCTAGTAATAGTCTTAATCTTTAAATACATTTTTTTTTAAATCACTCAGTGGCTGCTTGTTAGAAATATAGTCTTTATTTCTAAATTTGAATTAGATCAGAAATGTTTCTTCTCATTATAGGTCATGTATAGCCTTTGGACCCAAGAATCGTTCAATTGGAGCTGCAGCTAAAAGCCAAGTAAGGATTTTGTATGTTCAAGAACTGCTTATAAGCCAAAGCAAAACTACTAACACAGTATTAAAAGAAAAAGTTTTTCCAGTATTTTCTCATTTATGGAGAGACTACAAATATCCATGTCGAAGTAGATATTTGCTTCTAAATTAAATCTTTAATAAATGTCTTAAGAAGCATTTGAGCTTTATTAAGCTGTTCAGTTTGTTACTCTGTAATGTATTCTGTCATTGTTCTGGATTGGGACTTAAAGGTTACGTAAGAGTGTACTACTTGTTGTTGTACATAATAGAATTTCCCTTTTTTAAAGAAACCTGAGAAATTACATACTAAAAAAATTGTTAATGTTTGGATTGCATAATCAAGCACTCAAAAAGTAAATACCATTTTCTCATGAAACATTAGTTCATCCCTCTTGTGCATATGCATTAGGGTAGGCTTTAATTACAAGATTGTGTACTGTTCTTTCCACAGGATCCTTGCCTCATTCATTGCATAGGCTGGAGGCAAAAGGGGCAGATAGATGTATGGTTGCCCATGCAACCATAAATGTCATTAACTTCTGAGTGCCTGACTTTACAACCTAAATAACTGTCTGCTAATAGTTTTTTTGTATAGCCAAGTAGAGTAGTTATGTAAATATTAAGCAGGGAGTAAGGCAAGACTTAGCTGATTTATGACCCTTCCTATCTACCAGTCAGATTGTCACCAATTTTTATTTTTGTAAAAGATGTTTCATGCCGGATCTATTGTTAGTCACCTGCAGAAAGTGACTCTTCAAACACGGTGAACTTTTCTCAAGAACAAATATCTTTAGATATTAGGAAATAATTTCCAGAATCCCTGAGATGCTTGAATATATACAGCAAGCATACTGTAATTGTGACCCCCCACATGTTCAGTGTGTTTTCTTTTTTTGCTAGAGTTAAATGTAAACATCTTGTCAAATGCAGAATTACTCCCCATGTGTGCTTGGTCTGATTGCATTAAGCTGTTTGCGGCCTGGAGATACACATTGGTGCAGGGATATAGTTGATATGCAGTTTGAACTGTAATAACTGGATTTTTGGAAATTCTAAGAGCAAGTTCATTTTTAAAGGGACAGTCAATTTAAAATCTAGTTACATATATATATAAAAAAAAGTAAAGATAATGTCTGATCCTACACATGCCCTTGAGCACCCATACTTTGGCTAAGGCCTGGTCTACAGTAGAAAATTATATCAGTTTAACTATGCTGGTCAGGGGTGTGAAAAATCCATACCCCTGAGCGGTGTAGTTAAGTCAACCTAAATCCCTGTGTAGGCAGCACTAGGTTGACAGAAGAATTCTTCTGTTGACCTAGCTACTGCCTCTCGGGGAGGTGGATTATTTATGCTTATGGGAGAATCCCTCCAGTCAGCATAGGTAGTGAGTGACTCTACACTCAAGTGCTACAGTGGTGCAGCTGCCGCAGTGCAGCTGTGCTGCTTGTAGCATTTTAAGTGTAGACAAGCCCTTAGCTTTCCCTTATGTGTTTTCCTCTCCCTTGTTGCTAGTGAAAGAATCATGTAAATATAATGGAAAACTTAGTATACAGAAAAATGACTATGCATAAAGTGCTGTCATACACAATATAAAGAAATTAAAAGCAGATACTTTCCTTCTAATCCTTGGTTTACATTAATCAGAGGCGTTACTTAGAACGAGAGTATATAGACAATTTTCACTACTTCAAGTTGACTGTCCTTTTAAGTCCCCATTTGGATTTTAAATGGGTTCATGACAACACTTGAAGTTTTTTAGGTAGGAAGACTCCAAAGTAGGTAGTAGTATCATGCAGGAATGTCGCATGGAGTTGGCTGGCCAGAGCAGGACAAGATGATGGACCTGAAAGTAACATTTAATGTGCTCAATGTCCTTCCTAACTTAGTTGGTGGCAAGTTGGGGAAGGTGGTCAAAGTGGGGAGAAAGGTAGGGGAAAGAGGAATCCAGTGAAGAGGTATATTGCTAAAGATGGAATTTTACAGCTATTTGCAGAACACCTTTTAAAAGTGAGCTGTGTTTACATGGATTTTCATAAACGTTTGCTAAAGGTTTTAAAATAGAATTTTAAAAGATCTAAACAAATTCCCGCAAGAATCCTTTGGGAGATGAAAGGGGAAGAGGTAGGATTTTGGGTTTGCGTATTTTAGTAAACACCTTATATTGTTGGAAAATACAGATTAATTACAAATTTTGATTTGGCAAGAAAAGCATAAACAAACATGCTATTGGCTTATTTTCTCTGAAATTCAGAAGCTCCCCTGCCATCTCAGACTAATGTATTTTTCTCCCTTTAGGTTATTTCAAATGCAAAGAATACTGTACAAGGTTTTAAAAGATTTCATGGCCGTGCATTCTCAGATCCCTTTGTTCAAGCTGAAAAAGATAACCTGGCATATGAACTTGTCCAGCTGCCAACAGGCTCAGCTGGCATCAAGGTGAGTCAGACATACTTGGAAGAGAACCATAGGGGAAACTCAATGACAATTCATATGTCTGTTTAGTTTTGAACCCTTTTGCACTGGGGCCTCTATCTTTGCAAATCCACTTTCCATTAGAAAAATCTTTATTGCTGGATTAATAAATGTAGGGAGATTTGTAGTGCAGGCTAAAATTCAAGCTAGTAAAATCTTCTTATTTTATGAAGGAGGCTTGGAACTGCTTTGTGAAATAGACTAAGTGATTTCAGAATGCTAGAGAACTTAATTGACTAGAATTGTAGGTAGTGTGGGAAGGATCTATGCGAACTTTTTCATATGACTCAGGCCTGAATAGTTAGTAATACCCTTTTGAGTCCTGAGCATCTTGATTAGACATTCCCAATTGTAACAAACAGTGGTCACTGATGTGCACAAGTAAGGATTAAGACTCAGGTTCCTTTTCACTTGTGATTTAGCTAATCCAGGATTTGAATTCAGTTATTAGAATGCCATTGTTTATCAAGGTCTGCTTTAAATTAAAAAACCTCTTTGCTGTGTGAACAGTCTTTTGCACTCTATAGTGAGTTTGGGAGATGAAGAAAATACCAGAATAGTATTCAGTACTAATGCTTCAGATATACTGCAAGGCTAGAGGAGAAAAGCAGAATATTTCAGACCAAATTTCAATAAATATATTTATATTTTAGTTGCAAAACCTGTTCAACAATGGGAGGAATTTCCTTAACTTAAATAGTCTATTGGTATCTAATGGAACAGGCTATTGTTAAAGGCCCAGTAAAGAGTCAACTGCATACATTCTTACATTTGGAACCCAGGAAACTTGAGCTTGTATATACACCTCTACCCCGATATAACGCGGTAAAGCAGTGCTCCGGGGGACGGATCAAAGCAAATTCGATATAACGCGGTTTCACCTATAACGTGGTAAGATTTTTTGGCTCCCGAGGACAGCGTTATATCGGGGTAGAGGTGTATGTCCTTTTCAACTTGCCTCTCTCTTAAAATCTCTTGAATTCTCAAATGTAAATATGAATAAAATGAGAAACTGTCATCTTATCCTGTGGTGCCTTCCCTACATGGCTTAGGCAGTGAAGTGGGGGCAATTATACAAGTATGTTGCAGGCCCTAGGCTTGGTTTTAAGGACCACTTAAAAATTTTGTTTTTGCAGGCTTAGGTCAACTCCTTAATATCACTTGAGCATGTTGTTTCTTGTCATTTACCATACTTATACAAGCTTTTCACTAAAGGTTATGTATATGGAAGAAGAACGAAACTTCACCATTGAGCAGGTGACAGGAATGCTCCTCACCAAACTAAAAGAAACTGCTGAGAATGCCCTTAAGAAGCCTGTAGTTGACTGTGTTGTTTCTGTAAGTAGGTGATGGTAAACTTGGTTACATTAACTTGGCTACATAGTGTATCTGCATAAATTGAAGAATCATGGTGGTAATGGAGTTGTATTGCAATTTATAAACCAGATTTATAAACAAGGTTCACATAAACCAGTGCCCCTGCTTGTTTTCAGTAAACTTTGTGCCTTTTTTTACTCAGATCTCTCCCTGAAAACTGATGTTTAGCTTATCACGCTAACATTGTAAAATATATTTTATAGATTTAATCAATACAATAATACTATTTGTAGCTGGTTTTGCTCAGTTTTCACTAAAGGTGAGATCAAGTGGAAAGGCATGAGAAAATTATGTAAGCAATTAAATCAAACCATTCTCTTCCCCATGTAGCTACTCACTTTTTCTTGCTTGCAACACTCAAAATAAAAATAAATCTTAAACTTGCAGGAAATACTTAAAAATAAATAAGGGGGGGAGGGGGGGAGGGCTGGCTTGTGTACCAACCCTCTGAACAATATTTTTCTAGTGATTTGTTGAGGATTGCCCTTCTAAATATGTATCTCACTGCTGTGCATTTCTTGCAGGTTCCTTGTTTCTATGCAGATGCAGAGAGGAGATCTGTGATGGATGCTACACAGATTGCTGGCCTCAACTGCTTGCGACTAATAAATGAAACTACTTCAGGTAATCTTATTCTCTTTAAAATGTATATAGGATTGGAATTATAAAACTTCTTTCTCTGTCTGTCACACACCCCTTCTATCTAGAATTACCAGTTCTATACACTAATCTGACTTTGATTGCTCTGCAAGGTTCCTAGAATCTGAGTTATTTCTATGGTAATACAGCTCCAGACTTTGTTCATTAAAGATGCTTAGAAATAGACATCGAAGAAATAAATGCAAGACATAAGAGGAACTAACTGTTTTTGTAGTTAGTCTTCCATGCCATGGCTTTTGTATCTGGTCCATTATTTAACCAGATGTAAACTTTATAACTTTGAAAAGTAGCATTAAATCTTGACAGTATAGTCATTCTTTAACAAGTACTGTTTAGGAAAGCAACACCAAAAATGGAATTGAATGACTGCCATTTTGTTTACTGCATTGACTTCTCTCTTTTTTTTATAGTTGCTCTTGCATATGGAATCTATAAACAAGACCTGCCTGCCCTAGAAGAGAAGCCAAGAAATGTTGTTTTTGTTGATATGGGACATTCTGCATATCAAGTTTCAGTATGCGCATTCAACAAAGGAAAACTGAAAGTAAACAATCTTACGCATCCATTTTAATTACCTGTAAAATTCACCATGACATTAATGGATTGCAATAGGCTTGGTTGACTGCCTTAATATGGCAGTATATGCAGGCAATGCAATTTATACTTTCCAAAGGTTCAACTTTGTCCTATGTTAGAGAACTGGGGAGACGATCTGCTTAAGTTTGTTGAAACAAACATGTTTTCTTCAGTCGCTTTTTGGTATAGTGTGAGAATAAAAAATAAATTGAACTAACTTCTCTATAGTAATAGTACAACTTAGGAGACGGGATGTCTTTTTAAAAAAGGTGCTCTAATTCAACCACAGATTCATGTTTTAAAGCAGGAATTACTGAATTAATTTATTGTTATGAAGGTCTGACTAAATGACCATAATGCTTCATGTTGACCTTGAAACCCATGATGTGAGCACTATAGGAAATATGATAGGTGTGAAGTGTCAACAGTTAAATTTCTTAGAACTTTCTCAACTTGAGCAGGAGATTAGATTGGGTCTTACTTTGAAGCACAATTGCCTTAACACTTGTTTCTTGTTTCTATTAGGTATTAACATTTCTTTTTTCTGTGAGATAAAAATCTTCAGTAATGTTAGCATTATAGCCAAAAACATATTATGAAATCCAATAATCCTATATTGCTGCTTCAGTTGAAGGAACAAGTAAATGTGTTGTGATAAGTGCTCAGATAGTTAGGAGAGTAGTGCCTCAAGAGAACTGAAAAGTAGGCTAAAGTCTTATGGAATGCTAGTTTAAATGGAATATAGCTGAGATAATGTTCTGAACCAGAAGGCTACAATGTGCTCTGATGGGTCCAAGAACAAATTAATTGTATGGAAACTTTATATAAAGTTAACACACTGAAACAATAGGAATGGTACATATTGAAGGAGAGAGGTGAAGTGTTAATAAGTACTGGTGTGCAGAACGGGATAACGGCACTTTTAGGGGGTGTGGAATTGTGAATTCAGCATTTTCTGAAAAAGGGATTGAGAAATCAGTGAGATGGCGGTAAAATGATGCAATAGGAAAAGATCAATCTTAATGTGGTTCTAAGAGCAGAATGAGTTTAGATGTGGGAGTGAAGGAACTAATCTCAGAAGCCATTTTCTAGTAATGATAGATGAGGAGGCCTATTGAGATTGGGGTGATGTGTGCATGTGCAAGTGGTACATGCGTTTCAAAACTGTCTGGAATTCAGGCAAATTGGAGAGGCAGTAGAGAAGGGAGTTGTCATCTTAAAGACATGAATTAACAGATGAATGAGCACATATCTGCAGGAGTTAAACATGAAGAAAACAAATGAGTTTATTTTTAGCCTGGTGTGGACATACAGGCATCATACATTAAACTGGGATATGACTCAAACTGTGGCAGTAGTGTAAGAAAGGTTGGAAACTTTCTTGGTAACACTTGAAGAGTACAAGATCATGCCACTCACTGCACCTATGTTCCTTGTGTTGGTATACTTAACTGAAAAGTCTTCCTGTAGCAGTGGGAGTCCTGGCTACCCTAGTGCTAGCACTTAGACCCAGGTGTCTAGAAATAGATTGGTGCCAGGGGTTATGCAGAACAAAGGTTATGACAATTTAAGGCAGGGGAACCACATAATTGCTACTGTAATCTCCAATATCACCATTTTAATGCATATATGACATGTTAGTTGCCTTTTAATATTTGGGGATATTGATTTTTTGTGTGTGCGCACCAGAGCTCAGGACTGTGTCTGAATAAAGGCTTGAAACTCCTGCAGGCACTAGCAATTTGAAATGAACTAACTTGCTGTTCAAGTAGTGTCCCTATGGGTGCTCTACTCTAAGTGTATTTGCATCCCTGCGCCTCAGATTGGAGATTTTAGGTAGCAGTGTCTATTCGGCCTGCACATGCGCTCTCGGTCTTGGGCTCTGATAGAATTGCGTCCCCCATCAATGAGGCCCTGCTCAATTCAGTGAAAACTATATGGCAGGCACTAGCCACAATACCCCTTATGTGCAAATGGGCGGACAAAAAAAATTGTGTGCCCTCTAACGACATGGACATTTTATTTTCTCACCCCTCCCCAAATACCCTGGTTGTCAACGCTGTTTAGCATGGTGCTGTCTGCCACATTTGTTAAATGACACCATATGACAAGGACTGGAAAAGACGATGTATTTGAATCGAAATCATATTAATCAACAACAGATCTAAGAGATCCCCAATCTCTAAGCAAAGACTTTTTAGAGGGATATCAGAGTGTATTATCTACTGCTATCACACACAGGACCTTTATTCTCCTTCTGGAGCGCAAACTCACTCTGCAAGATCTGTCTCCACTTCCACAGCCTTCCTCAATAACGTTCCGATCACAGAAATATGAAGAGCAGTGACTTGGGCATCTGCTCGTACATTTGCTGAACACTTTGCAGTCACCCGTGACTCAGCATTTGCTGCTGTATTTGGCTCGGCTGTACTGTCTTCAATATTGGACTCTGCTCCGAAGCCCCACCACTCCATTAGGGGTACTGCTATAGTCACCTAGAGTGGCGCACCCATAGGGACACTACTTTAAGAAGAAGAGGTTACTCACCTTGTGCAGTAACTGGTTCTTCAAGATGTATCCCCCTATGGGTGCTCCACTATCTGCCTTCCTCCCCTCTGTTTTGGAGCTCTTACCAATGAGCTGTGCGATAGAGAAGGAACTGAGGTGGCTTGTCTGCACAGCACTATATAGCAGCGAGGCAAAGCATGAGATGGGGAGAGCACACATGCAGACCGAATGGACACTGCTACCTAAAATCTCCAATCTGAGGTGCAGAGACACGAATACACTTAGAGTGGAGCCCCATAGAGAAACACATCTTGAAGAACCACAGTTACTGCACAAGGTGAGTAACCTCTTCTTCAGTACAGCTGCTGAAAAATAGTCTGGGAGAGTCAAAACATTACACAGTTTTCTTGCTCTGTTCCATTTTGGTGTATTGTGTAATCCATGTCACCTGTAACTGGTGTAGACAGATACGGTGTATGACATACTATCCTTGACAAGCTATGAACTTGGTAACTAGAAGCATCATCTAATCTTAAAACTGTCTCTACAATGCTAGCCCAGGGAAAAGACCAGCTCTGTCAGGATTGCACCCTTGCTGCCCATACACAAGGCACTTTTACAGTGGCACAAGTAGGAGCATCAGCGTGAAATAACTACTTCTGCCAGCAGTCCTGGTGAAGTGAAATGTGCCAGAGTGGCATGGGACTGACACTTTATTGCTGGTAGGGAATGAACCAAGTGGAGGCACTGAGGAGGGAAATAAAAGGTTAATAATTAGTTCCTTTTTTTTCTGCTACTAGCAGAAAGCGGTTACCAGGCTGCTCCAACACAAAGCATTTACCTACCCATGGTGGCAGTAGAGGAATAAAGCTGAGCAATATATCGGATTCTTTCTGCCATAGTAGAAGATCTGTATTGAAGCAGCCAGGTGTTGTTCTCCTAGACAGGATTATGATGTCAAATATAAATTACTGGAACACGCTATTCTGAGTGTTCAGACAAAGAAATTGCTTAACATGTATTGGTTACTATCAGGCTTTAGTGAGTAATCAGTAAATAGAACCATTTTCTTACTGAAATATTTTACTCCTTGTCTCGTTTTTAGGTTCTTGCTACAGCATTTGACACCACACTTGGTGGCAGGAAGTTTGATGAAATGTTAGTTAACTATTTTTGTGAAGAATTTGGGAAAAAATATAAATTAGACATCAAATCAAAGATTCGTCCATTGCTGAGACTATTTCAGGAGTGTGAGAAACTGAAGAAGCTGATGAGTGCTAATGCCTCTGATCTCCCAATGAACATAGAATGCTTCATGAATGATATTGATGTTTCTGGAACTATGAACAGGTATCTTCAGATTGCTTATCATAAAGTCTGAGTTGATTTAAAAACTGAAAAAATAGGTAAATACAAATGTTTTGATCATCTTTGGTACATTTAGGTCACTGATTCTAACTTGAGTTATCAACAAAGTACTGAACAATGACTCTTTAGTAGCCTACGTGAATTAAAGCAGGCAGTCTGAGTTACTAGTGTCCAAATAAAAAACCAGTTGTCAGTCTGGCCATAGGTCACAGTGTGAATGGGAATGAGGATTGAACCATCTTCTTGCCCTTACAGGTGTCATGTTCACCTGTGTTCTAGTATTAGATGATGCCTCCAGAGCAACATTCACAAACATTTCTGGGGCAATATGGGAGAAATATACATTGACTCTTTGTATGTTGTACATGTGATCACTAGGGGATTTGAATTACTTGTTAATGTGGCACTTTCTAGATCACTGAAACTAGTTAAATGCCAACATGAAATCCTTCTTTTAACAGGTAATAGGAAACTGAGGCTTGAGGAACTTAAGGAACAACAAACTGGTACATAGCAGCATAGCTTATAAATAGCAATAGTTTAGACAGTGAGCAGGAGAAGAGGGGAAATGACTAGTATACACTCTTTCATAGAGATTCACTGCTTTTGAGTTAGTAAGTTTCACCATCTCTTGCCCTATATTCTGTAACAAGTTAAGAACAGCTTGTAAGCACTTAGGATAGAACCTAAGTTTGAACCCTGTTCATCAGCAGTAGTGGGCACTTATCTTCAGACTTCATGCTCCTTGGTGGCCTGTCAGAACCCAAATCTAGGGAACTTCAAGTGCAAGGGAAGAGGGACATATTCAGTTTAGCATTTGATTATTTTTTGTTGATTGTCGTAATTAATGCATGTAATCGCTATAAAAAATTGATATAATGAAAGTTCTTCAGGACAGGGACTGTGTTTGTAAAGTACTGTACCTAGCATCGTGGGATTGCAATCCTGATTTGCAGCCTCTGGGCACTATCCTAATATAAAAGGTGGCTGGAGTTGGCGGGATCATGGCAGAATAAGTATAATTTGTACATGGGACTCTCTCCAGAAGTGTATATACCAAAGTATCTTACTCTTGATGGGTTTTCTTTTTGGCATGGGTGTAGGGATGTTGTAAATCACACACACTTGTATTGTGGAATAGTCAGCTTTGTTTTCTTATACAAAAAATCGCTTAAGTGAAACACAGAACTTTATAAAATACTGTAGGATTCTGGATGGAGAAATATAAAATTTACACTTTGCAAACTTAAAATTGTCTTTCAATTTCAGCTGCATACAGTTGCATTTTGCAATTTAAATTTTTGTTCATGGGAGTCTAACTTGACATATGGCTTTTTCCAACAGGGGCAAATTTTTAGAGATGTGCGATGGTCTCTTAGCTAGAGTAGAACCACCTCTTCGCAGTGTTCTGGAGCAAGCTAGTAAGTGTACATGCATTCTCTTGACTACAATGCTTAATGGTATACATACAGGAGAAAAATATATCTCTGGTTTTAGCTTTCTTTAGACGTTTGTCAAATCTTAAATTAAATTTTGCACACTTAGTGTTATGTAGCAGTTTAATTGCAAGTTGCATAAAAATTTCCTTAAAAAAGCATCCCTGTGTAAAATAAGATATTTTGATATCTGTGAGTACAGAACTTTTAATCGTGGCTAGAATAACTTTAAATAAAATTTCTAGAGATTTTATTGTAATCAAGTGCAATATCTTGTTCCTTGTTAAGAGGAACTAATTGCTGCTAATTTAGTGTAGGAATTTTCATAACATAAAGTTGCTAATGTATGTCTACTTCTTTTTTAGAGTTAAAGAAGGAGGATATTTATGCAGTAGAAATAGTTGGTGGTGGTACAAGAATCCCTGCTGTAAAGGAGAGGATCAGTAAATTTTTCGGTAAAGAAGTCAGTACCACTTTGAATGCAGACGAGGCCGTTGCACGAGGCTGTGCATTGCAGGTAAACAATTGCCTGTATGTTAGGGGTCTCCTGATTCTTTGTTGTTGAAGTCAATGAGCATTTAAGCCCAAGGGCATGTCATGCTAGAGTATCAGGCATTGTGAAACTTACTTCACCTTTTGAAGTGCATGTGTGTTGTAGAAGTGATTTGATTGACCATTAAGAAGTGGGCAGTGGACAGGTGAGATTGGCTCACTGCATAGACAGTTTGTTGGCTGATCAACTGAGATGTCTGGCTGGGGCAGACAGCACAACCAACAACTTGACATGGTCCTCTAGAGTTGGGTATATATTCCAGTTATGACTGGAAACAATAGATGCTATATAAACATGTAAACTATTAAATTATTTTTTCCACTGCAAGACTATTACTGGTATCTTGGCAGATAGTTCTACAGAAGAATTTAGCCAACACTAAGAACAGGTTGACATTAAAATTAATCATGAAATTAGGCAAAGCAAGATTACATTGCATTGTTGCTTAGTTCAATGTACAGGTCTGTCGCATCTTAGGCGCATTTAACATGTGCGATTTCAGCTTTATGTGGTCGGCAAAAACAAGAAAAAAACAAAAAAAAAAAGAGAAAAATAACAATTTAAATACTGTTTCTGTAGTGCGGGCGATTCCGCCCGCCATTACACTCAATGTAATTTTGACTATACGCGGTTTTCGCTTTAGGCGCTGACCGCGGAACGTAACCCCAGCGTAAGATGAGACAGACCTGTATTGCATATATTCTTATAGAAGTGAAACATAGTTCAAGTAAAGAATAAGATGACATGGCTTGACTTAAATTCTTGCAAATGAAAACTACATTGGTGTGACGCTTGCTACAGCCAACCCTGGAGCAGTGCTAAAGTCATTGCTAGTGACAAGTTTAAAGGTCCAATAACTTGCGTATTACCTGAGCTAGAAGCAAATACTGTGTATTGTTTCAAGTGCTCACTAATCATGTCATTTTTGACAACTGCCTTTTCAGCCATTAGTATAGTGTAAAACATCTGTTTCTAGTTCAGCTATTCTCAAGAAAGGGCCTTTGCTTTAATTGTTGTATGGCACTTGAATACCATGGTAATATGCCCCTTACAAATTCCTGTTAATTTAAGTGTTTGACTCCTACATCATCTGTTAACACTAAAAACGTTTTATTGGAGCCATTAAAATATTCAGAACCAGGAAACTTGCTACCAGATGGTCTTGAATGAACAACTGGAGGAGAAATTTGATTCACTTAGAATGAATACAAACAAAACATGACTGTCCCTGAAGTTGTCTGATAACTATAGCAAAAGCACATGACTCCATCAGAACGGAAATAGGATATTTTAAAAATTTAGATGTCTTTAACTTGGAGTTAACATTTGTAATAGTCATTAAACAAACTAAAGGTCTGGCATTACTGCCTACCTATATTTTCATTCTGCACAATTGGACTTACCCTTCTGCTGTTTCTTATAGTGTGCTATTTTGTCCCCGGCTTTCAAAGTGAGAGAATTTTCTATCACAGATTTGGTACCATACCCTATTTCTTTAAGATGGAATTCACCAGCAGAGGAAGGGTTAAGGTAAGAATTTAACACTACCAAAACTTTAGCATGCCTATAAAAGGCTCAAAACAGAAGCTGCCGAAACTTAAACCAGATGGACTCACTTATTGTAAAAGTTTTTCAAGCCTAAATGCCAAAACTTAAATTGCCGCTCTTGTGGTGGTAACAGTAAAAAGCAATCATTTTAGCTTTTGTCTAGTTAAATACTTCAGCTTTTTAAATACACCCATGCTGTAATTTGTATAATTGCTAATGAGCCTATGGTAAAATGGTGGTCAATGTAAAGCCATATGTTGTCTAATAAACTTAAGTTGTCACCTCTGTATCCACCTCTATCAGGCATTTTAGTGCTTCTGCTAGGTCTTGCTGAATATTTCTCTCTAGATGTTATAACAGCTACCTGCTTTCTTAAATCTTTCCCTTCCACAGTAACTGTGAAGTTTTCCCCAAGAATCATGCAGCTCCATTCTCCAAGGTCCTCTCATTCTTCAGAAGGGAGCCTTTCACTCTTGAGGCCTACTATACTTCTCCCAAGGAGTTGCCTTACCCAGACCCTGCTATAGGTATTTAACAAAGGGGAAGAAGAAATAAGAACTAATTCCATATAGTTAGAAAAGAACATTGGGGGGTTGGGGATGGAGTGTTATCAACTTTCTGATCTTGTAGGTTGGACTTTCCCATTCCACTTCAACAATTATGATACTGACGGTGTGTTAGCACATAAGTATCTTTTGGATACATTTTTAGTATGGCTCAGATTGGGTTTTAAATCCATGTGAGTGGAGAAGAAAATCCTAAACTCCCAAACCACATTAATTGGTGGAGGAGAAACATATGCTAAATGGAAAAAGATAGTTTAGTATTTGGGAAAAGCTAAAGGTTTCCTAAAAGTACCCACAGCCATTTTTCCAAATGCCACATTTCCAAACTTTAAGTGTATCCTGGAAATAAGGGACAAACTGCAAAGCAGAGTAAATGTTACTATGACTAATTGAATAAAATAAATCATTTGGTTCAGTTATTTTTGGCAAATGACTTCCACAACTGGATTTAATTGCAGTCTATTATCAGCAATAGTCAGGATCTGCTAAATGTTCACACTTTGATTATTTATCTTAAGTAAATATATCCTTTTTTCTCTCCTGAAATGTTTAGCTCAATTTTTGGTTCAAAAGGTTATGCCGCAAACAGATGGATCCAGTTCAAAAGTGAAAGTCAAAGTCAGAGTAAACATCCATGGTATTTTCAGTGTTTCCAGTGCATCTTTAGTAGAGGTTCACAAATCTGATGAGAATGAAGAGCCAATGGAAACAGACCAGCATGCGAAAGACGAAGAGGTAATGCATTTTATTGCTGTGGAGGTCCTCTAGGAAAGAACTTGGGACTGAGAACAAACTGCTCATAATTTGGTCTCAGTTTCAGAAAAAAGCCAGGACTAGTGCATTAACCCTCTAAACCAGATCAAGTAACAATTGTAACCTTTCCACCCACATTGCTGCTTAGGCATCAGGTGGATTTGAACACACTGTATGAATGTTGCTTAATTAATCTAGATTATGATGCAAGTATTCAAATATAATGCTGTCATAGGTTTCACCCCCACTCTGAACTTTAGGGTACAGATGTGGGGACCTGCATGAGACCTCCTAAGCTTAATTACCAGGTTAGATCAGTATGCTGCCACCACCCAAATATTTGAGTCATTTGGGAAACTCTGTCTTCTCCCCCAAAATCTTTCTCTTCCAAGTACTATAACCCTTCCCTGGGTAGTCTTGAGAGACTCCTCCACCAATTCCCTGGTGAATACCAATCCAAAACCCTTGGATCTTAAAACAACGAGAAATTAACCATCCCCCCTCCTTTCCCCCCACCAATTCCTGGTGAGCCCAGATCCAACCCCCTTGGATCTTAAAACAAGGAAAACATCAATCAGGTTTCTAAAAAGAAGGCTTTTAATTAAAGAAAAGAAAGGTAAAAGAAAAACCTCTGGGAGATAGCATACAAGCTGATCTCCCAGACAACAGATTTAAAACACAGAGGATGTTCCCCTGGGCAAAACCCTTAGTACACCAACGAATAGCCAATTTGATTATTCCTCTAATGCCCAAGACAAGTTACAAAAAGAAAATAAAAATAAGCTAATTCCTTCACTAAATACTCACTACCCTGTTTGATTCCTGATTCATTCCTTTTCCTCTCTGGTCAGAACTGAAACTGACCCAAGACAAAGGGAACTTCCCTCCTTCCTTTTGAAACATCTTGTCCCCCCCATTGGTTCCTTTGGTCAGGTGTCAGCTAGGCTAGGTGAACTTCTTAACCTTTTACAGGTAAAAGAGGCATTAACCCTTAACTATCTGTTTATGATAAATGCATTAGCCCTGACTTTTCCTGAAACTAGGGCCAAATTATAGGTAAGTCACAGGTGGATAGTTCTTTCCCCATTTGTGTACATCACAAAAATCACCACACATCTGTCAGTCTTTGCCCCGGGAAAGCCCATTTCTAAAGGACTGGGTTGGTGATGCAGCTGTAGATTTAAGAACATTGCTAAATATATAGGGAAGATAATACAGGCTGTACCTTTATATTATACTTAATAGTTTTGTATTTTGGGAATACCAGTCTTGCACAACAATACTATTTCAGATGAGTTAGTGAACAAACAAAAAAGACAAAACTTAATGTCTTTAGTTTAAGGAACGGTATTTGGTAGCTTTCAGGCGAAACTTGTTTTGTAAATGTTTTCATTTTATATATATATATTATTCTCTGTGAAACTTCCAAGGTTTTTTCTGTTTTTGTTTTGTTCGTTTGTTTCCCAAGGTTTTTTGTTTTGATTTAAATGTTCTCCTGCAGTGTTTGTCACTCAAACACTTGTGCCTGAGAATAATTGAAAATGAATGAAGGGCAAAAAGTAAACATGTATTTGGTAAATGCCAACAGTGTGCTTAGAGAGACAAGGTGGGTGAGGTAATCTTTTGTTGGACCAACTTCTGTTACAAAATTATCATTGATGTATCAGGTATATCACTGGATTCTTGATGAATTTGTCCAGAAATTCTTCTTCAAGGTGGCCCATGAAGCGGTTGGCATATAGGAGAGGTTGATCCAATAAAAGATATTACCTCACCCACCTTTTCTCTCTTAATATCCTTGGACTGACATCAGCTACAGAGATCCTTATAGCTGGTGAGGAAGAAACAAATTCCCCTAGTGACTACCCTCTGCCACTTCCTCCTGCCACCCTACAATCTGGGGCTTCCATTAGGTAGCAGGTTTGATGCAAATGTCAAGAGCCTAATAGGACCAACAGAAATTTTTTGTTCTTACCCCCTGCATAAAACCTGTAAAAGTTTTAAAGCCTCATGCAGTTATGTCACACGGCATGCCAGACTTCACCTATGCTCCAGGAAAGGATGAAATCACTACATCCTACCCAGAGACTCCAGATGAACAGGGTCGTGGTACCACAAGAAGTCCTCTCCAAATTAAACTGTGGAAAGACACACTTCAAGTACGCAACAGAAAATCCTCCTCTACACTTTCCTACCAAGGCTCTGTTGGATGCATCCACTCATTTAGATGACCTTCAGATTCAAGGCCTGTGGTCCCCTCAGGAAGCTCTTCTCCACATAAACGTCCTAGAGATCAGGGCCATCAGTCTGTCATGCAAAGCGTTCCTGCCTCTTTTTCATGGTACAAGTGGGGACAGACAAAATCACAGCAATGCACATCAACAGGCAAGGGGGAGCAAGATCATCCGTACTCTGTCAGGAAACCATACATCTGTGGAATCAGTGCATTCTGAACCAAATCACAGCAGTGGCTCTGCACCTTCCTGGCCTTCAGAACACCTTGGCAAACCAGCTTAGTAGGCACTTCTATGACCATGAGTTATCTATCAGACTCAGGCATATAGAGCATCTTTTGCAAATGGGGATTTCCAAAAGTAAATCCATTTACAACAGATCAGAACAAGTGTCAGATATTCTATTCCGGTGGGTGTGCAAGCTCAGGATTCCTAACAGATGCCTTCCTCATCCCTTGAACACTGGGGTTGATGTATACCTTTCGACTGATCCCCATGATCCTGAGGGTCTTGAGAAAACAGAGGATGCAGGGCACAGGATTGAAAGACCCAGCGTGGGTTAGGCAGTTCTGGTATTAGGATCTGATGAATCTTTCAATGCAGCTCCCCAAAAACCTTAGCTGCTTTGACGGATAGTCTCCCAGAACAACTGCCAGGTCCTGCACTTGAACCCACATCATTGTACCTGACAGCCTCGGTACATCCACTGAAAGAGGCTGTTCACAATGGTGTGCTCCAAAGCAAGAAATCCATAACCAGGCTGACTTACAAAGCTAAATGAAAGAGGTTTTCTATTTGGAAATAAGGGAGAAAGGTGGTGCTGAAGTCCAAATCTCAGTGATACTGGACTGTTTCAGGGCTAGCAAACAATCTCTGGATTTTCTTGCATAAGGGTCCTTTTAGGAACAATATCTGCACAATGCCCCCTGATCCAGAGCCACACTGGATTTTACAGCAGCAAGATTCGTGAAGGGCCTCCTGCATGTTTTCCACCTAGTTTGGGAGTCCTTCCTTCTTTGGACTTTAATATAGTTTTAGCAGAATTGATGAATGCCTTCTTCGAGCCCTTAGCAACCTGTTCCCTATACCACCTCTCAATGGAGGCTGTCTTTTTGGTAGCCATTGTATGAGCTAGGAGGGCAGGGGAGACTTGAATTCTCAATATACAGTATTTCATAAGGACAGGATTACTCTTAGGCCTCAACCCTAGTTTTTACTAAAGATTGTCTTAGAGTTCCATATAAACCATTTCTAGTTTTTGTTGTTGTTCCTAAACGTCACTCAGCCCCCAGAAGAATGTAGGCTTCACATGCTTAATGTAGTAAGAGCACTGAAAAATCATCCAGGAACATACTGACTATTCGTAGTTTTTGCTATGTTCTCTGTCGTGGTGGAGGTTATCATAATGCAGGGGTTCTCAAACTTCATTGCACCACGACCCCCTTTGGACAATAAAAATCACTGTGACCCCAGGAGGGGGGACTGAAGTCTGAGCCAGCCTGAGCCCCTGGGGGGGGGGGCAAAGCCCCGAAGTCCAGGCTTCAGCCCCAGGCAGGGGGCCTGTAACCTGGGGCCTGATGCCCAGCGCTGAAGCCCTCTGGCTTTGGTCCCGGGTCCCAGCAAGTCTAAGCCAGCCCTGGCGACCCCATTAAAATGGGGTCCCGACCCACAGTTTGAAAACCATTGTCCTAGTTGGTCTCCCGCGTATAAGGAGATATCAGTTAGCCAAGAGAGATCTACTTAGCCATATTAGAGCTCATTCCACTAGAGCTCAGGCAGCCTATGGCTGAGGAACATTTCTGTAGCAAATTTGTAGAGCAGCTATATGCAGCCTAAGCCACACCTAAGATACTATTCTTTAGTAGAGGCTTCCAGGCTGAATGCAGCACAGCCCTATTAAAACTGGTAGTCATTATTTAAGTAGAATTCCTATTTCCCACCTCCAAGCAATTAGACAACTGCTTAGTAGTCACCAAGAGTGGAATCTGTGTGGACAGTCGCTTGAAGAAAGAACAGTTATTTACGTACAGTAACTGTAGTTCTTAAGAGATGTTATCACAGATTCCACAACCTTCCCTCCTTCCCCTTGACTACAGAATCCTATTCCTAAGGGAGTCAGTATTGGTGAAGGAACTAAGAGACAGTTGGGCCTCCTGCCCTTTAAGCCCTTGAGTGGGGGGTTCCAGGGCAGACCTGGCCTCAATGGTTACTCTTGGCCAAAATAATCCAATCTCATGTGCATATGTACGGAGAGTGGCATTTGTGTGGACAGCACATCTTGAAGAATTGCAGTTACTGTAAGGGTAAGTAACCATTGTTTTTAAAAACCAGTACAAAACAATTCTGCTAATATGTATTAGAAATCTCAGTATGGCAAATATTTATCAATAAAGGTTAGATGCAAAGGCTTAATTAACCCTGTTACATAGTTTCTAGCTTCACTTTAACTAAATTTAGATTTTCACTGCAGGACCTGAAGAATACTAACTATACAATCACAGTGACCAGTCCCGAAGTTTAAATTGGTTTTACACTGGGTCATATAAAACTAAGTATTTGAGACTTAGCTCTACATTTAAGTGTTTTCTTCTAATTTCAGAAGATGCAAGTAGACCAGGAAGAGCAACAAAAGAATGAAGAGCAGCAGCAAGCACAAGCTGACAGTAAGGCAGAGTCTGAAGAAATGGAGGTACTAAGTGTATTTGATGTCTTATTGTCTGCTTAGCGCATTTTGCCTTCTGGAATGTTTGCTCTGTAATGTATAATCAGGACCCATTCTCCACCCCTTGCCACAGAACTAGGCTCTGGAAACTAAGCTTTCACTTAAAAGTATTTCTAGTTCTTCTGGTTGTGACTAGTGCCTTAAAAATACGAACAGAGCATAAATTGATGCAGTGCTGTCTCTCTGAGACTGCAGAAACAGTAGCTCTGGGATGTATGAACTGCCCCATTCATCTGAAAGGATTGTTCACACCAAACACTAAACTGACTACTTAAATGTCATTGTTAACTCTAAGTGGTGATCATTTAAGCAAAAATGTGCTTAGCCCAGTCTCAAGCTACGCTCCTAGTACCAAATGCTCCCACTGTCTGCTACTCAGCTGCCAAAACCACAAATTTCCCCGAACAATTTGTACCAGGTAGTTTTGCCTTTGATACAGAAATATGTGACATGTTTAAAACAGAAAATTTGGAGCAGCATAAAACTAAATTCAATTTTAAAATAAATAGCACAAGGCTATTGTATTGATTGCATTCAGTTCAATACAGTAAAGAAGTCTTCATTTTTAATATAAGTGAAGCTGTTGCAGAATTTCCTTACTACCAAACTAGAAAGCTGCAAAATCTATAGACTTTGTCACAGAATTTCAAAGCAGCTGAGAATTCCATTCAGAAGAAATGAAGCTGCACTGACTGATAGTTTGCTCTAGTAACTTAAAATGTTAATAAACATAGTAATAAAAAAATTAAGACAAATGTGACTTGAATTGGGTGTCCCTTTAGTGTGGAGGTGGGCAAACTTTTTGGCCCGAGGGCCACATATGGGCATGGAAATTGTATGGGGGCCATGAATGCTCACGAAATTGGGGGTTGGGGTGCCAGCCCTGGGGTGGGGCCAGAAATGAGGAGTAGGGGGTTGTGGTGGTGGTGGTGGGGGGGGTTTGAGGGCTCCAGCTGGTGGTGCGGGCTCTGGGGTGCAGGAGGGTGGGACCGAGGGGTTCAGAGGGTGTGAGGGGGATCAGGGCTGGTGCAGGCTCTGGCTGGGGGTGTGGGCTTGGGTGAGGATGAGGGGTGGAGGGTTCTCCGGGCTGGGACTGAGGGGTTCGGAGGGCGGGAGTGGGATCAGGGCTGGGGCAGGGGTTGGGGCGCTGGAGGGGGTCAGGGTTGCAGGCTCCGGGTGGCGCTTACCTCAAGCAGCTCCTGGAAACAGCGGCATGTCCCTCCTACACGGAGGCGCAGCCAGGCGGCTCTGCGCGCTGCCTTGTCCGCAGGCACCATCCCTGCAGCTCCCATTGGCCATGGTTGAGGCGAGGGCAGCGTGCAGAGCCCCCTGGATGCCCCTACGTGTAGGAGACAGAGGGGGACATGCTGCTGCTTCCGGGAGCCATGCGGAGCCATGGCATGCGCTGAGGGGGACAAGCCCCTGACCCCACTCTACGGCAGGAGCTCAAGGGCCAGATTAAAACATCTGGAGGGCCAGATGCATTCCCCGGACCGTAGTTTGCCCACTCTTGCTTTAGTAACTGTTGCACTCTGAATGTTTTTTTAAAATGCAGACTTCTCAGGCTGGATCAAAAGACAAGAAAATGGATCAACCTCCTCAAGCCAAGAAGGCTAAAGTAAAGACTAGTACAGTGGACCTTCCTATTGAGAATCAGTTGCTGTGGCAGATAGGGAAGGATATGCTGAACTTATTCATTGAGAATGAGGTAAATTAACTGAATGGTACTTTTTACCTCTATCTAAGCCATAGTCTTACAAACTGTGGTCTGCACAGAGACTGCTGGTCACAAGGTGCTGACTCCTCATTTCCAGCTGGAGAAAGGCAGAGGAGAGGGTGAGATGTTATGAACAGCAAAAGGAGACAGTATGGCTAACTTTCTCCAAGAAGGGCAAAACTAACTACACTAAAGACCGCTAAAAATACACACCTTTTCCTGATGAGCATCTGCTGTAACTTGCTACAGGGATGTTCTACAATTGCAAATAGGGAATACAGCTACATTTTTAGAAAAATTGCTTTGTGAACTGACATTAAGTTTCTGAACCCATAACCTAGGTATTTGTTACTGCACTCATCACGTTAGTTTCTGAGCACCTATCTAATGTCTTGCAAGTTAGTGTTTTCAGTGAAAAACGTTAAAGGTATAAAAAATGCATTTGATGTTGGCAGGAGCGGGACAATGTAATTATATAATCTAAACTCCAAAAGAAAAGCTTGCAGTGCATTTTTGCCACCAGAAACGGTAAAGTAAGTTAATCAAAGGCTAATATCTCAATTCTTGGGTCATGTGGCATTTGGGGAGCTGTTAATAGGTCAGTTAATGAAGGCTGCTCACTTCAAAGCACAAGACTTCGAAGGACATCTGAGACCTTCTTAAATGGTAAAAACACCACAGTATGAGGTAACCAGTAGCTCCTTTTTCTTTACAATCGTGTAAAGAATTCAGTGTGATAAAAAATCCTGTGCACACGGTTTACAGCAGCTAAATTTTTCTGATTCGTATTGATTATGTTCTTTATATCAGTAGTACTGGATTGCTTTATAGACTTATCGGTTATTCTGAAGCGCTTGTCACCTGCTCCAATCAAAGTCAATCCATCTAGTTCCCTGAATGTTTGCTACTAAATCATTGGTATCTCTTCAGATGGCCACAGCTAGAGCACTTGTCCTCCAACTACCTGGGCAGTTCAGATTGTATTGGCCTGGGAATTCTTTGCTATGTTAGAGCGAGTCTTAAAACTGGAAAACTAGGGTACCAAGTTTTGAGTTGGATCAGTATGCTGCTTAAATTGAATTCTGTGTTTAAAAGTAATTGGTTATTCAGCTCTCTGAAACTGTAAATTTTTTTAAGCCAGGGATTGTCATTACAGGGGGGAGGGATAGCTCAGTGGTTTGAGCATTGGCTTGCTAAACCCAGGGTTGTGAGTTCAATCCTTCAGGGGGCCATTTAGGGATCTGGGGGGAAAAACAAACTACTGTCAGGGACAGTACTTGGTCCTGCTAGTGAAGGCAGGGGACTAGACTAAATGACCTTTCAAGGTCCCTTCCAGTTCTATGAGATGGGCATATCTCCATATATTATTAACCAACACAATGAGTTCTCAATCCTGACTGGGGACTCTACATTCCACTGTAATACAAATAATACAGCCTAGCCTGTCGGTGTCATTGTCATCTTAAGCGAGATCTCTGATATGGAATTTGTTCACCACCACCTTCCATCTTTCACAGTTGCAGCAAAGTTGTAAAACTGTATCTCATTGAAATACAAGTCCATATGGCAATGTTTCTGATGTAGCTGCCTCTTTATCCTCTTCCTGATTTGCCTGTGATCTTGATAGTGTGAGTGCTTGAAGTGAGTTGTTCTATGAGTGACAAGCATTGTGTTGGCTTGCTGCTGAAATCTAAGGCACTGTCTAAGGCATTGGACACTGGGTTGGCACACGCACATGTGCTGCTGTGCTAGTTTTTTCACTGGCTCAGGAGGTGTTGACCTTGCAAAGGGTTGGAGAGTGGGGGAGAATTTCTGGAGTCTACTGGCTGCTGGGAGGGGTTAGTCCCAGCCACCTGTAACATTTCCTTTCTCCCTTTGAGGATATAAGTCCTACTTACACTTGGTACTCATCCTCCCTCAGCAGAGGAAACAGAGCAGGATGATAGTGCTCTGATCACCAAAAAGTACTTCCTTTCCAAATCATAGGAGACTTGTGTTCTCTGCATCTCTCCCTTGGAGATATCAAAGCAGAATGAAAGTGTCCAAGTAATGCAAAGAAGTCTAATTAGCAGTTTCAGAATTGGATTTGGTTCCTAAAGTCTGGGTTACCTTTACATAGACATCTCTAACTAAAAATACAGCAATCCTTATGGAAAGCAAGTTTCTTCTCAAGGACCCAAAAAGCAGGAGAATAAAATCATTCATCAATTAAAATTTAAGCTTAGATGGCACAGATACCCTAAAGGCTGACATCAATCTGCTTCTCAATGGCTGTTGTAGTGTGGGCAGATGAGCTTAAAAATGCATTTCCCCACAAAAATACTCAATTGAAATTGTCTCTATCCTGATGGCTTCATTCATCTCAGATGCATCCATGCATTTGCTTATACTTGCTCCTCAGTATGTTGTCTCTAATGCTATTATAAAAATTGTAATTGAGCTCTAATTCTTGAGTAAGATTGAACTAATTTCTTTTCTGCAGGGTAAAATGATCATGCAGGATAAACTGGAGAAAGAGCGGAATGATGCCAAGAATGCAGTGGAGGAATATGTGTATGATATGAGAGACAAGCTCTGTGGCTTGTACGAGAAATTTGTTAGTGAAGATGTAAGTATCACCAATTTGACTAATACCTTTTTTGTTCTTTGTGGTCTAAAATTTCAGGTCTCTTCCATTAACAGTCCTTAAACCAAGGGTGTCAAACACCCTGGATGTGTTTGTGGCCTGCATGTTACATTCAGAAATGTAGCTTTCATTTTTTAAGAAAAGTAACTTTCTAGTCCTCATGGTTATCAGAATAAACATTCCAAACATGAGACCAAGTGTAAACTGATGCCTTTCTTAGTTTGCAAACTACCTGAGATAAGAACTTGTGTCAACTCCTCTGCCCTACATTAATCTTGGGGAAGTTTTAATTCTAGAACCCAAATTATAACACTTTAATGCAAATATTAACTTTTTAATTAGTGATCATTCCCAGGTGAAATGGAGAAGGGAGTTGAAGCAAAGCTCAAAGGAATGAGAATGGGGAAGTACTTTATTGTCATGGTCAGCCTCAGTTGGTGGATAAAATATTCTCATTTTTAGGACCACTGTTTTTTTTTTTACCCTTGATCTCAATGCAAATCTTCCACGAGTTCTGCTGTGAATTCAAAGATTCCAAGGCCAGAAAGGACAATTGTGATAATTTAGAACTTCCCCAAAATAATTCCTAGAGTACATCTTTTAGAAAAAATTCAGTGATGGAGAATCCACCACAACCCTTGGTAAACTGTTCTAATGGTTAATTACTCTCACCATTAAAAATGTACACCTTATTTCCAGTCTGAATTTGTCTGGCTTCAACTTCCAGCCATTGGATTATGTTATAGCTTTTTCTGATAGATTGAAGAGCCCATTATTAAATATTTGTTCTCCATGTAGATATTTATAGACTGTAATTAAGCTCCTTCGTTTTCAGTTTAAGGGTACGTCTACACTACCCGCCGAAATCGGCGGGTAGCCATCGAACTATCGGGGATCGAATTATCGCGTCTTGTCTGGACGCGATAAATCGATCCCCGAACGCGCTAGTTCGAACTCTGGTACTCCTGCAGAGCGAGCGGAGTACCGGAGTTCGAAGTAGGAGCCGCGAACGTCGATGGCGCGCCGCGCGGACGCGAGGTAAGCGCGCCAAATTCGAACTAAGATACTTCGACTTCAGCTACGCTATTCGCGTAGCTGAAGTCGCGTATCTTAGTTCGATCCCTGCCCCTAGTGTGGACCAGGCCTAAATTGATTTTTACTGAAAAAATCCCAGGTTTTACAAAAAGTATTTGTTTTTTTTCCAGTTTCACTCTACTTTTGTATCATTCAAGTATATAAAAAATGACTTGTTTTATTAGGAAAATACAATACATTGCATGAAATATACCTCTATCTCGATATAATGCTACCCGATATAACACGAATTCGGCTATAACGCGGTAAAGCAGTGCTCCGGGGGCGCAGGGCTGCGCACTCCGGTGGATCAAAGCAAGTTCAATATAATGCGGTTTCACCTATAACACGGTAAGATTTTTTGGCTCGCGAGGACAGCGTTATATCGAGGTAGAGGTGTATATGTATTACGATAATACATTAGTCTGTGTGTATATGCAAAGCTGCCTGTTAAAGTAAGACTATGTATTGGTGGTCTAGAAGTTGTACACAATAAAAAGGCGCACACACACAAGCTCTGAAGTGCATGCACATCTGAATGTACTGATAAATCTCACTTACACATTTCAAGCTCTTAGCAGATAACAGTTTAAAGATTTGACACACTAAAAGGGGAAGAAAATGAAAATCTATCAGAATGTGTTTCAGAACACAAGGGAAGTATTCAAAAGTTAAAAAACGAGAAAAGGATGAAGCTGAGAGTATGTGCTGCAAATGGTGTGGTCCAATTATTTAATGTAAATATTATTGGCTAATAGTTCTAAGTCTGCAACAATACCTTGTTTATTCAAATGAAAAGTTTTTATTTGAGGATTAGAGATGTATTGTTTTCTTAAAGTCAGAGGTGGCATTATGTTTTGAGTTTTGTTTTAGTTCTGCAGCAAACCACATTGAATTCTATTCATTAGAGCATTAATCTACTGAATACTTTTCCTTCCGTCCACCAAAATAACCCTCAAAATTTACCCAGAATTTTTTTTTTTCATGACTTTCATCTGTTTTTGTTGTTGTAGTAATAAACACCAATAAATTCCTGGAAAAAAATAAAATAAAAACTGAAAATGAAGGGCTCTAACTTTTGGTCACCCCTTAACCTTTTCTTTGTTAAACCAAATAGATTGAGCTTTTTGAATCTATCTTGTTTTTTATTGTTTTATAATTCTTGTGGCTTTTTTCTGAACCCTCTCCAATATATTAACATCCTTCTTGAATTGTGGGCACCAGAACTGGAAACAATATTCCAGCAGCAGTTGGAACAGTGCTGAATATAGAGGTTAAATCACCTCTCTACTACTCAAAATTCCCATTTATGCTCTCCAGGATTGTTGGCTCCTTTGACCACAGCCAATTGAAGGTATCCGTTCTTAAATTTACGTTCCAGCTCACAAATGAGAATAGAATTCAGCCCTTGTCATAGATTGACACCCCTTGCTCTATGATCTCTATCTTACAATAAGGCTAGGTGTACACTAGAAACTTTTGCTGGTAAAATAACATTAGGGGTGTGATTTTTTTGCATTTTTATACCAGCAAAAGCTCTAGTGTAGATGGCAGTTATACCGGAAAACAAGCTTGTGCCAGTATAGCTGGGCTGGCAAACCCTTTCTAGGGTAGACAAGGCCTCAGTTTAATAATAATAAAAAAAAAAAAATTCTACTCTACACCAACACGTCAAGCTTTTTTTAAAGAAAATATTTAAGTTCTAACAGACCAGACAAAATGTCCGTCATGTTTCAGGAAAGAGTATCCAAATGACACCAGATGTTTATCACTTTTGTCTTATGGGAGATAATCTCTAAATTCAGTATTAAATTCATATTGGTTGTTTCTGGTCTCAGGATAGAAATAGTTTCACTTTGAAACTGGAAGACACTGAAAATTGGCTGTATGAAGATGGTGAAGACCAACCCAAACAAGTTTACATTGATAAACTAACTGAACTCAAGGCAAGTGGCACTTCAGCACTGTAATTGTCATCTTCAAGTCTCAATTGAATTTATTCCACTTAAGCTATAAATCAGGCCCTAATGAACAATAAATTATTTAAATGAGTTGGGAGGTGATGTTGCTTGCAAACATGAAGAAAATAATTTAAGAGCATAGGCAGGAGAAGCTTTTAATTGAGCCTAAAGTGAAAAGAAATGCCAGTGATGCGAGTGCTGCATTGTGTAGGCTTTTATCTTTCTCGTGAATCTCTTTGGCGAGGGAAGGAAAGGTAGATGTGAGAATTGCTACTTGCTCTTAAAAGGTAACACAGGTGACCTATAACAGGAAAACGTTTTTATACAAATGAGCTTTAAAGTTATGGAAGACTAATTTTGGAGGCTAGAAGAAAACTACCTTGCCATATGATTTAATCCTAACGTTAGTCAAGATTAATCTCCTGTACAGTTTATCTAAAGTAAATTGGAAGTAAAAGGATAGCTATATTCTGTATTGGCAGCAGGGGAGAAGATGCTGTAATGTCTTTAGCTGGAATACTAGTGAATTTGAAAGCATTCTGTAATTTATTATGAAAAGGTATAATGAACTATTTTAATGTTTTTGAATAAGATAAACTTGTAATTAGTCTTGGCAAAGCTTCCCCAGTGTGGCTTTTGTTTTGATTTATACAATATTTTAATATGTGAATAAGTAGAGCCCTATACTTTCACTTGACAATAGTGATGAAATACACATACCAGTATTTGACAAAATGTGGGACATGCCCCCTGAGGTGGGCATTAAAGCGAACTAGGGAACTTTTAGTGCACACCGGCATGGTCTACACAGATCAAATAATGTGTAACACGTTAGTATGCTATAGAAATCATACTCCTTTAGTGCACATTGCTGCTTCATGTACACAAGCCCTGAGTTGGCAGAGAGCATGAAACAATAGTTGAGACATTAATTGCCTCTTACACTTCAGTTTGTTGCTAACTAGAATGCCAGTGATAATCTAAATGTCAATAGTTAACTTTAACTTCCCATCAAAGCATGTAAGAAACGGGAGGAAGCATCATATTATCAAGAGCTACAATATGGATATGCCTTCAACAACACATGGCAGGGTTGGAGGAGGGTGAGACTAATTTCCTAAAATGGGAGGAGGGGACTCAGCTTTCAAAAGTTGGGAAACACTGCCATGTATTGAAAAGTCACTGTAGGTCCAACACAGTGCTGTGTTTAAAATTTCAGTAACCTGTTCTGTCCTTTATTTCAGTCTCTGGGTCAGCCTATTCAGGCACGGTTTCAAGAATCAGAGGAAAGACCAAAAGCATTTGAGGATCTGGGGAAGCAAATACAACAGTATATGAAAGTTATTCATGCATTCAAAGCAAAGGTATCTTCAGTTTTTCAAATGTTTTGCTGATGATTATAAGGAAGTGTTGAAAAGCTATCTTGGATTTCTTCTTTCCACCTTTTTTCAGCATAAGATATGGTGGGAATGGCCAACAAAATGCAGTCTCCTGGTTTGGGGAGCAGTGGCAGGAATTAACTTCTCAATACTTAATGTTGACTTTCTTTCTTACGAATAAAACTAGGACTCTTGTATGTTCATATAATTGGAATGATGACTGCCAGTGATGCTTGTAAACTAGCTTTCTCCCAGACGAGTTCCCTCCACTGGGGGAAATCACAGAGCATTATGAAGTTCTGCGGCTGCCAGCTCTCTTCCATTTGACCATACTCAGAATGGTACAATGGGCTGTTCAGCAAAATTGTTTGCCCTGCTAAGTGTAAAATAAAGTTTCCCTTTGGGCAAATTCCAGCTGACAATCCATTCTGAAATTGGAGGATAAGATTTTATGGAGAAGCAAAACAAATATGTTGCCTAGATGTTTAAAATAGCAGTGTCACTTACTGTGCAAATGAAATGTAATGTATAAATGTGCTGTGTAATTTTTTTTCATACTTTAGGATGAACAGTATGACCATTTAGATGCAGCAGATATGGTAAAAGTGGAGAAGAGTGTAAGTGAAGCTATGGAATGGATGAACAATAAGCTTAATCTTCAGAACAAGAGAAGTCTTACTTTGGACCCCATTATAAAGACTAAGGACATCCAAGCTAAAACTAAAGTAAGATCTTGTTTGACTTTGCAGAGAAATATGAAACCAGTTTCATTTTGCATAAGTGGTATCAGTTATAGTTACCAGTATTTCTTTATGCTCAGAGAGGCTCTGAGGAGGAGGTAAGGTGGGAAATAAAAGAAGAGTATTACTATTTTCAACAAAACCTCCCAAAACTATGTAGTGGCACTTCTGCCTTCAGCTGGGAACACTCAACTAGTGTTGTCGTAAGCTACTTTAGGCGATGACTGTAGGTATAAGCCTTAATGTGTGCTCTAACTTAAATTCTCTCAACTCTTATTTTAGGAATTGACAGGTATCTGCAATCCTATAGTCACAAAACCAAAACCCAAGGCAGAAATCCCTAAAGAGGAGCAAAATCCAGCTGAACAGAATGGACCAGTAGAAGGCCAGGGAGATGCCACCATAGGGTCCCAGCCTGCTGAACAGGGCACTAATACAACTGCTCCAACAGCTACAGAAAAGAAACTCCCAGAAATGGACATTGACTGAATGTCAGCACTTGTTTATATTACAAACTACAATAAAGCTTTAAATTGTCAACTTCGTATGTTCTGAATATAAATTGGAGCAAGTGAATACTGCAACTTTATCACAGCAATGTTTGGAGAGGATTGGTCAATGTATTGAGAGTCAGAATACTTAAGTAGCTAACTACTACTCAGTCAAGTATATTGTATCTCTTGCCATAATAAGTGTATTTAGAAGTCCCTAGTAATTCTTAATAGATTTACTGAAACAGCCATCAACTGATCCTGGTTTTTTTTATGTTCATGCAGAGTCTTGTTTTAAAGAAGTAAGATGGCAGAACTTGAAACTTCTAACTTACCACTAAGTTTCTATTGTGGTTTTCAGCAACTATGTTGTAAGTGTCCATTAATATTTCAAAGACTACATGGAGATGGCAGTGAGGTTTTTAGCTCTCTTTTCCAGAGCACAGAGGAACATAAGCTAAATGAAATACCATTTGAATCTAGTTCTTATTTCTCATTAACAGACACAATACGGACATGTTCCAGTCTGTGTGAATTCCACTAATTTCATGTTTGCACTTGTGCAGTTGATAGCTATGAAAGGTATGGAGCCATGGGTAAGGTGACCTGTATACCTGTGGTATTATGTTCCTAAGAACTGAGCTCTAAGATTCTTCCTCAGCTGGGGTCCATTCTCCATTATGAATAGGGTATTAATATTGAGTATAAAATCAAATTCATATATCTGATATGAAGAGTAGCAGTTGCATATCTAATGGCAGGTTCAGATAGTCTGAAATATAGATGTATACAAGTGTGTATGTTCATGGTAACCCCCCCAGTCATCTAAATATTGTACAAAAGTTTTGTCCCTAGTTAAATTAGCTGCTTGTAGAGAGATTGAGGGTTTATACTCCTGGCTGCTTGCACTGATGGATGATTTTGATTAGTTGCTAACCATTGAAAGAGAGATACTTGCTTCCATGAGACCTGCATTTGAAATGGTTGGTTTAATTATCTTCCAGCAAGAGAAAAATTCAGCGTTTTTTCATGAGCTCCTCTACCCATGACTTTGCTTCTAGTATTGATAATTGTCATATAAACCTGAAAACGTTAATTTGTATGTGTTTTAAATCAAAAGTTGAAACATCCACACACATTACAAGAAATAAATGCACTGGATTGTACTGGATTACTTTTTTAGATTGTCAGTTATGGTCAAGGCAATAGTTGCAACTTGGGTTGGGGATGAATTGATAAGTGACAGCAGCCTCAATTTTATTTGCCACAGTGATGTTTTTGAAGGAACAAGAAGTTGCAGTGTGTACAATCTGCTCCATTTGCTTTTTCCAGACAAATGCAAGAATTGAATGGTGTTCCTTTAATAATAAAAAAAATCAATTAGAACATTGCGTGCTTCTACAATAGCTCACTTAAATCCATTTTATGGGGCTTCAGATATAGTATACGTCTTAATATCTTAAGGTAAAGGATTGTGACTAATGAACTTGCTGTTAAATGATACCACCACGTGTGCAATATTTCCTGTAGAGTGGCTATTAAGAGTTACCTTGGGGCTTATCCTACAGTTGACAGTATTTACAACACCCATTTCAAGTACTGGAAACACTTTTTTTTTTTTAAAGTGCTGTACACTCAAAATTAGAATGCTTGTGAAACAGTACAAGTACTGCTCCAAATGCACTGTGTTTGAGCAAACCTTAGAACTGCATCGGCCCTCATCAGTTCAGCTTGAATCACTTCAGTGCTAGCTCCATTAATACTAGTTCCATTAATACTCCTGTAATATTTCCACTCCTCCTTCAGTGACAGTACTGGAAACCAGCAGTATCACACATATCTCCTCCTTCCATCCTCCAGTTCCACCAATTTTATTTTATTTTTTAAAAATCCTATTTTTTAAAAAGCTTGTTTGAGGATGGAGTCTCATATTGATGTATGAGGATTAAGCAAATGCTAAGTGACCATATGTATGCAAGATCAGACTAATGCAAGAACTGCAAACAGTTATCTGTAAGACACAAGATCACAGGCTGCTGTATCCTTGCTTTGCATTGTTCATATTTTTCATATTACATATTGCACCTTGCTTCAAAGTTAACAGCAACATGACATATGCTGCTATCTGGCAGTCATGGGGTGTTGCTTCCCAGGTGCTGGAGTCAACCTCATCTGAATTCAGGTTTGACTTCAGGGTGTCTTTATATTGTTGACGCTGGCCAGCAGGAGAATAGGTGCCTTGATTTATCTGACCATAAAATATGGCCTTGGTTATTCTTGAGTCAGCTGTACAAATGAGATGCCCAGACCAATGTAGCTTAGCTTTTATGAGCATGTTTTGAATGCCAGACAGCCACCAACTAAGAATTTCATTATTGGGAATCTTATTGCACCATTTGATTCTGCAAACAGACCGAAGACTGAGCTTGTTTACATGAAATATGAATCATATTTTGGCAGCCCTCTACATACAAAGCTGTTTTAAAACATCAATTTTAAAGAAATAGGAAAATGAGTTTTGTGCTGTACCTAAAATTGTGACGTAGGTGACTCAAGCTGTGTATACATGATGAACCAGTTCATGCTAGCCAGAATGGCAAACCACTTCAGAAGTAAAGTCATAAGGTTTTAGCTGTATTATAACAATGAAATTGTGCAGTCCTTTAGCACAGAACTGGCCTATACTAATCTAGTTAAATTGGATCAGAAGCAAGACATGATCAAACATGGCATATCTTGTGCAAAGGCTGGCTATTTCTGTAATATTTTTCAGGCTATAGTTGGCTTGCCTCCTCCAGATAGTTCTGATTTCCTTCATCGTCTGAAGATGTGTGGGGTTAGGGTTGTTGTCTTATTTTTGGGAACATGCTCTTAAGTTTTTGAAAAGGCAGCATAATTTGACTCAAAATTTGAAGTAAATTGTAAATGCTAGCTGTGGCTGAAATCTGGGACTTCTGAAAAGCATTTTGTATACTCTGAAGAGAAAAACCAACTTACAGAATCATGTTCACTTGATTTCCCCNTACAAAAAGTATTTTCATAGTGTAGGCAGAGGCCACAATTAGCACCTTTATTATATTAGATGTGTAAATCAGGTCTCTGCCCTGAAGAGCTTACTTCTAATAGGCAAGATTACATAAGGAATTTATGGGAGAACCAGGATTACAAGGAAAACAGCACTGCTCAAGTTAAGAGTAAACCTAGATGTACAGCAGTTTCTGTATTAGCAGTAGATTCAAAGTTAGTAAATAAATAGCCTTTACTTGCAATCACCATCTCTTTCTGCTATATCAAATTTCCACAAAAATGAAATGCTTCAACTACTAACTTGTATTCCATCAGTGTCTAAATCACCTTCACCTTGAAAACTGCACTGAAGGGCCTAAGAGTTTGGGCCTGTGTGTTAATAGGTTAAAGTTACAGATTTTTTTTTTTAAAGTAACAACATTAAAACACAATTGCTTACAGTAAGAGAATTTAAGCAGAGTTTTTTGTTTCAGGCTATTAGAGACAAGCTGGGTGAAATCCATCAAAAGATATTACCAACTCCCTTGAGTGAGTGAAACAAGCGTTTGAGTTTACACAATATCTGGTGGGATTCCTTTTTTACCTTTGGTAATTTTGTAAAATGAAGAGATGCTACCATTAGAGGCATTCATAATTCAGTTCATTCTGTTTTAATTTAATGTTGCAATAGCACTACATTTCAGATTAGTTTTACAATGACCCCAAATGCCTGTTCTGAGGGCGTCTGGCCTGTGCCCTGCTGCTCTAAGAGGGGGGATCTGCTGTACCCCTCACCCATGGGCACGACTTGAGAAGTGGGTCCCAAACAGCGGCCTGAGGGGAGGCGGCTGCACGGCGTCAGAGGTAGTCAGCTGAGGCGCTCCGAGTGGAGCCTGTTTAAGCGGAATGTCCCACGGCTGCGGGGCTCGCTCAGAGAATCACAGACTGAGCTCGATTTGCAACATCCTTTAAACTGAAGTCACGTCTACGGCTGCAGACGGGCTCTTGCTGCGCGGAGTTGCTTCTGTTCGGAGACGTTCTTGCTCCCCGGGCCCGCTTAATACCGAGTGCTCGTAAGTACGTGGGCCAGGGCCCAGGCGCTGCCAGGCCGGGGCAACACGCAGGCGAGGCCCACGCTGCGCGCTTCCTAATCGATCACCTAGCAACCTCCAGCGCGGGAGCCCACGAGAGCTCCTTTCTGCCCCCGCTCTCAAGGCTCGCAGCTACGGAAAAACCCAGCTCGGGTCCCGCACGCCTCCGCCTCCTCAAGCCTGCGCGGGCTGGGCACAGCCGAGGGCCGCTCGGATCTTCTCCTCAACGTGTCCGCGCAGCCCGCCGACCAGCGGCTTCCCCCACCCCTTGGGTCACCGGCGACCCCGTCCCGCTGCGCAGGGCCCGCCTCCCTCCTCTAGGGGGCGCTGGCTCCGAGCCGCGCTGCTTAGAGCTCACCCCGGGCCGCCGCTCTAGGGCCCGGCTGCGCGGTGAGGGGCGGACAGGGTGGAGGCCGCCCGCGGCCCAGCTGAGAGCGGGGGACAGGGAGTCCCGCGGAGTAGGCCCGACCGCTTTTTGCGCCTCGGCCGGGGCCCAGCGCTGGGAGCGGAGCGTGTGCGCCGAGGAGCGCAGAGGTGGGAGCGAGCGGGAGGCCGGGATTTGGGGCCGCTGTGACTGCAGAGCGGGACGCGATGTGGGGCGGCCTGGAACAAGGGCTGGGGGGCAGCGGTGAGGGGAAGGGGTGGGTCGGGGGAAGGGTGGGAAGGGGAGGAGGGGCGGGGAGAAGGGCTGGCCGGGAGGAGGGGGGGGCGGTGGCGGCAAGTGGGGCGGGGAGAGNAGGGATGGGGAGAGGGGCTGGCCGGGAGGGGGGGGGCGGTGGCGAGTGGGGCGGGGAGAGGGGCTGGCTGGGGGGCAGCGGTGAGGGGAAGGGGTGGGTTGGGGCAAGGGTGGGAAGTGGTGCGGGGCTGGCTAAGGGAAGGGAGGGGGGGCGGGGAGAGGGGCTGGCCGGGAGGGGGGTGGGACGGTGGGGAGTGGGGCGGGGAGAGGGGCGGGCTGGCTGGGAAAAGGGTTGGGAAGCGGCCTAAGAATCAAGGGCCTGACTCTTCTGTGCTAGGTCCCATTGGGGTTACCTGCTAGGGGCGCACTTCCCAGGCTGAAAGTCTCTCAAACACTGTCTGTTCCTTCTCGTTATCTCACAACCCTTTCACCTGTGCATGTGAGAGTCATCTTACCCTGAGTGATGCGTGTTCTGTGTCTGACACTGCTCTAGAGTTTGTGGGCTCTGTGGCGTTAACTCGACTTGTCTACGCTAGAGTTAACAGCTCCAGCAAAAGTGGCCACACTGGGAGTTGGAAATACTACTTGAGCTGCACAGTGTGATTGCGCGAGCAGCTGAGAGGTTGTTCAAGTTGAGCTGTATCCCCTGTCGGGCCAGCTAACTTGAGTTAAAAGTGTCATTGCACTTGAGTTAAGGTCTTTGTGCGTGGACAGGTGTTGTGTTAGGGGCAACACTTGAGTTATAACAACTGCAACAAAAACGAGCACTAAGGACATGGCTACACTTGCAGATGCAGAGCGCTGTGCATTAAACCTGCCTTGGGAAAGCGCTGCAGTCTGTCCACACTGACAACTTCAAGCACACTGGTGTGGTCACGTTTGCAGCACTTGCAGTGGCATTGGGAGCGGTGCATTATGGGTAGCTATCCCAGCATGCAAGTGACTGCAACGTGCTTTTCAAATGGGGGGATGGGGTGGAGTGTGACAGGGAGTGTGTTGTGTGTATGTGGGGGGAGAGAGAGTGGGGTTTTTGGGGTGCTGAGAGTGTGAGCATGCTGTCTTGTAAGTTCAGGGCCCCCTCCCCCCCCTCACTCACTCAAAGCAAACAGTAAATGTTTGCTTTTTCTCTGAGCTGATAAGCAGCCGGCTTCTCCAAAAAGGAGCTTTGAAAGGGCATTTCTGCATTCTTGCAGCCGATTTCACAACAATGACAAGAGTGGCCACTTGACTTAAGGGGATTATGGGAAGTTTCCGGAGGCTGATCACAGCGCAGTAACGCAACACCTCGTTCACACTGGCGCCACAGCGCTCCAGCAGGGGCGCAGCAAATGTTATTCCACTCGCCGAGGTGGAGTACCAGCAGCGCTGTAGCTGCGGAGTCAGAGCGCTCTACGTGCCTTGCCAGTGTGGATGGGGAGTGAGCTAGGGCGCCCAGGGCTGCTTTATTGCGCTGTAACTCGCAAGTGTAGCCAAGGCCTAAGTGTTGCAGGAGCCTGAGGCCATGTTTGTTCTACAGTGGCACAGCTACGGTGCTGCCGCTGCGCCACTCTAGTGTAGACACTTCCTACAATTGAAGGGATTTTTTTGTTGGTGTAGTTAATTCACCACTCAGAGGTTATAGCTAGGTCAACAGAAGAATTCTTCTGTTAACATAGCCATAGTCCTCAGAACATGTGACTTCTTGCAGCACAGCACTGTAGCTAGGTTGATCTAATTTTTATGTGTAAACCAGGCCTGAGATTATATCTACACTGCAACCAAGGTGTAATTTTCAGCTTGTGTAGATGTACCTGTGCTATATTTCATCTAGCTAGGTTGTTTAAAATAGCAGCAGAGACATGTCAGTGTGGGCTAGTAGTGCAAGTACATAGCTAGGGGACCACAGTGGGCTTCAACAGCCCAGACCACTACGTCCTTGCTGCTTTCTTAAGTAAAATAGTTAGATTAAAGCTAGCCTGGATACGTCTACATTATGCCTCTGGTTGCAATATTGGCGTAGCATGAGACCAGAAAGACACACAGTGTCTTTTACAGCTGAACTTCACTAATTTGTACTGATGATTGAAATGCCCATTGCAAATTAATAAGTAAATAAGTTGTGAAATCAAGGGCATTGTATCACAAAATGTACTTTAATCATCGCTTTTGAGAGTTGTAGCTTAAACTATGTATTATTTGTTTTGTTTGGAAGCATGGTGAGACCATGCAGGTCCTTCAGAGAATTGTCATTCTGTTGCATTAGCCGAGTGAGAGTTAGCAGAGTTCTTTATATGCTAGGCACAGTGGTATGTTAAAGGAAAGTGATTTCAGATTTACATAATTAAAACTCTGAGTTTCCTAGTGTGTAAGGGCTTGAATTGGACTTGTATCTCTCCTTTGTTTTTTTTAAATGCACTTTTCTTGGTTATATTTACAAAAATAGAAGTGTATAAGTATGGACTTTTTTCAAAAGTATTATTTACTCATTTGAATCTCATGGATAACTTCAAATGGTTTGAAACAGATCTCCTCCGACCCATCACTATTTACCAGTGAGCGGTTTTTCTGAGCTGTAATAAGGTAAGCCCCCAATCCTGCAATTGGATCCACTAGCATGGAACCCCATTGACTTCAGTAGGACTGTGCTTAGCCCATGGGTCTGCACTAATAGATCCAATTGCAGGATCAGGGCTAACATACATAATTGAGATGTGTACTATGGAAGCTTTAAAAACAAACAAACAAAAAACCTCTAGGTCATTGAGTGTGCATGCCAAGGCTCACTTGGGTGAAACTGTTGATGATAGCAGCTCATAATGGAAATGCTGAGAGGATTTTAATCCCTCTAATTTTTTGTTATAGGCAGCAGACAAATACTGAGTTTCATCACCATGCCTGCCCTGGCAACAGAACCTACAGTCTTGCTTTTCCACAGAAAAAACTTGTGACTCCCAGTTCCCTCTGAAGAATGAGCAGTGTCTGTGTCCTGGCCTTACTAACGTGGCTGTGCTGGGTCACTAACAGTACCTGCAACTCTAGTTGCTACTGTTTTGCAATTGTAACTGAAAAGGTAATGAAATTGCAAAGATTTTTTAAAAAGAGCTCCTTTAAATTGTTTACTGAAACGGTATAGAAATGCACCAACATGATGTCTGTTTGGGGTCTGTGTGTTCTTGCTTGTCATTTGAAATAATTGTAATCAAAAATATATTTTTAGATGTACCCAGTAGGTGATAGTCAGTCTACTGAAAGAGAGCTACATTGTTACTACTTTCTTCCCTCTCTCCTGTCTTTGTCCCTCTTTGGTCTGTGGTTTCCATCTCAAGCATTAACAAAGTGCCATCTTGATACTATTAACACTCCATTGCATATTTCATTCTACAGTGTTCTTCAGCCTCTGACTTTCTAAAGGTTGGTCTCTCATTATCAAAGTTTTGAAGAGAGCCAATTTTTTTATAACTTTAAAATTGCCAACAAATGATAGAACATGTGCAGGATCTTTAACCTGAAGAAAGAGTAATTATGTTTGGTAGTGTTTTCATGTTTTATTGTTTCTTCTAAATTTGATTCCAATAACATTAAATATATACATTAACAGACTGTTTGACTTGTCTGTTTAGTCCTAACTGATTTTTTGGTTGGTTTTCTTAATTCTGCAGAAAAGTTAAATGTCTTCAGAAGATAAGGAAGCTCAGGAGGATGAGCTGCTGGCTCTAGCTAGTATTTATGATGAAGATGAATTTAAGAGGGCAGACTCTGCCCAAGGAGGAGAAACAAGAATTTGTCTGGAGTTGCCCCAAAACTTCAAAATATTTGTGAGTGGTGAGTCCAGATGTTTTGCATTATCTCGAAATTAGGTTTTATTAAAATGGTCTATATTTTCATACACATGTTCCAAAGGTGGTTGGTTACCCAAGCGTTCTTCATTTTCTCTTCTTAGAACTTTGAGGTCATGAACAATTTATCACAAATTACAGCTGGGATGGGTATCACTCATACCTATAACTTCACAATGTTATTCTTGCTTTAAGTATTTGCATATCATTCTTAAAGATCAAAACTAAAGAGGGTGGACTTTTAAATTACAAATATAGTAGCTTCCTAGAATGGAATATTTAATGGTTTGTTCAAATTACTTGCTAAGGAGAATTCATCTGTAGTGTTTCAAAATACTTCTTTTTCTAAAATATTTTAAATTAAAGTTGGAATATTTTTGTGCGAATTGAGCATTGATTAGACCATGGGGGACCCTTGGAGCAAACTAGTCTAGGTCTTTAAGTGTTATTTTCATGTCCATCTGGCATGCTTTTGCATTGTATTGCATTTCTGTAGTGCCTTTCATCTGAGACTGTGTTTTGAAATATTAGTTAAAGAACACTGTCAATTTAAAAATGATACTTCTCTTTGGAAAAAAATTTGCCTACTGTTACAGGTAACACCGAGCATTACTATAACTGCCAGTTTCAAGAAAACATTATTTTGTATTTGTTCAGGTGATTTAATTTGTTTATTTGATACCATTGTGCATGTGTAGCTGGCTTCCTTGGTTCCCATATGCAATCATTCAGTTTCCCTTGTTTGTATGGGTCAAACTCAGCAACACAGGTAACAAATAACAAACCCACACTTTTAAACATTTGGCAGAGGGACTTGAAATTACTTTTAACTCCGTTTTTAATTTGACTATTTTTCAAGTTAATTGTGTCCTTTTAAGCTTCCTAATCTGTGAAGTGGTTATTAACTCCATCAGAGGTGCCTCTGCTTCAGTTTACTTATTAACTGTTGTTTGTCCAATATCGTACAGTGAAACAGTGACAGATCCACAATGCTGTGCTCTGTCCACTAGACACTCCCTTCTCTGGAAAGACCTCTGAAATATGAATTTGCTTTTTCTCTAAGGAAAATTGTCAATGATAAATGATCAGAATTAGAGAGGCTTGTTCCTTTTCTTGTTCTTAGAAAAACAAAGTATATTTACCCTTATTCTTGAGGATTTGCCTTTCCAGACTATCTGGTTTGTGATTTATCTGACAGATCATAGTACTAGCAAAGTCAATATTCACCGATTCAGCCTCCAGCACACAACTGTTTATGAAATGTTATAGCACTAAAAAGGCACATTGTTTACTTAAGTCTGAGTAAAGCAGTTAAACTAAAAATTTATCAAATGAAAAGAGGTTTCTTGGGAACTTTATCTTACAGTTAAACTTCATTAGGCTGCAACACCTATAATCATAGTTCTGTTGATCTCTCTCTCAACTTGTATCAATCAATTGTCTTTGGTTCAGGAAGTCCCACAGAGTGTCTCCAGAACAGTGGATTTGAATACACAATTTGCTTTCTGCCTCCACTTGTATTGAATTTTGAACTCCCACCAGATTACCCATCAGTCTCTCCGCCTGTGTTCACACTCAGCAGCAAGTGGCTCTCCCGGACCCAGGTTTGGTTTAAAATCTTTTTGACGCTTCTTGTACCTTTCAGGAACATACAAAAAATTCTTTATAATTAATACTCTAATAGTTGTAAATGCAGCAGGTGAAGGAATAGTTGGATAGAACTTTGCTTTTAACATCCAGGTTCAGTTGGAGGAAACAATTAGCATCATGAAGTATAATATATACTTCTAATGAATTGTATAAGTAGTAGTTTTTATTGGCGCCCTTTGCCAACAGTCTTTTTCTCTTCATGCTGCAAGATTCTTAAGGATAAAGGATGAGATTTTCAAAAGCATCTTAATTACTTAGGTGCACAAGTCTCATAGAAAATCAATAGAATTTAGGCTGCTAAATCATTTAGGGTAAAATTTTTAAAAGCATTTAAGTGACTTAGGAGCCTAAGTCCCATTGACTGTCCTAAGTCACTTATGGCCAGAATTTTAAAGGTACTAAAGATGCAGAGAGATGCGTAGTGTTATTTTTAGAAGTGCCTAAGTGATTAACTCCCATTGATTTCAATGGGTATTAGGCACCTAACTTGCTTTAGGTGCTTTTGTAAATCTTACTGGGTGCTTATTTGTGTCTATCGGCACCTATTTGGAAATCTGGCCTTTAAGCACTTTTGAAAATCCCAGTCATAGCGATTCGATGTCCTGTGTCATCTCTGCTTATATCCTGTGCATTATAGAGTAGGTACATGTGAATATGTATACACTGTGCTGTGCAAATACAGCCTATATCTGAAAATCTTTTGTATTGTGTGTCATGAGACTCAGGTGCCTTCCACCATTTAAGAAGGGCAGGTATTAATGTATAATTCTTCTTGAAATACTTTTTTTTTTTTTTTTTTTTTTTTTTTTTTTTTTTTGTNTGAAATATTTTCTTGAACAAAAATTTTTAGTGAAAGAACACAAGTGTATGTATTTTTAAAATCTCTGGAGAGAGGCATAGCTCTGTCAATAGCAGCTAAAGATCTTGAGCTCCAAAGGCTGATAAAGGCAATACTAGATTAAAGAGATGCTGTTAGGATTGATAGCCCCAGAATTTAACCTGCCTTTTCTGATGTTAGTAAACATGTGATGCTATTAACCCAGCATTTGTGAGCAATCCAAAAATAACAATCCAGGATGCATGTGTGGATAGAGAGCAGTCTTCACTGAGGACACTTCAATTTCAAACTTGCAAGAAAGAGAGCAATTGGATTATAAAAATAATGTAACTTTAAAGCATTTTGAATTTGCTTATTCAAAAACACATTATCAGAACTAACTGTGTATGAGATGTATACATTTTTTAAAAATTACGCAAACCAAAAACCTGCATTAGGTAGTGAGCTTATACAGGACAACAACCCATATCATTTCATAGGTGGAAGAATGCATCCATTATGTTTGGGTACAGTGGGTATAACGCATCTGGATACTTCCAATTGAACTCTTTATTATTGCATTAACTATTTCTAATGTTAGTGTGTTTGCAAAATAGCTGGTATCCCTTGAATAAAAATTGTCTAACATGCAGCTATATCTGTTACATTCTTTGCTGTGCAGCAGTGAGTTTATATGAAACAAGCATGTCGTCTAGATTTTTCCCCATAAATGAACTAAAATTTCAGTTTATTTCTTGTATGCTATTATTGTATTACAGTAGCCTCTACGGGCCAGCTCCATTCTGGTAGTCAGTGTACAAATAATTCCACTGAATATTGTGATCAAAACATTGTGCCTGATCATACAGCTAATAGACTGAGCACCTAGAGTTCATTGCTGAGCAGTGGAGAATTTAGTAAGAGCAACACAAACCTTGGTATGTGGAGGGGTGTCCCTTGTTTGTAAATTATACTTTGAGTTATTAAAGTTAACCTTTATTTTCCTTCTATAGCCTGCTGTATAAGAGATCAGGGAGGAAGATAGAGAATCAGTTTCTTTCCATAGATTAGTCTTTTTCAGAGCAAACATCATCCAATTAACATGTCCAGTTTTTAGTCTTTGGGAAATGTGCACTCAGGTGAGGTGATCACATTTGAGTTAACTTGACTTTTACTGAAACAGCAATAATCATTGTCTGAATTAACATGCAGTAATTGTAGCATGAGCTGTTTCAATGCATGAGCAGTGATTGGTTAGTATAATTTGGAAGAGACAAACTAAAGGTTATGAATGGGATCTTGCTACTCGGCCAAGAATTCAGACTGTCTTCAAAGTGCACTGCTGCTAGTGAACTAAAACTCACAACAAATAAAGCTAGTTGCAAGATAAGCAGAATATTCATATCCTAACTATGTTTAAATTACTAAGGTCATTATATAAAACTGGAATACTAAAATTTCACTGCAAGTCAGGCAGAAGTAGAAGAGGGGGAAGTCTCTCTGGTACAAAGCAGATGTCTATTCCAGTACACAACATTAGAATGTGTTCAGTGTTTGATAATGAAAGCCCAAAAGGCAAATGCTGTATGAATTAGTGCAGGCATGTAATATCTATTGTATATACAGATTTTAATGTTTTAATTAACACCATTAAAGTACATCAGATGATAAAACACTTAAAGCATTATACTTAAAACCAGAGGTGAGTAGTTGGCTGAATCTTGAATTGACTTCCAAATGTGCTACATTTAGTCCAGTCAGAATAATGAGGTTGACTTCTTTCATTAAACTCAGAACTTCAAAATTGAGATTGTAAATATGCATCATAGTTACTTTGTTGTTCACTAAAAATAACTTCCTCCTGTAACCCAAAATATCTAGATCAGTATATAGGTCTGGCAGTAATTAGAGTGTTCTTACCTATTCACTTGAAAGGAAATGAGTTCTGATTATGCTACAGGTGGCTTTTAATTTATAAGTCTAAATGTGACTGCAAAGCTGGTGGGAAATTAGGTGTTCATTTTTTCTGCCTTATGATTTATGAAGAAGGCAAGATATTATTCAAAATTAGTTTTTTTCCTGTATGTGTTTTACTTTTGAAATTGAGGCCTTGTCCTACCCCATTTTTCCTGGAAGATTCTGTGGACCAATGGAAAATTTGGATATCAGATTATCAAGCAAGTGAAAACTGATTTGAGAAGGGGAGTGATTTTAACTGGCTGTTTAAAACTTCTGTTCTGTGTACCTATTTAATTCAGACATGCAGGGAGCAATTGGAAGGAAAGGTATATTTAAGATTGAGCACCCTGACAACTAAGGACTCAAAAAAACAAACAAAAATCCTCCCCAATGTATAGTTGAGTCCTCAATTAAAAATAGGGAAGACAATACCTGACATTTTGATATTTCTGACGGAAAATCCAGCAGGAGAGAGACTTGAAAACAAACTATTCAGGCTTTCTTTAAACATAAAAAGGCCGGGCACCAGACATATTTTAGCTAGGTCACCTTGAAGCAAATGTTATTTAATCCGTACAGTAAAGCATATAGAACTGTGTTATCTAAGTTACTTATCACATCATATGATTTTTATTTCTAAATCTACATCTCTTAACAATTACTTGCAATACTTTCTAATATTTTGTAATGCAGTTGACTTTTTCTGTATAGCGTAAGGTGTAAACTGAGGATTTATGCTTTGGAGGTTAGCAAGTGATCAGGTGAGGATGTAAAGTGATGCTCTCTTATTATTTCCCAATGAGTACAAACAACAAAGACCTTGTTAAACTAAATTAGTTCATGGCCTAAACTTGAAATCTGAAGCTGCCTTAAAAGGTACCATATGAGCGGGAAATTGTTCTAAGATGAGTCAGGAGTTGTTGGAAGATGGAGTTATTCTTTTTGGGTTCTAAGCTCAAACTTTTCTTTTCTAGCTTACTGCACTTTGCAAGCACTTAGACAACTTGTGGGAAGAGAACCGAGGCTGTGTGGTCTTGTTTGCCTGGATGCAGTTTCTTAAGGAAGAAACACTAGCTTACCTGAACATCACCTCCCCGTATGAACTAAAAATGTGCCATCAAGAAAATGGGCAGAGCAGGACATCTCTGTTTCCTCTGAACTCTGAGCTGGATGTTTGTGGCGCAGCAGGTGCTGCAACAGCACAAGAAGAAATCCTTGATGAAAGAGCTGTACAGGATGTGGAGTCTCTGTCAAGTCTGATAAGGGAAATCTTAGACTTTGATCAGGCTCAGCAGAAAAAATGCTTTAATAGTAAGATGTTCTTGTGCAGCATCTGCTTTTCTGAGAAGCTGGGTAGTGAATGTATGTACTTCATGGAGTGCAGGCATATATACTGCAAATCCTGTTTAAAGGACTACTTTGAAATTCAGATCAGGGATGGTCAGGTCCACTGCCTCAGCTGTCCAGAACCAAAGTGTTCCTCTGTTGCTACTCCTGCCCAGGTAATAGCAAAAGTAGATCATCAATGCATGCTCTAGCTTACTAATAAAGCTGAATTGTATATAATTGATTTTTGCTCAAACCATAGTAATTAAAGCACAGAGTTTTTTCATGCTACCCAGAGGCCACTTACATGCTCCTGAGTTAAAAATTTTTGCCCACTATTACTTTCAGATGTCTTGGACACTGATTTGAATTAATATGAGCCCACTGACTGTGCTAATTGTTTTCACAATGGGACTCTAAACTGTCAGTGCCCAGGATTTGAATTGCTAGTGAATCTGTTCTTCAGAATATTTAAGATGACTATGCGCAGAAGCTGCAGATTTAATTAGAGCAGGGGTAGGCAACCTATGGCACGCGTGCCGAAGGCGGCATGCGAGCTGATTTTCAGTCGCACTCACGCTGCCCAGGTCCTGGCCACCAGTCCGGGGGGCTCTGCATCTTAATTTAATTTTAAATGAAGCTTCTTAAACATTTTAAAAACCTTATTTACTTTACATACAACGATAGTTTAGTTATATATTATAGACTTATAGAAAGAGACCTTCTAAAAACATTAAAATGTATTACTGGCACGCGAAACCTTAAATTAGAGTGAATAAGTGAAGACTTGGCACACCATTTCTGAAAGGTTGCCGACCCCTGAATTAGAGTATCATCAATAACTTGTATACTTTCTCTCTGATTATTGCAGTAATCTCCTGATCAGAATGAGTCATCTTTAAAATGTGCTAAAGCAAATTCAAACTAGTTGTTGGTACTCATGTCCTAAAAATGAGCTAATAGATTGAACCAGAGCTAATAGATTGAACATCTGAATCCAGCAAATATAATGTTGTTTGATCTTTGTTTAGGTTAAGGAACTGGTTGGAGAGGAGTTGTTTGCACGTTATGACCGCCTACTTCTGCAGTCCAGCTTGGACTTGATGGCAGACGTGGTATATTGTCCTCGTCCATGCTGTCAGACTCCAGTGATGCAAGAGCCAGGTTGCACCATGGGCATATGTTCCAGTTGCAACTATGCCTTCTGTACCCTCTGTAAAATGACTTATCATGGAGTCTCTCCATGTAAAGTCACTGCAGGTGAGTTGCACTGTTTTGAAAATGGAACTCAAAGTGAATTGCAACTTACATTGTAGAATACAGTGACATTAAGTAGATACTCAGAAACATTTCTACTTCTGTGTGGTGGGACTCTGTGTAACGAGGATGAGAGGTTAAATGTAGTTGAAGAGCTGGCCTCTGCCCTGAAGAGTTTACAGTTGAATGTCTAGACATGCTGCAGCAAGTTAGATGAACAAATGACACAGTTAAGAAGGACAGTGGTTATGGCATTGTAGTTGCTCACTATACCCATTTATATATCTTGAGGTTTTTAAAAACAAAATGATTATTGATAACTTAGAGGGAAATATGATACACAGGGTACATTCCGGTTTCCCACAGTGGCTGGTAGCAAACGCTTGAGGGTAGGTGCAAGAAACCCTAAAGTGGACATTTATGGAATAACATGTCCACAGAAAGTTTCTTCCAGCCTTTGAGGAGTTTACCCATATGCCATGAAGCATGAGGGTTTCTATTCCAGACATTTTAAAATCCATACTAATGTAACTCAAGATATTATCTATAGAAATGTCCATTCCTTTTTTTGAATCTTGTTGAGCATTTGGCCTTGATGTCTTGTGATAGAGTTCCACTAAATGTATGGTGCTAGCAAAAAATGTTTCCTTGCATCAATTTTTAATATGCTACCTATTTCAATTTTATTGACAGTCCTTTTTACAAGAGAGGGTAAATACAAGTGTCTTCTTTCTAATGTTCATTCTGTATACCTTTATCGTGTACACTCTTATTTGTCTCCCCTCTGAACTAAACAATCCTAGTTTTTTGAGGTAGGGTGACTAGAACACAGCATTCCCAGGTAAGGTGATTCGGGGGGGAGGGATAGCTCAGTGGTTTGAGCATTGGCCTGCTAAACCCAGGGTTGTGAGTTCAATCCTTGAGGGGGCTATTTAGGGAACTGGGGTAAAAATCTGTCTGGGGATTGGTCCTGCTTTGAGCAGGGGGTTGGACTAGATGACCTCCTGAGGTCCCTTCCAACCCTGATATTCTGTGATTCTATATGGTGGAATTGCAATATTTTCAATATAAACTTTCATTCTGTTCCTCTTGCATCCTACCATTTTGTTTGCTTTTTTATCTGCAGCTGCATATTGAGCAGATATTTATGAAATAGTACAAGGAACATCTTGTTTGAGAATCTCAAACATAACATGTTTTTAAAAAAAAAGTATAAAGTACTTGTCCCTGGTGTGTTCTGTTTTGTTGGTCTTGGAGTCTCCACAGCTGAGAGGTGGTAGATTATACTAGTATCAGCAGCTGGGTAGAACTTCTGGGTGGCTGTTGCTGCTTCATTCTCCTCTCAGGGTTATTGGAATCCTCTTGACCCTTGCAATCTTTGGAATCTCCTGGATTATGTTTACAATGAGTTTGGCTCGTCGTCTTAGCTAAGAGTGTGACTTCCATATGCAGTGCGGTATGTAAGGCTACTGTGTTTTTCTGTGTCTTTATTTCACTCCTTAGAAAAGCTAATGGATTTGCGTAATGAGTACCAAGAAGCAGATGAGGCCACTAAAATATTTTTGGAGCAGCGCTATGGCAAAAAAGTGATTCAGAAAGCCCTTGAGGAGATGGAAAGTAGAGAGTGGCTAGAAAAGAACTCAAAGGCCTGCCCTTGTTGTGGCACTCCTATAGAGGTGAGTTTATTGGGCCAAACTTGGAGAATCACATTTGTTCTTAATTGTTACTGTCCTATGTTGCTAATGCGATTCACTATGGGGACCAGTGCCAGGGAATTAGAACTTTCATTTATAGGGTCCATATGATTCCATTTGTGCCTCATCCCTGCTGCTGGCTACTCTAGTCTTACTTTTGAATGTTACATTTAATAAAAAGTAGGTATTTTCCGTTTTTAAAGGTATTCATCAGTAGTTCCCCAGGTGCTGGGTAATTGCCAGCAAACAGTTCAGGAAAAAGTGAGGTTTCCAGTGTGTTTAGTAATGCAGCCAAATAAAGCTTCTGTGACACAGGCTACTGGTTCACAAACAGGGAAGGACATTCACCAATATCGTAGACTTACACTTGTAATAGAGCTTGTCCTCACTTCTGCAGCCAGCAGAAGCAGTTGGCATTACAGTAAGAGGAAACTCCTCCTGTGGGTACACATCTCCTGAAACCAGATTGAAGTGAGGACTTGCAACAGACCTCACAAGGATACTAGATTTTATGGTCCATTTTCTGTTTTGGTTGAATCAGGCTGCCTGTACCACAAGGCAGGCAGTGTTCCGCAGACACCAGGCAGATTCTCTTGCCACCAAATATCCTGTAAACTAGGCAAAAGTGTACTGAGCTGGGAGCCAAAAGACCATAATTTCAAACCTCTACTGATTGCTGTTAAAATCTGAAATGGATGGAAATACTATTATTGACCATGGCCTTGTATCCCAACCCTAGAAGGCAGTCAAGTATTCATCTCCCATTGTGCAAATAAATTAACAGATTATCCAAAGTCACTTCAAGGAGAATTGGGAAGAAAACAGAGGTCTGTAATATAGCAGAATCAAGTTTTAGCCACTATGCAACACTGCCTTTCAGGCTGAATATGCCAAAACTATGTATTTTGATTATCCTATCTAACCAGTACATGCCAGTCCCTTTCCAGAGTCAGAGAGAGAACCCAGGAATCCTGATGTAGTATTATACTGCTGTCTAACAAATAGCTGTGTAACTGTCTGGCATAATTGTCTTAGATAACTTAGGCCCCCCCTTTAGTGGCTAGTCCACATGGAGGATAATTACTCCTATAATTCAAATAGGCAGAGATCTGTGCTGGGGATCTGAAGGTCCAGAGCTCAGGCCCAGCTGGTGACCTTATTGTCGAATGAAATAACTGGTGATGAAAAGTTATTTCTTTTGAATAAAATTGTTCGTTTATTCATACAGTGGGTAAACAGTCTATAAAAAATCTTTTATGGTTAAAATTTTTGTAGTCTGTCAAAGATGGTGTGACATGTAGTAAAATACTGTACAGATGTTCCATTTTTGAAAATACAAATTTCTGTCGTTTGTTGCATACTGATTGCTGATGTTGCACAAAGGCAGGTTTGAAGGCTTAGAAGTGACATATGAGATGGTTGATTCTTACTGCTATTCCCTGTTTGTTCCCCCACCAGAAACTAGATGGTTGTAACAAGATGACATGCACTGGCTGCAGGCAGTACTTCTGCTGGCTTTGTATGGGTTCTCTGTCTAGGACGAACCCATATAGGCACTTCAATGATACATCCTCCCCATGCTTTAACCGGTACGTATTCATGATATATGCCCTCAAACACAATACAAGCTCCATATGTATAGCATTTTTCTTGCAAGTCCCCCGCCTCTCCCCCCGAATTATTTTTTCACTTAATTATATAGCTAGTTACAAAGTTAAAATACAAATGAGAGAAATTTTGAGATGTAGACAAAAGAATAAAATGTTTTCAGATATGATTTGAAATATGGTATGCCTTTGAGGGATTTTTTTTCCTTGTTGTTGGAATGGTTCATTTTCATGTATAGGTGCTCAGATATCACAGTGGTGAGTCTGGTATAAATATGTAGGAAGGCAGCTCTAAAGGAACTGCAGAACTGGAGGCTAACGCCATCAGCATTGGGATTGTGTGGAAGAATAGAGGAGATCATTGCTACTTGGGTAGATGGTAGGGGAAGTGGATGAGAGGTGTAATAGCATGAAAGCTTGGTTCACTGACTTGCATTCTGTGTCTTGGAATGTTTTGCTAATCAAGCAGGATCGAAGAATTCTTTACAAATATATTCCATTCCCAGATCTTTCTGTGCATGTATCATGTACCCCACACTGTGGTATGTAGGGTGTCGTATCAAATTAATACTAAGACCACATTTTTTATCCCTCCATTGCTTATTCTGCTTTCTTAAGTGGATGTGTTCAGTAATATTTATCTCCAGAGGAAATGTTGCTGGTCATTGTGCAACCATTTTTTAAGTAAATGCTGTGCAAAGAGGAGTGTCATGCATTATGCTGTAAAGGCAACAAGACGTGGACTCTTCCTAACCTCTGGTGGTAGGAACTTCCCAGCAACAGGGCGTTGGCTGTAGAAGGCACGATGACCATTGGCTCCTGAAAATTTAGCTCTGGGCTTCATCAGCCTTAACAAAACTTTTGATCATAGCAGGTTTTAGCAAAGGAAACCAATGTCTTATTGTAGCCAGGCTTCCAACCATTGAGGGCTTTAAAGATTAGCACTAGGACATTGAGTCTCTTCTATTAGATATTGTATTGATGCTTCCGCAGGAGGGAATAGGAGTCAGGACTTCTGAGTTCTATTCCTTGTCCTCAAATAAATGAAAGTCAGTAGCAAAAGTCAGCTAATTTCTCTGCCTCAATTTGCCTGCTTGTAAAATGGGGAAAGGATCTATGTTCAGAGAATTGTTCATGACTGAACTTTCTGGCCTATGCTGATTGGCTGTTTGCTCCAACTCTTCCTCCCCCACAATCTCTTCTCTTCTCCTCCTCAGTTTCACTCCACAACTGCCCTTCTCTCCTTCCCTGCCCCACCCCTCTTACCCACGTTTCCTTCAATGTTCCGTCTCCCTTCTCTTTTCTTTCCATTTAGCTTATTCCTTCCTAATTTAAACCCACACCCCAAAAAATAGATTAATCATTGAACTAATTTGATCTGTTTGCTGCATCACATTTTTCACTCTCCTTGTGTGTTACACCCCGTTCTCCTACCCTTGTCTACTTAGATTATAAACTCTTCAGGACAAGGTACTCTCTACTACTGTGTTTGGACAGTGCCTAGCACAATGGGGCTCTCTTCCAGTTTGGTCTTAGGCACTACCACAGGGGTCGGCAACCTATGGCACGCGTGCCAAACATGGCACGCGAGCCGATTTTCGGCGGCACGCCGCTGCCTGCCAGTCCCAGCCCCACTCGCCCCCCCCCGCCCACCGCTCTCCCCTGCGGGGGCAGGAGGCAGAAGCTTGGACCTGCGGCAGCCAAGCTCCCGCCTCCCCCGCTTCTTCCCCCAGCTTGGAGCTTTCCTGCCCCTCCTCCTCCCTCCCGACAATCAGCTGATGGCGGCCGGGGGGGGGGGGAAGGGGGGCGGAGCCGAGCCGCAGCGTGCTCGCTGCTCTGGAGACAGAAGAGGTAGGGACCGGGCCTCGGGGAAGCGGGTGGAACAGGCATATCCCTTCCAGCCCCCTGCCCTGAGCCGCTCAGGGCAGGGGGCTGGGAGCACCCCCACAACCCGAGCACCCCAGCCCTCACCCCTGAACCCCCAGCCCTCTGCCCTGTACCCCTGAACTCCCCCACACCCCCAGCCCTCTGGGCTGTACCCCTGAACTCCCCCCCAGCCCTCTGCCCTGTACCCCTGAACTCCCCCCCAACACCCAGCCTTCTGCCCTGTACCCCTGAACTCCCCCACACCCCCAGCCCTCTGGGCTGTACCC